>JBAMHW010000007.1:29435652-29456348 GCA_037177495.1 Rhadinocentrus ornatus | reverse complement strand
TTGATTGATTGATTGATTGATTGATTGATTGATTGATTGATTGATTGATTGATTGATTGATTGATTGATTGATTGAACCTATATCTACAGGCTGTGGTTGCTGTGTGTCCTGGTTGTAGGGGACGGCTGCTCCTGGCCTGTCTTGCCCTGGGGGCCTCCCAGGGAACGGGGGTGCCAACTGCCGCAAGCAGCTCACGTTTTGGAGGGAAGGTCGCTTCCCTCTGGGCTTACATCCCTGAACCCCTCTCCTTCCCTGCTCACTATTACACACATGTTTGGACTTGGGAGGCGTGCACGTCATGCTAGGTGGAGCAAAAGGGGCCATCTAAGTGGCCTTGTAGGCTGCACCCTGTGGTGTCTTGCCTCTTAAGTTTTAATTATATTTTGACATCAAAACACAATAAACTCAACACACAAACAACTTCTGGGGGGGTGCCAGGTACTGCATGGTGGGCAGGCCTGCTCATGTGGCCTCGCACGGTGATGGTAGGTGATTGCCCCGGGGGTGGGGATCAATGGTGCTCTGGTTCCCGGGGTGTGCAAGAACATTGGGGCGGGTGCTGGCACATGCCGGATGGTTGTCATGGGGGCCTGGTCCTCCTGGGCTGGTGTGGGCCCTCTGCCTTGGGCTTGGGGGGGCTCTTAAGACACCAGGCCCAGCGCTATGGCCTCCCTGAATGGCCGGTGCCTGGCAAGGTCAGTGGCTGCTTATCTGATCGCAGGGGGCTCTGACTAGGGCCTTTCTCTGCCATCCTCTAGGTGGGTCTGGGGTCATCTTCATGGTGATGTGGCATGGGTTCATGTTTCGGGATTGCTGCTGATTGCTCGGGTCTTTGGGCCGCCCTAGTCTGCCTCTAGGCTCTGTAGAGGTGTGGTCGTACTTGCACAATCACCCAATCTCTGATCACTCCTCATTCCTCAGACTCTGCATGCTGACACAGTCACTGAGTTGTCCAATGGGTTTATACACAAGCTACTTTTGTTTAGGTTTTTCACTTTTTTTTATTGTGTGTGTGTGGCTTTGTTACTTTGGTTATTGTAGTGATACATCTTTTTGTTACTGTCTTGGATATTTGGTTTTATTTTGTGTTTCTGTACAGGTGTAGTAGTTGGTTGTCTGGTGTTAGGTTGGATTGCTAGGGTCATTGCCTTCTATCTACTGTATCTTTGTCTCCTTCCTTTTATCTACTTTCCTTTTGACTTTTCTTTATTATTTTTTCTGTTGCCTCCAGTCAGGTCCAGCAAGAATACATAAATTCTATAATTTTAAATAAATAAATATGATAAAAAAAATAAATAAATAAAAAAAAAATCAGATTATCAAGAGCAGCCTTATACCCATAAAGCTCCCCTTGGCAAATCAAATTTATTTGGCACAACACAGCAGCCAGACCATCATTCTGCTGCTACGATGCTGTACAGAACAAGTAAAAAAAAAAAAAAAAGAGCCTATATCTTATCCTGTGTAGAATTATGCAATCCCCAGAGTTCTTCTGTTTAAATGACAGGCTGTGTTTTTATGAGACTAGATAAAAAGACAGCATTAACACAGCAAAAAAGACATCTCAGGCAAACTGCTGTTGCCTGATATCCAGATCTGGATAAATGTACTAATCATTACCTATCAGTTCCGACCAAATATGGCATGTAAGCATCTGAGCCATTCCAAAATGTCCCCAAGGAACTGTTCTCTTCATATTTTCCATATTTTAGATTTTTCTGTAGAAAATTATGCATACGCAAGAGAGCCCTAGACCAAATTATGTCTGTAAAGGATGCAAGAGGAGACTTTGTATCCATCTTTAGTGTAGAGCTTAAATGGGCCTTGAGGCTAACTGTGTATTTAGCCATTAGTTAGCCCTTTCGTCACAGAAATTTTAAGTCTTAACAAATGTCCTATGCCATGTTTTTCTCAACAGAAAACCAATGGAAAAAAGCGTGGGGAAAGAACTAATTCTGACATTAAATTATGAATAATCTTGAACCTGCCTGCATGCTGTATGCTGTCACCTCTGCTATCTTAACCATTTAAAAAACATTACAGAAAAGTCTCTTATATATTCATAAAGAACAACAGCTGTTTGGTTAGTTATTTCCAACACATTCCTCACTTTAAAAAATGTTTTAAAATCCAACAGCTGCACACGATTAATGCCTGTGAATAAGAAGAATCGATCACAAAAGTCCATAACTAGAAAAAAGAACACAGTCATACCTTTTACATTCACACACACACACACACACACACCAGCATATGCACAGTGAAGCCCACAGGCCTCCATACCATCACAGACGAGTGGTTTGGCAGAGCGACAGCAGCAGCAGTGGTGTGGAGCTTTCTGCTGTTCTCTGTGCACTCACCTTTCACCTCCTGCCATTTTAGCCTCAGTGATTCCATTAGTGCACCTGAATACAGATGCCGAGTTCAGTCCTTTGCTTTTTTTTTTTTTCTCACCTGCCACATGTGGATGCCAGAGCAACAAACGGAGCAGACAAAGTAAAAAGACAGGGATGAGGAAACACTAGAACAATCAAAATCAGATACAGACCATTGCAACAGCTGGAAAGGCAGCATGTTAGTGTTTGTTGCATTTTGACACGATTCATTTTCCACCTGCCTTGTTTTATGTCATTCTACTTTTTTTTTTATTCCTTCATCTTTCAGGCCTACATCCTGTTTTGTCCATTTTCTTCCCCTTTTTGTCTGGGTTTTTGCCACTTGCAGGAGAGTGACTGAATGTGTACCCTGCAGGATGATAAAGACATCTGTTGAGAACCAGAACACAAATACTGGATTTAGATATGAATGTTTTCTGAACTCTGAAGGGACAACATATAGAATACAAAATTATCCTAATTACTGCACTGACATCACATACAAATAAAATCTTCAGCAAACATACCACCACATCTCCCATGAGTCAAAACACTGAAAATAAATCTTGAAACCCGCTCATTTCAATGTCAGAATCTCAATCAAGACATACACAGCATTGCTTATTACTTCAAATTCCCACTCATCCTGATCGAACTAGATTTTATTTCTGTATAATACTTCATCTATTTGTTGTTTGTGTAGTAACAATGAGACCCGGCAGTCTTAGGTCCAGAAAAATTTAATTTTTATGCTTTTCCTCATCTTTATCATAAACCCTTTGGACCAAGTTTATTTTGATGTAATCTCACTCCCACAGTGTACACTTCCTAATTTTGAAAGGTAAATTATAAAAGATGGTGATTTAAACATGTACCCACTGTTATTTCTCTTGATGCAAAACTGCCCTTCTTCCAGTCCACTGGTCAGGCTTTAAAGACCAGCAATCACATAAAAATTGATACACTTACCGGTCACTTTATTAGCCAGAGCCCCCCCCCGGTTATGAGGCACAGGCTCCAGCGGGCCAAGATCGGCAGCCGTCTACCCCGCCAGGCACTGGTCATCCAGGGTGGCCAGAGCAAAGGGCCCTAAGCCCCAAGAGCCCCCAGAGCCCACACCATGCCCAGGAGGACTAGGCCCCCCTAGACAGCCACCCGGCACAGGCACCCACCCCAATGTTCCAGCCACACATCCCAGGAACCAGGGCACCATCTACCACTCCCCCCATTCTTCTCCACTCTGACCTCCCCATCCTTCGCCCACCCTCCTTCCTCCACCCATTTCCCCCATCTATCCACCCTGTAACCCCTCACTCACTGCCTCCCCCACTCCGCACCCACAAACACTCCATTTCACACACCCACATCATACTTAACCCTCCCTTAACACCCCCCCCCCTGCCCTCATACCATACCCGGGTCCAACAGGGCAACAACCAGACACCAAGGCATGCACCAGCCCACCCCGTGGTAGCACACCCAGGCAGGCCTAGAACCCTAGGCCTAGGGCACTAACCGGCCCCTCTACCCCCAAGAGAGGGGGCCACCCCTGGGCACCAGAGCCCAGAACCCTCACCCAGCCCACCCCAGAACTTACACCCAAGATGATATTGTGTGATGAAATAGTGATCTTGTAATTAAACAAAGGACTATTATAAAGAGGGGGGGGAGAAATGCACTACCTTTAGCACTACATGACAGCACCTGGGTCCAACTGGACACACAGCAGTCTGGCTACTACTTAATTATGATGTCCCAGCCTGTTTGAATTCTTGTTTGTGTTGTTCTTATTCTCAGATGTAAGTCACTTTGGACAAAATCAACTGCCAAATGACAGTAGAATAGAATAGTAGAACTATTAGTATGAATTAAAATAGTAAAATAACTCTACTTTCCCTCCAAATGAAATGCTGGAATTAAAGAATGAATGATTTTAAACTGTAGTGACACTGGGATTAAAATGGGTAATTGTAATGGAAGTGAATAGGACACTTTTGGCCATGAAGGTTACCATAGGAAGTAGCTGATAATATATGAAAAATATAGATCAAATCAGTTTTGTTCTTGATTTGTTATATATCCAAGACGGTAATCACAACCAAAGTCCCGTCCCCATAATGTTTATTTAATAAAAAAATATTTCATGTTTTGTATGTTTTTATTGCATAACTGATAACTTAAATAATTAAACTGGCATTTAAAGGATCTAATGCCTTTAATTAAATTATTAAGATTTAAAGGATTAAATGTTTGGTGGTTTTGAGAATGTCTGAAGGTATTAAAGTGATTTATAAAAGAAAAGCAGGAAAATAGAATAATATATGAGGATTTTTTAGCAGTTTATCTGCATTTTTGCCCATGAGGGTCACCAGAGGGTGCTAAATTCATTAACATGGTATAAAGGCCATTAAAGAGAAAAAGACACTCGATTTCACAAGTTGTCAAAAAAGAAAAACTTGCTGCAACACAGCAAAAATGATCACCAAGTTAAAAAAAAAAAAAAAATTGAGGAAGAAATGGCAAAGTGTCACGAGGAGGGCATAAGGGTTAAGTGCAACTGGATGTGACATGTCAAACTGGTGTCAGTTATGTGAAAATGGTGAAGTTAGTGTAGTAAAAATTCAATGAAGCTCAAAATATGAAGGTTTTTTTTTGTTTTTTTTTCTCATTTTTTCTTTTTTTTCCAACCTAACTAAATACATTTGATTTCATTCTCTAAGCTGGTGATGATAATACCTAAACCCAACACCCAATCAAGAAATAAAGTATTATTTTAATGTGTTGTAATATGTCACTCAGAGGCAGCATTTTAAAAAGAATTTGTGGTGGTGGCCTCATGTTATCTGTCTTCATGTAACCATCTTAATCTCTTTTGTCATCTAGTAAAGTGGCATACTCTGGCACCAGCAAAAGTCTGAAAAAAAACCCATCTTCAGGACAGTCATGGATCCAGTAAGTTAAAGGCAACTTCAAAGATAATCTCACGAGAATTACAAGTAGGTACTAAACATTCAGACTCAGGCTGTTAAACATGAATCTTTTGTTTAAACAATAAACTACATTATAACTGGTTTCAGTTGTAGAGGTACTCAGACCCGGTCGGACCTGCAGAAAGCAACCGAACCATCTGCTCTTTGATTGGACGGTTTGGTTTGTGCTTCACTTAAAGTATTTTTAACATATTCACACACTTGAAGTTACCAGACTGATTCATTTCAGCTGTTAACAAAACTTACTTTCCAACCTGTTTATGCACAAGTAGGAATGGTAGGAAAAAATTTAATACAAAAACAAGTTTTGACGGATTCTAACAAGTACTGATCCAGATCCTGTCCAAACACACAAGATAATGATAGATTCGGCGAATAATTACATTTGCTTAAAAAAAATGCATTATCATGTTTTCCATTAAAAACTTCTGACAACCTTAAATTATACTTGACATAGTAATTCAATGCTTATTAGCATATAAAGGGAATGACATATTTCTATTTTAAATATCGTGTAGGTTTTCATCCTCAGACTATTTCCTTCCCTCTCCATCTCTCACTCATTCTGTCTCCCTGAAGTAAACGATTGGTATTCCTCCTTACATCCTCACCAACAGCAAACATCACTCTCATCAAAGGCTCTCGTCTTTGATCAGGTCTTCAAAGAAATGTGTCATCAAAGTCTTTCAGGTTAGATATGAACTGAGAAAGCGGAGAGGGTGGGAAAGATTGCTTCTAACACCTCTGGGTTATGGCACAAATGCAAGCAATAACAGGTCACTAATTTCTAATTACTGCTGTGGTAGAAACCCCTACAAAGTAAGCACCGTTAAGAGTAGAAAGCAAGAAGAAACCATAGATTTAGGCCAAATCACAAAAGGCATCATGGAACATGTTAAATCCTAAAACACAACCATCTTGTTGAAGAATGAGAGCAAAATGGAGATGAGAATGTCAAAGACAGCTGTCTTCTGCACTGGAAGGTGGGCAGAACTTTTAATCTTCACCATAAACAGAGCCTGGAACATAAATGTCAGCTGTAGCCGAGTTGCAGATCCCAGATACTGAACTGCTTCCCAAGCATATGGAAAAAAAAAGGATGTTTTAAATTGAGGATAATAAAGGACAGAGAGAGAAATGATCCCCATAGATAAATGCTTGTATCACTAAGTGACGCCCTCCCCGACTTTGCTCACTTTAAAAGAGACAAATTCTCATGTAATGTATCCATAGCAGCACACTGCATTACTCCTGTTCCCCAGTGCTGAAATATGAGTGCTTTGTCACCTAAGGCTGCCAAGCTAACCGTTTGCCTAATATAGGAAGAAGCGACGCAGCAAAAGAGAGAGAAAGGGAGCACTAAATGGCCCTAAAGGAAAGAGAGCAAAAGAGCGATAGAGGTTCCCGCAGAATAGTGCCATCTGCATGTGAATGAGTCTCACCCAGGGAGATCTCTTTTGGAGAAATTAATGATCTCACGAAAGCAGACTCTGTGCTCCATGGAGGAACAAGTCTCTTGTCAACCCGGCTTCTTTCTCCTTTGCTCTTTGTACTCAGCCAGATATTAAACGTCCCTGTGCCTCCTCTGGCGATCATGCACATATCCGGTTGTCTAAATATCATTATTTCAGGGTGACTGGGAAGCATTTGGTGAAAGGGTCATAATCAGAGAACAAGAAAGGGGGATTATATTAAAAAGAGGGAGTGTGTTCTCAGCAGGAGGAATAAATAAAAGGAAAGAGCCAGGCTGGTCTTAATAGCACTGACAGCCAGGTGAGGGTTCTGTAACTGGTGCTGAGATCGGAGAATTCAAAAAGCAGGAGCAAGCTAATGAAAGATAATCAGCTCTGCATTGTGGGAGCCTTTATTTCTTTCTCTGTCCCTCATTATTTCCATTGTAGACATGTCAATGCAATGTGCCGGTGGGCTACGTCAGAAAAGAAATGACTTTGTGCACAACATAGATTGAAGTTTTTATTTTTATTTTTTATCATTATTATTATTAATATTATTAGTATTGTTTTTACCGATTGTTTCAATAGACAGACATTTAACAACTCTGTTTTCATTTCTAACGACTAGAGCTTTTCTCAACTAGATTTGCCATAACATTGGGGGGCCGGAACGAAAGAAAATCACATACACACTACATAACCTGTATGTTAAATAGACCAACCAATCCCATATCTTTTAAAATGTTTCCAGAGCAAAAAGCAACTAAAGCATATGACAACTTAAACTGATTGGCCCAAAAATTCATTTCTGCCCACAAAGGTTGTGGAAAAAATATTTTTATATCTGCAATTATTCTCACTGAATCGGACTTATTTTTTTTGTGTGTTTTAAGTTTTCATTAAGCAAAATGTTAAATTTTGAAGATATCCTTTTAATATATCTTCTTTAAGTAAACTTCAAAGTAGTTCACTTTCCTCTTTTTGTGTAGAGCTGTTACTAAATACTTTCAGTTTTTTACGTACAAGTTTGGGCAACTGTCAGTCAAGAGGAAGGGGAGTTGTCTGTTTGATCTCTTGCTTCACCAGTCCAGATGTCAAAGAGTTCATGGGCAAGACTCTGAACCTCACAGTTGCTCTGTCATGTTTATTAGTGAGTGGGTGATGTGTACTAGACACTGCTGTAAACTGCAGTCAAAAACTTCTTCAAAACATCCCTTGACCAGCAAGAACCCCTATTTACTTTCAGTAACCCCAACAGCCCCTTTAGTTTTTGGTTTCTTGTAAAACCCTTTATTACCACAGTAGTTTATGAAATCACTCCCTGTTTTGCCTCGCTGGCCAACAAAGCCACAGCCTGCCCGACAGTAACTCTTTCAGTTTAACATTCACATTTGGCTGTTTACAAAGACTAATAAGCATGTCCCTGTGGCAAACCATGCAGCTGCAGAGGAAGAGATTGCATTTTAGCTCCATTGTGAGGCTTGTGGCCCCCTCATCAGATCTGACAGGCAGTATGACAAGTCCTATCTGCCAGCTAGCTGATAAGTGCAGCTCGAGCTGCACTCAGGTCTGCCTCAATTCAATCATATGACAGTCCCAGTGAATGGCTTCACTTGCTGCAGCCGGGGCAGGACTACTCTGGCTCACTTGCTAATACTGTAACATTGTAAGCTGTGGGTGGAAAACCAGCCGTGTAGAATTACGGAGTGCTGTGGTAGATATGCCGCATCAGCTGGAGTTGTGCTAAAAATGCTATTTGATCATTTTTTGGTTTATCAAATGGTGTCTGCAATGCTTAGAGCAACGAAGACGCTTTATCTTGTGCATTGAAAGTCTTGTGTTTCTTGTAACAGAAAATTAGTTGATTCTCACACCTTAGACTTAGAGTTTCCCCTGATATCAACTCACCTGATTGTATAATTGTTAGGACATCTATCCATAGTTCCCAAGAGTCTTCATGAGTGATTTTTGGAGTGTTTATTAGTGGTTTTTCTAAAAAATAAATAAAGTTTAACTGGAAAAAGAACTGAAAATGGTCTGATCTCAAAGCACTACCTTGATTCAACTTTGGTTTTCAAACTGTCTCTAATACAATGAAAACTTGCTAGTGGATAATTAATAATTGCAGAGACTTTGTTCAAGCCATCATTCTGACTTCTTCATGCTAGATGGGTCCACAGATCCAATGGTTCAGCATATAAAGAATAAGCACATATAAGGAACATGTATTAAAATATTCAATTTATGAAAAAAAAGAAAACACCTTGAAGATACTAAATATTATTAATATTATTACTATTAAGCAAACAAACTAATACAAAAAAAAAATAGAATAAGAAAAAAGAAACAGAAAGCTTTGTTGGATGTTTTTTGGTGTATGGCTCCTTGAGCTTTAGGCACATCTTGCCATTTGAGTTTTTTCCCATACCTTAAAAGAAAGCTACTCAAGCTCCTTTAGATTATATTAGGTTCTGCTTGTCTTGCTTTTGCATGACACGCCAGTGGCATCGGAATGTACGCCTGGATATCTCAGTTAGTAGGGCATCGCGGGCCATGCGGGAGATCAAAGTTCGAATCCCACAGGGGTGAACAGTAACACCTTCCACTTGGGGCCTTAGGCAAGACGCTGCAGCCCACAGTAAATCGTTTTGGAGAAAAGCATCTGCTAAATGACAGTAATGATGCTTTATTATTATTTAAAGTATAAAATAAATATGTACAGATACATCTGAGATTGGTAGCAGCTTATTTAGTGTTAAATAAGATTTCTTTATAGTTCCTGGGTGTTCCAGGTGGCTTGGTGGTGCTGCATCAGAGATTAGAGAGGGTGAGACTAGAGACTCCACCCAGCACCACGTGTCCTCTGAAAAAGTCCTGCAGGCGCAGAGAAACACGATCATCGCTATAAACAATGTGGCCAAGGAGTTGCGGAAAATGGAGACTGTCTTGACGGAAATTGGGACAACAATTACTGAAGGATTGTGTAAGAATAAATAAATAAATAAATAAAGGAAATCCACCTCTTGTGTGTTTCAGAAGCGCTGCATAACTTTTAGATGCTCCATCTGTCCCACTCTTCCGGATCTGAGAATAAATGACCCACGCTTACTTTCCACATTTTCTTTTACTGACTGGTAAAATGTTGGCAGCAGACTCTCCACCTCATCATTTCCTTGATTTTATTTTGTGCCGTTGGTGTCGCAGTTCCCCCCATGGTCAGAGTTTGCGTGGATGTGGGAACATTCTCCCGCCAAGTTTGTTTTTTATAAATTCCAAAAGTCGACTATATTTGGCGTATGCCGGTTTTTGTAGCTACGCTGGCTTTATGCATGAGGCACCAGATCTGGGGAGTGTACAGTTCACAGTGGTCCTGTGGACAGATACACCAATCTCCACCGTGGAGCTCTCCATCTCCTTCAGGCTCCTCTCTGATTAATGCACTCCTTGTCTGGTCTAGGTTTTGTGGGACAGCCCTCTCTCTCTTTAGACACGGATATTTGTCATTCATATTCCAGGGGCGGGCATTGCTTTGCAGCATCACTAGGCTGAGAAACAGCAGTGCAGAACTTTGTATTCAAGCCTGTAGCATCACATGGCTTTTGCTTTACGGCAACGTGTCACACGTCAGCAACTTGATATTAACACAAGGGCCATTTTGCATGTATACTCTGGCTGATACAAAGTCCAAGAGAACATTATCGGATAAAACGAGGCGAAGAAAGGGAGACAGTGACAGAGTGAGACATAAGACAAGAGTCAATATCAGTGCAGCTTTTACTCATTGGAGAGAGCTAATAGACAGGATGCAAGATGGATGCCAAATTAACCTTTGTTAGCTGGCATCAATGTGTAAAATCCTGCTTCTTTAAGACACCAAATAAACAGAAGGGGAAAGTTTTTCCATAATGTTGCATATGTGTATCTCCAAAGCTGATTGAAAGTCTATGAAAGGCCAGTATGAGCATCTAAGCAAATGTGCTAAAAGAAAAGAAGACATGCATTTTTATGCATAATATTAAATACCTCAGTAACCACAATTGAAATGATGATGTTTCTGTTGATTTTCTAAACATACACAACCTTCAAAATTATTTGGTCCATTTGCCTTCTCAATTTCAATGTTATTAAAAAAGAGGTCTTAATCTTATAATCCACATTGGTAATATTTACTTTAATTTCTTTTGTGACTTAGGGGTTCCTATTTGGGCGTATGTCAGAATGAACTAAACTCAATTGACAGTGTCCCTGTTTATAAAGAGATCACACATTTACAGTCTTATTTACTTGCTTACTGGGCCAGCCAACGGGTTGGGAATAGATGGACTAACAAATACAAATGGTGTCGGCACTAACAAATAGTGCACAGCTAGAGCGCTCGCCCAGAATTCTATCAGAGTTACAACATTCTGTTTATAATTCAAAGTTCAAATAATCTAAGTTTTTATCTTCAAGTATGTACATTAATTGAACATCCTGAGTTCAGTCTCCATGAGCAGGGTGCAGTTCTGGCCCAGTAATCTTCAGTTAGTCATGCTGACAATAGGACCTCACGGAGAACTGAGCCAAGTCCAATTAACAAGGTCTGTTACCATCCTCTGCTGAAAGAGGCCACATACTGGGCTTTCATTTGGGAATATAACAGCAGAGATGTAATGTGTGCTGACAAATGGTGTTTTTGACTTCCCTCTGTTTGGAGAGAAAGGGAGGTGACAGAAAAGACAACTGGCAAAATCCACCGTTGTGTTATGATACATTCTGCTCCCTTCTTCAGAATCCATTCCCAGTGCACAGTAGTTGTGTTGGACTAATATGGAGGGGCTTCCAATGAATTCACAATTGCTGCAACCTTCCACAGTTTCTTATACAACCTATTAAAAGCTAAAACATATCCTAGACAATTTCTAAAACTAATTGACAGTGATGTTTAAAGTGAACTTAATAGATCCATTAAATGTCAAATAATTAGACAAAATATCTTGTTTGACCTAGTCTTATCAGCGCTTCCTTGTTGGTGCAACTGTACAACATTTTGTATTTATTTATGCAAACACATTGTACAAATATAAGTGATAGTGAAAAAGGTAGTACACGGACAATTAAGGTGAATACAAATTAGAAGTGATGTGTGTTGTTTGTATGTTGGAACAAGGTGCAAGTAACTTTACAAAACAGAATAAAAAAATAATAATAATAACAGTAATATCTATATGTTTGACCAAAATGGAATCCCTATCTTAGTTGTCAATGGTTTAATAATAATGACAATAAATAACAAGAAATAGATGGGATATAAATATGGGATAGGGGAGGAAAAGGTAAAATAATAATAAAAATGTAGTATAGTATTAATAATAATAATATTATAATAAAGATAATAATATTAGTCAGTCAGTCATTATCTGTACCGCTTTTTCCATTACGGGTCGCGGGGTAAGCTGGAGCCCATCCCAGCAGTGTTTCAGGTGAGAGGAAGGGTACACCCTGGACAGGTCACCAGTCCACCGCAGGGCCATAATAATATTAGTATATACAAATAAAACATAATCATAGTTTTGGTTGTTGTAGAAATAATAATAATAATGCCAATAAACAATAATAAATATGTAGGGTGAAAAAAAGGGAAAAAAAAGGTAAATAAATAAATCACAATTCTACTTGCTATAATAACGGTAAGAATAATAAGACTAGTAACCAACGAGAAAAAAAACACAGAATATTTAAATGCGGGGAAATCATAAGTAAAACAGTAGTAACAATAAAAATAAATAAATACACTTGGAATAAATAAATTTTTTTATAGTTACCAATATTATCATTAAAATAACAATGATCATATTGTTTGGGTGGGGGACGGGTGGTAGTGATGGTAAAATGGGTGGGATGGAGACAGCATCCGCGGCAAGGATGACCAGCCCCCTCATGGTAATAGCGTTTTACTATTGAAAATCATGCCATGCGGCCCTGGGTCACCTCTAGACCCAGCTGGGAAAGACCCAATCCAGAACCCACACTCAGAAACACACAGAACAACTCCCAGACCATGGGGAGGGACCAAGTTTATAGGTAGTCAGCATTAAGTGGGAATAGTATTCTCACACAGTTAGATCTCTCACCCAGGATTCTATCAGAGTTTCAGCATTCTTGTTATAATTCAAAGTTCGAATAATCCAAGTTTTTATCTTCAAGTATGTATACTGGCTGAACACCCTGAGTTCAGTCTCCATGAGCAGGGTACAGTTCTGGTCCAGTAATCCTCAGTTAGTCATGCTGACAATAGGACCTCACGGAGAACTGAACCAAGTCCAATTAACAAGGTCTGTTACCATCCTCTGCTGAAAGAGGCCACATACTGGGCTTTCATTTGGGAATATAACAGCAGAGATGTAATGTGTGCTGACAAATGGTGTTTTTGACTTCCCTCTGTTTGGAGAGAAAGGGAGGTGACAGAAAAGACAACTGGCAAAATCCACCGTTGTGTTATGATACATTCTGCTCCCTTCTTCAGAATCCATTCCCAGTGCACAGTAGTTGTGTTGGACTAATATGGAGGGGCTTCCAATGAATTCACAATTGCTGCAACCTTCCACAGTTTCTTATACAACCTATTAAATGCTAAAACATATCCTAGACACATAGCTGAAAAAAAAAATGTTACTACAATTTCAAAGAAGTTGACAGTGATGTTTAAAAGTGAACTTAATACATTTTTACAGAAATACATCCATCAAACATCTAATAATTAGTTAAACAAAATATCTTGTTTGAGGTCATCTTATCAGTTTTTTTCTGGAGCTTTGAACTGTACCACATGGTATTTAACAGTAATTGGTGTTTACTCCGTGAAGATGGAAACGTGGTCATGCAAGCAGGGACGGTGTAATTTTCCATCCACTTCAAACCTTTCTCATTTCCAGGGCATCAAATAGTGCCATATTCATCAAAGCTGCAGGGGTCTCTGACATTCAAACAAGGTGCTCTTCAGCATTTGTACCATCACACATCACCAGCAGTTATATTTGATAGAGGAGCAAAAGCTGATCTGTTAGTTTACATTAGGAGGGTGGAGTACCAAAATCACTAATGGTAGTAGAAGTAACGGTTCTATTTTAACAAACGTCAAGTCAAGTTTCTTATGTCACTTTCCTTTGATGTTTAGTTAGATTTTTATTATTTTGTGGGGGGGAGGGGTTGTCTCTTTTTTTTTGTGCCTTGACTATTGATTATTTTTGCTTATTTTTAACATTTATGTAAAGAATTTTGTGGCATTCATTACTGAAAAGTAACATATGTATGAACTTGCTTTGAACAGGTCTGGAATCATGTTTTTTTTTAATTTGCACTATATTTGTGGGTTTCCAGGAGTTCTGGACTGGGATCTATAAGAACCACACTTTAAGTTTGGAATCACAACCCCTAGTGCATCAGTTATCATTAGTCCCATTTCCAAAAATGGGTGTGTGTTGCATTTTTTGGTGTTTCCACAAATGAGAACTGGGAAGGATACCCTAATCTCCGACCAGACCTGTTTTACATTTTTGGCTAACTTCCGTTGGGGTTCCAATTTAACCGATTCGATGCAAAAGGGTGGAGCTTGACACACTGCAATTCGTTGGATTGAAAAAAGAAGTCACTTCCTGTGAAACCTAGTTAAAAAACAAACAAGGAAAGGCTCCTTGTTAAGAGCAACAGATTTTTTTTTTGTTGATTTAATCTCCATTTAAAATGGCATTACGAAGCACTGCCAAGAAGAAAGAACACAGACTGTTGGATGATCCTCCTTTGTTTCTGAGTCGTGTTTTGGTTATATGTTAAGGAAGGCGTTGCACTGCGATTGAGTCATGTTATTACTTAGCTGAGGCATCTATCGCTATCTCGCTGACACTCCACACCTCGGGAAAGGTAACGATTGGCTGTGGGAATGCAACAAGAATATATCCGCATCCTAACTGTCCTATCCCAACCCGTACCCTTTTCTAGCCACAGGTAGAACTTAGAAGCCACTTCCTTAATTAGCTGTTGGTACATGCCATGCAAGGGCTTTTCCTGCCATGGTGGTTCCGGCTTTTTCTCTTCTTCATTGGTTTTGCCCTCATCCTGAAAAGTGTTTTAGAGACTTGGTGGTCCTTATTCTGCTTCCTTTTCCTTTAGTGTACAGTCTTTGGGTGCTGGGTTTGGGATGAAAGCCTCCATGTGTTATGAGAAGCTTGTCTTGATCTGTGCCTTCTATCCTTCTTTGGCCAGATTATTTTATCAGTGTAGGATCGAAACGGTTCGTACATGTTCGTTCATGGATGTTAGGGGCTCTGACTTTGCCCTTTCCATTTAGCTGGGTTTTCAAGATCTCGCTATTTGTAGCTACTTTGTAGCTATTTTGATGACTTCCTTGTAGCCTCTTTAATGGTTTCCATTTACAATTGTTTGGTGAGTCCCACATGTTAACAGTTAATTTCTGCTCCTAAGCATACATGATATCTTCATGTAAATGTTATTAATCACTGTTCTCACATTATCAAAAAGTGAATGGATAATGACATAGAATTATTAATCAAAGCCCTTGTTGTGTTTCTTTGATCCATGAACATCTATAAAAAACTGGTTGCAGTATTCTTTTAATCTTTGTAGATATCTAAGGGTGAGGATGTCTTGGCTTTATACTCTGCTCGACCTGGCTGCATAGATATTTTCTTTGCACCTGCTTTACCCGAGTTGGACCAAAAACCTGACCTGCAGGTCACCGTTTAGCGAGGAAGTGGTATCACTGGATCAGTCATGAGAACAACTCTAGGACCCCACGATTTTTTAAAACCCAATAATAGCAACCATGTAGTTAAACAGTTGTTTACTAACTGCCAGTAACACCAGAAGAAAGGGTGGACCGTGCAATTTTATTATGTCTGTTGACGGATTAAATGTTTGCACAGAAACCATCACCATACCTCAATGATGAGATGCAGACGGTTTCTCTGATTGGTGGCTGACACTCGTATCTACACTGAGCAACCCAAAATGAAAAGGTCTTCCAGGAGGTCTCTGAGCTGATGGCCGCTTAAGGGAAGTTACACACTTCGAAACAATTACAGAATTGTACTGCATTCAATTAATGTAACTAAATTTTGATAACCTTGACAAATTAAAGTGGAGAATGCTGCAAAAGGTTTAATTAATTGTCCATTTTCACAGTGAAATGTATACATGAGTAGGCATGTGACTAAGAAACTAAAAATAATATTTGAAATATTTTTTCTCAATAAGTACTACTTCAGAGCATTTTGTAATCTCTGCCCTCTTCCTCTACACCCTGGGCCACTGACACCACAAGCTCAGGTGCTGCTGCAGGTACATGCCATTAATGTGGATGTATCTATCATTCCCTTTCAGGGGGCAACACCACCTTCCATTCAGCCCAGTTGTGAGCAGTGGTATTTTTTAAAAAAAGCCATCTGAGACACACATCATACATATTGTAATTTTTAATTTTAACTTGCAACCATAACAACATGACGCTTATTGTAAATGAGCCAACTAGCATTAGCTACCATTAGCTTACTTCTTTGTAGCTTCTCATCTTTGGCAGTACCCAAACTCTCCTTTACTTTTCCAGAGTGTTTGTCTTGACACATCCAGTCTTTTGTTGTGTTTTTTTCTTCTTCTTTTGACTCCAACAAAGACACATTGTAAAGGTCCTCAATTGTAATGGAAAATCAACAAATCGAGTAGAGTAGAGCCAAGTCAAGTAGAATGGAGCCAAGTAGGTACTAGTGGAAAAAGGGATATTATAGACCCATTTACACATTGTGGGATAGAATTGTTTATTATGAGTAGTGTAAACCTGAGTTTGTATATACTGAAGAAAACATCTTTTTAACAGTCCAAGACTATATTTTCAGTTTTTGTAAAAGCTTATGTTTGGTTGGAAAATTGTACCAGTGAAGGCCGTGGGTTTGTGCTCTGTGTGGTTTGGCAGCCAGTCATTCATATGCCTCCTCTGAGTTTAGCAGTTTAACACCAAGCCTGTTAAAATGCCCCAGCAACTGTCAATCTGGCTGCTATCTGGCCTTGTCAGAACCAACATAGTGTGAGGGGAAGACTACAGCCTGAAATACATAACATACCCCCTGTATACTGACAACTAGACAGTTTGCAATGCACTGCAGTTAGAACAACAATGCTGTAATGAGAAGCCTGTTGAATTGCATGCGTATTTTAGTGAAGGCTGATCTGTCACACAAGTGAAGCCATCAATTGGTCAAAGGGTTAAGAGTGGATAAATGAAGCAGGCAAACGAGAGATTACTTAGCATTCATGTCATGTGGGCTGAAACACAGGAGGTTTGCACACTCTCAGCTTTCAGTGGAAGCAAGCTGCAGGTTCTCTAATAAAGAGTGGATCCTATTGAGCCTTTCTAGGTCAAAATACCATGTGGATCAATCAAAGGCACAGAGACCACATTCCCCCTGGCAAGTCCACAGGTGGTACAAGTCACAATTGGAGAGCAAAGGACTCCCTACAAATTCCCTTTAATCCTTGGCCTGGTCAAGCTAACAGAAGAAACTGTGCTTGAAGGGCATGGTGGACACTATTCTCACCAAGGTCAAGTTTCATGCTGCCTTTGCTCAAAGGCTCCATGTGAAAAAGTCCCCTTGAAGAACAGGGAGGGTTTACAATCTTTATATTCTCCTCACAGCTGCACCAAACTACTGCTACTTCCATTGGAACTTACTTCCAAAAGGAGCTGAAATACTTAACTATTACTTTATGAGTACTTGTATCATACAGAGCATTCCAAAGCCCTAATGATGGCCATGGTTTTTCAAGTACATACATTTAAATCTTGGACAGATTTTTGTAGGAATGGAAGCTTTTTCTTTCCACTCATGTACATAATAATCAGTTTGGATAGCTTTGCTCAAAAGAAACCCTTCTCATATGATATTTTGACACAAGGCTTGTTGGACACTCAAGACTTCGTGCATAATTTGCATTTAATCACCAAGGAATAGTGCATGCGTCATCTTAGAGGAATATTTATGCAAGCCAGAAAAATCTGTCAGTAATGTTAGAGTTGATCTTTACGATCAAGGAAATGGGGGATTCTTTGATAAAATATTAACACAGGAAACATATGAAATAAGTAGCTAAACTTTAGATGTCTAAGCCGACGCTTCTATTTCAACATTTTTATATCTCTTTGCAACAAAGGATATGAAAAGTTAGTAGCTTGTTAACAACTCCCTGATCATCAAATATAAATAGCGGAGTCAAGAGCCCATGAAAAGAAAAAGATACAGAGAGGCCATATCAGGTTATTGTCTGAATAATGACAAATTCATTGAATCCAACTAAATCTCTGCTTCAGTTTTGATAACAAAGAGCTTCTAAAACCATGGTTTGATAAAGATTAGAGACATTCAAGACCTCGTCTAACTGATGCTAAATTATTTAAATGAAGAAAAACAGGTGAAAGAATAATAATCCCATTCCATTTTCTATTAAAGATCATTAATTTTAAACTCCTGGATGCGTTTTGCTCTACAGGTACCAGAGTCACATCAACAATGTCCTATTTGTTATCAAGGAACTATTCCCATCTCCCCTGACACCAATTTCTTGTTTGAATTATTCCCTGGCTTGATGCAGTAATTAAATAAGAGTAATCAGATCTTCCTTAGCACTCAGAAATGTCAGTCACTTTATTAAAAATGACAACCTCTTCATTCCCTTTAACTCCAGCATTTCTTCTGGTATAAAAACTCAGTGTGTAATAATGCCTTTTAATATTTATTTACATCCCAGGAAAATCAATAAATGAATTTTAAATAGAGCTTGAACACTCATTTGCCCTTTACTGCTCTTTTTTTTTTAATGAAGGCTAAAATCCCTTTGGAGATAGAAGGAAAATTTGTAAATGAAATGAAATGCACTTCAAGCCTTTTGGGGTGCAAAGAGAGTAGATCGAAAGTAATGTGTGTTGGAGGGCATATGTGTGGATGTGCATGAATGAACCCGTGCATGCAGCTTTAGCTGACACTGTTTGTGGCTATACAGGGAGGGGGAGAAAGTCTGAATCAGGGCTTTCAGTAATCAGTGTCACATTGTCAGGGAGGCTGCCTTTGACTAATGAGAGGTGCTGACAGCCTGGCTGCATACTCCCTTGGCTCTGCTGAGTGGGACAGATCTGTTTCTGGGCCTTTGTCAGGTTCATTCTGCCATTGCTCCCCATCCTCTCTCTCACTTTGCCTCCCTCTGTTTCCTTCTTTTTCTCTAAGTGTCAGAGGGAGAAATGACCAGTGGTCAGCCCCAAGGACACCTCCTGGCATTTCACAAAGTGACAAATCGACCACATGGGACAAGGTGCTTCAGAATTTCCTTGGAAATTAAGAGATTTTGAATGTTGCTTTCTGCCTCTTGGACTGAAAACAGCACATCTTTCCTGAACAGCAAGGTCAGGAGAGGGAAAAAGCAATGTCAAAATGTCAAAAAATTGAGAAAATGTGAAGAGAAAGGTGGTCATGACCAGTATCAAAAATAGTAAAGAATTGATAGAAAAAGAAAAGGCCTGTATTGAACTCCTGATGTGACACAGTTACCTATTCAGCATATTGTGTGTCAAAGGCCAAAGTGCGAATCCTTCCATCATGTTGTGTACAGCTCAGCGTAAATGCTGCACAGATGACCTCTATGGTTTGTGGATTATCTCTTTGAATCACAAAATTACCAGCCATCCTACATGGATGCAATTTCAGCATGTCTAAAACATTTTCAGCACATGCCAGATACTTGACATTAAATGCTAAGAACAAGTCTGACCTTGTTGGTTAAAGGTCACGCTGTCAGACGTCTTTTCTCTTCTTCACTTCCAGAAAACTCAAGATTTTCAAATCTGTGAGTGTATGATAACAGAAAGATTGAACAGTGGCTAAAAGAAAGCCAATATTTGAGGGTCAAGCCAGATCAATACTGCAGGTATTAACTGATCATTCTTGTTTAAAGTCAAATGGAGCCAATCTAGGTGCTCTTGAAGCACACAGGATCGATTGAAATAAAGTTAGAGCATCCAAACATTCTTTGATTCCACACCTGGTGATGTCACGCATGGCGGTGAATTGCTGCTATATTGTTACTACTGACAATAAAGTCTGTTAAAAATGCCCTCAGCAAGCACCGCACAGATGCACTCCTGGTGGTAATCTGACACAAACACATCTGTCTGTCTGTAGGTGATCTTCTATGAAAACTCCCTCTTTAAAACAACCTTGATACAGATCAGCAAAAATCTAGCAGGTGTACTATAAAGTAGTGCTCACTAACATTATGGGATCTTCTCTCACTGGAGCCGTTTTAGCTGGCTGTCTCCAGTCATGCCTACCTGTGAGCTAATCAGGCCGTCTCAGTTCTTTGGATGCCCCCCCTGGGACATCACAGCTACCAGCACAGTTAATTGGTTCATTTGTTCCGTCATGTTTTGCTGGGCAGAGACAGAACGAGAGGAAATGCTGCAGTGGAACCATTGTCTCCATGCTCGTCTCCAAGGATAAGGGAAAGTGACACATGAATGCTTTCCAAGATAGATAAATAGAAGAATGGAAGCATGATAAAGTGTCTAATGAAAAAATGAAGGCAATTCATTTCCTTTTAAACAGCAGAGCCAAGTTTCTATTCCATTTAAAGGTGCCACCATATATAAAAATTACATTTCTAAGTCTATGCTCTATCCATCCATCCATCCATTATCTGCCGCTTATCCGGAGTCGGGTCGCGGGGGCAGCTGCCTAAGCAGGGTAACCCAGACTTCCTTCTCTCCGGCCACATTCACCAGCTCATCCGGAGGGATCCCGAGGCGTTCCAAGGCCAGCCGAGAGATGTAGTCCATCCAGCG
>JBAMHW010000007.1:29357560-29435552 GCA_037177495.1 Rhadinocentrus ornatus | reverse complement strand
GTGTAGAGCTGGTCCACTGTTCCGCGACCGGGACGAAAACCACATTGCTCCTCCTCAATCCGAGTTTCGACTATCCGTCTATGCTCTAAAAAATTGCACATTTTTTTTTTAAAAAACAAAAGAAATTATATCACAACCATATTGTCGATGGTTCAGTCAACCCCCTCCAAGACCTGACGAGATGCATTTTAAGCATCTCAGTATCTAAAGATCCAATGATTTATTTATAGTGGCTCGGTCCCTGTAAAAAAGAAACAAATACAGAAATTTCAAATATAAATGTTATTACATCTGTTTGCCTCTATTTCTCTGTTACGCTACAGAGATGGATATTAAATTTTTTTTTTCTCATTTATGCATTTTCCTGTTTCACTTGTTAGAAAATAAGAATAAAAAGCGTAGAAGACTTCCTAAAAGCTGCCTGTTAAGACTACATTAGCCACAATTACTCTATTAGTGCGTCTTTGAACTTTGGGATTTAAAGCTTTAATCCAAACGGTTCTTTGCTATTTAATTGTAAAGCTTCTGGCCCAGGGGTATTGCCCTAAAACCCTACCAAATGTGCTATTTGCATCAAGTGGATCAAGAGCAAATCATATAAACAACTTAGTCATATAATAATGTAAGTGTTTGTCTCAGAAAGCAAATGTGTGCACTAAGCTGTGTTAAAATAACAAAGTTTTATCCTGAAGTTCCAGTAAGTTAATGGAAGATTATAGCTAGTTTTAATGCAGATGTTTTTAGGGAAATAAATGTGGAAAATGAGCTGTAAAAAGCCCACCACATGTTTTAACCTGAATTTAACCTGAATTAATAAATCATTAGTATCCTTGTGTAGAACTTGAAAACAAGCTATTAAGGAGAACCATTTTATTTAAATCAGGAGAGTTTCAGCAGGGAAACATGTTAAACCTGCAGGACAGTGTGCCTTGAGTTGCTGATTCCTGCACTCCTAGTTGAAAAACTAGATGACCATTACAGTCTGGAAATGGGGCATGTGAAGTGCCTCCACATTTTAATAACATTCTGTTGCTGATTTCCAGATACCAGAATGTCACTGAAACATAGGTTTAGATTGTAAACTGAGGCAAAATGTAATAAGAAGAAATACTTAAAAATTAGGATACATCTTATCAGGACCGGGATGAATTTTACAATTTATTCATTTGAGCTTTTTGAACTTGAAATGGAAACAAAAGCATGAGTGAAAAATCTTGCAGAAAAATGGAGATTTTGATTAATTTGTTAAAATGAGGTTATACATATTATTTTGTTAACAAGTTCATTGATTTGTGTAGATATACAAATTTGAATGAACAGAGAAGTTGAAATTTTTAGCTACAAGTTATAATGAAACTGACAATATATTTCTATAATGTAATAGCCATATAAAAGTAAGTAGGAAGTAAATAAATTAATTAAACATGTGATGTACATTGACATATACTGGCCATTAATAATATGTACCACACACTTGCACACATATATATACACAAGAAGATCCAGCTATACTCCAATATAGCACAGTCACACAGAGAGCTTAGCTGCCTCTGCATGTGCTCCCCAGGCTTATCACCTCCATCTGATGAATGGCATAGATTGGATTGGGAGGCAGGCATGGGGAGAGGATGGGGCAGACAGAAAGTAGAAAGGAGAGCTGAACCAACCAAGGCACCCTGCAGCTTAATTCTCTCTTGCCTGCTCCTTAGATTATCTGCCATGATTTTCCAACAAAAAATAAAGATAGATAAATAAAACCCAGAACCATACTGAATGAATAACAATGAAAAACCATAAATGCTTCTGGGCGTCTCCAAGTAATTTATTCACCATTTGCCTGGAATACCTGGAGCGAAAACAATTTGGTGGAATTGAAGGATGGAAAAGAAATGGAATATTACGTTGTAGATGATGGGTACAAAATTACGTCTGTCATTAACTCTGAGCATAGTACTGGCAAGGTAATCAAATGATATCTCATCATTATTAATGACTGTCTTAGAGAGAAAAAATAATGTCACCTTATTAGTTATAGTGTGCAAAAGGTACACCAATCATTCACATTTAAACCATCAACAGGTGAAGAGCACAAACCTAATCATCTTGTTTCAACTAAATGTTCTGCAGGGAAACCTTTGGTCCTGGCATTTATCAGGGTATTTTCTCTGATGTGTACCACACACCTGAATTTAGACTGACTCAGAGCAATCTCACCACTGCATGGCAATGCAGAAGACAATCTTTAGGTGGCCACAAAAACTGTTCTATAAGTCCCTTCTACAATTACAAAACCAATTTCAAGAAAAGTTAGGACAGGACTATAATGTATTTAAAAAATATAGCAAATAAGTAAAAGTTGATGCCAGAAATACATTCAAAAAATGGCTAGGAGAGAGTCAAAGAAAGGCAAAATATTCAGAAAACATACACTGAAAGGTTTCATAGGAGATTTGACAATCAGCAGATTAATTGGTGACAGGTGAGGGTGTCATCATTGGGTATAAAAGAGACATCCACTATAGGATTTCTCAAGAACAATACCAAAATATACTTCTCAATACAAGATATCAAAATGTAGTCTTTTCAACATCTAAGAAGATATCTTGTGAAAAGAAAAATCATTATGGCCAGAAGAACTTGGGAATACCATGGAAGACATTTCTATCTAACAGAGCCCACCAGTGAATCCATATGTGTGACTGGGAGCTGTTTTACACATGAACAAAGACATATATTTACGACGTGAATATATGTCCATGTTCATTGAGCATAAGTTAATCTCAGAAGGAGATGTGGTTCATCAAGCCAAAGACAACAAAGACCGTCCAGGTTGTTAAAGGATAAAAGTGCAAAACTTACTGTGTGTGTTGTTGTCCATGGTATGAATGACTTGTGTGAATGTACCACTGACACAGAGGTGTATGCTGGGATTTTAGAGGCATGCGACTATCAAGGACATGTTTATTCTCAGGACATACATGGTTATTTTTGCAGGGCAATGCCGCACTCATTTTACACAATTGACAAAAACGTAGCTTCTGAGACACATTGTAGTTTCTCCAACTTGCCTGGCATCCAGATCTGTCTCCTAACGGAAATGTGTGGCCCATTACATGGAGGAAAAATAATTAAATGAAAATTAAGAACAGCCCAAACCATTGAGTTCCTAAAAATTTGTATTCAGCAAGAATGAAGAGCTTTTACTTTTGTAAAACTACGATATTCAGTATTCTCAGCTCCCCAGTCATCAAAAAGTGTGATGAAAAGGGAAGGTGACATAATACAATGGAAAAAATGCCTATATCCCAGTTTTTGTGTGCATTACTGCATCCAATTCTAAATTTTTTTAGATTTTCTGAATACAGAAGTTGGTCAATGTAAACACTTAAAATCATATCTTTGGACTTGTGTCTGTTGAATAAAGGTTCAACCTAAGTACAGACTTAATAGGAGTATATGTACAAAGTACCAGTTTTAGAGGAATGCTTTACTTTGTTGTTGTTAAGCCACCTAAAGCCGATCTATGAAACATGAGACATTACAAGCCAAAATAGCGCGAGATGAACCATCAATGTGTCTACATTTAACCAAAAAACTTGAAAAGAACAAACTTTAAAATATGCACTGTCAAGCAAACTGTTGCAGAAACACATAACTTCTTTCAATTTCTTTGGATGAAATTCTGCAACATACCAGACATAACACACTTTAAGAAACATAAAATCACAGTTTTATACCAAGGTTATTCCAAAAGAGCTGTTAGCTGACATGTTTTTTTTTCAGTTTGGTGTGCAATTTGAGCAAACTGGAAAGGAACAAAAAAGTAGCAGACTTAAAAAAAACATTATCTACAACATCAGAAAGTGTTGTCCTTAAGAAATATCCAGCTAAGATCTGACAGAGGACTTGAATGATGCATCTGTTCCTTCAGTTGATCTATTTTATGTTTGCTGAGGCCTCATGAGAAATAGTCTCCATGGAAGGTTGACTGTCAAGAAGTCATTCTTATGGAGGGGAAACAAGGAGAGGAGGCTGAGATGTGCCAGATGATGCAAGAACTGGACAGAAAATAAGTGGCAACAGCTCTTTTGGTATGATGAATCCACTCTGGAGTCAGACCTCAACAATATTGAAAGTGAAAAGGATCATCTTGATCCTAGAACGGAACAAAAGGCAGCTAACATTCAAAGAAGAGCTTTAGAAAGTCCTTCACGAAGCCTTGAGAACTATCCCTTAAGACTACTTAAAAGATTTAAAAGTAAGCCTATCTAAGAGGGTTTGGGCTGAATCGAAGAATAAAACTGTACAAACACAGATATTTCTTTATATACTGTATTTATATGTTCAATTTATCAGTTTGTGTTATCCATCCATTTATGCTTGTACATATAAGTCAATTTATGCACCTGTTTGAGGTGTGGTGCAAGTCTTTTGTTCGGTATTGTACATCTGCACAGTAAGTAAATCTTCACAGTAGCTGTGGGCACATTATATGTTATAATTGTATGTTTTGGGCCACACACACGTACACAATGTTGATTAGTTTACCCGTGAAATGAATGCTGTTCAAAGGTTCAGATTTTCAGCAATCTGTAGGGCTCTTGTGTAAACCATTGACAATTACCTCACATTCACTTCATGGAAATCAGACAGGTGGGCTTTAACTGAGATTTCCTCAGGATCAACCTGTCACCTCACTCTGTTCTGCTTCCGTTTCCTGATTTCTAATCAGGCTGAACCATAATACAGAAAGCGAGTAAAGACACCACTTCACCTCTTTTATCTCCTCACATGTCCTTCTTGTCCTATGTGCAGAGAACTGAATCCAATCCTAAAGATTATTGCTGTCAGAGGAGAGATGACACACTGCACAGCACAGTGCTGCAGAGCATGATGATGGCGAACACACTCACAGTGACAGATGGATCAGTACTAACCAGCAGACACCATTAAACTAAACCTTGTGGTGCTGAGTGGAGTAGCTCGAGCAGTGAGCAGGACAACTCCACCACTACTCATAGAGGAGAGCACTGTCAGCCAGCTCTTAATGACCACTTACAGCAGAGGGATGCACAGTGTCCAGCTCACATGCTCCCAGCTCCAGCAGGAGTTACATGGAGATAGAGCCAGTCTTGGCGTGTTGCCCTGCTGTCACAATCTCTGAGTTCGCTTTGAATGTGTCATGTCTGGGCAGAAAGATGGTGATGACGGTGGGCTGGCTCAGCCGTCTGAGGGCTCAGTAGGGCCGTGCTGAGTTATACTCAGGAGGAAATCTACTTAATGGAGGTAGGCCACTTGTACATCTGTTTCTGGTGAGGGAAAGAGACAGAGAAAATGATTTGCAGAAAGCAACAGGATTTCAAATACTTTTTAAGTGGTTACCATACAGTAGCTGGCACACATGCACCCACAGATCACTTGCTTGCACATCTCTTTACAAACCACTTTGGAATACAAACTACCTCATGCAAATTAGGGGCACTGAGTGCAGAGTCACACATTCTACAGCTTCCCACCCTTGGCATCTAGCAACCTATCTGTGTCATGCTGACAGACCTTATCTTTCTCTGTGCCCTCACTAAAACTAGGAGAATGTCACAGCATTCACATTACTCTCACCAAGATGGATGCTGCAGCAGCAACATCACTCGTGCTGCAGCTCAATGACTTTGCTAACCTTTTAAACCAAGTCAGGCCTGCAGCGAGTTGACACCATGCTTATCTTGGCAAATACTCCACAGCTGATTACTAGGGCCCATAGCATAACGTGTTTGCACATATTCCCCCCAAAGACTACTGAATATGCCATAAACACTCAAAATTAACAGAGTATAGTCCTCTACAACTGTTTTGTTCTAAATTACTTACTTATTTACACTGAAACATGTTAAGCAAATTATGAATTTTCTCTGTCTTCGTCATTACAGTTGAAGCAGTCAGAGAGAGAAAATGTAACATGACAGAGTGAAAGAAGGAGAGATACAACCTCGGGTATAAAAACAGGACTAATAAAGTATTCATAAAAACAAAATGAGATCATTTTGAAAAATTCCAACATTTTTTTTTTTACTTAAAACTGAACAATTTGCCAGACAAAATTAAAAACTAATGCTAATTATCAGACACAGACCAAATTGGAGAGCTCCTCAACCCTGACTCCACATTGGGTGTCTTCATTTCATCCATCCATCCATGTCTGCCGCTTATCCGGAAGCGGGTCGCAGGGGAAGCCATCTAAGCAGGGAAACCCAGACTTCCCTCTCCCCAGCCACATTCACCAGCTCATCCGGGGGCATCCCGAGGCATTCCCAGGCCAGCCGAGAGATGTAGTCTGTCCAGCGTGTCCTGGGTCTTCCCCTGGACCTCTTTCCAGTAGGACGTGCCCATAACACCTCACCAGGAGGCATCCTGACCAGATGCCCGAGCCACCTCATCTGGCTTCTTTTGATGTGGAGGAGCAGAGTCCCTCCCGAATCACCGAGCTTCTAACCCTATCTCTAATGGAGAGTCCAACCACCCTGTGGAGAAAACTCATTTCGGCCACTTGTATTAACAATCTTGTTCTATCGGTCACTACTCACAGCACGTGACCATAGGTGAGGTTAGGAATGTAGATCGACCAGTGATTGAGAGCTTTGCTTTTTGGCTCAGCTCCATCTTTACCACGACAGACCGATGCAGAGTCTGCACCAATCCACCAGTCGATCTCCCGCTCCATCCTTCCCTCACTTCTGAACAAGACCCAGAGATATGTGAACTCCTCCATTTGGGGCAGGACCCCATTGCCAACCCGGAAAAGGCACTTCACCTTTTTCCGGCTGAGGACCATGGTCTCAGATTTGGAGGTGCTGATTTTCAATCCAGCTGCTTTACACTGGGCTGCGAATCGCTTCAGTGAGAGCTGAAGATCAGGGCCCGGTGAAGCCAACAGAACCACATCATCCGTAAAGAGCACAGACTCCCTACTCCCGGAGTACCCCCTACAGGAGTCCCCGGGGTACATGGTTGAAAGCCTTCTCCAAATTCACAAAGTACATGTAGACTGGTTGAGGAAATTCCCATGCCCCCTCCAAGACCCTGAAGAGAGTAAATAGCTGGTCCACTGTTCCATGACCAGGACGAAAACCACACTGCTCCTCTTCAATTCGAGGTTCGACTATCCGACGGACCCTCCTCTCCAGCACCCCTGAATAGACCTTACCAGTGAGTCTGAGATGTGTGATCCCCCTGTAGTACGAGCACACCCTCTGGTCCCCCTTTTTGAAAAGGGGGACCACCACCCCAGTCTGCCAGTCCAGGGGAACTGTCCCAGTGTTGATAGAACACTTTTTTCTCCTCCCGAGCCGCTGGATGGAGGACCAGAATCTCCTCTAAGCAATCTAGAAGTAATTTTCTATGGCCTCCCCAAACTCCTCCCATGCCCAAGTTTTTGCCTCAGTGACCGCCAAAGCTGCATTCCGCTTCCAGTACCCATCAGCTGCCTCTGGAGTCCCACGGGCCAAAAAGGCCCAGTAGGACTCTTTCTTCAGCTTGACGGCATCCCTCACTTCTTGTGTCCACCAATGAGTTTGGGGGTTACCGCCACTACAGGCAGCGACGACTTTGCAGCCAAAGCTGCCCCTTTGTTTGTGCTGGGGCATGTGCTGGGTGGTTGTTGGCCAGGTAAGTTTGGTTTGATACCCTGTACACAATCTGCATGTTGTTAATTTTGTCTAAACACACTAGGTTAGTGTTTGGTACCACCCTTTGTATATGTTTTGGCATATTATTTTCCTTAGATAAGTTAGTTAGTGGTTTTGTTGATTGTTTGCATTTAAATATAGCTTTTGTGTTAGGCCTTGTTTTATTATATTCATTTCATTGATTTGGCACAACCTTATGTTCCTTCTTCCCCCCAAAGGTTCATGAAATCTTAGCACTTTGCTGTAATAAAAAAATGTGACAAAACATCCCTTTACAGCATCTCGCATTTTCATCTTTTTATGCACATAACATTCAGAAGATTAAGACAAACCTGTGTAGTTTAATATTTATGTAGATAATCTTGATAATTTTTGCATTAAAAACACGTCCAAAGTCATGCAGGCTCAGGAACAGTTAACAGTAAACACGGTTTTCAACTGCATCCATCAAAGCAAAAGAAAAAATAAAAGAAGATATAAAAACATTCATAAAATGTTTTGTTTTTGTTTTTTTCCCCTTTGGGCCAGAGCTGATTTAAGATGGAAAACTGTCAACTGCATCCATCAAAGCAAAAGAAAAAATAAAAGAAGATATAAAAACATTCATAAAATGTTTTGTTTTTGTTTTTTTCCCCTTTGGGCCAGAGCTGATTTAAGATGGAAAACTGTCAAAATAAAAAAAAGTAGAAAAGTGCTCTCTGGTCTGATGAATGAATTTGAAACTGTTTTGCTAAAAGGTGGACCTCATGTCCTACAGACTAAAATGGAGAAGGACCATCTGGCATGCAGTTCAAAAGCCAGCTTCAGCGATGGTAATGGGTGCAATAGTGCACTTGTTCCAAACTTGATGAGCTTGTTAATGATGAAATATATCTTGAGGTTTTTCACTAGCATATGCTTCCATTAATATAACATATTTTCAAGTCTTCGCTAACTTCATCTTAGAACAGCTAAACTGCCCTGCAGCATGCTATTTAGACCCGTGACACACTGAAAACATTTAGTGTATTGTGAAACTAAACTCTGAAGCAGCTGAATTCTCTTTGTTCTCCTCAGTAGAAAAATATTCCACCAGCCAATCATTGCTGAGAAGTATTAAAAAGACTGTATTACATCTTTTTCCTCCATTTCAACCTTGGAACGAAATGCATGATCTTACAGAATCATATCACCTTAGTGGTTTAACTTTTCACCTTTTCCATAGTTTGTTTTCATTCCTTTAAAGCACACCTGTCTGTTTATGATAAGGAAGGTGAACCCAAAGAAAAGCTGCTACATTGATTTATTACAACTTCTGGAGAAGCTATCCTGCTCTGGACTTGGAGGAGGAGCACCAGGTGTTAGCTAAGACTGGTGTTATCAGTAGATTGAGCCAGCACATGGAAGACAGAGGAAAGGCCTGATCCATCCCCTGCCTCAAAGCCCTATCTCTGGGCAAACCACACAGACTTGGCCTTTTGCTGAAGGCCATGCAGTGCAGAGCCTGCAGCGCAAGATCTCTTAAAGGCAAAGTTATCATCTGATGGCAAATTCCTTCACAATGTCAAGCTCCCCTGAGAGAAATGACACTTTCCGACTCTTAACCTATGGTGTCATTGATAAATTTTGCATCCAATAACAAACTACAGGTGGGAGGCATTTGTAAAAGGTAACAAATAACTGGCCTGAATTGACACCTTTGAGATGAGTCATCATGTACCAGTTGCTGTTATTAAAAAGCTGCACTTAAAACAAAGCCTTTCATTATGTAGCTGCAGCAGACTGGAGGACATCACACTTTGTATTTTTGTAAACAGGTAAAAGACACTAAAAACCCCTATTGAGCAAGTCCTTGGAGTGTGAATTTTACTACATACACACATAGAGTTCACTCAGGGTCTACACAAATGAAACTGTCTCTGGGGAGGCCGATTGGCTGGAGATTGCAGTTGCAAGGGATCCCACTGAGGGACGAATGTACAATAGGGCCCTGAGGGGCCTCTTGGAGAAGGGCGTTTAGCCTTCAAGTGGCCCCCTATGGTAACTCTATTTCAAGGGTTGTGGGGGGCCTTCAGCTGGGGCTAAGTAGAGGTGTATAAGTCAGTGTTCCTCCCCTCCGGCTGTACCACCTCCCCGAACTGGGAAATAGAATTGGTGACTTATGGTTTTGCTTCCTTTTTCTACTCCTCCACTTTGCTGCGTAGGAGTACTTTGTCACATGTTTGAAATAACCTTGAAGAACTTTGCAACAGATAAATGTCTTGGTGGAAATTTATCACACAATGGGGAGCTTGTTGTAATATTCATAGAGCCTCGTGTTCACAGTAGTTCTTTTATAAAGTTTTCATATAGAATATTTCCGTTTTTATGTCACTAATTATCTTTATTGCTGTTATTACTCTATTTCTCTTTATTTAGATGTAACCTCAATAATATAAAGGCATCCAATTTGATTTTAGTATAGTATTTCATTTTCTCTCTGCTTAATAAACTATTTTTTAGTTTAGTTTAGTTCAACCAAGTTGCAATGTGCAGTTCACAATATTAGTATGGGGGAAATACAAAGCTCAGCACCACAGGTAGCAGGGAGTGAATACTAACTTCCCTCCCTTGGGAGACTAGACTACACCCAGAGCCCACTGGGGTGGAGAAGGTTGATAAAATGCAGAATGAAAAGACTCTACTGGGTATCTGCTGCGCTGACAGTGTGATAGAGTCAGCTATCTGAACTGACACGCAGGCTTTACTCATGTCTGTGGCTACTTAGGGAGTAGTTAAATTCTTTAAATTCTACTTCAGGTTCCTTTTCAGGCATTATTAAAGAATAAATAGAAGAAGAAATGGTGAATATTAATCAATAAAATAAAAAAAGTATCAATAAATTTGTGCAACTCCTGAATGAAATGAGAAATACTTTTACACTCCCAACTTATTACATCCAGATACTTGGTTTGGACCTATTGTATATTACATTTTAGGCAAACCGAGTACTCATGTTGCTTCTGTTGACAAACAGGGTACTGATCTCTATGTGCAGCTTGTTGTGAGAGAGGAATCAGCTGCAGGGTTAACAGCCAAGAGAACCAAGTTTTATCCTGAAATGGGGTAAAAACAAGTTTCTCGGTCGGCTGCTGTTTGGTCAGATTATATATATTATATATATATATATTCTTGCTTTTGATTAAAATGCATATCAGTACTCCAAACAATTGTGTTTTCTTTATGTTGATGGTGACAAATTTCATGATAGAGACAATACCTGCAAACTGGCCAAACAGTGCCAGTATGAATGTGCCCTTAATCAAGCAATTGGTAAATGTTGTGAGCGGGTCCTGGCCCAGGATCTATATATGATAAACATAGACTAATAATGCTAAAATAAAAACATAGAAAATCCAATTTCCTAACAATTTTGGGTCAGTAGAACAAAAATCTCAAATACTATTTATAGAAAAATTTGTAAAAAGGTTTCAACAAAACAAAAATAACAATGATTTCCATTCATTTGGCTATTCATCCCTGCCCTGGGACTGGACTAGTTAGGGTATTTGAAGTTTGAACCAATCCACGGTTCTTGAGATATTTGAATTCATTCTCTTAAGACAGACTCTTCTTCACCTACTGGCATCAAACCATACCTTTCAAGAGGAGAACTAAAACCAGTCTGTATTTTAGCTCCGTAACATCTTATTAAACACCTCGAGGAAATCCAATTTCCAGGAAATCCAGTTTCTTCAGTTTAAATGTTTCACAGATCAGAATGGAGACAAAGACACTGACAAGAAACTGAATATAATTTCTTGGTGTAATTGTAAATAAAAAAAAATCATAAAAAATGAATGCAGAGTTTTTAAATTTTTCAGCCCAGTGTTAAAATGGTCAAAGAGGGAATCAGAATGGGATAAATGGTGTGATGACTATTCCTCCTTGGCTCTTTTCAGTACCTACAGGATTCCAGACTGTAATGGCAAAGCCCTTACCGAGCCCCACGGGGGCTCCACCTCTGATCAAAACGACTATATCTCTTATGTCATGCGGCATTGCTTTGCTTAAGAGTAAAAAGGTTTTGACATTGTTGCTAAACTAATGTTTTATCTCCAGGAGAGTGAGAGGTTCTCTACTGCACTCTGACATAACTGTATATGAACATCACGCTTCATCCCCTGCTTACAATAATGTAAGTGAACTCAGGAATATTACACATTCACAATTTATTTGCCTTACCACATTGACTATGGATGCTTGGACAATCTACATAACACATATACTAAGCTAGGTTTAAATATGGAAAGCAGGATTGTTCAGCAGGAGTAGAAAAGAAAAACATGACAGTACTGCAATGCAGGCTTAATAATGCAGCTTATTTTTCTTCCAGATGTCCAAAACTGTTGACTTAATTCATAAAAATAAAGTTGTGAGATAAAAAAGATTTGTTCCCAAAAAGAATTTAGCTGTGGTTTCAAGCAATCATTAGCTTGAATGCGATGTTTAAAAAGCGAGATCACATGGAAAACGGCAGTTGATGACATGGATTGATTTCCTTTTTATGAGCTACATATAAGCTCCTTAAAGTATAAAGAGGAAGATACTGACGTTAGCAAGAGAGCACAATACTGAAAACTGTAATACTTTGATACTAGCCGGAGGTGCAGATAAATCTAAAGCAGAATGGGATAAAGATAGCAAGGTGAGGCAATTGACTAGCATCACGCCACTCTATCTTTCACTCTCCATCTTTTTCCAGTCTTGCTCCATCTTTACTATATCATTCTCTTTAGCCCTTCTTATCTCAGCATTTATCTTTTTGTCAGCCAGTGCCCTCTTTTATAATGCCAACACATCTGTTCAGCCCTTTCAACACCTCTTATGTTCTGTGAGTGATGTTGCTTTAAGCCCGGAAACATCAAAGAAGCCAAAAACCAGGACAAATAAAGAGAATCTCTCTCAGGAGCACTCTAAAGGTTCTTAGCCATTGCCCACAGATAGCTGTTATCATCATTTTTCACTGTTGGAAATGTCCCCCTTACAAGGAGTCTAACTTTGTAGAACACCTAAGCAATAAATGCCTCTAACTTTACTTTTCTCCAACACTGACTGATTTACAGTAAGCCGTTTTTATTGTCACAATGAACAAAAGGGAAGTTTGGATTGGATTACAAAAGCTGTAAAGGGCTTTAGGAATTTACACTAATCATTCTCAATTCAACAAAAGGGACATTTGGACCAAACACTTATGTTCTTTGAAGGTCACAGGACAGGTGGGTTCCCTAAAGAACAACTTTCCAGAATCTTTTCTCTGGCTGTACTCACACTGAATACTTAAAGTCACAGAAGGGCCAGCTGGTGGAAGATGATGAGTCTACATCAGATCATACGTCCTCTGTCTTGACTTGATAACTCCTTGGCTTCAGTGTTGGTCCATTCCTCTTGTTTTTTTTTATATTTTTCAGAAGCTAACATAAAGAGTTTTGCTTTTCTATGTGCGATATTTTACCACGGCCTACAAGTTTTCTTTTGTTGTGGCAGGTTTTAAAGTGGGGGCTGTACAGTCACCTACTGACTTTTTAGATATGTATTGAACAATTGCCATACAACTATTTCATAGATGATTCTCTCCATGCCAGGAAGCTTCTACTTAAAAAAAAAAAAAAAGCCTAGAAGATACCCTAGGAAAGCAGTTTAAACTGCAACTGAGAGCAGCTCCTGCGGTGCAGACACACACACACACACACACACAACAAACAAAGAGAAGCACTTGGCTCCTGTAGATCAAACTTGTAAATGTCTCTGAAGTCTAAAAGCACTCGACATTACATCATTTGGTATTCACTTTCAAAACTTGGAGAAAAGAATGAATTTTTTTAAGATTAAAAACTATTAGGCAACATCTCACCTTTGTCATCCCTTAATGCCAACCTTCCTTTCAACCCTATTAGCCGTTCTTCTATTCCTCCTGTCAAAATGTCGGTCATGTCAGTGCTCAGCTCAAATACATTTGTGCTTGCTGCCTGAAAAAAATTACCTCTCAGCTGTGGCTACTAGCTGTCAGCAAACATTTAGAATTTCAAAATGCTGACAAATAATACTCTAAACACTGACAAATGTAAAAATCTTAGAGAAATATCTGGGATACCAAAGTGCTAAAAGTGACTGATGGTATGTGTGGTGCTATGTTATATGGACTGTAGACTAGATAAACTTTGCTTTCAAATATCAGAATAACTCAAACACACAGCCACATATATTTGGCTTAAATATATCAAATTACCATCTTAATAGTCATCACTTTGCAACTATCAATATTGTCAGTTTAGGAGCTTTTGGAGGGTCAGATACATATAGATCCTTGTTAGGATATCAAGAGAATTTTTTCACCAATGCATCATGTTTTTTGTTATATAGGAAAGTGTCTGCATCAGTGTTCTTCATAGTAACATCAGTTCTCAAACTTCTAATGAAGTTAGTCAGTTTTTGTGGGATTTTATTGCTGTAAATTACTGTTGGTGGAGGTTGCACAAATGAGTTCACATAGTTTGAGAAAGTAATGAAAGATAGCATTCCTGTTTGTGCAGGTGAGGGCACTGAGCTTCACTACTACAGCGCTAACAAAGAACATGACTGTTTTAGGTAAGCGGGTCATTTACCCAGTAATGTGTGTTCAGCTGCTTCTTCTAATTTTTCATTAGCATTAGGCTGACAGAACATTGCTGAACCAAACAGAAGGACCGACAGTGGTAGAATGCTAAGATATGGCCTAATAGAGACATAAACATGTGCACTGTAAGTCTTGTTTTCTAATTTGTTAATTTGTCTTCAATGACTGTCCAGCACAATAAGACATAGCTTTGTGTTATAGCTTGCACTGTGACATATAATCTCCTTGGACACTTAAGTTCTGCTTCTTGACAAATAAAAGAAAAAAGAAATCTACCTTGTTTTTTTATGTCTGATTTTTTTTTCTTAATGTATGTGATGGAATTAATTTACAGTGCTTTGATTGCCACTTTGACAAGATAGCAATCATTAGCTTACAACAGTATCCAAGTGCTGGCTCCAAAACAGAGCAAATCCCCATTGACTCCCATGTTAAAAAGACAAACTTCACAGCAGAAAAAAACATGTTTAAAGCCTAGTACAATAAAACATTTTAGGATTAATAGGTTAAGTTTACCTTCATGACAACTGTGAGGGGGATTAATTTTTTTTCTAACTCATCCGTTATTAAACCTTGAAATTCAGCATAATTAAGGGGAATGTTCTTTTGACTGACTGTTACAAAAAAACATTAAATAATGATTTACTATGCTTAAATAATGCTTTTGAGGCTGTTAAGCATTTATAAAGTGTTAGCAAAGGGATGTGTTTACACTTTAAAATAAGGATCCATAAAAGTATTCAATAATAATTAACAATGGTTAAGTAATGCTTATGAAGCGTTTATTAAGGCTTAAGTCAGGCTGCTAATGTTAAGTAATACCTTAGTTAAGATCAAGTAAGGCCTACTTGATGACATACACAGATCAGCATTAGTAAATAATTATTATGACTTATTACAAAAATAATGGTTGATTAGTTCTGATCCAGGTAATGTGCACCATATAGGGAAGGATCAGTAGATGAATTAGTTACTAAATACTTGTCCACTAAAAATCTACACCATTAGTTAACAATACTTGATAAATTTTTAAGGGCTTACTAACACGTTAACTCACATTGTAATTAATGCTGAGTAATGCATATATAATGACAAATAATTATAAAATTCAACTTTTCTTAACACATAATAATGCATTAAGTAAGGTTGAGTCTTAAAAATTAATTATCTGTGTATTAATACACTAAGTAATATGCAAACTAATGCTAAGTAAAACATAATATTAGTTAATAATATATTATTCAAAATTTAATTAATGCTTAATGTGCACTTACTAGCATTAATTAAGGGACCCTTGTTGTAAAGTGTTACCGAACATTACATTATTTAAATCTACTGGAGATGAATGCATGGATGAGTTTCTCCTGGTCTTTCTGGTAAACTAAACTTTTAATTCTGTTGATGTTCCTGAGCTAGTAATAAGCTGTCTTAGTGACAGCTTTGATGTGGCTGCTGAAAGTCAGATCTGAGTCTATCAACACTCCAAGGTTACGAACTTAGTCTGTGATTTTAGGAGCCCAAGTCTCCAGGTGTTTACTAATGCTTGTAGAAAACTGTCCCTCATCCATGTGTTTATTTGCTCCAGAAACTGACACAGTAAATCTATTGGGCTGCAGTCATCTGGTAACAAAGACACATAAAGTTGTGTATCATCTGCATAACTTTGATAATTAATGCAAAGTTTCTGTGATATTTGACCCAAAGGGAGAATATACAAGTTGAACAAAAGAGGTCCAAGGACTGACCCCAGGGGGACTCCACGAGTCATGGCCACTCGCAGTTTCCCACCCTGTGTAACAGGATCCTGTGATCTACAGTATCAAATGCAGCACTGAGATCCAGCAGAACCAGGACTGATACTTGACCAGAATCATAATTCAAACTAATGTCATTTAAAACTTTGACCAGAGCTGTTTCAGTGCTGTGATAAGGTCGGAAGCCGGACTGAAATGTTATCTATGTGAATGTTAAAATCCACAGTTAAGATAAAATGGTTAAAATCAGTAGAGATAGCGATATTAATTCAGAAAATTCATTAATAAAATTTGTGTCCTGGACTTCTGTAAACGATTAAAAATAGGATTTTCGAAATGCCCCTTAAAATCAAACTTAGATATTCAAAAGAAGTGAAATCACCAAATGAAATCTCTTTACACTGGAATGAATCTTTAAATAAGGCTGTTTCTCCTCCCGCTTTCCTCCCATTTCAACATTAGTTCATAAAACTAAAATGAGGGGGTGCTGTTTCATTAAGAACTCTAGCACTTGTGTCTTCTGCTAACCATGTTTCTGCTGCTGCTGCTCTGTGAAACTCCTGCACACCCTCCCGTGCTCTTCTCTGCCAAGACAGATGATATAAGAGGAGAATGGCTGGTTGGCTCGATTGGTGGTGCATCAGTAGACCAGGGTTCGAATTACCTTTTAGTTGGATCTTTAGGCAAGACCCTTAACGCTACTGCCTAACAATTGTAAGTCGCTTTAAATAAAAGTGTCAGCTAAATGACTGTAATGTAATGTAATGAGGAGGGGGAGCCCTGTATTTCCTGGTACATGGTGGTCACTGGGGTCCTTTGAAGACCTTGGGTAATATGGAGAAGAGGGTCTGGTGAAGGGGTGACCTGGGAGTTGATCGCCTCTCTGCTGTGTCCCTCGCTCTTATCTGTACACTCAGGTTTGGGTTTGCCATCCCAACAGCATGACACAAGTGTGCACCAAGTAATCTGCATCCAGTTAGATTTGCATGCTGTGCTCCATACTGACACAGTCTCTCCAACAGCAGAGAAATGTCTTTCTTCAGGATCTCAGAGCCAGTTTTTCTCCTCAAAATATCAAAAGACCCCGTGTGGACAATAATCTTCATACCATCTGGATGTGAAGACAGAATTGTTGGCAAGATCTCTATCAGTTCCCTGACTGATGTATTAAAAAATGTTAGATTTTTCATCTTTGCCATCCTCACATGCTGTGTTATAAAGTCTCCAATCAGAATTGTGTCTAATTCTTTTTGTGTGAAAGCAATGATAGCTTCTCTAGTTCTCCTGTTAGGGGAATTTTGGTCTCTCCTCTTGTTTTGGTATAGCCCTTGGCTGAGTTTTTGGGCTATTTCTCAAATTTTTATTGATCCTTTCATTACAATCATAATCATACACTTTAATATCAGTCAACATATCGAATTTATTATGCAATGAGACTTCGGGTGGTGGAGTGAGTGCTGGAGCTTTAAATTTCTTGTTGGATTTACCTCTGCAACGAACATCATCAGACAAGGTTCTGGCTGAGGTTGGTCTGGTACCAACACTGTTCCAGTAGAAGAGATCAGTCTGACCGTCCAATTTGGGATTTCCCCAGCTATTCCAGTGTCATTTGAACACATCCAAGGACGTGTATTAGCCTTTAGATCAAGGGAAACTCCTGTTGTTTGAACAGATGAAAATCACTTTCCCAAAATTCGGCATCAGTGGTCCACAGCTCCACATTCTCCCTCTGAATAATGGTTAGTACCCGCCTGCAGCCTCAGAGGACTCCAATAGTGATGTGTCTCGCCCTTTAGCACTTGTCCCCCAAATTTACTCCTCTTCCTCATCCTAATTTGGTTATATAGTGTGTTAAAATTGACTCTCAGACGTTTAAGGAGGTTTGCGGTGTTGCTATAACACGCACATCATACATCATGCTGTTGCTGGTCCACATGTGATGCTACGGCCTGAAAGATGTGCTGCTGCACCCCTATGCTAGGCCATTTCACATATGACTTTGGCAGGCGGTAGAAAAAGTAGTTCCTGCCAACTGTGTATAATTTGGAAAAGATACTGAAATTATTGTTACTTTCCACTGTATTCCAGTTTGTAATACTGTATTTTTTTCACAATTTAGTAAATATTGATATTTTAACATGAACATTGATTTTAGAACATCAAAGGCTGATAGTATTGATATTTTGGTATCGATTCGTACATCACTACATTCCAGCTCAGTTTGTCATTAATTCTCACACCACAAATTGATTTCCCTTTGGATGTTAAACGTTTCTCTGAATCATTATTGTTATCTGTTCTTTTTTCATGCCATTTCCCAGCACCTGGTACCATTTCCTTTTAGAGTCTGTTGTACCGTTGGATTGTGCTGCAGTTCATGTTGTTCCACCTAACTTGCTGGCTGTTGCCACTACTTCAAGTAGCTTGATATGTTAATTTGCAAGTTTAATTTTAAAAAAGAAAAACACATTTATTCAAAATAGAGATGATATATAGCTTCACCAACATTTTTCAGATAATATAAGAATGTGCAAACGATTTAGTTTCATTTAATTAAACCACAGCAAACGCTTGCAGTGCATAATCTCAAGCCACAACTGAAAGTAAAAACTAACTTGCTAAGACAAGGGCCAGAAAGGGTTCTGTGTGTAACAATATACTCATGATTTTAGAAAAAGAATGACAGCCTTACTCAAGGATCAAACCAGGCTCTTTTGGTTAAAGGATTTTTAATGTGTGTCAATCCATCATCATTTTCTCTTGTTCTCAAATGCAGACTTTTGTGGCTCTTTTAAAACACCTGAATCACCAAGGAAATGTATGTCCTATAACTCAAAGTAATTTATTACCCAAACAACTTTAAAATGTGTCCGCCACAAAGAAAGTAAAATAATCTCTTTAGGACTTTCAAGAGACATTTTTTCTGGGTCTTTACTGGTTACATTTGTTCAAAGAAACTTGTATTAATTATAAATTAGTATTGAAGATTAGGTCTCCCGGTTTGTGTGGTAAATCCTTGATTTATGATGGTGTCTGACCTTAAAGCTGGTCTTCCCATTATGAATGCTTTTTCTTGCTATGACCTTGTCAAGGCCTTGTCTGTCTGTCAGCTAGCTTTGCTAAAAAGGCTTAAGCAATCTGGCAGCTTCCCATGGATAAAAGGGGGGGGTGGGGGGCTGGGAAGAAAACAAATGTGAAAGAGGGATGAAGGAGATGTGACCTTTTTACTTCCAGAAAATTGTGTTTAGGTAAACAGCTTTTCAGAAATGAGCCAAATGACACGTTGGCAGATACTATAAAAGAGAAATATGCTCCCTTGCTTCCAACTTCTTATCTATATTTTATGATGGAATATTTCAGCGTGCACCTTTTAAAATCCCATATTGAATGTGTTTTCTTTTAATTCCGCACAGTTTTATCAAAGAACTATGAGTCACCCAACTGTATTAATACTATGCAACACATCACGCTATCAAACTTTCAAATCTTAACTTTTATCTAAAGAACAAAGATGAATAGCAACACATAGATGTGAAAAGTTCAAACCAAGGATAGAAAACCTTCTGGGTGAAACTTTTTTCATTCAAATCTTTTGTAAGTTACTTGCGCCTTCATTCATTTACAACCTCGTCATAATATTGCATGTCACTCTGTCCTTTTGAATAAAACACAATGCATACTAATGCCATCCTTGCTCACCAAGCTCGCACAACAGCAGTCGTAGTTAAGGCCACAGCTTTTTGTGGCGTAAAGGCAATTTATAAGAATGCATCCAAGTCTCCATCTATAAGTGGTAATGAGAAAGGCTCATCGGAGGTCACCTATGCCCAGCATCAGCACTGAAGACTTGATTCAGACACACTCATGGACACAAAAACACACAATCTTTCTTCGTGTTTTTTCTTTCTCTTACACACATGCACACACATGGGGCAGGTGCTCCTTCAACCAGAAAGGAGACTGAGATTGGAAATAAAGACCATCCTCTGTGTCTGAGGACTGTGAATGGGAGCAGTAATGTTTTCAATTTGAGCCCTGAGAGCAATAATGGAGCTCATTCTACACCACCTAGATACTGTAGTACTGTTGGCCTTAAAGCCTTAGGATTCTATCATCTTTCACTCTCTCAATTCCTCTCCCTTTTTCCCTTCTGTGAGCTGTTCATGAAGGGATTAATTTGTGGAATAAGGCGACGCGTATGTGTTGAGGAAAAAGAGAATTGAGGAGAGAGGAGAAAGAGGATAAATGGATGAAGAGGTGAGGGGCAGATGAATAAGTCTGTGTTTGACTCGGGTGTTATTTTCTAACTCAGGACTCTTGCATCTGAATCACACCTCCTGAAAGGTGTTTCATTCATTCACACTGTAAAAGAATTCATTTTCACAGCAGAGATCGAGTTTTAGGGTCAGTGTCCGGCATTTTACGATGACATGGAAAAGAAGGGGTGAAATTATACGTGTCATCAAATGCAGTATAAGTGATTGTATCGGCCCAGCTTCAAGTGTCTTTTAAATGATTTACCAGGGAAATAATGTGAGGTCTGCCTGCAGAGCCAAAGGCAACTAAAACCTATAACAAACTGTGAAAGCATCAATACCTTAGGTTACTTGAATGTGATATAACAGACATGTGCAACCTTGAAAACTGCTCCATACAGAAGCAGCATTAAAGCCACCACACACAATGATCTGTAAAAGAAAACTTAGAAGTGGGAACATGATGAACTTAAAAGCTTGAGGACAACAGAAAGCTACAGAGGTCTCAATGTCGCAGCTCTATGTTTTCATTCAAGGCTACTGTTCCTTTATGTTAGAAAAAAGTGTGTAAGTAGACAAAATAGTTCATCTGACTTTTAAGGATCTTTTAAGAAGGTATCTAAGAATATAAAATCAAGACAAATGCAGAGATAGTAAAGAGAAGGAAAGAGAAGAGAAAAAATGTTCCTAAACTGATGGACAATGACACAATTTCCCTCCAAAACAATGTTAATTTCCGTGTTGGAATGTCTTGCTCTCAATCAGAAACAAAAGCCAGACTATGTATAAACGATGTTACCTGTTCATGCTTTTCACTTTTGCTCTTTATGTCCATTTCTCATCAAAAAAGAGACAATTGAACATCATCAAGAATCTTGTTTCTGTGTTTTTATGTCCATCAAATAGAAAAAACAACAACATCCTTTTATTCACTCCTTGTATTAGCAATAAATGAATGCCTGCATTTGCTGACTCCAAAAGTAAAAAACTAGTTTTATACAAACTTTATGCACATCAATACTAACAGAATTTACCAATAGGTTACCCTTAAATTTTAAAATACGATCAGTTCAGCTTGGGGATTGTATATTCTGTAGTCTCGCCTTCCTGCGAGAAAACAGCAACAAACATTATATAAGCACATTTCTAAAGTAAGGATGATTCTGTAGTCTGAAGCCTTTCACTCCTAAATAATGTAGCATAGTTTGCACGGTGTGATGTTCAAACTAAAAAGCTAAGATCAAACACAAACACTGAACAGGTCAAACGATGAGCAGTGGTGAGTAACTAGGGCCTCGTGCACATTTGTGTTCTAACACAAGCATGCATATGCACTTACATGACCTCCAGTCTTAAAAGAAAGCCAATATTAGGACATATATGGGCTTTCTTTAGTCATTTTTCAAAGGATGGCTGATCTCAAGCTGCTTTTTATTACTGTGACTGACACATAAAGTGCTGCTTGATTAGACTACAAGAAGAATAACATGAATAGCAGTTTCTGAGTGTTACTGAGCTGCTGATGTGAAAGTTTTGTTTATCAGATTTAACAGAGTGGCTTCTCTTTATAGAGGATTCAGTTAAATAATTTTTAGTTAGAAAATAATATTAAATTAGTAGAAAATTTTATGTAAAAGAGTGTTTTTGATTGATGCATGTGTCAGATTATTTCATTTAGCCATTCTCTTTACCTTGGAACTTCTTGGTTTTCAGCAGCTGGAACATGCGTTTAGTGTTCTTGAACTTCAGGTCAAGGAGCTCACCTGGCTGCTTTAGCTACATGTTTGAAATCCAGTTTAATAACTCCATAAAAAATACCTCAGCTATTTCAGAATCCACAAAATAAGAATAATTATCACAAATAAAGTCCATTAATGTTTACTATTCGCATTTTAGTATTAAGCTTAAGTAATTTAATTTCCGTTGTCCTGAATTTAAGCGTAAACAGACCAAGAGGATGGGTACTTAGAGTTTAAGCAAATTGTTATCATAACAGTATTTATGCTTTTTTTTTTTTAGCTTCATAGACGTACATGGCACACTGAGGCCAAGGATTTTTACCCTATGAACGGGAACGTGATTTCATTATGAATTGTGTTGTCACATTCAAACTGATGGAGCAAACAGAACCTGAGGATTCAGATGGTTTGCTCCACAGAACCATGTGGGAAAAGTCGGATACTTCAAAGACTGTTTGGCAGTTGACTGGATAACCCGGCTGCCTACCTCTGCCTGTCGGTTACCGTCAATCCGATTAATTCAGCACATCAAGGTGAACTGTTGCTCAAAACCTGCTCAAAAATATTTACTTTCAAGTCAGATCTTGAAATAAATTCTACAAGGTTTAAAGGCTTTTCTCAAGAATATAACACTAGCTCTGCAATTTAGGAGTTGATAGGAAAATTCTTTGGCGTAGCATGTGTCATGGTGATGAGGGAGTGGGTTGATCCATAAACACCTGACCCACTTCTCTCTGTCATTCTACCAAATACAGTCATAAGAAGGGGAGAGTGGGAAGATAGCTGTGTAACACACACTGTAAAACAAGTTGGCTTTACAGAAAAAAACTTATTGTCCTTAAAAAAACATTCAGTTTTTGTTAACTTTTAGTGACTGTGTACAAGGACTCTGTCATGGTACAGCAGCTGCCTGTAAAACTGTTTTTGGACACATGGATGCCCAATAACTTAAGTATACAGACCCCTGGCGGATATAGGGATTTTTACTTTGTACAATCATTGCTTTCCAATGCAAATCATAACACACAAAATAATTACACGGCCATGGGAGCATGCACAGCCCGTTAAAGCTTCAATAATAAACAATACTGGGCATGTGAGGTAATTTACAGCCATAAAAATTCATGTAAATTACAGTAAATAATACCAATAAATAACCAATAAATTACTTTAATGGCCCTTTATATTTTAAACACAAAGACGCAGCTAAGCACATAAACCAGAACAGTGAAGCAGCGACATGCCTGATACGTCACCGTTTACAGCAAACTTCTTTTTCTGCACTCGTGATCAATTTGTTAAAGCCCTACATTTCACAACAATTAACTAACTGAACACAAAGTTCATTGGAAAAGATGTAATATGAACTCTTTTTAGGGGCTGGCATTGCTAACTATAAACCCTCGAATCTAACTGGTCATTAAAAACTGCGCTTCGGCCCCAATTACAGCTTGCAGCCTTTTCAAGAAGGATTATCTCCTGATCATGATTCTGCAAAACTTACAAGAATCCATCTGTCTGACAGGGTAGCAATTTCTCAGAAACTAGCCTTTTTAGTAGTGATATTAAACCCAAATGCAAAATCAAAGGAAGAAGGAAGATACAAGAAAAAAAATAAATAAATAACCTTTTCGACAAAACCCAAAATAAAAAGTGCAGCAGTAGTAGAGTCCAAAAACAGAAATCCAACTACACAGAAAACAAGAAGCAACGAACAATGATCTGAGGGCAGGGGACAAAAACAAAACAAGAAATATATTTTGGGGTGTGACACAGCTGGCTGTTATGGACTGGTGACCTGTCCAGGGTGTACCCTGCCTCTCACCTGAGACACTGCTGGGATGGGCTCCAGCTTACCCCACGACCCGCGACGGAATAAGCGGTACAGATAACGACTGACTGACTGACTGACTGACACAGCTGGTGAGAGCCAAAACTGTATAACAGGAACAAAATGAAGTTAGAGTTTAATAATCGGGCATTGTGAGGTACATAAATACAGAAAGCAAGAAAAAAAAGAAAAAAAACTTTCAATAGTTTAACAACTTAAATGAAATTGGACAAACTGGGACAGAAACAATCAATCAATCTTTAGTTATAAAGCACTTTTTCATAGAATAAATACAACAAAGTGCTTTACATCAAATACATAATGAAAGAAAAAAAATTACCCGTTAAGTCACCCACAAACCACAAGTCACACATACACACAACATTTTTAGACACACACATACACTTACGCGCACACACACACACTCATGTGTTGTCTCTAAAAGCGTTGGCCGAACCCCTGTACCAGCTGCACTGGGGAAACAAAGATGTTTCAGTAAGACTTTAAGCTAATTTAAAAAATATAAAAACAAAACAATAAAGTAGAATCTAAATAAAATAAACAAAGCACAACTGAATAAATGACCGTAGTATGGTTCTGCTATCATAAACTAAAGTTTTATTATCTACGGAACTTGTTTTATGTTGAGGAATGTTGGCTTTAAGATTAAAAGAAAAACGGTTGACAAGGAAAACAACAAAAATAACGTATCATGCTTTGTTACTCATATAATAAGTGTGATCAAAGTCTGTAATATTGCTAACATGTGGTGATACTGGGAAACTGGATTATTACTGCACACATGCATGAGTGCAGCCAGCAATGTGAAAATCTATGAAGATGGATTTGATCAAGAAACATTGCCCAGTATAACCTTCAGATGAGGTTGTACCATCAACCACATGAAAATCCTTTTCACCCCACAACAACAGATCCAAAGACGACGTCAGAGCTAAGGCAGCTGGTTATGCCTGAAAAGAATGAAGCTGAAAAAGCAAGAAAAAAAAGGAAAAACTCAGAACAGATGCACCACCTTAGCGCTAAAAAGGGGAGCAGTAATGAAAGCTCGTGTTCATTTAGGTCTGCTGTCTTTTCCCAGTGGACGTTAGACAGGACAGCTTTATCAGGATGATTTTTTTTTCAGGTCCAGGACCACTGTGCGTGTGTATGTGTGCATGTGTGTGCGTGCCGATGCTGTGATGGCCGGCAGGTTTATCTAAGCTGACAGAGATGAATCTCCCAGCAGAGGGCTGGGCCTGTTCAGCTGTCCTCCTGAATGGAGCCCACACCCGGTCTGACATTAAATTATTTCAGGAGGTAATTAGTCTTCTGTTTTTCACCGAGATGCCAAATGCTCTCGACCTCACACTCTCATGAGCACATCCATGCTGTCCACACACACCTGCGTTGTTGCTAAAGATGGAGAGATTAAAAAATGTAGGAAAAACCGTTTTCAAGAGAACATTTGAGAAAAGTCATCACACAAGAGAAAAGCCTTTTTACATTTAGACTTGCTATCTGAATGGATAGCAAGTCATATCTGATGCATATGAAATACTAAGAAAGCCACTATTATTATCTGAATAATGATTTTTTTTTTTTATCTCATCGCCCATTTCCCTCTGCAGTTAAATTTTCACTTTCCAATTTGGTTAATGACACTAAATTAAAGGCTGCCCTGGCTGACTTGATGGCAATTACAGTTATTCAATCAGTGGACCTTGAGAGGCAGGTGCTAAAGATATGATGAAAACTCAACATAATTTTATACAGTAGCTTCTTTTTTCTCTTCTTTTCCCTTCACTCATTTAAATGTGTGCCCCAAACCAGAGCTCTTTTAACCCCGTATCAAAAGTAAAAATTAATCTTGATGCACTATTAATAAAAATAGGATTTGCCTGTCACATTATGAATATTGTTGCATTTATGGATTATATTATGCAAAGTCATGCAAATTAGATACGCAGCCATCAGAGAAAACAACCCCTAATTTTGTCCTTCTGCTTTTCTTGTGTTTGGCGTGTAATGTGGTTATGTGTGCTTTCAGCAAATGAAAAGTCACTTTCATGGCATATTATTTCCTCATGCCGCTTGCTGATCAAGTGGTGCATCTATTACCACCACTTCATCCTGAGAGAAACAAACAAACACAGAGCCTGTTCAAACAGAAACTTTCTGGTGTGCTGGCTGCAGTGCAACAGTTTTGAAGACTGTGACAACTTTGCAAAAGGACATGTCCTTGAGTCACAAATTTACAGTTTTCATCTCTTTGTAGCTCAAGCAGCTGAAATGATGAATGCCTTAAACATAAAGTCAGCTTTCATTGTTGTGTCTGCTGATACAAACATGTGGCGTAACACAGCAGTTTACTGTTACTTAGACGTGGCTGTGGCTCAGCTGTGACTGCTTTCACGTTCTGTGGGTCATTTGAGGGGTAAAGAGTAATTACCATGAAAATCCAATTGCCTTAATCGAATTTCCTTTGCTATAATTCACAATAGGCTTAAAGCAACAAAGCATTTTACCTGAAACTGTGGAGTTGTCCCTGGGGTATAATTACAGTGCAGCTACAGGTACATGACTCACTGAACATTAAATAACCAGCGTTTCCTGCCACTGCATTTACTGTACATACAGATAAAGATCTTAAGAAGTAAAAAATAAAAAATAAATAAAAAGTACAGATGCAAAATATGAGGTTTCATTTAGCTTATTTTACTCTAGTAAAGGACTCTAACTGAAGTACAGAAAACATCAAATAACAGTTATGTTTCAGGTATTCCTCTCCTTACATCCAAGTAAATATTCAACACAACCATGTAAACACAGAAGTTTTGAGGCGATGAAAGAACTTTTTAATTTCATGGAAGCTAAACAACTTTGTGACTGGATCTGGACAGAGCTGAAATTCTCAATCGCTCCTGCTGCTCCAAAGATTGCAGATCAATCTGTTGCACTCCTGCTGGAGACAGCAGGAAGACAGCACAAATTCTGATACTGAAGCTCTTCCACATGGCACGGCAGATGGAGTTCTGTTAACTCTCAAACAGAGGTGGCGAAGCACCACCAGCAAAGTTGTGCCACAGGATAAATAACTGGAGAACTTTGACATTAATAAGTGTTGCTGAGACACGTGCTAGTGGCTGATGGCTGGGAGCCTTTCAGCCCTTGTTATAAGCGGTTTGCTCTCTGTCATGGTAAACACAGCGTGACATTCACTTTGTTTTGGAGTAGGAGATTCTAAACTGCTTTAGGACAAAAACAATATTGATGCATGACACCTTGTATCACTACTTAAGTGCAAAGATCCTAATTCATCAATAACAGATGTGCCGCTACCCAAGTTAATTTGCTTTGCAGTGTTTTCTGCCAAAGTGATTTATTTTTACTGGAAAATTAAACAAGATTCAATACAAAACTAATTGTATATGAAAACTGTACATGACTAGATTGTTTTCTTTTGCAAGTTTCCTAGAGTTTGCCTTATACAGTGTCAGGAATGGACCTCACAGAGACAGATCGCAGTTAGACAGGATTTATTTACAACACTGGATTCAGGAATCGTCCCACCATACGGAGCATGGAAACAGGAGCAAAGGAGCTCTGCAATCAGCCAAGAGAGTGGAGACCAGGTAGGGGAATCAGGAAAGTCCATGTATCTGCAAACAAGGTCCGACCAGGAGTGACTGTGGAGCTGGTGTATATATTGAGGGACAGGTGAATAGAAAACAGGTGCATTTACATAAAATGTTCCAGTCTCCAGTTCAGTTTCCACTCCAAGAATAGAAATTAAGTTAAAATTGTAATATTTTTTAAGATAACACAAAGTGTGTTTGTCTGTGTGTGCATACTAGTGATCTGCACTTTAAATCGTTCATAATCTTTTGTACCAATCTGCTCATTTTATCATTCAAATGTTTAGAACTACCTTTAAATGGTAATTATGTTAAACACAAGAGTATAATTACCCTTTCCACAGAAGGACATGCTCCCAGGAACAAGCACATTTGAGTTAAATCGATTTTGTGCTGCTAAATTTCACCTGCCAGCTGTGGCAGAGCCACATAATGGGTACAAATAAGGAAAACATTAAAATAATAATAATAAAAAAAAGATCAACCTGAAACAGATAATTTTTTAAAGTCAAAACGATTCTGCACTTGCTCTGTGGTGGCAGATAAACAAGGTGTCACGCCGGCTCCTTCTTGATGATGCAGTGCTTTGTGGCTCCTGGTGGAATTGAACCAGATCAGAATACATGCAGCCACCATGTGACCTACATGTTAAGTTCCACGCTCTCTTGCTTTCAGAGGACTGCTTCATGCGAGGGGGTCTCCTCCCTGCGGTTTAAGGGCTGTCTATGTGACACATGATGGCAAGTGGTCACAAGTCAAGCTGACTGCACATCGGATGCGTGAAAAATTGCAGGAAGAGTGAGAAAATGGCAAAAGGTGTGTCATGCTCTCCCCTGCAGCCCTGACTCCAGCTCTTTGGGTTTGTCCTATTGCTGAACCAAACCATTTCAGACAAATGGCAGGAGGGTGTTGGGGAGGTGGAGGGTGGGGGTATCGATTGTGCATTTGGGATACTTTGGTATCCTGTCATGGATGGAACTCAGAGGGCAGAGGGATTCAGAGAGGCCTGTGTTTGAAATGTGTTTGCATGGAAAATCCCAGCAAGCCACCTATGTTAGTATCCTTATTTCACAGGTCTGTGAGCTGCTTCACAGTCAGACTAAACCCCCTCTGAAGCCATTCGGCACGGGTGACCCGCACAAGCTCTTTGTCTCTTTCTTTTACAAGCAGTCATATGCACACACATTCTACTTGTGTTTTATCATCTCTCAATGTCATTTTAAATGACTTTCAGACCACATCAATTCATATCCGTCTCAAATCATAAACCTCAGTAATAAGTTGGAATAGACCGTTCATGCTAGTGAGGGCTTGCCTGTTACCAGCTCTGAAATAATAATATATTGCAGAATACGGTATATCTGAGTTATATTGCTATGCTTCAACCCCTGCCACAAGACCAATGAATATTTTTGTCAAGTAATGTAAATATATTCATTTACAACCCCAAAAAAATTGAATATGCTCTGCTAAAAATCATTAAGTGCTCCGTTATTCAAATGTGATCACTGATGGACTGCTGTATTGACATATTTATTTAATATAATGGGTTATTTTGTAAGTGAAAGCGAAATGCAACAACAGAAGAAGTGAGATTACAATGAATAACGGCTCTATTATGTCCCTTGTCCTCTATCTCTCGTTTCCCTTCTCTGTAATCTCATTTCGCAGGGGACCGCAGTGAGGAGGAAGAAAGTTTTCCTGTGGCATCACACAAGAGACTACTCTTCCACAGGAGGAAAAATGAAGCGAATAAATAAAGTGAAAATCGAATTCCTTCAGCCGTTGCAGGAGTGCCAGCCAATGAATCAGCAGAATAAATTCTCTCCTGAGATAAACAAACATGATATTTCAGCTGGGAGCTACAGGACGGAAGGGCCGCTGTCGCTCTCGTAAAGTTCAGAGCGCTCCGGACCGTAAAAGGAGCCACCTTCTCAATCAGGGAAGCCTCAGGAATGGGAGGCCTTATAGCTAAAACTGCAAGATGAAAACACAAGGAAAGCATCACACACATGTCTGCAACAGGGACTTTAACACACTGCAGATATATAGCCTCATGCAGAAGGCCATTAAAGTGGGATTTTGAAGCACAAGTGTCTCCCAGCACCCTGTCAACACACTAAGTGCTTGTAGTCTTGATTTACATGACTGTAACCACACTGATCTCCTGTCCTGTTATAATAAAACCAAAGCTACAGCCCGATTGGAGAATTTGTACCAAGGGGCTTTTACTGGCTTCATTTCTGATTTTCTTTGCCTTTTATTATTCACAAGCATCCAGTGCTGATGGTAATATACAAGCTCGATGTCTGGTGGTGATCAGACCCATACATCACTGGGAATAGTGAGCCATTTGTGGTTTCTGTGTTGTGCCTCAGTAATGATAACAAGACCATTGTGACAGCCAAAGTCAACGTTTATGCTATTGACTTTAAAGGTCAAAGTCTTGTGCATGTTCCCTTGCCTTTTTCGCACCTTTAGGGGGAAGAACGAGCTGCAGATGTGAAAGAGCCACTCATGTGAAGTGAGACTTGAAAAGAGAGAGCTGGGGGCTGTGTGGAGTAAGCGTTTGAGGACTCTTTGGGGGAAGCAAACATGCTTTTTAATATGCCATGCTAATTCAAAGCACTTCTTAAATGAGTTGAGAATATTAATTTGCTGCGGTGTTTAACATGTACACTACATGTGATTGCTTGTTGAAAATGAAGCAGCTGCGTCAGATTTCTTGGCTGAGGTTTTGTATGGACCTGATTTACTGGATTGTTTCTGAATATTCACCAAAACTCCTAGCTCATCAAGTTAAATATTTCCTGCATATTGGCACAGAGAAGAGCAGGTAATGTTTTGGCAAGGAAACAACACATAATTGGTCTCAGCACTCGAACAGTTGATATTGCTTCTTTGGGAGAGGCAGTTTTCTTCCAAGATGAATATATTCCTGTACCAATAAAGGCACACCTCATACATGTTACTGTTTCAGTGTAATTATCATCATGACATTTTCTGCAGTGTCACAGCTAAACACATGAGGGATTATTTTTTTATTATTTCCACAACTGATGAATATATTTTAATGTGCATTTCTGCAGTATGTCACCAGCAGTTTTCCTCAGATCTGGAGTAAAAATTCCAAGCAGACAGGGATTTAATCAAAGAGCACATAGTTTTAAGTTAATAACTGAGTCAAATAAAAATAATATCACATTGCAAATACTTGCAAATCATTAAGTCTCATCTAAACTAAAAAAAATCCTACCCAATTTATTTAAAAAGTATGTGCTAATATTGATTACCTGTCAACAATAGTTATATGCAAATGTGTCCCTTTGTAACAACGCTGTGAGCATTCGGGAACTGGACAGACCAACTGTTGTTCAAAAAAAAACTATTTTCCCATTCTCGCTCAATAAAAGATTTCAGCTGTTTGACAGTAAGAGTCCTCCTTTTTCTATTTTTTTTTTTTTAATGCACAACTTACTATTGGTGGGCAATGTGTATATTGACTGCAGGCTGGCCAGCTTCAAACTCTGGATCTTTTACTGAGAAGCCATGCTGCTGCATTACATGTAAAATGTGTTTGGAATCATGTTCTTAAACATAGCAAGACCTTCACTTATTAATAGTTTGGATGGCAGCATATTTTGCTTGCTTTTATATATAGATTGGTAAAAAGAAATGTCCTTTATTAGACAGGCATATTAACTTAATAAAAATTAATTGACATTAGTTTACCAAAGAAAGATACATTAGTTTGAATGGGCAAGTGGATCCGTGGTACCAGGAAGCAGAGAAAATCTGTCTTAACAGCACATTGTTGGTGGGAGCCAACAATGTGTTTTCAGAGAAGATGACGCCACAGTTCTTTGGTTCTAAAATAAAAGTGTGAGAAAGCTGTAAGGTTAGCTGGTAGCTATCCTACTGTAGGCTAGACAGCTCAAGCAGATTGGCTCCTGTTGGGCAGGAAAAAATCCATGCAACTTGAAGCTGTATCATCACCAGTTATCATATTACAGTGCAGAGGCTGCCTTGAAAATTGACTGGGGACTTAGGATTAGCTATTTTGGTTGCGTTATAAATCAGTTGTAGTCATGGCTTTACAATTGTAGCACTACCTCTGGCACTTAAAAAAAAAGTATATATATATATATATACATATTTATGTTTAAACTTAAAGTTTAGACAACCAAAATGGAAGAGTCTATGGCACATTGGGTATAAGAAGAAAAGCAAAAAATAACAAAATATGTAAGGTGTTGGAGCAAATACAAACATCAGAGACAAAGCAAATAAATACCCACAATTATTCCTTAGATGTGGGCCTAAAATTCAACTATATGCTTTCCCATTGCACTCAAAACGCAGACATATTAGCAAGTTTGTTAGTCAGTAAATGAAAAAGGTTTAAGAATGTTAGAATTTCCTTCATTTTAAGGTCACACATTTCACTGTATTTCCTCTTGGCGTTTCCCTTTTCAGCTATGAGTTATGAAAAATGGGCAAATGACTCAGACATAGCTTCAATAGCTGGAGAGAAACTCACACATTTTAGTAGATGCATGTAAGGATTTCTGTGAATTTGCCAGTACAGATCAGGCATTTTCCTCTGAAATCCTCTGCACCAGAGACACCAGACATTGCAGTCCTTTGCAAATGTTCTTTCCTCTGGATTTGAGGTCTCAGCAAAGCTGTTGCCAGCTCCTTAAGAAACAGCCTTACACAGCCCCCTTCTCATGTAATCTGGATTCAGGGCCATTTAGATAACCAACACAATGTACTCCAACATGTCTTAGATTTTGGACAAAATAGCTAGGTTTGCAATCAATTAAAATCCATTTCAACATGTTTTGACAAATAAATAAATAAATAAATAATGAATAAATAAATAAATAAATAAATAAATAAATAAATAAATAAATAAATGCCTAACAGATAAACACACACAAGGGTTAAAACCTGAAAATATGAAGGCTTCATCCCACCAGAGCATGTCACTAAAAATCGATAACAGCGGCCGACAATGTGAATGACTGAGCTATCATCCTTCACTATTTATAGTGTGTGATGCTCTGTGAACCGTGAAATTAATAAATAGCATGCTCAGTAATTGCCTGGAAACCAAGCACTGTGGCAAACCGAGGTATAAAATCAGTGGCATCAGATGGGGTTTCTAATAAGTTGTCACATTATTGTCAATGACCTTCAAGCAATTAAAACAGCCGAGGAGTAAAAGCCTGAGACTGAGAAGGGAGGGCAGGGCACAGGGTTGAATAAGGAGGAGGGGTTAAGAGCAGATGAATTGATGGGAATAGAGGAGAACTCTATTAGGACAGGAGAATCTTCATTAAAAGGCACTGACTGAGAGGAGAAGAACACTCTAGAGAGCAGCAAGTTTGCCAATGGCCCGCTTTAAGCCATTTTTAGCTTAATCTAATGGTGGTGACACCAAGGGCCTTATAAAATTGAACTCTCTTTTCAGCTAAACATCAGTGGGGTTAGAAAGGAAGATGTCTGCTTTATGAGCACAATTGCACACACACAATGTACTTTTTAAAATTATTAATAGCACTTTGTGGCACTATGGCTGCGAAAAGAAACTGTTCATGCTCATCATAGAAGTCCAACTCTGATTTTTTTTCACTTTAGGTAGAATTTCAAAGCACAACAGTCCTACAAGGTAAAATGCACATACCGTGTGTTCACCAACAGCGGGGTCATAGTCTTTTCTGAATACAACAAACGTGATTTGGATGCGTTTACTCCCACACCTTTTTTTTTTCCCTGTGTTTCTTATTAGAAGGTTTTAATGATTGAATGTCTGTGCAGGGTCATGCTCACATCATTACTGCTAACCACAGATGCATACTGTTTGTATAGATCAAGTGTTCCAACTCATCACACATACTGGCCTGCTTATTAGTGCATCATGCTCAGCCTGGCGCTAAACTTTCAGCATCTAATAATTCCAGCAGTTTTCAGGATGAAATGCGACTGAGCGGCCATAATAATAATGACTATCATGGCATGGCAATCAACACCTTGTAAGAAAATGGGATACTAAATGAATTAAAAAAGTATTACATTGACATGTTGGTGTTTTGGGAAGTATGTTAAAAATTATAATAAGCATGTTATGAACAGCAAAACTAAGAAAAATCCCAACCCATAAAGCTCCAAGCCATTGCTATTTTTGGCTGTTTTGTTTATGTAAAACTGTATGTAGAACCTCAATTCTGTTAAGCGCCGTCAACACAGAGACTTACAGAAAACAACAAAACAATCTATTATAAATAGAACTTTGTAGAAATAACACACAGATCAACAGTGGCCAAGCCTTTTCTCATCTGCACATCATTCTCTCAAGTATTGGCTTTAAGAAGAAAGAAAAACTGGCACTGAAACAAACACACAAAAATAACTATTAATAATAATAATAATAATAATAACTATTTAAGTTATTACTTTCCTCACTAAAAACATTTTTGGCAATAGCCATAAAGGATTATTATTTTTCTTCTTTTCAAACTTTTTTAATTGTTGATCTTTGGCAAAATGGAGGTCTCTTCACTTCGCAAAAGTGATCTTTTTTATTTTTTTTATTTATTTTATGTGATAAATAATTGTGTTTCATGGTAAACTTATTGCAAGTCTCAGAATAAACACTGCATTTTGCAGCTTGATTGAAAACCTCATGAATGGGATAGAAATGTCTGGAAAATATCAGTACATCACCCAATGGGTAATCTATTAATCACAATTTACCCTACAGAGCTACACACTACATCAGGCATAACGGGCAATTTCCCGCTTTGCCGACATGTAGTTTGGGCCGAAAACGTTATTGGTCAGACTGGTCCACAAAGTCAGCGGCTGAACCAACACTGGGCTATTTCACTTTTAAAATTTTAACAACTACCTCATTTTGCTATTGTCTCTGTGCCTGAGTAATTAATTTGTTCAAATAGTCAGCACAGAACTTTTTTTTCTTGACCACAAGTTCATGCATTAACCCACAGCCCATTGGTTCTGTTTTCAACTGACACAAGGCTGAACCAATCAGATACTTTAAACCCCTTTTGGCTCTGTGCCAGTGGATGCAGCAACCTTTCCAATCCGAGAAGACAGAGATAAAGTGCATGGAAACTGTACAATTAAAGTAACAAACAAAAGACTTTGCTAAATGACCAAAAATGATTGATATGTTTGCCACAGCAAGACCTTCATCAGCTGTTGCGGATGATGACGATGATGATGGTAGGTAAGCTGCATTGCTTTCATGTCACTGAGGTTCTGTTGTAAGTAAGAGACCCAGTAAACCCAGTAAGTCTGATCCAAACGAGCCAGTTAGCGGTGATCATGCTAGCTGTTTACAATGTTATGATGACATCATGAAAACATTGCAATAATACAGCTGTTTAATTACCACATAAGTTTGTTCCTTTACATTTATTAAATTAATCAATTTAATAAATGTGTTTCTAGCAACAGCTGGTTAACTCATGTTGACCGGTTAACTGGTTGTGCTCACTGGTTGAAACAGCAAATCTCAAATTTAGTTCTTTATGTCTTCCTGAATTAAATAAGAAAATTTTTTAACCATCACTCATCAACATTAACAGTGAGTCAGCAGCTGACAATTGACTCTTTTGGGTCAAAATATGTTGGGTATTTACGGAAAAAATTTAAATAGTCAATTCATTTACAATTTTTTCAACTTTATACGCAGCTGTTTGTCTCTATCAGAGAATCTAATAATTCTGGACTTGGCTGCATCATTATGTAAAAAAAAAATATCTCCATTTAATCTGTAGTTAAACTAGATAACATCTCCAGAAGAGAAGAGTAGAGACATTGCTACTTTATTCGTGGACAGTTTTCATCAGCTCCATCATTTCGCATGTCTGTTCTTTCTATTTTCTATCTCCTCAAACACTCAGTAGGATGAATGCTCTAATAAATATTACTGTGCTGGAGTATGGATTTTTTTTATTTTATTAACAAATTCCACTTTTTGGAAGTATTTAACATGTTCACTTTCACTGATTCCTACTGACTCATAGCATGGTTTTAGTAGTTCTAAGGAATTACACGGTTGATATTCACATTTAAGTGAGCAGAGAGATTTGTGGTGTTCATCATCATATATGGGCCAATCAGGGACGATTCTTTTGTCCCTGCACTCTACCATTTCTGAAAAATGGTTGACAATATAAGTGATAGTGCTTAGAGGCAATCTAGCAGAGTTTTAAGGGTTAATTATGGAAGTCTGTGCAAATAGAATCTCTGTCTTAAAATTTTGTTGATCTGATTCTATGAATGGAAAACTTCTGATGCACGCCGTTAATTCAGACACACAGTGTACCAGTCCATCCCAATATTGATGGTTCCTCTCTTCTCTAACAGAGGACTCTTAGACCACATCACAGATTTCAGCCTCATCCAAATCCATCCTATGTGCAACATTTAAACTTTAGCACTGCAAATAACCACTTGCTATAAAGCTATATTTTGATGTTCTTACCACCATCATATTATTACTAAAACTGTCTTACTCTGAGTAATGTATTCCCTGCTCTAAAGCTTTTTTTCCCATTGTCCAGCACAGCGTGGGAGTCTATTTGAGTTCTAGCTTTTCCTCTACTCAATAACATACCTTCTTCAATTAAAATGACTAAGTGAGGAAAAACATCATAAGTCAATATAAGTTGGCTTTTGCTTAAATATACGGATCTATGAGCCATTTTATGGGCTTTACATCAATGACAGCCTTCTTGCTGCAACCAGTGGGAAGATGGAGTTCAATCACAAATCTTCACCCACATCTTAGTTGTTTATCATGTTATCTTATAAGCCCTAAACTTTGCAATAAACCCTAACCTTTACCAGTTAAATTAGCTGTGTGTGGAGCTGGATTATAGCAGAAAAGGATAGTACAGTTGGAGGTAGTAAGCAGATATATTTGGTTTATTTACACCGATGCCATATCATGATACCCATTTGTTTGGAGAAGTAAAATCTAAATAGAACAGATGTCACAGCCATTTCTGATATTAACAAGTCAGAAAGTCTTTATAAAGAGGAAGAAGAAGGTGTTAATGGTGGCTTTTAGATATGGGTCCTTGTATAATAATTGGATGCGATCAACATTCATTCCATCAGTAACAAGGGAACTTCTTACTAAAACACTTCTTACTTCCTGGGTGCACTTAGACAAAAGAAAATGTTGCTTCAGTATTATTTGAAAACTATCATAGCTTGGTCTAATATAGATACTTTTACAAAGCAACCACACCTTAACCAACAATTTTTTTTTCTGGTTGTCATGGTAACGTCCAAACACAACAGATTCTAATCAAACTTGATAATTTCCTGGCTGGCTTTGGGTAGTAGCATAATTTTGTTCAGGTTAGAAATCGTAACTTCTTTATCAGAAAGAGAAAATTAATCATGTTGAAGCTAAATTTATTCTTTTTAAAATGCAACCATCACCATCATGGACGGCATATTTCCCCTTCACAAGATCACTAGATGTTCCATTTTCTCTGAATGCTTTAAAGGTCAGATCTATCTGCACGTAAATACGCCACATAGGGTCACCCTCTCACTTTATGTGTAAAGGGTTTCTTAGCCAAAATCATGCCCAAAACCCCAAAGGTTACAGCCATTCAATGTAGGTTATCAAGGGAATATTAACACACTGGTCTTTTTTTTATTTATTTTTTTATTTTTTTAACCCTGTCCTGTCCAGCGTCCCAACATACAGAACGGCGGTCTGTGTGCCATATTTTGCTGGACAGATTTGCTCTACCAAGGAAGACATGTTATATAAATGGCTGCCCTTGATGTTTGGAATATTTTTATTATAATCTTATTTTCCTTTGGTCTTGATATGTCAGTGCCAAACCTGACAGGGAGATAGAGGAGGAGAGAAAAAGAGAAAAGGACAGAATTGAAATGGGGAAATGAAAGTTGTTTAGGCTTCCTAAATCACATCGGTATTCACAAAAACCATATAAACTAGCACAGTACTACATGATAAATAAGGACAATAGGGTAATGATGAAAAAGTACAATAGTCATCAAATGGATGGAGACAAGCTTGTTTGTGAGCATACACGTGTGAACGTGCAACAAGGATGAAATGTGTGCTTGCAAGGGGGCAGTGACCACGCCGCACCCCGAAGCATCAGGGGGAGTCAGAGGGGAGCCTGAGGCCCCAAAGGCCCGGCAGGTCCACAGAGCAGAGCCCAGGACAGTTAAAGCAGAGAGAGAAGCAACCCCCCTCAGTCCAGAGCAGAGGGCCCCCAGACCGGAGCCCCTCGGCGCAACAGGGCAGAGGCACCGAGCAGCCCAGGGCGATAGTGAGCAGGCCCAGCGGATACCGGGCGCTTCGGTGCAGGTCGCATGGATAGCGGGCACCCCACAGATCCAAGAGCCACCCCATCCCCCCCGGCAGAGCCCTGCCCAGGGATACGTCGGAACCCGACGGCCTCAGTCCATGCCACCCCAACACCAAGTCAAGGTACCCCAGGGACAAGGACATGTCCGCAGGTCCACCCCACTCCCGCCCAACCCTCCCATACACCAGTATTTTTATACTGTGACAGTTTGTAGAGATCATGCGGGGTTGTGTAAATTGTGTGAATTAATGCTAAATACCATGTTTAATTCCAAACATTAACCAGATTTTTACATAATATTTTATGCTTCATGGGAAGCATAACATGCATGATTCCCACGATTCCCTATCTTTGTATAAGTGCTGATTTCTCTGATAAAAAAGAAGGGCTGGGGGGGGGACTCAAAAGTCTATATAAAGGCAAATAAATAATATAATGAAATGAAATGGGTGCATAATTATGTTTTGTTTCCAACATGTAGAAATAGCAACATATTTAACACAGGGTTAACAAAGTTTGCATTCCAAATTATTTAATTCTTAGTTACACTATACCATTTCTTTTAAAAGATGCATTTTGAATCAAATTCAAAATATGAGTGCTTTGAGCCCCAGTTATCCATCATTGGCAGGACCACTCACATCGTCCTAGATATATTGATTTGATAGAAAAACAGTACAGTCCCTTTACATAAGAAGAGGCACTAAAAGTGGGTTAACGGATGATTGAGTAAACACACTGTAAAGCACTTCTAGATACATTTGAAAGGCACTTTAGAAGTATGGGTTATTTTAGTTTATTTCTTCTCTTAGAGCTAGCCCTGAGTTTGGTGCTACAGGATTCCATTCTGTCGGAAATAAGCCTGCAACCTCTCACTCATTAATTAGTCGACTTCTCTACCTGTGGGCCAGCCTGCCATGCTCCACTGTGATTGATGGAACAAGAATGAAAGAGAAGGGCTGTTATTACCGATGAGACTTATAAATACATTTCAATTAATTAAAGCCCTCATTGGTAATTGTCTTGTAGGTTTCAGAGGTGACAATAGTGTGTCAATTACCAATATTGGGGATTTTGTGCAATACAGGATGATAGCAGTGGTGATGTTTGAGTAGAACAGCAATCTCCAGTCACATTCTAGGTGAATGAACAGAGAAATAGAGAACTAAGGAAAAAAGAGGCTGAAACAAAGTTAGTGAGGGCACGTTGATGGAGGATGAAAGGTGCGGGTGGATATCACTCAGTGCTCTTTAATAACCAGGGCAGTGGAGGTTCTGGAACCAGACATGAGCAGCCCGGTGGAAACTAGAGGAAGGGCAATGGGGTCACTCGGCAGAGAGGGGAAGACATACTGCATCACACCCACAGGAGATTGATGTGTTTCCCAGCAATCTACAAGCCCATAAAAAAGGGCACGGTCTGCGGGCAAGCTTAAAAACCAACCAGGGAATTGGTGTACCAAAGTTTATCTGGCACTGTCATATCACTGCAGCATGACAACATAACCTAATAACATCAACAGCTTCACAGGTATAGTAGCTGTTTTCGCCTGAAGTGCAGGACAGGAGCTGAACTTTTCATTTGACTTACAGTGGATGTATAGATGTGCATTTGCAATATGCACTCAATCCTAAAGTAGAATGTCAGATTTTCTTACACCCTGATGCTTTGTTGAGTTCATACCTGACCTCTGTAAGAGTGTCAAATGAAATAAAAATCCTTTGCAATGCTGTGTCATTGGTTTAGACATAAACTATTAAACTCTCACACTGCTCACACACCAGTCTGTCCTTGGGCATCAGCCAGAGTATACCAACTCTGCCCTTTGACTATTTGTTCATATTGATAGGATTGCACCTCATTGTGCAATCAATTATATTTCAGTTCCATTACGACTCGAGAAATTGGGCTTATATCTTTTCATCTTCACAGCATGCCTGAAAGTAAATTAGTCTCAAGTTTACTTTCTTTATCACAAATACAGTCATAAGAAGTAGGCACTCCTTCATTTAGTTCTATGGTTTTATAAAATACTAGGTCTTTCCCCAGTATTAAAATGAGGTAAACACAGCTTGAAGTGAAGAATACATGACATATTATATTATTCGTTCAACAAAAGCTGATACTAGCTTTATGCTGCTAATCAAACACATTTGATTAACTCAGTGATTCCCAAACTTCTTAAATGCAATATTCAAAAAATCTATTTTCCAGTCCATTGTCGAGTATCTTTTGGAGTATGTACATAGTGATGTAACTTCTTGTTACTTTTTAAACATCCAGTCCATAGCTGCACCCATTAGCATTAGCAGATGTGGGAGCTAGTAAGCTGTAAAATAAACTACACATGAAAGTTTTGTTTATTCTACAGTTTCCCACTGTGGCACATTATTGTGTTTTTCCTTTGTGTTCCGCTCAAGCTGCGACTGCACCACTTCTGTTTTTTTATTTTATTTATAATGGACAGTGACAAGACAGAAGCAACACGCTGTTTATGCAAATGCTCAGATGTAAAAACACTAAAATGAGAGATATGGGTCTACAGATCAACAGACAACTGCCATTATCTAAAAAATGGTGTCAGATAACAGCGTCTTCTTGATCGGCTGAATTATCTGATGACTCCAGAAATATGATCAGATTTTTGGTAAGCATGTAAACAGTCTCGCTATCTTTTGGACAAATGAGACCAAAGTGGAGAAGTTTTGCTATAAGTGCACCACATTTTATAATACCAACCTTAACACATCAGCAAAACCATGTCAACGTTTAAGCACGGTGGTGGAGGGTTGATGATTGAGGCTTGGTTTGTAGCAGGATCTGGACACCTTGCAGCCATTGAGTTAACTCCTCTGTTCATCACAGTATTCTAGAGTCAAATGTGAGGCCATCTTTTTGACAGATAAAACTTGGTTAAAAATGGGTCATGAAAAAGGACAAAGATCCCAAACACAGCAGCAGATCTTAACTCAGCTCAATTTTATTTACACAGAACTTTCTCAAGCATGCGCGAGGAACCCAAAGTGCTTTATAGAGTAAAAAATTATAAAAGACAAAGAAAAAATTAAAAAAATAAAACCATGAAATTAGGAGCAACAAGATTAAAGATACAATACCGTAGTAACATGCATAATAATAAAGAAAGGATATAGAATAAGACCCAAAAAAACTAAAAGGTGTATCTTGTATCACAATACTTGAGGCCAAAAGAGATTAACAGAAGGCTTTCTCAAATAGAAAGAAACTGATAGAGTTCTTGAGTCCTGCACACAAACAGCTGGTTCCATAATTGAGGGCCCTGAAAACTGAAGACCATTATTTTGGGGGCGGAGGTGTCTTTGTGTTTTATATGGTAAAATTATGTTTTTCAGATATGATTGTGCAAAACTATGAAGGGCTTTGTAGGTAATGAGAAGCATTTTATACGGTATTCTAAATTTAATCGGGTAGCCAGTGAAAGTAGGGCGAAATGTGGTCAGTTTTGTTAGGTCAGGACTCTGGCTGCAGAGTTCTTAACAGATTGAAGGTTTTTTACGATAAGCATTTGGAAAAACTTACTAAAATGGCATTACAGTAGTCCATTAACTGGAGCGACTTCGTAAAAAAGAGTGTTCCAGAATTACTCCTCACCTATGTGCAAACAAACTAAATCGTCATTGTATTTAAAGGTGGTTCTTTCATGTCATTTTCAAACCTGTAAGAAGCAAATGACTTTTTTTTAATATGTCTTGACAAAGGTTATCATTAACTCTAAATTCTCCCTAGGAGTGAGTGTGAGCGTGAATAGTTGTTTGTCTCACTGTGTTGGCCCTGTGATGAACTGCTGACCTGTCCAGGGTGTACCCTGCCTCTCACCTGTTAAATGCTGGGATAGGCCCATGCTTCCCCGCAACCCTTAATGGACGAAGCAGTTCAGATAATGAATGAATGTCTTGACAAATAAACTTTTGAATAAACTTCAGATTTTTTTTACATTATTGTAAAAACTTGGTTGTCTAAGTCTTGTGCTTTAATAAATCATCTAGCATTTTGAAAAATAGTCTATTTAGTACTTTTCCAGTGGCTATAATAATAACAAAAACAACAACAATAATAAAAATAATGACTAACATTTGGCTAAGGTAAAGTACAGCTTCTGAAACTTATATTAGATATCACCACCATTGCAAAACCACTTCAACCATAATGAAACTAACCTGACCCAGGCCCCACATCTGGTGGAAGCAACAATCTTATTACAGAAACATGTCAATACTACATAGAGTATCACGTTTAAAATACTTCATCTTCAAAGAACTCCTGCAGACTCTTGGAGAACTTCCTGTGTATGGTAAGTTACAGAAAACCTCACGTTCTCTTCCATAAGTCTTAACAGCATCTATTCTCACAACCTGCATACACAGAGCAGCCCAGTGAGCTACGGCTTTTGTTATAACTGAAACAGCGGAAAAATCTGTATGATTTTAAGGGCCAATGTCTCCCATCAGGTCTCTGTGTGCTGCCTTCTTTGCAAAGCCACAGTGTTGTCTTTTAGTGGTGCATTAGAAGATCAAAGCCCATTTTAAACTGTGGCGCCTTCTTTCAAACCAGTGAGGGCGGTTGCATGAGCATCTTCAAAGAAGGACAAGTTTTGTTAATCACTGCAGTCAACACTGTGAGGAGGTGAAAGGAATACATTTAAAGCTTAACCCTGGTGAGTGAAACAGGCTTCCAAGCTTTGATTATGCAATGTTCATAGGAAAAGATGCAAACAAATGAGCAAACAAAGCTGAAGCAAATTGCATCGTGTGGTATAAAATCCATCTTTAGCTCAGTTCGTTGAGTTCTTTGAAAGGAAGTTTTGTTCTTACTAGAAAAAAAAATTATTCTGCACCTGCATCTGTCTCCGCTTAAACTGAGTGAAACTGTGCTGCAGCGTTATTCCCATGATGCATTGTTTCATGCTCCAAACACTGAGTTGGTCTGTCTGTGAGCAGGAGCAGAAGGGAAATTCTTGATACAACACTGCCTCTTGTGGGCTGACATAATATAACCAGAGCTACTGTGAGCACCTGCAGTACACTCCAAAGCAGATGCCGCAGTCAAAAAATGTTCATTATCTGCAAATCCTGAACCAGCGTGGATGCCTGTATTGAGCTGTTCTCATACAGCACACTCTTATCCGGTTAATGTGGTTAATCAATTAGAAGTCCCAGTCCCCTGAGGATACTCGCATTAACTTGAGTATAGGTTTTCACTTAGAGGGGGATCAGTGATCTTTGCAGTGGCTTCCCCCTCCAGACTTCTTTCATTATCTAAAATGAGAGCATATTGAGGGGGCCACCAAGGTGGATCAGGTTAGGGGAGTCGAGGAGAGATTAGTCTGAGTGGGTTAATTCACATCTCGTGCCCCACCTCAGGAGCGAGGGCTATGTATATCAAATGATATTATCCATCACCATCAGCTCTCAGCTGATAAAGAGAAATGACATGGGTTGTATTTGTGAATATAAGAATTTAGCTCAGTCATTTTCAAAAAGAGGAAAAGAAAAAAAGTCTTTTTAAATCCTCACCAGTGCAGAAATCTATTCAAAACCTCACATAATTCCCCTCATTCAGTCTCATCCATGCAAATCTGTTCATTCTCTCTAGCACAATATTCTATTCAGTGTTTTCTCTGTTAAATCTCTGAGCCTGGCCTCACTGTCTGTCTCTGGTCCGTTGCAGTCATCATTTACAGGACGCTCCTGCTGTTCCCAGCCAGCCAGACTCACTCATTTAATTCTCCATTTTCACAGCGACTGATAAAAACAGAAAGGTACAAAAAATAAAAAATGAAACAATAAAATTGTATTAGCTACAGAGGACAACTAAAACCTCATAAATCATGTCTTCATAACAACAGCTATGTCAAACAATCAGTTACATCGAGAACAATCTGCTGGCTAGTGCGGTTACACTTGAGGTAATCAAACTTTAGGTTGTGCTTCAGAATACAAAATTATATCCAAAATGCATTTATCTATCATTTCTTGTCTTTTTATCCTCTTGATAATGCCTGTGTATGTGTCTGTTCTCTTCCTGCTCTTCCTAAGTCTCATACAAATTCTGCACCTGTTTTTTCTCAATGTAAGGATGAGTAAAATCCTCCATCTAAAGATTGTTGGTTAGAAGTACTGTCTTTTTATGATACGCAGCAGCAGGAATAAAGTGCTATTGTGACAGATTTATCGCTCATTTAATTTTTTTAATTAGTTTTAAATTTAGTCTGTGTAAAAACAGTGTGTATAACATAACTTATTATGGGAACTCATCAGATACTTTTCACTTACAGTGTATTTCATCATTTTATATCTATTATAGAAGTGCGACATTAATAGGATTAGGCTGTAATATTGCTTATTTCATTAGTTATATTCTCTACACAACAATCATCCTACAGTGCTGAGTGCAGTATTTAAATTATCTTCGTTCCAATGACTAATACCACATTTCATCAAGTACTGTGTTAGCAAACCAAACAGCTAATTATAGGTTCCCAGAACAACTATTAAAACTAATGTAGATGGTGGGGAGCTCTGCTCTGCTGAAGCAGCTTCAGGCCTCGCTGCCCTTCATTGTCCAGACTCCAGCCACAGAGGGGCATTCGGATGAACTATGCTCTCTTGAGACTGGATCACTGTAAAGGCGACGGGCTACTGCACGGATTGCTTTGACACGGAGGATGTTCAAGGAAATCAAAAGGTCACAGCTGACATTTACAAGGGCGTGAAATTTTCTTGTTCTGTTTATTGGTATCTTCTAACCATCCTGAGGACACTTTCGAATCACTTTTCTCTTCGCTGGTTTTAAGTCGAAGGTTTTCAATTTTTTTCCAGGTGCTAAAATGTTCTAAGCTTCCAGTGAGCAGTATAGCTTCTTTGGTCCGCAATGCAAAATCGTGCTGTTTCACAATGAAGGTTGAAAAATTGTGCAATTACTTTGCTTTTATTCTTCTGTTCCGTTGATTCTAAGTCTGTAAGTGATGATCTCCACCTCCCACAACTTGCAAGTGTTTTCTTGACCAGTGCTAATAAAGGTGAAGGAAGAAAAAAACACTCAACCACAGGCTTATGTTAAACTTTCATACAACATATAGTCTGGGAATGGTTTAGGTTTATACTTGGGACATACTTAAACAAACGTTTTGTATGCGGGCATTGCTAGTATTAGAGTATTTTGCTGCTACTTGGAGCAGTCAAATAAATATTTGAGGTACGTGCTGGTCTTGGTTAAGTTGGTGCTGTTGTTAGTCATGCAGCTTTGCTCTGCTGTGAAAAAAAAAAAAAAAAGTCAGATTGATTAAAGATTTACTTTGTGGTGTTTAACAATAACAGTTGTTTCCAGTGCTTTACATCTGCGCTTCTTTGCTATTTGTTATTTTTGGTGCGTCATCTTTGTTAGAAAATTGTTTTTTTTATCAGTTCCAAACTAGCTAACTTGAGCCAATTTTCAGCTAACCATCATTTATTAAACAAATAGTCTGATCTCTGGATCTTTTTTTAGGAGTGTTTTGAAAAAATGGCCCTTGATGGAGCCTGAGAAAAACTGCAAACGAATATGTCTATGAAAATACTTGTCCCTTCGATACTGAAAATAAGGCTTAAAATGATATCTTTAGAGCAGTATGTTACAAAATACATGATTTGACAGCAAAAACAATACCCTACGGATACAGTGCCATCACATAATTTATAACCTTGAATTGTGACATTACACCACTGTGGGGAAGTGGAGTGAAGTATGCATTTTCTGTGTATGGTGCTACCGCTATTGTAAAATAACATCTTTTGGGTTTGGTTTTCTCTTGTCACCAACAATCAATGGGCAAATATTTACCAAACGAATATCACCACGAAAGAGTTGCCTCTTGCTGGCCGTTGAAGATTTAATGCACTTTGTGTTTGCTTCCTATGCATTGTCATTTCTTAGATAGTTCTGGTAAAATAAAATGTGATAATTTTAAATCACTGCTAACAACTTCTGACAAATTCGTGTGAATGTCATCAACTAATGCACATTATGCACAGAGCTGTCACAGCAACATTTAACCAAACGGGTCTCATGGCAGGTAAAACACATACAATGGCTGCAAGGGCTGTTAGCAGAAAAGTCAGCTGCTTGATATTTGTGTAAGGGATGAAGCCATAGAGAGTAAAAACTGCCCCACTGATTACTTCTTTGCCTTTCAGCTGCCTAAATCTCATCTGTCCTCCAGCCTCCATCCTCCAATCCCCTTTCCATCATGGGCTCTCCGCACCAGTCCGTTCCCCTTTCAACACTCCATCACAGCAGCACAGAGCCCTGGAGATGTCTTCCTGCTAAGGAGTGATGTAGTGGGCTATGCTAACACACCCTCTCAGCCACTCAGCCCGGTTATTAACCGGGTACGGCCCTCATTTTTTAAGCCGGAAGAAACACTCACACACAATTGCAAACAGACAAAAAAGTCCTAAAAATGACACCCTTGGTACACACACACAGTCGCTTCACTCAATTATTCACTGGAGATAAGTAGACACTGCATGTTTTCTTATGTTAGAATTAATGTAGCAACAACTACATTTGATTTAACTTTAATTTGGTGGTTGAATTAATGAATTAGCAGTGGTGCATTACAGTGATGACAAGACAATATTTTTCAGCCCCCTCAACTCCAGTGGCAAATAATAAAAGCAATATTATTACCACAGTATGCAATATTCAAACAAGAGATTTGTCATCTAATGAAGAGAATTACATTTCACTGCATGTATAATTCATTGCCATCAATTTTAATCCAGTACTCAACGCTGCAGACACAGACTGCAAATGAACAGAAATACACAAGTGCTTTATCTGAATCAATAAACTCCTGTAGATTTAAATTCAAATCTATCAGATAGATTTTAGGACTTTTCTTTGGGGACAAAACAATTACCCAGACGAGTGTGGGCATGCGCCATCTCACTTTCATGTACATAATTCAGTTTTCCCTCCTTTTCCTCCTGTGGTGCATGACCAAAAATGTGTTTTATATTACTCTGATGTGTTGCAGAGTGTGTTTTCTTGCTTGACTGGACTGGTATTCGTTCATTAGTCTATCCCTGTCAGCAGAACCACCATTCCTGTATGCGAGTGAAAAAGCCTTCGCCTACCAGTGGTGTGTATCGAATTCCTTTACCCCCTAGTACAGCTAGTGCTGCTAGCTAGGAAACAGAGTAAATATAACTGCTCCCTCTCTCTAGCCCACCAAGGCATTGATTTATACATAGACTACTGCAGCTGGGAGCTACAAATATGAAGGGAAGTCAGCTTACTCATTGAACAAAAATATAGTTGTTTCATACACACATCTCAAAGGATTTAATATAGATGAGGGTTGTCAGAGTAATGTGTATCACTGGGCAGCGCATGCACACAAATGCAGTACAGGTCTGTATCAAACAGCCGCTGAAATCGAGCTGGAGAAAGGGTTAAGCTCTGAACATTTATGAGAATCCATGTTTTGTCTTCTTTGAAAGTCCTGATTACTCGGCATTGCGTCTGTACGTGTGTTTTGCAGTAATCTGGCACGCAGCAGGGGCCCACCTTCCTACACAGAGAATAATTAAGAAAACAGAGGGAGAGGACACAAAGGAGGGCTGCAGACGTGAGTCTTTCACTGACAATATTTAAACAATGTGTTTATAATGTTTTTTTTGTTGTTGTTTTTTTTTATCTTTGGAGGAGGGGATGCAACACGGAGGACAGGAAGAGAATGAAAGGGCCTATAGGTTGGGAGGATGTTCCTCTGTTGTGAGAGGAACCTTGTTGATTGAGCCAGTGGTTGCTGTGTCTGGCACAGCATCAGTCCGTGTGATCAGACAACGAGCGTCTGGCTCATCATTCAGTCACTTTGTTCCCCCTCTGACAGCCTCAAGGCCTGACTGCCTAACTGACTGTTAGTTAGAAGGGCGGCAGAGAGCATGAGATGGAGACAACGCCTACCGCCTCTGTTCCGCTCTCAGTCATGAGGAAATTAGCAACGTGATGCAATTTAAATTATGGTCAAACACAGGCTAAAATTAGCTTTCCCAGGGGTCAGTGCAGCAAAAGTCAGCAGTTCAAATGATGAATTCTCTCACTTCCTTTTTTGCGTGTCAAACATTTACACAAAAAACACAGACATGCACACACACACACCAGCAAGATGTATTATGCCTGTCTTGTCCACTGCCCTACAGGCCATGATCCCATTGCCCAGATAGAATTCCTAATTGATGTGACAAACTGCCTAGGAGTGTCCCGTTTCTCCAGCGTGGTTTTTTTGAAATGCTGCTCTGACCTTTACCCCCCCCCCCTTTTGTCCTTTTGTATGCTATTCCTTTCACAACCAAGTGTGGCTTAAATGGGGTAAAAACAGTCTCTTGACATCCGACAATCGGATATTATTATGATGGCAGACTATTGACTGTGGCCACATGGCGGGCAGAGATGAGAGGACAAACATCAAAAAGCTCGGCTAGAAAGCGATGGTCTGTGCAGAAATGAAAAGCATCACAACGTGTCAGCTTTCATCTTGTAAGATAATAGCCCAGTCATCGCTGTTAAGCAGACATGGCTTTAGAGTGCAATAGGAGGTGGGTTTTGCATGTGGAAGCTTTTAGGATCTGTCACTCTGGGAAACATGACAGCGGCGCTAAAAATAATGCGAGCTTATAAACTCAATGTCAGGGACCCGGGGGCGTGTTAGGTGTCTACTTAAAAGACCACAGTCTAGCAAAACAACATTTGAGCATATCAGTGCACGTGCTCACGCGTTGCATTTCACTGTCAACGGGCAACAAACAGAGGATGTCACAAGTCAACCCTTTCTTTTGTTTCCATCTATCTAGATGGATGTTGTTGTGTTTTGCATCCTATTAATTAAGTGTGGGTGTCTTAGTGTCAGTCACTATTAATTTGGAAGCGGTGATGTGCCCAGCTTTGTTTGTCAGTCTTTCTTTATTATACTACAGTACTGTCACAGAAAATCATGATTAATTTGTTAAATTTAATGACGTTTAATTTGCCAACTCCATTTTTATAAACAGCTGTCAACTTGACAGCACCATGCATTTTGCAGGTGAGCTCGAGGAAAGAGGCCACCTTTAGCTAATTTGGTTGCTGAAATAGTTTTTCCATATTTAAATGATTGGAAACAAGATACTAGGAGATATTAGTGGAATAGGTGTTTGTTAAGTTGATTTGCTGACTTTGGTTGGAAGCATGTGGCTTTGTGTGAGAGGCTATTTCCAATACAGCTACCATTCAGAGTGGCTTAAAACATAGTGCTAAAAAAAAGAAGAAAAAACACTATGAAACCCCAAACGAATGGCCTTGACACAAATTAAAGATCAGGCAGCAGCTGAAAATGTACCAGAGCACATAATCTGTCTGAAAATACTGTTCTGCGCTACTTTTTTTGTGTGTTATGACCTTTACGGTGAGAAACGGGAGCTTCGAAAAGGAGGGGCTCACTGACCTGTGCAATCAGATCAATTCAGTGGTCAAAAAGATACAGCAGAGCTTCTATCAGTCCCCACCTCACTGAGTATTTGGCTATCTATCCCATGTGTGTGCATGCACGTACATTTGCCTGCTCAGACTTGTGTGGAAATGTACATCTCAGTGTGTGTGCAAAAATGTGAGAGTGGAATTGGAACCTGTTTACCCCCAAAAAGTCTTGATAGAGGCCATTTACATTCTGGAATGAGAAACTGATTCAGATTCGGGGACAGTTTCCAAGCCCCATTATTTCCCGTCAATTTCAAATCAAAATCAATTTCCCCAGCCCCTGTTGTTCTCCTCGTGGGCAAAAATATTTTTCTTTTCAAGTGTGTCTGATGAAAGGCTTTCTCTGCAGAGCCTCAGAGAGCCTGTGTGCTGAGGGGGAGGCAGCTATGTGTGTTTCAGTGAAATACAGAGTGTGTATGAGACAGAGAAGAGCAGTCAACACTGACCTAAGCTGCCCCTGCACTGCAGTGTTGGTATAGCACAGAGAGTGCGTGCTTCATACTAAAGACAGATAACATCACCACCAGAAAACACTCTCATACACAGGAACAGGCAAGCACACTCACCCAAGAGCGCTTCTCTGTTGTGGTAAATGTTTGCTTGTAATGTGTGCTGTCTGAAGAGATGTTTGTTCTCCTCCCCATGCTTGATCAGGTTGGATGAAATCTCGCTCTCCCTGCCGATGGCAAAGACACAGTAGAGGAGGAAGGATACTGATCTGTCAGCGCACCATACAGACAGCTCTTAAGAGACTCAGGGTAATGACTGTTTGTGGGCCCTGTTAAATATCATCCCCTGTTGCTGAGGCTTAGTGTCACTTAGGATACGAGTGAGAAAGATGCAGCATAAACTGTAGGGACTCAAGAAGCCTGCCAACTGTAAACACAAGCTCCTGTCCAGAGAAGTGACAAACTCTAATGGTCATTTAAACTTCCAAGAGACCTATTTAGCTAAAACCCAAACACTGTCTCTACAGAAGCTATTTTTTTTTAATTATACATAAAGTGGTCAGAAGAAAGATTTCCATTGGAGTTTGTGATTTGCATGTAAGAGATGTAGCAAAGATGATCAAACACCACTCTGCAGCTTTTTTTTGGTTTGGTTACACACAGTCAACTCATGTTACTGAAAACTGTTTTGATACAGTATGATATAATACCTCTGAAGAAATAAGGCTGTAAAAATTTGAGTGATTAATGTTTAAGATAATAAATGCAATTATTACTCCTATAGCTGGTAACGGTTCAATGATTTTCAAGTTCTAAAAAGCAGGCTTGTACTATTCGCTCGTCATATGGTGCAATAGAGGAGGCAAAAGAAAATACGTGGAGGCTATATGTCCTTACCCCTTGTAACTGATGTGGTGGGGAATGAGAAGTTGTCCATACAAGTCTAACTAAGCAACCCACTGGGACAGCTTGAGGCAGGGTGGGTTATTATTATGCTGACGCTGGCATTTAGCAGAAAACTAACAACTACAGTGCTTTTGTTGGCAGACTAGACTACCATCAGCGCTACAGTCCTCCTCTATCGTGGATCAGAGCTACATGTGCTCCCATCACCAAGTGTTGATAAATGGGATTAACGTTGCTTTGCATGTGTCCTGAGTATAAACACAAACCACCGGACAACAAATTGGTTTTCTTTTATACAAAACTTGAACCAAAAATGAATAAATCAATCTGTTTTTTGTTTTTTTGCTGGGTTTTTTATTTCTTTTGTTCTTGATTCATGTACACAATAGTTGTTATTCGACTTAAATCAGTTACTACTTTACATTTCAGGCCATACATTTACATACATGTATAGTTAATATTGGTAATTATTAAATCACTGGTAATAAATAAACAAACAAACAAATAAAATAAATAAATAAATAAATAAAAGCTAGACCAGCCACTCTCTATAGAAAAATTGCAACATAAAATTCTTCGAATTCTTATTCGTTTTATCCCAAATCTAGTTTGTTTGACAGCCCAGTAAATAAGGATGAACTGTACACTCGACTACAAGAAATGTTTTTAGCTTGTATGCTAGACTCAAGTGCATGGTGAAGCCTACACACATCAACCAAATTAATACATGTATATTGATCACAGCATTGTACAACAATGCTGCGATTGCTCAGTTTTGTGTGTTTGTCCCATGAAAAGGGACTCCTTTTGTTTCTGGCCTGTTCTCCTATTATTTGGTGGTTCAGTCAGACCAGTCATTACTGAGCCAGGCCAGGCAGCATTGCGGTCCTATTTGAGATTGCAGTGTTTTCTTCACATCATTCTGCCAGTTCAGGTCGGAAGATATTTGCCACTTAGCAAACAGCAAACAGTGCTGACATGGTATGTTGCCTATAATTCAGTTGGTAGCCTTTAGGTGTTGCTGCAGGTGCTGGAACTTGCTACATTCACTAGTGGTGTGTACTTAACCAAGGAGTTTCATTAGTTGTGGCATCTGAGAAGTTATGTGGGATTTTTTTGGACAGATATAGTGATTATGGGAGGAGAAACCAATGCATAAAGGGCACAAGTTGACAGATTTAATAATAAGTAATAATAAGATTTATTTGAGTATGCTGTTACTATGCTCTCCACTATGCTACTTCCCATGTACTGTACTTACTAGAAATAAACAAAGGGTCCAGCTAGCCTCATGAGAGTCCTGCCTCCTGACCAGTCTGGCCTGCCCAAGATCAGCCTGCTGGTATGCCCCAAATTCACCCAGCACAAGGAACACCACAGTGCCAACCCCCACCCTGAACAACACACACATACAAAAGAAGAGATGGGTTGCAGAAGTTGCACAATAAGTGGAATGAATAAAGTGATACATTTACATAGTAAAAAATACTATAATGATGATGAGTGATGATTGTTTGTCTCTGTGTTGGTCCCGCGATGGACCGGCGACCTGTCCAGGGTGTAACCTGCCTCTCGTCTGCTAACTGCTGGGATAGGCTCCAGCTTCCCCGTGACTCTGAATTGGAATAAGTGGTATAGAAGATAGATGAATGGATTAAGAAATTTGTAAATTTATTCCTATCATAAACACTGATTCATTCAACGTTTTTCTCTTTTACCATATGCCTTCATTTCTAACTCTTCCAAACTACAGCCTTTTGAATCCTTGATATTCAAAAGCTAAAATGAATAAAGACAAACACTCTCAGCCTTCATTCCATGGTGACATAACTCTGATGAATATATAAATCTATAACATGACATAAAACAGAGCACATGCCTCTGTTTTTTTATTAGTCCACTGCTGTTATCTTATGGATTGAGTAGAAACACACAAGACATAGAGTTGGCCATTATTCTGATGCAACTCTGGGGCTTCATAACTCAATAAGAACATGGCTGTTGGTGATTTATGCCATGGACCACAGGAGTCTGTACATAAATCACCAAGAACTCACCTTGTCGCTTTCACTTATTCATTCTAGCTGTGATTCATAACGCCACCGCTCGGCCGTGCATGATCAATATTCTTAATTCTAATTACATCTCAAGCAGTCTCCACTTTGTGTGTTTGAACAACACATATTTGTGTCAAAAATTATAATCAGCAGGGATGGTGAGAGCCGCATTGAAGGGATGAAAATCACAGAATAACTGGCAGGGGGAGGGAGTGTAATTAAGGTAGTGTAGTGATGAGAAGGTTAGATTTACACTTCAGCCATGGGATGATGTTGACCTGAAATATCTGAGATCAGAGGTAATCTGTTGTGCTCAGACAAGGGTTCAATATGGTGTGGAAGAGAGGCTGAGAGCAGATGAATAGAGAGGGGATCAGTTTTAACAAACATACAAGGCTTTTATCCAGAGCTAGAAAGGCCTGAGGACTCTCCCTATAGCTGGCTATCTCCAAGCCCATCGCCTGTTGACTCTTGGTGGATTTGAGACAAGGATCAGAGACTGACTGAAGTCAAAGTCTTGTGTTCATAATGCCAGTTTGCTAGCGGATGCTATGGGACACTTGGTCTGATAAGGTCTCAGCCCCTGCTGACCAACCTGCTGTTTGACTTCACAAACAACTACAGTGATGGTGATGGTTTAAAAAAAAATACACACTTGGTTTCTCTGTGGCAGATACATGGTTGGGGTCTGTGACCGCATCTTGTCAGCCCAGCTAGTGTTTGAAAGTGTGTGTGTTTGTGAATTGTTTGCTCCTGATCAGAGTTGATCTGAGAAGGGATGAGAGATCTAATCTTCTCGCCAGGACACAAACAAGGGCAACTTTTTGACCCTTTTTCACCCTGACGTGGCTGTAGCTACCAAGGCGCTCCTTCCCTTTTGTCCACCAACAGTGCAGAGATGAAACAAAAATTTAAGCATGCAAACAAACTAGATTTTGTCTCGTTGAATGTGTGAAAAATATTAATAGATGTAAATAAATTGTTTGCATGCAGACGTGACAGCTGTCGCCCTCATCTGCTGTTTGCCCACCGAAGGTTGCTCACACTGAGAGATGTGTTTGTGTGCAAGCATCTGTGCCTCTGTTTACTGTTTACTGTAGGGATGAGGAGTTTCCATAATCCAGATCACCGCTGTGGCAACACGGAAACGGAGGTTAGACCGAGGTTAATCCCATGAGGAATAAGAAGAGGTGAAACAAAAAGGTCACCTACCAGGAAGGAATGCAGCGAAAAGATACAATAAAAACAAGTCAAAGAGATTTTTGACACCAAGAAGTGGAACTGGAAAAATAAATGCTTTTGCTTCCACTTTATGCCTGTTACTTATATTTAAACAATAATGCAAAATATCTGTTTTAGACTTTACCTCTGGAAGTTTTCTTAAAAATGAAACTACAGCAGCTGATCGAGATGTTTTATGTGATTCTCTTCACTGTCTCAGTCTAGCTAACAAAATATGTCCCAGTGGATAAGTTTCACTTGCCCTTACATCAACTTTTGTCAAACCAGATTTGTCTCCTGTTTGTTAAACTAATTGGCCTTCATCTTAAACTTGAAACAAATCATGCAATGCATTCAATTATGGACCTACCCCAGTGGAAGTTCTTGTCAATAACAAAGAGAGAAACAGAGGAGTGTGTTGGAGGGAACGTGGTTGTGTGGTAACGGGGGCACAGAGCAGAAACACATCATAGTTGTTGTTTAATTTGATGATGTCTCCGGCGAGAGCAATGTGGGCGTGCAGCTGGCTCAGATCTATCTTCCCTTCTCTGTTTGCCGATGTGTTTTTAACCACTAGATCATTGTAGCAATACACTGGTGGCAGCGCTCAGGCGGTGCCCTGTCTGCTGCATCAATCCTCACAGCTTCATTTACAACAATATGGATTTCTGCATCAGAGGGGAGGAGTGAAAGACAGTGACTGAGAAAGCAAGCAAAAATCATTCTTTTGTTTTTGTTGTTTAGGTGCACGAGTCTTAAAATTAAATTCAAACATACGGAAATGGCTTTCAGGTCAGCAAGTCACAACTTGAGGGACTTTTTCTGAGACAGTGAAATATAAAGAGTCATTTTGGATTATTAAAAATGCACTTCCATTATTAAAAGGACTTAAATAAAGAATGAAACTGAAGCAGTAGAGACCATAACAGCCGTGTTTTAATCCGAACAATAGATCGCACTATTAAATCTTCCCACGTTTCTCATAATACACTTCTTCTTTCTCTTTATTTCCCTCTCTGGTACAACTTGGAACACATCCTTTGTGTTGAAGTGGACAATTTTCCACCCAACTGCTGCACAAATCAGAAAATAATTTGAAGACAATCTGCAAAATAAAATGTGAATTAATTGAAGCTTCTGTCCACTGTTGTTATGCAAAACAAATGACTGCACTAAATCCTAAACCACTGTGCCATCAAATTATCACAATTGAATGGCACATAACGAGATATCTGTACCAGACTAGTCATGACTTCACTAAGTCATATTTCTATTGCATTAACTTATTTTTTTTCCAGCTACCAGCCAGGCACTTAAACTTAGAGTTTGCAGGCCCAAATGTAAATTATTTAACTATTACACAACTATACTTATCATTGAGAGATTTGGCTTTTCACCCTAAGCTCTTAACAAATTCTGTCATACATGCAAGTGTAAGTTTAAAGCAGAAAGGTTCTTGTCAACAGCATCAGAAAAAGAGTGTGAAGATGGAGTGTGTTTTATAATACATGGTTAAGTGATTGCAGGGGCACTGAGCAAACATATAATGATCACCTTGTTAAAAGGCAGCTGAGTGCTGAGGAAATTCAGGTCCTGACATTTTTGTTACTTTTAGTTTAGCTACCTACCTAAAATTCGCTTATCAAGCATTCACCCACGTAGCAACAGCACCGTAAAATTGCCTTAGAATGGCTCAAAGTAGAAAGCCAAAAAGCCAGAAGTGATCCCCAGATTGTCTGGTTCTAATTCGGTGGGATGCAAGCACCCCCACGTTTATTGCATGACCACTCAGAGTGTACTCCGCTTTGGCTTCTGCACCTTGGCCTCCGCAGGAAAAAGCTGATGGAGCTAATAAGTGGATAATCAGTTGCAGTGACAAACCCACAGACAATTATCAGCTGATTATTCAGTTAGCAGCCACCTCCACAGAGCATTTTTGTGAGCTGTCGTAATTTCTAAAATGGTCTTTGCCTTTTGTGTTCTGCCAGGCAACGAATGGATGAATAGAAGTAGAAAGATTTATTAATCTACCAATTAATCAGAAGGATTTTTTTCTACTTTTTTTTTTTTTAATAATGAGCATTAGGTGGTGTGTGAGCAACAGAAGTGATAAACAGACGGGGACATAATGCAGGTATGTATCTGTGGACTGACAAATGGTCAACATGTGTTAAGATTAGCTGGTGACCTTAAACCAAAAATGTTGGTGAGTGTGAGGGTCATGATTCTGGTCGATTACGGCAGCTGATGTAAAACCAGAAGAGGCTGAGTAGCTGCCTTCGTCATGCCACAACGCTAATGTTTCATTAAACTGCCAAGACATGTTTATAGGCCTGTTTCATTGTTCAATGGAATCTTGTTAAAATAAAGTCTGAAACGAATATTTAGTCTCATTTTTATCTTTGCAGATCAACAGCAGCTGCTGAGAGCAGGACACTAGGGAAGTCACTGTTACCAGGGATTTAACTTTACTCAGATTTTTATTAAATTACAAAGTGGTTAATGGGTCGTATCCAAAGTTATAGTCCCTAAATGTTGCTGTGTGAACTTCAGCATAGCAGAAATAAGTGGCAAGCTGTGTCATTAAAGTAAACAAAACTCTTATTATTATTATTTCAGACGCATCAGTCCATACCAGCAATAAAAACAGCAACATTTCATAAATCCTTAGTGATCATTGTCCATGCAGACACTCCCATAGACAGTTCCACAACTTAGTGTTGCCTCAGTCAAGACTATTATGATGTTATTTTTCTAATTTGTTAATTGACACATGCATTTAATAGGCTTCATAAAAGCATCAATACAATATAAAAGGTAGGAACATTAACAAGCTGCACTGGAAGTGAAAGCAATATTCTGAATGCATCATGAAAGATTACCAGAAGCTTTTTCATTTTAGCTTTGCAAAAGCTGCACCACCATAAAAGTAGATTGAGCTCTAAAAAGGTTTTTTTCTTGAACATCTGAACATATATGAAGCTTGCATGCCAGCACATTTGCTTGTATATCCAGTTTACAGCATTGATTGTGGACGTCATCATTTCTGATTATATAACTGAAATATCTGATTTTGTTCACCACATTTAACAGCTGGTCTTCTAAACAAATAAAGACGATTTCAGCCTCTGGTCGCCCTTGATTCTCGCAATCATGATAGCACTTTTTTCAGAATTAATATAACGTGTATATCAGTGATTTTTACTGTTGTTTACTTGAAAGACATCAGGTAATCTATTTTTACATCTATCATCCAGAAATCCTACCTAAAGTCCGTATTACTGGAATGAGCAAGCTGGCAGGCAGGTGCTTGAATTTAACATGTTTTACCTTTGCTTTGCATTCAAAGTTTTTTTTTTTTTTTTTTTTATCCCTATCTAGTTTTATCTAGTTTTATCTAGTTTTGTCATTTAAAAACATTTGTTAGAATCCACACATCTTTACTGATAGATAGTTTACTATGAGATGCTTCAATATCCAAATGCCACATAAAAAATTTACATGTGTTTATTATTGATCTTCCTACTTTCAAAAACCAACATCAGTCACAGACTGATGTGGTCACCACAGTGCATTTTCCAACATATAGACCTAAGCATGTAAGTTCATTATGACTTACAATTTACTTGTATCTACTAACCATTCATTGGTGAGAGTACAGTAAAAAACCAAAAAGTACAGTGAATGTTTAATTGTGCAGGAAAAGTCTAAAACTGGCAATCATTTGTTTAAAAAGTGTCACAATAAAAGCTGTGTGGTTTAGCCCCTCTCTCCATCTCTTCCTTTATCCTTGTATGTGTCTGTGGCCAACTAAAGAATAGCAAGATGTGAAAACTGAATGTCATTGTGCTGAAAGACTTATATTGATGTTGGATGTTGACATGCCGATGATGAATGTTGATGTGCTAATATAGCAGCATAGCCCATAAATCATTTACAATCACTTCAGTGTGGCTGCCAGTCTGAAAACTCCTCCCAGACCAGGACTAAAAATGGGTGGTAATCTCAATCCCTGTTGGTTTAATAAAAATTAACACACAAGTCACATCCATTGTGGCTGAGTTGCCTTATAAAAAAGCAACTACTGCTAGTTCACAATAGAAGGTGGAAATATATAATTCAGAGCAGGCATTGAATCAAAACAACATCCTGTCATTAGAACTACTAGGATTTAAATTTCACAAAGAAGCCCATTAAAACCCTGCTGCACTTTTCCTAAAAAAGTAATGACGTCACATCAATGATTTATAGACATTTCCACATGCACAAAGTGTATATTGATGTAATTTGAGTCTTTGCACGTGAAATGGGTCTAGGTAATGACTCCTGAGGATTTATAATTCATTCTATCTGTAATGACTGAGGTTTAGCATTGAGGATGTGCCAATAGACAGGAGAAGAGAGAGAAAGGAGGTCAGAGAGCAGGAGGTCAGAGGTCAATCCACTGAAGCATAATTTAACAGAAGCAAATGATTGAGCTCACTTCTTTCCTCACTTGTGTGGTTTTATGAAGCTTGGAGGTATTTCTCTAATCAGGGGGATCAGCGGGCCTTACAAATGTCCACTACTTTGAACAGCAAACAGCATGTGCGTGAGTAGAGGTAAGCATTTTCTTAGACTTGCCTTGTGGAGACATGTGTGTAATTAAATGACACATTGCCTGTTACACATTACATTATTAATTAAAGGAACTTATAGTAGATGTAACCTGTCCACTCATATTTGTTTATTTTAGTCTGGCAGCATTTTTCACAGTTTGGGCACTCAGGCCACTGAGTGGATAATGTGGCTCAATGGTCAAGCTCTCTGGGGAAACAGGAACTCATGCAAACAATTCTTAGTATATCTGTGGAAAAGCACTTTTAACTTCAAACACTGCCTGATGTAAACAGAATGCAGTCACCTGGAATGGCTTCTATGGCTAATTGCACCAGCATTGCTTCCAGTCTTTGTTTATTATAGGGAAGTAATTAGTAGTAGTAGCAAGTAATAAATGACTTCCTCCAAGTTTCAAGTCAAGCACTTTTTTGACAGCTGAGATGGGGAATGGAGAAGAGGGAGGTGTCATTTTAAAAAATGAAAACAATATTAGAGGGAAAATGTGCTGTTTTGTAGCAGGCCAAACTCTGGTTTGACAGTATTACTGTTGTTTAAAGTCAGTATATCTGTCATATACATATACTCAACACTGGACTAGATCAGTCTGGATAGAACTTAGCAGTCCTGTTGGTGTCCTGTTGGTATTTCTCTCCATCTATCAATAAAAACATCACATATTATGTCTGTTGCCATCTGTTTCATGGTCCAGCAGCCAATTTGACGCTACAGTACCCTGGTTTCTCAATGTATGCAAACATGAAGCATAATTTCAGCCTTCTTCAGCTTCTGGTTTGGTGAATTATGGTCATAGTGAGATAAAACGTACAGTTTTGGGATCTGTGAGAAGTGTGCTTTCAGGAGAGAGGTCGTTTGTCCCTTGTTCATGCCGACGAGTGGACACAGGGGATCCAGATACTGCCAGAGAGAATATGACATTTGACCATAAAAAATGGCGGTGGTAGTATCATAGTTTGGGTTTTTTCTGCTGTATCTGCGCAAGAACAACTTATCATTATCAGAATATGGAATGGTGAATCGAATTACAATGTCAGGACCTCTGTGAACCAAAATTAAACAGAAAAGTAATCATGTGAGACAACAGCGTTCAAAAGAAATGTCAAAGAACAGATTTCATGCTTTAGAATGGACAATTCTAATTTTATCTCATAGAAATAATGTAGCAGGACCTAAAATACTTAGTTATTGTGAAGAACCCTACCAACATTAAAATGTTGAGATTCTTCTGTGTGACAAAATGAGCTAAAATTTCTAAAAGCTGCTGTGTAAGAACAATGAAAAATAATTAGAAACATTTGGTTGTATTGCTGGGCTTTAGGTTTCACACTCTTATCACTCACAGATATGTCATATTTTATAAGCTGATATTGGTTTAATAATCTTTCAAGAACCACTTTATTTTTAGCTTCTAAACCATGACCAAAATGACGTGACCTATTTTATGACCGAAGCAGCGAAGAGCTCACACCACAGACAGCAACAGGTACTTACAGTATCGGTGATGTAATCAGGTCAATACCTCAATGTTCAGTATCCATTTTTGGAAGAATGATCCTTGTTGGAAAATAGTGTGAGGACAGAGATATCCCTGGAGCTCCTATCAGCTCCACTTCGAGCTGATAGACAGTGACACACTTGCAGGCTTGCAGACAGATACACATACCATTATCCAGAAGAATTGCCATGGGTGAGATATTAAAAAAAGGGCTTCACACTGCCTCGTTCACTGTTGCCACATCATTTAACACAGTAGATTTGTGCTAAAGTACACACATACACGTGTGTAAATACAGATGGATACAAATGCTGGAACACAAACCCCCTCAGTCTTTTTTAATGTAACTTGGGCTTCTGTGTTTAAACGCAGTATCCTTCCACACATTTCTGCACATTTGTACATGAGCAGATTTGTATAGAAAGAGAAAGGACATCAGAGTCAGACCAGATTGGGGAGGAGAAAAAAGAAACAAAGAAATTCAGGACCACGCACTGGTGTGAGACTGTGGAGCAGCCAGAGACAATGGGAAAACAGAAGCACTATTTCATATTTAATTGGAATTGATCCTATGGAGCAATGAAAATTTTAACAGTGTCCAAATCCATACAATTTTAGCCACGGGGTGATGGTACACACATGTGTTTGCTGAGACACTGAGCCTTGAAACGCAAAACAAAGCCGTGTGAGTCATAGATTAGAAGAAGACGGACTAGCAGAAGGTCCAGAAAATGAGTTTTTAAAAGCTGAACAAGTGAATAAGAGAGAAAGAAAGTGAGAGAGAGAGCCGAGCAGGGAGGAAGAAGGGAGCAAAACAACAGACAAGTTTTAATATGTCTGCTAAGATGATTTATTTATCCATGCTATGACAGGACTACCTGTCTGAGCCAAACAAACCAACAAGATCTTTAATATTGGAGGCATCAGAAAGGAGGAGACATTTAGCTCGAGTATATGTTCCTCATATATCGTATTTGCTTCTCTTTCTTAGTTGTATTATAAAATACATATTCTGCATCGAGTTGAGCTAACCTAAATCGATCCTGCTGCAAAGATTCAAGTAAACAAGAAGTCACACAAATCTGTTAGTGTGATAATTTTGCAGTTATCAAATAAACGATTGTTTCTGATGGCTGACTTTCATGTTTATCCTGTGTCAAATTTGAAAAATTTGAAACGAAACATCTAAATAATGGGTAGCAATCTCACTATACAAGCAGATGATGGCTGTTTTTACTTCCCCAACATCTTTATAGGTAAGTGCAAAGCCATTGTGACCATTAAAGGGAAGCAGAGTGGGCTGAAATGATCCTTTAACTACACACGTGGTACTGTGTGACTGCACTGAGCATGAGTGTGTGTAAATCTGCAGCATTGTAAAAGAAAACTTTTCCATTTTGTGCTAACTTGTTTCTCAAAAAAAATGTAATGATCCCAGATGAAAGGAAATATGAAAGGAGGAAGGATACGGCATCACCTCTGTCCTTGTTCGTGTTCTTGCATGTCGGCATATATTCACATGTGCTCAGTGACTTGGAGACACACATGCCAACACAAATAGAGTGGCACGCAAACAAAAACCCAGAGAGTCCATGCCTAAAGATAAAAGCTGTGCAGCGGAACAAAAGAAGACCAAAAAAAAGAAAAAAAGAAAAAGCCATCAAGACACCCACAGCAGGCACCCATTGTGATTAATGAAAACAAATATTGGGATAGAGTGGGGCACAGGCAAAGAGAAACAGCACAAACAATGGAGCAGACAGCATAATGCATTCAGGGTTCACTGACGGCCCTCTAGTGCAGAATGAGAATAATGGGAGGAGAGAGGGATGTGGGACGGAGGGACAAGAGAGGGAGGGAGAAGAAGAGGAAGAAGAGGAAACAAGGGCACTAATGCAAAATCCATTCTCCCAAAAAATCCATTTTGACAGACAGCCTTTCATTATCTGTTATTTATTTATTTGTTTATATTTTTATCTATTTATAGGTTTTAATGGATTAGGTTATTGTTGATTATTTACCAGTTTGGTACATTTGCTAAATATTTAAAGTCCCTCTCACCTTCATTAAGTCCTGCTCACACAAACCCTGGGTGATGACTTCTAATCTTTATATATGTTCACATTTTTAGTTTAAGTGTAATCTTAGTTTTTCCAAACATTTTGGAAAAAGCCTACTAAGGTAAAGATTTTCAGACTGTAATGATTATGTGCGGGTGGGATTTTGGTTTGTAACAAGATATTATGTGCATTGTGTACTTACCTTAGTTTCAGTGTTCCGCTCTGCCTTTTGTTTCTTTGAAAACAGTTAACTTAGCTAAGTTAGCACTGGTTCTAACCTTGCTAACAGGACATTTTACATGTTTGCACAAAAACGTACTGTAACTCGCCAACTATAGTAAGAAAAGGAGGTGTCGTAACACCTTATGGAGTAAACTGCTACATAAACATTCCATCTACAGAGAAGGCAATGCCAACTTTAACAGTTTGGGACTCAGTGGGGGTTCGGGTTGGTGGGACAACTTCAAGAAAAAAATGGTGAGAAAAATTTTCCCATGTCTGAAATATTGCTGTGGCTGATGCTTTCTATGTGTTACAAAATGTATCATTAGCAGTCAGAATTGTGGCTGGGGATTTCAGCATTGAATCCGTCCAACTACTGCTGAATATGGGGCTTCAGAGCTAATTAGCATGAATATGAGGAACTGGTGAAATTAGAAGCTCCTACAAACTGCATCGAAAAGTTAGCTGGAAGCTAGCAGGTGCTTGTGGACTAAGTTAGTAGGCCAAAAAAGTAAGATGCAAGCTGTGATGACTGGGCCTGGCTGAGCGAACAGGCGTTAGCCATCATCTGCCAGGACACGGCTGAGTGGGTGGGCACTAACGACCAGGCTTAGGACACTAGCTACTGGTTAACTTCCCGTTCATGGTGGGTGGAGATGTTGGGGTCATGTTAGCATTTTCATAGATTTATTCACTGAAGAAAGACTCATTCCAAAGCCATTTTATAGGGTAAAATAACTTATGACGAAAACCGGTAAATGTTTATTTCTGAGAAACACTGATGAATTTTTATGGTATTAAAAATTCCGAGAGTTGGACTTGACAGGATTTAATTTGCAATTGTTTTAAAGCATTCTCATGCAGGACTTAACTTAAGTCCTGCCTTCGCCCCTTCTTCGTTTTTGCTTCAGAAAAACTTTTAAACTCATTATCATAAAATGTCCTGAGGTATTCAAAATTTTGCATTGTGAAATAAACACAACAGACCAAAAAAAGGTCAAATGAGAAAGAAAAAGATTTATATTTCTTATTTGTTAATAGCAAATTGCAATGTGGTCTAAAAGTCAGTAATTTGCAACATAAAATTAAATCAATTTATTAATTTTTTTCACATTTACAAGAAATAATATAAAGATATCATAAAGGTATGTCCAGAATATTATGTACACAAATGCAAAAAGGAAATTTTTTGGCCTCTGGTTATCGTCTTCTGCTATTTTGACCTTTGTTGATTAGATTCCCCTCAGCAACCTTATGGTCCTTAATCAAATGAATAATATCTATTTAATGCTTCAGCGCGTCTGCTAGCCCAGTATGATGTAATGCTAACAATTGTCAGGCATAATCGCTTAGCTCTGGCGTTCCATACATAGCTTTAAACGTCCCTGCTTGAAAAGGTTTCTGTGATAAGACAAACACAGGACTTCCAGTGGCCTGACTGCCTACTGGGAATCAGCACAATTTATTTTCCTTCATCAACAGTCCCTAAACAAACAAAGCCAGTAGGACGGGGATCAAGGAACAAATTTATGATGTGAAACAAAGAGTAGCCATGGGAGGAGGGATGGAGGCAATGTTCGAGCCCAGCTATCTGGCCGGAGGCTTCCATTGGTGGGCCGTGTTATTCCCATCTGGCTTCATTACTGTCTTATCTCCGGGCGAAGCGTACAGCCAGCGAGAACGGGCCACAGAAGCACTGCTAGGTTGTAGACCCGACACACCTGCCACCTCAGATAAAGTAAACATCAGAAAAGGATACAACTTAGGCTCCTGCTTTTTGACATTTTTCAGTTTTGCTTTCTCTGATATGGTTTCCTTGTTGATTAATCCCTCTCTTCCACTGTTCTCCGTTTTCTTCTCTCTCTCACTCACTTAGCTCTTCCTTCACCCATTCCCACTGGTCCTAATCCTGACAGGGCTGCAGTAATGGGACAGTAAATTAGGATCTCGATCCTTAACATACCGCCCTCTCAGCAGTTGATGTGAACCCTCACCTGTAAGGTTAAAGGCTAATGGGTGTAAAGCAGTCAGTGCCATGGCCAGAACAATCAATCACTTCCCAAGGCAATACCACGGGTGTCACAGAGCGCAGTAAACATCACAGTGAAATTCCGCTCCGCAAATACACCTGCTGCTTTTGTTGCTCGTTTCCATAAACAAACAACAGCAGGTTTAACTGATAGTATAGAGATTGAAGGATAGCCACACTTAAAGTCATGTAATTAAAATGCATTTATTATACAATCTGACTGAAGATCAGTTGCAGTTGTCCCGCTGTCAAATATCTCTGAATGTGTAGTCACAAACAACTCCTGCGATTGTTGAGGGGCTTTTTTTGTTTGTTTTTTTGCTTTTCACCTCCCCTCTTTTGCCGGGAAATCTAATCACTCTCACAGGTTTTACTTAATCACATGAAAAACAAAACCTGAACTACTGAGTCTCTTTAATCCACTTTGTGAATACATATTAGAGAACACAGCTTCCATATTCCAAAAGGGATTAGTTCTAAACAGCAGAGACAGAAAGGCCTTTGAGAGAAGCTAAAATTACAGGTGGAGTGATCCCTTCTAAAATTATCCAACTCTTTTATATTGCGCCTCTGAAGAATTCATGCTCATGTTTAATTCCCAAGCTCTGATAACGAATGTCTCCTCCAAGCACCTGAAGATTAATAGACTTTTACCAGGTGCTCTCTGTCTTTTTATAACACACTCCAGCTATTTAAACGCTCAGCTGTCTGACTGTCAGCTTACAGGATGAGGTCATTTAGAGAAAACCATCTTGAACCACGAGTATGGCAAATACAATCTGACACAAGTAGGCAGCGAGAGGTGTACCAGCTGATGTACTAACATTAAAGTTATTTTTAAGCAAACAATAGTAATAAGAAATATTCTCAAAAGGGTGATCATGCAGGTTTAAATAATTCTTTAAAGTTTTCTGAAATGTTTTGTTTAAATGTGCAAATCAGTGATGGGAAGCCTGGTTCTTTTAAAAAGGTTTGTCTCCCTTAGAAGAGTTGGCTTTTTATGGCTCCCAAATGACTCTTTATTTAGTATCACTGAGAGCCTTCTATTTTAGCACAATTTAGTAATTATGAATAGTGTGTGGTAGTAAGCAATTTTTAATTCTTTTCATAAAAGTCTTATTTTTATGTCATTTTCATCACTAAATGAAATAATTGTAAAAGTCCCAGAGTTAGCAAAGTTTACTACATTGTGAGGACACTCACGACTGACCACATGATGTGGCCGTCCAACTTAAGTCATGATCCTGCCTGCATGTATTCTTAGTAGAGCTGAGCAGGAGCAGTGAAGATTTGACTCTTCTCATCCAGTACAGAACACCATCTCTTAGAGCTAGCCCCTTCACAAATGACACATCACTATCGCAAATAAGTCTTTTCTTTGTTTTCTTTTTTTTAATATGCACTAATTTGCACATAATTTGAACTTTGAAAGTGGCAATGTATTTTTAGGCCAAGGCTTCATACACACCAGCATTTCTGAATTAAAACTTCAGGTGTGAAAGTGGTGGCGAAGGGGGAGTCAAATTTTTGAGGAATTTTGAGACATACACTTAAACTGTAGTTATAACCTTGATGTCCTCGATCGACTTGGAGATTTAATTTGAATTGCAGCCTAGGGTAAAGATGTGGAATAACGAGGCAAACTTTTTCAAAGGTGTAAACACGAGGAAAAAGCCTGCTAGCACTAGCCCCACTCCGGATAAGCATGAGGGTACACATAGGATTGAAGACACCTTGGCCCACTCAATGCTAACAGAGGTGGACATGGGGAGAGATAACACCAAGGACCTATATGAAGAAATAAAGAAAATGAATGCTACTCTTCAGGGGGTGGCAAAGGTGGTCACCACTATTAAAGATACAACTAAAGAGCTGAAAAATTCAGTGGAAGATAATAAATTGAGGATAGGGGAGGCTGAATAACGCATCTCAGACGTGAAAGATGCTAACGCGATCATTAGGCTAAAGTGGACAAGAGTAATAAGAACATAGATATATTATGGTCACGCATAGAGGAACTGGAAAGCCGGAGCAGACGAAATAGTGTACAAATAATTGGACAGAAGGAAGGTGTGGAGGAACCTGGAAAATTCTTGACAAAGCACTCAAGCTTACCGGAAGTGAACTTGAAATTGAACATGCTTATCGTTCTCCGGGATCACTACTGGAATCCAATGATTCTCCCAGAGCTATATTTGAAAAAGTATAGGCAAAAGAAAGCATTCAAAGATGGAAAGAAGGCTGAGATATTTCTACAGGAGTTGGATTAGAGGAACGAAGAATTCAAACTGACAGCTAGAAAAAGTGTATGTCTATTCAAGAATAAAAGGTAATACACAAAGGGAAGAGAGGGATACGGGTTTTGTGCTGCTGTCGACCAATTCTGGTTGGGTCTCACGGGCCAAGTCAATACTTTTGGAGGGGTTGGAGGGGAGGGGATCGCCCTGCGATGGACTGGTGACCTGTCCAGGGTGTACCCTGCCTTCAACTGAAACACTGCTGGGATAGGCTCCAGCTCACCCCGCGACCCCTACTGGGAACAAGCGGTACAGAAAATGACTGACTGACTGACTAACACAGTTCCCCGACAACTAGTTTAAGTGGGTCAGATGTGCCATGTATTTTGGAGAGGTCATACGTATATTTGAATGTTACGTTACTGAGTATGCCCCCTCCTTTTTTTTCTCTCGCTCTCTCTTTACTTACCTATAAACGATCAGTTAGAAAAAGATGAATGGATAGTATCGTGGAATATAAATGGATGTGGAAATCCCGTTAAAAGGAGGAAGGTTCTGAGAAATACGGATAGAGCTTTAATTTAAGAGTCACATGTTAAGGGAGAGGAGGAGGTGAAAAAGTTTAAAAGAGACTGAGTGGGTACAGTCTTTTATAGTTCATATTCTAGCAAAAGAAATGGGGTTCTGATTCCTATTAATAAAAGCTTAAATTTTGTATTACTTAAAGTGGTGGCGAAAACTATGAGAAAGGCTTCACCATCCCCACTAAACTGTTGTAGCACATACTACAAGGATCTGGACAAAGGATTTAATGTGGTTTCAATACAAAATATTAAATTATGTGCTGAAATCTGCACTGTGACTCTAAGTATCTTATTTAAAGCCTTACATAGGAAATAAGTAGGAACAGTTTTATAGAACTATAAAGTCTACTGGACACATGGAAAATAAATATTAAATTCACTCGTAGACAACATAGAATAACTTCTATCCATGCACCTTAGTCATGCATTATCAGATTTCTTGCCTATGAATTCTACAATTTAACATGGCAGTTTAGTTTTCCTGGGCAAAGCTTTAATTTGACATTGACACACCCAGTTACTAAACAGGGACAGGTTGCTTTGAGCTAAGTCAGCTTCTGTTCTATGTTCACTACTTACCACTGTCCTGAACAGTCATTTGCTCTTCCACTTTTTTTTTCAATTTTATTCTTTATTTTTATATTGATTAAGTTTTTAAGTGATTTTAAGGGTAAATTTCATAAAGAATTTCTAATAATGAATGAAGATTTGCTCTATTTTTCAACTGCAGTAACAATTAGTTTGGGCTTATGATTGCAGTCTTTACCAGAAGACAGTTCATGCAGAAACCCAAGAAAATAAAGAATACATCCAGTTTACATACCCTGAACAAGTATGGCCACTGAATAGGGGTGTGTGGTTAGGGAATTCATCAATCAAGCGTTTGCCTGGTATACCTGTTGGCAAGCGGCCCCTCTGCTTAACAACTTTTTGCAATGCTGGTCTACTATTACAGTATTTGTGCAGAAAATTCTGGTGAGGCTGGGCTAATACAGAACACATCAATAAGACTATAAATCAAGTCAAATAAGTCAATGATGAACCACATTTTGGTGCATGTGAGTTATTAAAATGGGTACTGCCTCATGAAATTAATTAAAAAGCCTTTTAAAATATAGGTTTGATAAATTTATACATTTTTAAGTAAAATGGAAAGTATAAAATGTTATGTATCCACTTCTGCTAATGTAACACATTGAGAAAATGTCTATTTTCCTGTAGTTTTATAAGCTTTATACTTAAATATGGTAATTAGGAATAATCTGATTTATATATTCGTCTCTTTGCATTAATGTAAAGTAAAAAAAAATCCGGCAAAACCCAAAATGAGTTTTTTTGATTTTTCACAACAGTAACAGAACTTGTTGCAAAGACAAACTTTTAAAAATTGTCTCAAAACTGAGCAGTAAAGGAAAAACAAAGGAAGGAAAAACAAATTAAGTTTTGCCTGGATGTGTTAACCTTCAAAACAGACCAAAAGTTCAAACTCACAGGAAGTGAGCAAGTGAGAACGTATATTTGGACCAGCCACCAGCACAAGACCAAACACTCTGCTGCTGCTGCGCCTCCCTGCAATAAGTCAAGCCAAACTTTGAGTGATGAAAAAGCATATTCAGATTTCACACTCCAATAACAACAAGTAATCAAGGCCAGTGGTAGAGCCGCCCCGACGGAGGCAGCAGACCGAGGCAGAGTGACGCTGCCGCAGCCCTCAGTCACATCTAAACACCTGTCACCAAATGGACACATCAATCCCTATTTCACAGTCCGCCTAGCCTCCTACACTGACACACGTGTGATATGCATTATAGATGCGCACGTGCCGAAACCATGCAGACATTTTTACATATCTGTCCTGAGCAGATGTTTTGCCTTTTTTTTTTATATAATCAACACCAGGTTAAGACTTTTGGAAAAATACATTTACAGTACTAGATCGGGGGACATGAAAAGATGCAGGTGAGAGAAGATGGGATGAAGAAGCAGAAGAGTTAAATCAGTCTGTAGCAGTGCAGCATACGGTAATCTCCTCAGCAGAAGGGACTGATTCACAGCCCTGGAGTGGTGAGGGATATGGGTGTGGCATGTGAGAAAATGGTCCTGGGCCGAAAAGGGGCAGTGAGAAGCACTTAGCACCTGGGATAATACCCATTCTCTCCCTTTCTCTTACTATCTCTCTTACTCACACACGTACACACACACAAGCACTTTGCCTAATAGAGTAGCAGCAGTAGTCAGCGTTTCCCATGGCAGGCTGTAATCGCATGGCTTGACTCGGTGATGGATTTTGGGTTAGAGGCAGCATCAGCACCACTGCAATAAACATGCACACACACACATACACACCTCACCATCCACATGTGCGTATACTTAGGAGTTTGCTGAAAAGGTTTTTTACACGGGATTAATGCTGATATGTTAGAGGAACATGGAAATGGCTTATGTCATATACAATATACAGAAGAGGTAAATTCCTCCACTGTGACAATAACTAAAACCCTACAGAAAATTGCTCTTGCAAAGTTTATCATATTAACAGAGAAGACTTAAAATGTACAGGAATGCAGACAAAGTAAATTTCTTTATTTCACATTTTTTAAAGGCCTATAAAATGCATACATTTAAAAATTCTAGCCATAGTTTTGCCTCTCACTCTAACTAAACCAAACATTATTCTTTATTTTGTCTCTTTTTACTTGTTGTATTTTAAAAAAGTCAACAGCACATCGATTAAGTTTTTAAGTGGCTTTTGGGAGAATTTCATAAAGATTTTCTAACAATGAATGAAGATTTGCTCTATTTTTTAAACTGCAGTAACAATTAGTTTGGTCTTATGATTGCAGTCTTTACCAGAAGACGTGTCATACAGAAACAGGAGAAAATAAAGAATACATCTAGTTTACATACCCTAAACAAGCATTGCCACTGAATAGGGGCGTGTGGTTAGGGAATTTATTAACGGCCATCGCACTACAGTTGTTGTACTTTGGTGGGTGATATCATAGTGAAAATACTTTGTATTTAGTGATAAATGTTAGAAAGAAAATACAGGTTCACATTCTAAGTTGAGATGTCTTACTGGTTTTGTTGCATGACTGATTTAAGAGTTTGCTTCATTTCAGGAAACGTCCTGTTTCTGGAAATGAGATTGGTATACAAACCTAAATTTTTTTGAATCTGGACATTTATAGATTAGCAAAATGAAAAGTAAACAGACTCAAGGGCAAGTTTTTCATCTTCCAGCTGTCTTTTCCTGCAGATTTGAACAAAGCCCTAACTAAATATACCCCTATAGTGAACTGGCTACACTTGGTCTTAAAAATAGTAGATTTAAGCATATGGTCATGGTGCTACATGCCTGTTACTGAGAAATTAACTCCAGGGCCTCTGAGAAGTGTTTGGGAGGAATACAAACCAGTTTCACTGGCGCATTTTTACTGTTTGTTTAATTTTTGATGAGCCAGTGAGATTAATGGGCTACTGAGGTACTCTGTGTGCAACTTGTAGCATTTCTCTCTTCTATCAGCCCAAATTCTAATTTAAAGCAGTTATGAAAATGCGACCAGCAGATGGGAAAATACCAAGAAATTAAATTATAAATAGACAAAAATGTACTCTAGAAAAAGTATCACATCAATCTTTTTACTTGAATTCAGAGTAGAGGTAAGTAAGTACTTGCTTTTAAATATACCTAAAGTACTACAAGTATACATACTTGCTGAATGTATTGGCTAAAGGTCCACAATATCATGTGTGCTGTCTGCATGTGTATTTTAATAATATGGGCTGTGGCATTTTAAATTACAGTGATACAGATGATGCCACTGAGAAAACTGAAAAAAAATCTCATATCAATTATTTGAAAGGTTATTGTTCTTATTGTGTTTACCCTCTGTGACACAGTTCCTATTTGGACTTGTGATTTGGTGAAACAGAATTACATTTTCAGGGGTGACTTGAAAAGTTAAATTTCATTAAACTAACAAAGAAGACTGACTCAGTGCTGGACTCATATACTGCACACATATGCTCATGCACACAGGCATGTATGCACACACAAACACGCGGTTGGTAATCACCAAAGCTCATTATTCTATAGCAATCACATTATTATATAACAATCACACACAGCTATCAGCCACCAGTCCACCATTTTTTCTCTCTCTCCTCAAAAGACTTAATAAAACAGTCACAGCAGGACTCACATATTCACATTTTAATATTATGTTAATCTAAACAATGTTATATTTTTTAGGAAATAATTTAGATGCCAGTTTACCATAAATATATTATGCTAACATCAATAGTTGCCGCAACAATAAAAACAAAAAGTGGTCATCAGCAACTTCACCCTATGTGATTCATATAACATCAGTAAAAAAAAAAGAAAAGTCAACCACCAAACAATAAAATGAAACTGTCCAACAATAAGAGAGTTCCCAAAGTTTTCCATGCAGCAGCCCACCTGTGTATGTTTGGCCAAGTCATGTCATTACTATGTAAGCAGAAAACCATCCGCAAACACACACTCCATATGCTAAACGAAACTTTCAGGAATTAACATTTAACCAACAAGCATAAAAAGTTGCCGATTTAAAGCGGGCAGATTACATGATGCTTTAAATGCTTTAGTTTTTTACTCACGGGGGCAAGAACAAGAACGGAGTTAGTTTGCGCTCAATTATTTCATTCCTCACAAGAAACTTTGTCCACAGCAGGGCATGTTCTTTTGCCACGTGTGTTGTACAGATTTTTATAACTCCACACCACCTTGATTCAATAACTTAATTTTATTCTGCATCTTTAAGACCAAGTACAAATTTCTCTGTTGCAGAGTATGATACGGCTATATGGTGTGGTGTTTGCACTTGGGTGTTGTGCTGCCATCAATGCCATTTGGAGCCAGAATCCATCTGCAACTACAGGGTTGACAGGGTTTTGCAGAAATGAAACACTTTGTTAATGTAATCAAAAGTCAGTTATCATGGATATTTTGAGTGGGGTAAATAGCTTCAGATACCATTAGTAACATTTTTTATGTGGTCTCAGCGTATGGGCTACTAGTTCTTCTCTCTAACCCCCATCCAGTTACCCTCAGAGGTGCTTGTTTATCATTACTACAAGCCCACTTTAACACAGCAGGCAATCATTGACCCTGAGTGAGAACATGTTGGAGTGGGATTCTTTGGGGTGGGTGGAGATGTGACTAGAATCTTGTACACTATCTGGCTTCAGGTGCAACAAGGGATGAGATAAAACATGTTTGCTTTGGGACATCTATGGTATGTAGACAGCTAAATTATTTACAAACCAGCACAGACCAAGCCTTAACTACCAAAACACATGCAGACTTTTAGCAAACAAGGCCTGCAGTTCACAAACTGGTGCACACTTACACATACATATATGGATCTACTCACATAGAACACATATTCAGTATTGATAAGAACAAAATGAGAACATGCTAAAGGAACCACTATTTATGAGCTGCTGAGCAAAATTGAGGGAACCATAAGAACTCCTTGAGTTCTGCGTGGGTCTATAAATACTGGGTGAGGGTGATGAGGTGAAAACTGTTTGGAATACAAAAAAGAGGTCATAAAAACGACAAATAGAAACAGTCATCTCCATCTTATTCAGCCTCACTTCCATTAGTGTGACAATTTCATTAAACAAACATAATGTACAAAATCATTTCCTCGACTTGGCTGGCTCTGAGAAATTAACAGCAACATGGAAGTCATGCATAATGAATGTGAACATTTGCCATCTACAAGTCTCCCACAGTCAAACATTAATTCAGCCTCGCGCAGGGTGTGTAGAGGGAGGAGGAGGAGGACAAATGGAACACTGGGAGGTGGGGAGTGAAAGAGAAACCTTTGGAGGTGGTCTGGCTGAGAGATACACTGCTGGGCTAAAGTTCTGTGAGTCTGGATTGATTGCACCGGAGGATAAAAATATCAAAGGCAAGAAAGCACAAGTCAGCTTAGATTCTGTGGTTATATCAACATTAAGCCATCATGCTGGCATCTAAAAGTTACACCACAGACACTAATGGGGGATGATACTTATTTCAAAGATGGGAGAAAGCTGTTTGTTGTCACACCCATGCCACTGTGTAATGTTCTGTCCAAAGCACATCAGCAAGGCGAATATCGCAGGTCACACGGGATGGAAAAGACCAATGACAATAATTAAATTCAACTTGGCAGGGAGTTAAAAGTACACGTCAAGTCAAGTCAAGGCTCTTTTCCTATAGATCAAAACCAGTACAGTTTGACATGACTCTCATGACCGTGCCACAAACACTTGGTATCATCCAATTCTCTTTGCATAAACCTCGCAATCATTTATCTAGACACAACACAACAAAATGCTAATGGTAACATTTTAGGGAGGGCAGCTGGGGAAAAAAAAGAAAAGCGTCCATCTCACAAGAAGTGATTTATTACCCAGTACAGGAGGGTCACACATTAATTTTGCTCTTTAAATAAAAGGCCTGTTATTTCTTGCATGCATAAATAAAAGTCTCAGACATGCACACATACACACACGCCAGCATGCACATTTGCAGCCTCACTCCGCTTGCATTGAGGAAAATGTCACAGTGTCGAGAGGATGTTTATCTGGAGGAGACAGAGCTGATGACTTGACGGGGGCCCCTGCAGCTCCATTAGCTTCTCCATGATGCAGCGTACATGTGTGTTTGAGCGTGTGTGCGTGTATGAGAATTTCTGATTGTGATGTGTGTTGTCTTTGAATGACGTAGGGCTATGGGAGATGCCCGCGCATGGCGCTGCGCTCCAGCAGACACACATCAGATGTGACACCTCCGAGCCAGCGGTGTGACAGGCATGTGACAGGGCAGAGCTGGTCCTAAATAACTTCTTAGGCTCCATTACCCTGCCAAAACACTGGACATGCCATCTCCCATTTCCCTGTTCCCTTCATGGTCACAGAGTCCTTCACTACTCACAAATGGAGTGCTGATTGGACCCAACCTTTTGTTCAGTATAGATTAATCACACATAGATGCAGGCTTGCATGCACACAGGATAAGATAACCCACCCTCCCCTGCTGCAAATCAAAGAGAGAAGCTGAGCGGGTTACTGAGTGCCAAGAGTAGGCCAGCAGAAGCGGTGATTATCCTGAAGGTAGCATCAGTTGTTGGTATTTACACCACCACTCTCCCTTCTGATTTTTTGACACCGGCGGCCTTGAAAAAGCGAAAGCATTTGTCATATCCGTTTTGAAAAGGTAGAAGGTGACCGAAGATGAATGTGTCATTAGCCAAGACACAAATTAGTAAAGGGGGAGCAGAGAGGGTAAAGGAGACAGAAGAGGTGGAAAATGGTGGCTGCAGCTGTGTGACAGGATAGACAGGATAATGTAGATGTAAAACTGACAAAGACATTTTGCTATCATTCAGGAAATTAAAGGACTCACTTTACAACTAAATGATTCTACACACATGCTGTAACCCATAACTGTGGCGGTAGCTGTAAGCACAACTCTCAATTGACAGTGGAGAGATGTGTCCAAAGGACATACAACCTTACATCTCTGGTGATCATGGAGAAAAAATATGACCCTCACATGTACACAGACTTTGATGTGTGCACCTGCCACATTTTATGGTTATAAGAGTTTATGATCTGATGCACTGCTAGCCTTTTGCACTTCTTCTATCACAAGAGACTTTGATGTCTTGCCTATTTGCCGAGCCGAATGTTCACATTAGCCACTCCTAATGAGGATCGTGAAGTGGATGTTAAACCCTGGAGCCTGTTAGCCTGTATGTCTGACAGGGAGAGTGCTTGTCATCGTTTAGCTGGGTTTAGCTCATTCGAGTGTGGTGACATTTCTACTATTACATCCCTGACGATTTTGCTAGCTTGTAATTGCAGCCTTGTATAAAAAGCCATATCTCATTTAAACAGGGGAGAAGTAAACAAGAATATGAATTCTGCCATCAGATGCAAAGATGCATGAATCATTTATAGCACCAAAGTATTTGCAGACATGTGTTGAGGCTGGATAAGATCTTTTAGATTTGCAGGCTTGTTGACAGAACAGAACCCTTTCTCTCGATTAGCAGGTGATGTGTGATAACTAGCAAACACGGACTACAGGAGAGGAATTGATGAGAGGGATGAAGGCAGAGATAAAGACCAGAAGGCTGAAGAAAGGGGCTGCAGTAATTTTCTAAATTGTTTTGCAGGTAATTTTTGTGTTAGCTGTAGCAGAGCTGCTGGCACATTGTCTTGAATGAGTTCTGGCGATTTTGCTGTATCCTGTCCTCTCAACGCCACATGACTCTCAATAAACACTAAAGCTCTTCTCATTTCATGCTTCCCAACGTGCAGCAGCAGACAGCAACACTGCGGCAAGCAATCACAAATTCCAATGAAAAGGGAGAGGGAGGAATTTGTCCTTCACAGCCTTGTTTAATTTGCCGCCTCCTGGGCAACTAAAACATCCTTCTGTTGTACTTTTGTATGAAGGGGTGTGAGCCTCAGAGAGGAAACCTTTATGCTATTTAGGGAGTAGGGAAAGAGGGCCAGGAGAGACAAAAAAGAGACAAGAAGAGGCAGAGCCAAATAAAGACAAATTGGATAAACTTGGTGCTTAGTTTCTACCTTTGAACTAAAGTTGAAACACATGCCCACACGTGGAGACCCACACACCCCGAGATGGAGCAAAGCGTTGTGTGTTAATGCCTGGAGCTCTCCAGCCGTGCAGCTGCCTCTGGGGAAACATCCTGATAAGGCAAAATAACTCCAGCTCATGGTCCCAATGGAGAAACAAACAAAAGACAAGGCTCTATCTTATTTTATCTCATTAAACAGTCTATAACTTGCCTAATTGTTTACAGTGGGATTTAGAAGAATATCCCACCCAAGGTTTATGATTTTCGTGTGTGTGAGTGCATGTGTGTTTCTGATCAGTTAAACCTCACATGTAGGGGATGCTTTTGTGATTCATTGTTGTTGAGAATTGAGATGGGTTTTAATTAGGATGAGGATGGATCTGCAACCTAATAAGATATGGTAAGAGATTAGGAGACAAAGAAGCATATTTTATTCTTCCTCACTCCATCCGTCGTTTGTTCTTTGAAGTCGCTGCTGCAATGTTAACAGTTTTAGAAAGCCTGTGCATACACATCTGGCAAAGAAAAGCACGCTTGGAAAAAAAGCACATTTTTATTTAAAGCTGATATTTTGCTTTTGCAGCCAGTACTTGGCCACCTCTTTCCCAGCTTCCTCCTTCCACTGCTTTATTTTATTTATTTTTTTGACTTGTTAGATATTCAGCCAGCAGCACCCTCCTCTGCCTTCCCCGACCCCGTGCTTTTCAATCTGTCCATTGGAGCACTTGAGCTTTGATCTTCTCAACCAGGCCTACTCATTACAGCCCTGCAGTCTCCTTTGCTCCCTTCTTTCTAACTCTACTCATCTTTCTTACCTCCCATATCCATCTCCATCCCTCTTATCCCTCGCTTCATTCCTCTGCCCCTCCATCATTTTTCTTGCCAGCCCACTTTCCTGCTGCACAGCTATGCACGTCGTATGGACTATTGCCCCCAAGATACTTATTAGCGCAGCGCTTTTAATTACAGTTTGCACATCGATCAGTTGTTGCATTACTAGTTGGTCCCTATCGTCCGGTTAGCGTAGTGATGGATCACCTGTGGGGTTCCGCACTGGTCATCTGTGGCACTCGGATGCAGATTGCGCAAGCCACAGGAAAGCAAAGCTCATCTATGATGTTGACAGTGCAGGTATTAAGAGTATAATGAAGAGCATAAAAAGGTACATGAAGAAAAAAAAAATAAAACACTAAGCATGAGAGTGTGGAGGAAAGAGAGTAAGAGGAAAAGAGAGAACCTCATTCGTTAAAAGACCAAGTTATCCACGCTGCAGCAATCTCTGTCGCCGCTTTCCTGTAGCTCACTTCATTTGAGACGCACTGATTTGCATTAATGAATGATAATCTTGAAGTCTTTTAAGTTTTACTCTGTCCACTGGGAACAAGAAAGAAGCTAATTTACACACATATATATAAGATACACCACACATCTGATGTTTCTGCTCAGCATGCAAAATAAGAGTTCCACCACCTGAATCTCCCTGCCTGAAACCTGCATCCTCCCTACTTTAATCCTGCTATAGTCTGACCCCCAATGAGATTAGGATCCCTGGTTTGGTGCAGTATACTCAACAGCATCCCACATGCACTCTCCCTGCATTTATAATATGTTTACCATAGTTGTCAAACAGCTTCTCTAAACACTCCCTGCATGGCTCCCTTAACACATCCAGGTACAAACACATCCAGGTACATGCACCCTTAACTAGACGAGTGGTGCACAGTGAGATCAAGCACAGTTTAGATGCCGATGACGATAGATCCTAGTTGGCAGGTATAGTATTCTAGTGCAATTCTTCTCCTCCAATAAGGTGTGGAGGAAGTGATCTTTGGGAAAAGAAATATTAATGCTTTAATGTGCCTTACAGTTCAGGAATAAAACCAGGATGTGGTGTTTGCTGCTTCAGAGGCAGAACCACGCTTCTGACTGACGTCATTTCCCGGTGAGTCCATTCTGTTGTTGCACGTTTACGGTGTAGCACGTTTACAGTGTAGCTCTCTG
>JBAMHW010000007.1:29332149-29356177 GCA_037177495.1 Rhadinocentrus ornatus | reverse complement strand
CCTCTTTCTGTAAAGTCCTCTGAGACAACTTTGTTGTGATATAGGGCTATACAAATAAACTTGACTTGACTTGACTTCATCTAAATGTTCTTCCAACTCAGAGATGACAACCCCTGACAAAAAACTAGAGATTAATGCTGGGTTCAATAACATGCAAAGTCTGATGTACAGAAACACTGACGCAGTGAAACTTGAAGAGTCACTTGAAGACACTTGAGACTGGATGCAGTTGTAACCACACATCAACACGACAAGGAAGAGTCACAGGTGATGAAAATAGAAGACCTCTTTTTTCAGAGAGGAGTGAGAAAAAAGCTTGATTTATACTTGCACGCCATCCGCGGACGTTCGTTTATGGTGTCACCCCTGTAGACTCTGCGTAGTTTCATGGAGACTTGACGTGCACCTCTTTCAGACCTGACGTGCACCCGTGCTTGCAGTTTGGTTACGCAGAAGTACTCCATTGTGATTTGTCATTTTGTGATCACGTGTTTATGGATTTCTGGAGCTTCTCCCAGTATTTGTGAGGTAACCGTGTTAGAGAAACTACAATACGACACCATAACTACGCTCGAGTGCGAGAGCATTTCACCAGCATCAGCTACGCTGGCTCTACTGTACGCAGACGCCACACGAGGAGAAATGAAGCTAAAGGCTGAAGCTGTGTGTTGTGTACAGCAAGGGTCCCAAGTCCAGTCTGCGGGAGCCACTATTCTACAACTTTTAAATGCATCCCTTCTCCAACACACATGAATAAAGTACCTAAGGTCCTCAGGTCTCTGCAAAGGATGAGAGAATTCAGCCATTTGATTCAGGTGTGTTGAAGGGATGCAGATAAAAGTTACAGGATAGTAATTTTTGAGGACTGGACTTAGGCACCTTTGGCATTTAGCTAGCTTATTTCAACGCCCTTCCAAAAGCTTACAAAGACAGTCTTTCAGTGCTTTAGTGTGTGTGTGTGTCTGTGTGTGTGTGTAATCTCATTACCCGTCTTGTTGTCTAATGTAGCCCACAGTGCTATGATGTGTTGACATTACTTTGATTAAAGCAGGTAAGAAGAGCTAAGTGGAGAGAGAGGAAGAGAAGGCATGGGCCAAGTGAACAAAATGTGTGTGCGCTTGTGTCCATGACTTAGGCACTTATTGGTATTAAAGAGCAAACTTTGAAAGGCATCCATCTCAAGTGTGGAGCAAACGTTTCATTCAAAGTTATGCCAGTGTTTGACTTTGATGTGCCAGCACAAATTAACCGGAAAAGAAATCACTGAGAGGGGGATAAAAATGCCCCTTTGGATTGAACCTAAGGTCATTAAAAAGCAAATAAATAAACACAGAAAGTTTGCATATTGGAAATCTGTCAGCCTTAGGCCAGCATGTGTTCACTCCTAGCTTGATTGAGCTTCTTTCCCGGGCAGGCCCCTGGACTCAGGGCCAATGAATCAAGTAGAGTGGACACATTGGCAGTTGTCATGTAATGATATTGCCTGAGTATTAGCTGTGGTAGAAACAGTTACACACAGATGCTGACATCCTGTTGAGACCCACAGAGCACACGCTTGCATAAATTCCTAGCACAGTTCTACCAAACACTGGAAATTTTTTGCAGATGTGGCTCACCCACACTGAAATGGAAATTAAATTAGATCCACACAAAATACTCTATTTTCATGCATTCAGATACCAATTATCTAATACCCTACATACAACATTTAAAATCATAGGGATGTGCAGGCACTGACTACAAGATGATCAATGTTTTCAGTGTGTCTGTGTTGGATTCAGTTGGAACCTAATTATACTCCATGTGAGTTATTTTATAGGTATTTCTTAACAATCTAGAGCTTCATTAAACACATTAAGCAGCCAGCAGCTCAAAGTTTACCATATAAATTAGAATAAAATGAATACATTAATTCACACAAAATACAATAAGGGCAGATGATAAATAAAAAGTTTTATCGATTTATTCACACTTGTGGTTTATGATTATTTATTTAGGGAAAAACAGTAGATTCTCATTAATTTCCACTATTCAGGTTCACCAATATTTACTGTAGGAGAGGAGTTAGGCACCAGAGGTGTGCAATGGAAAGTGAGGAGGAAACTGTTCCAGTGGTTGGCTGTTACCAGGAGGGATGGGAAAGGAGCCTGACAGGGGCACCTACATCCTTTGTACCCTGCCTTGTTACAAGCAAAGGCCTGCTGTGATGGATATGGGGGCAGGGGGGACAAGAGATACAAGTGGCAGCGGAAAGCTCAGGAGACCCGAAGTGAAATCTCATACTGAGTGACGGGGTGGTCATCCTTTACTCTTCTCTCAACTGCCAAGGGTTTAAACAGACTGTACGATGCTACAGGTAGAAGCTGCAACAGAATGTAAAGATTGGTCATGTTTATGTTTACAAATGTTAAAGTTACCCATTTCTGAAACCACATCAAACCTGTAAACTAATTAATCTGGTGAAGTTTTGGTGGTAAAAAAGTGTTCATTCCATCAGTGGCATGTGTATTTATGTGTGAAGGTTAGGTGCATCATGTCTGCACAAAGATCTGTAAATTTTCTTAAGTAACTTCTCAATACAGTACATTAACTTAATGGAAATTTGGACATTACATTTGTAGAAAGCCACAGTATCGAACATGCATTATTTCTTTTTGTTTTACATAAATTCATTTACATGTATTGTTACATTTTATTTCAGTGGGGGGAAAAAATCCCTTTTTTTATTCATATTATGAAAGGAGCTGAAAAGAGCTGAAGCAAATATTGCATGGTCCCTTAGGCTCATTTTGATTACTCAGTTTAATTATGGCTGTACAGACATAGACCTTGTTAACTTGTCATACCTTTAACCACAACTGAATGCTGTTCTGACACTAATATAAAGTAAATTCTCTCTTGTGCATTTGCTATCTTTTAAAATAATATACAAGATGTATTTAGCTGACAGTTCAATCTCCTCTCTAAATAAGATTATGCAAATTACTTTGACTATGTTTATTATGTTAAAAAATGAAGCAATAATCAGCAACAAAAGTTAATTTTCCACTTGTTTTGCAGCTCTAACAGTTCATATCACAAACAATTGAGCTATACATCAGCATGACCTATTAAAAATTGCCACATTACCATATTTTTGTGAAAGAAGCTTAAATCTACTTATTTCTTTTCAATATTGCTGTACTGATCTTACTGATTAAAATAGCATTGCCATGCAGCAAGACATACTTAATAATTAACAAAACATTTGCTGTTATCTTTATTGGACTTCAGATCACAATGGAAATGCAGACAACTGTAGTTCGGAGTAGCCCTTTCATTACCTTGGAAGACGTCCCTATAGAACAAAAATGACAGCATATACAGTTTTTTCATAAATACGGTTTTCCCTGACATAACTCTATTTAAGAGCACTTAGCACTTAGAATTAGGTTGCTGTAAAGCTTACGCTTGGTTTACAATATTATGCTAGCTTGTGTTATTCAAGTAGATTAGTGTCACAACTGAAACTATACGGCTAAGGAAGCTTGTCCTAGCAATAAAATAATCAACGACTTAGTACATTTTAAAACTGCAGATGAGATCTAATAATCTTTTAATAAAATTATTGGAAATACCTGCTCTGTGATATTTGTCATGTAATCCCTTTTAATTTTCTATTGTTTAGCATTAAAAGCCTGCACCATTAATATACCAAAAAATGTTGTTTTTTTATTTGCACACCTCTCTAAATAACATTATGCAAATTACATACATGCCAGATAGAGGGCTGTGTACATAAGATATTATTAATTGTTATTTACCCTCTACCCAATATCATGCAAAACTTAATTTATTCAGTAATTTCATGTAAAAAGGTCAACTAATGTATTATATAGACTTATTACATGCAAAGTGAGATATTTCAAGCATTTTGGTGTAATTTGGATGATTACGGCTCACAGCTTATGAAAGCCCAAACATCAAAATCTCAAATTTAGAATAGTGTGAAAAAGTTCAATGTTGCAGCCTTTAAGTGCCACACTCTAATCAGCTAATTAATCCAAAACACCTGCATTTAAACTCTCTCAGTCTGAGTAGAATTCAGTCGTGGGGAAGTTTGCTGACCTGACAGTTGTGCAGAAACCATCACTGACACCCTCCACAAGGAGGAAAAACCTCAAAAGATAATTGCAAAAGATGTTGGATGCTCTCAAAGTGCTGTAACAAAGCACATCAATAAAAAGTTGAGTGGAAGGGAAAAGTGTGGAAGAAAAAGGCGTACAACCAGCAGGGATGATTGCAGCCTAGAAAAGATCACCAGGAAAAGGCCATTCAGAAATGTGGGGGAGCTTTACAAGGAGTGGGCTGAGGCTGGAGTTAGTGCTTCCAGAGCCACCACACACACACGCAGATCCAGGACACAATCTTCAAATGTTGTATTCCTCTTGTCGAGCTGCTCCAACGCCTCTTACCCGGGCTAAAGAAACATGAACTGGTCTGTTGAGCAATGGTCCAAAGTGCTTTTTTTCATGAGAGCAAACTTTGAATCTCAGTTGGAAATCAAGGTCCAGAGTCTGGAGGAAGAATGGAGAAGCAACAGTCCAAGACCCCTAAAGTGCAGCGTGAAGTTTCCACAGTCTGTGTTGATCTAGGGAGCCATGTCATCTGCTGGTGTTGGTGCACTGGGCTTTATTAAGCCAAGAGTCAACGCAGGAGATTTTAGAGCACTTCATGCTTCCTTCAGCAGAAAAGCTTTGTGGAGATGCTGACTTTATTTTGCAACAGGACTTGGCACCTGCCCACACTGCCACAAGAACTAAAACCTGGTTCAGTGACCAAGGGATTACTGTGCTTGACTGGCTAGCAAACTCTCCTGACCTGAACCTCATAAAAAAATGTATTGAGCATTGCCAAGAGAAAGATGAGACACATGAGACCGAGCAATGCAGAAGAGTTGAAGGCCGCTATTAAAGCATCCGGGTCTTCCTTTACACCACAGCAGGGCCACAGGCTGATAACATCCATGCCACGCCGCATTGAGGTAGAAATTCATTCAATAGGGGCTCCGACCGAGTACTGAGTTCATATACATGACTATACTCTTAAGATGATTATAGCTAAAATACATATTCATCAAAATTCTAACAAATAAATGCTTGGAATATCTCACTTTGCATGCAATGAGTCTATATAATAATATTAGTTTCCCCTTTTAAGTTGAATTACTGAATTAAAGTTTTGCTTAATATAAAAAAAAATTGAGTTTCACCTTAATATAAAAAACTGTTAACTGCTTTTTGCCTTATGTGAAAATGTCTGCACACAAGCGTGTTTATGGCAACCTTGAAACCACAAAGCCTTTCTAAATGACTCCTTGACACGCCCCTTGATTAATCTTTCCATTGAAAAATACAGTCTGCACCACTAATCATTAGACGTGGCAATGAAAACAACTCCTAAGATGAGTTTCACTGAATTTAAAACGAAAACAGTCACATCATAGGGGTGAAGTTTAAAGGTCTGGAATCAGAAAGAGAGCAAAATATATTAAATGGAAGAAAGAAACAGAAAATGAAATCAATTCAAATACAAACAAGGTCCTGAAATAAAGCTGGAGCCAATCTTTTGTACCACCACAACGTAAGGAGTTTTGTTGGCACTCACTTATTCAGAACACAATTTTAAAAAGATAATTGTAAATATTCAGTATGCGAGTGTGTTAAAATTAAGAACTGAGAAGTGTCATAATTCACGGTATTGTTCATGATTCTTGTGTTTGGCTTTTGTCTGTTTTGGTTTGTTTTATATTTTGATCTTGTTTTATAGTTGGTGGTTTTCAGGTTTTATTTCTGTTTTGATCATGGTTTAGGGTTTTGGTTGGTCATGTTTAGTTCTCTTTAGATCTTGGTTTCTAGTTTATTTTTCTGTTAAGATCATCGTTTGTGTCAGGTTTTAGTTTTTGTTTGAATTTTGGTTTATGGTTCTGGGGTGTGTCATGTTTAGTGTAGTTTTTCTCATATGCTGTGTTTTCTGTCCCTGCCTATTAGCTCACCTGGTTTGATTTTAATTCACTTAAACTGTTCTCAATTTGTTCCTCTGTGTATATATACCCCATGGTTTTCAGTTTGCGCTTGTCAGATCCTTTTGGGTCATCCCTGTTTTGTGTGGTTCCCTGTCATGAGTTTGTGGGAAATAACCCATTGTCACCTGCACAGTTCTGCCTCTGATCTCGACTGCCTGCATTTGGGTCCTCACCACCTCCACCATTCATTACAAGAACAGCATGCACTTAGCGAGAAAAAGATCAAACACTATACTTCATCATACCTCAAATGAAAAGATTCAACAACCATGTTGAGGATTATGTAGACGTTTGGTCTCAAACTGCACATTCATTTTTTTAAATTCTGAGACAAAACTGAAATTCAGAGATAGTTTTTATTCACTTAGCGTCCTTGGTCCATCCATCCTTTGTCTTGTTTTTAACTTATGACGTTTGTAAAAAAAACTGTGCATAAAAAACATTAAATCCAGTTAAAGATTTTCTTTGCAGCAGAAAGAAATGCCTTTACCAAGAACTGTTTTAAAACTGAATCTCCAAGCTTCAAACAAAGAACATAAGGCAATGCAAAGCGAATTCATTTATATATATAGCAAAGAAACCAAATATGGCCAATGTGTAACCTCACATTATAAAGGTTTGCAGAATACCATCTCTGAACCACAACCTGAACCTTAAAGCAGATAGGCTTCATCAGCAGGGTGCCACTCCAGACACAAAAAGAGGAAACTGAGGGTACAATTCACACAGACTCACAATAGAAGACTGGAAAATGTTGCCAAGTCTGAAAAATCTGGAAGTTAGCTGCAACATTCAGATGGTAGGGTCAGAATTTGGTGTAAAGAAAATAATAAAAAGCATCGATCCATCCTGCCCTGTCTTGGTACTAGGTGTTCCTAATAAAGTGACCGGGAAATGTATATTGTAGAATATATGCAAGCACTCTGTAACGTTTCTTGCCTAGTTAAAAAGTTAAATTCTGTCACCATCTCTTTTTGTTTTTACTTCGCCATGTTAAACTGGATGAACTGAAATATGTGTTTCTACTCATAATCTGAAGGCTTTATAAGGCTCACACATCCTTCCTTTAATAAATACCAATTTGTGTGCAAGAAAGGTGTTTACATTTTTGCCTGGTATAATATAGAGAAAGCAGTTGCTTGGTTAGCTGCGTTTCTTGTAACACATGCTGTTTAATGTCAGCAAACTAAACAAGGCTGAAATCTTCAGGGCGTTGAATTATAAATGACGCTTTACCACATGCTCTGTCATTGATATGCTTAAAATTCTTGAGCTGTATGCATCTCCAATTATATCCAAGCTACACTTGGATGTTTTACAGTATATGACACCTTTTTATTTTCACATGTAAATTCTGCGTATCAGTGGAATGCTACATTTTCAAATGAAGTAGTTTTAATACTCTAATCACATACTCATCAGCATTTCACACTTATGAAGGCAAGCAATTTATTCCTGACTTTTCATTAAGTTAAATGCAATTTTACAGAACCGGGTGGCATATTGACCGTTGAAGGTGACCTCAATTCTTTTTTCTGTTTTCCCTTACTTGATCTTACATTATTACATACAATCATAAAACATGTTCCATTTAGTTAGTCTAAGAGCGATGATCGTGCAGCCCCAAGTATTAGGTCCCTCTAGAAAATGGGGCACCTAGATGTATGCACAAGCACATCATGTGTGTTCAGACACACGCACACACATTTAGAGCAGTAATCTGTCCTCTTCTATTAAGTCATGTTTGGAGATGTTGTGATGACCAATTTCTGACGAACATCACATCCAATATCATTCGAGTTCTGACAAGATGCATTATAAATGAGAACATAGTATGTACCGACTCCCACACTTTAGTCTGAAATTATTCTTCCGACCTATGAAAAGGGAATGAAAAGAAAGACAAGAAACCAGAAATAAAACCAAACTACACCTTAGCAGAGATGCAGAATGATCAAAAAGGTCTGAAGCTGTTTCTAGGCTGAACTTAGCACTGAATCTTCAGTCTGTTGTCAAGACAGTGATTGTGGAAATACTAGACTCATATTAATTTACAGCATTTTGTAAATATATGAAGGGCATACTCTGATCAACCATAACATTATGACTGTCCTAATATTAAGCTGGTCTGACCACACAGGGCAGAGAAAAAGAATAAGTAAGAGTGTGCTGCAGTGTCTGGTACAAAGTTGTTAGCTACAGATTTAGATTTTTAACAGACTGTCAGCTGATCAGTTCAAAGATAATATTGGTAAATACTGTGAGTTTTTTAAAAATTATTATTATTATTTCCTCCTAATCACCGTAAGATTGTAACCCCATTTAATTTTTGGTTAGATATTACACTGGTGATACTGGTCTGAGACTATGGTCTACACTAGCAATTACCATGGCAACAGACACTTTGGGTTAAGTCCCTTAAACTAGTTGATATGTTTCATTAAAATATTGTGGTTTGGTTAAAAATATGCAGCTGCATAATTTCAACCTAATGTTGGGTAAGAATGTGAAAAATAACACAAATTTAAAAGTTGTACCTTTTGTGTTGAAAAATGAATGTGACACCTTCTGATTGGGAATAGGCTCGTGTTTCCTTAGTTCAAGGTGTGAACAAAAGCTCCATTGATGAATGAAAGACCTCAGTTTATTGTTATAAGGGCCCTGACTTGCAGAATTAAAGGAAAAACCTCTCATTTAAAGCTTTCTCATGCGTGATTAGCTAAACATGCTTAAATGGAAGTTGCCAGAGGTGCAGCTCTCAAATGTCTTTAGGTATATTTTGGTAAACTGACAAGGAAATGACCGTGCTGTTTTTAATAGTCAGCCCAGGTTTGATGGAGTGCTGTGAATTTAAAATTAGTTCAATGTAAGTAAAGAGCTAAATGCATTTAAAAACCAAACACAAGGATATGTGGCTTAGCCATCTTTCATGTGTGTTTGTGTGTGTGCTTTTCTTTATGTTTGCGTCAGCTATGTGTGTGAAAGGGACAGAGAGTTCATGAAAATGTGTTAACCTACAGGCAGTCTAAGAGCACACCAGTGAGCATGTGCATGCACACACACTTACACACATGCACTTTCGTTCAGTACACCAATACATCATTGCACTCACAGACCAAATGAGGCAATCGCTCAAAATTATTTGCATTTAAGCTAATGAAATATTACTGGGTAAAACTCAGTTGAATGTTAATTACAAAGGTAATGCACTATTTGCTGATTAATGGATCGTCTCTCTTTTGGGCAAGAGATGCTGCAAGCAAGTAGATAATCAGTATGGGGGTGGAAAAAATAAAGATTCCACTCAGTGAAGGTAAGCAGTAGTGAGGAATATGCTTCGCTGGGGAAAGAGAAAACAGAGGAGGAAGAGGAGATCCACTGTTGGGAGTCAAACAGTTGTTTTAAGTTCAGTGGACATGGTCACACGCCACAAATTCTTGTTTCACTGGAGTGGGTGGAACGGAAATGCATTATTCATTTATAGGTCATTAATTATGAATCTACCAAAGTAGGAAGGGAGGTGTGAAATGTTTGAGTCAAAGCATTTTTGCTGAGGATACACATTACACATTTTATCTCACTGTATGACCTCAGAGTTTGTAACAAGCTTCTTGTGATTCCAAAGAGTTATGACATGCATAACATTATGACTGTAGAACTACATTCATTTCTAAAGAATGAATCAACTGACATGAGACCAGGGTTTATTTACAAAGTGGCCATAGGGGTAAGTTTTGCATGAGGGAAGTCATGTGTACACGAATATATATTAGTGCGCAGCAACAAATTCAAAAACAGGGTTAGTCCCAAAAATATTTTGCTAATACTGTATGTAGCTTATACAATCACAAACATCTCAGGGATGGAAAGAGGCTCACAGCAATCAAGAAAAACAATGCTGCTGTTCAAGGAGCTGAAAGGGACCAAACGGGTCACCTGTGTAGATAGAAACATTTTGTGTATTGAATTATTAAACACACAACACTAACACGTGTTATTCCTTTTATTTAAGAATAATCAGAAAACTTGTAAAAAATAAAATTAAATGTATGCTGCCATGGCTCAGTAAGGGTAAACTGCTGGAGCAAATGGCTTCCACATCAGGGGTGGGGAGCACTGTTTATCAAAGGCCACAGTCCTGCGGGTTTTAGATGTCACCTTGCTCCAACACACCTGACTGAAATCAAATGGATCCAACAACGTTCATCCCAGAATTGCCTACATCTTAAAGGTGGATTGTGTAATTGAGCTTAAAAAATTACCACCACAAGGGGGCAAAGATTTACCAGAAAATGTTTTTATTCCTTTTTCAGGCGTTTTTATTCTTTTTTAAGACTGTTGTGTCAATTTGCAAAGACAAAAGAAAGTTTGAAAAGTGTTTTTTTTTCCAGCATTCTAATTGAGTGAAAGAGAGACAGAGAAAAAACTTCATCAGCTCTACCTTCTGCTGATTAGTACCGATTTCTTCCTGAAAAATAACCAGGGCGAAACACCATCTAATTATTAAGATGAGCAAAGTTTGATGAGTACAGTTTATATTATATGTAGTTTATATTCTACAATTAACTTTTTTTTTAATCACACAATGTATCAAACATCCACACTGTAGCTTTTTTTCACACATTCTGTCTCATTAGCAAATCAAAGATGTCCTTGTTAACCCATCTTCCTTTCGTTTTGGTAAATCAGACTCGGCACAACCTTAATTGCACACATCCGGTTGCAAGTATTAACTGAGGAAAGTTATGGCTAAAATATCAGCTGTGCACAATTTCAAGAATACATGCTATTCACTTATAATTCCAGAAGAATAAAGATGCAAGTTCTGCATCAAATTTCAGTTCAATTACTGCCTAAAAGTGGTTTCTAGTAAAGAAGAAGAAGAAAAAGAAAAAAAGCATCACCGATATTTATTCTTGGATCTTTTTTTTTTTTTTTTTTAAATGTTTCATTTTCGCTTTTAGGTTCTTCTGTTATTGTTGCAATTAAAAGAATGTTGTAAAAGCACAGTATTCACTTATTGTATTACTTGATTATTATTTTTATGATTCAGACTTTTTTGACTTGCAACCTCATTATGCTCGTAGTTCTCAAAGGGAACCCTGTGTGAAAGGATTTTTCTTAATTTCCTTTCATTTCTTTCAAAGCTAGTATTTTCTGGTAAGGTTCGCATGCTCATAGGTTTGTCCACCATGCGCTCAGCGTTGTGATATTCTCGTTTGCACCTTTGAACACCACGGGTGTGCTTTTGATTGACAGGTCGAGAATCAATCCTATTGGATAAATAGGAAGGAAGTTTTGACATCGCGGCACTGGCTGCCTGTACGTTTCAGAATCGATTTTAAGGTCCTTTAAGTTGTTTATAAATGTTTTAAAAGTCTTGGGCCTTCTTATTTATCTGACCTACTTTTAGTGTATGAACCTTTGTGAACCTTGAAGTCCTCTGGTACCAGCCTTGTTCCCAATGTTCGTGCAAAACCTATGGCAGGGCCTCATTTCACCATTATGGGCCCCACCTGGGGCCTGCCTCAGGGCCGCAGAGACTGGTGATATTTTTTAAAAGGAGGCTCAAGACTTACTTTTTTAGTTAAGCTTATAACTAAGTTTCATTCCTGTTAAATTAATCCATTTTTAAATTTACTGATTGTATTTATTTACATACCTACTAATGTGCCGACTTGTTTTTATAATAAACTTTGGTGTGTGGCTACTGGTGTTTTATGATGCTTTGGAGATGCAAAAACTGTTTATGTGAAGCACTTTGTGCTGAAATCCTGCAAGAAAAGTGCCATATAAATCAAGTTTGATTGGTATTAAATATTTTTGTATTATCTAATTGATTTGTGTTTAAAGGAGGTAGCTTTCGTGGTGGGGGTGCACGGTGTCCCAGCACCCAGTATTAACAAGCCACTGCTGATCAATTTTTTTTGTTACTGGTAACAATGCTATCGCTTTTTCCTCTTCCGTTGACTGCAGGTGACTCATTTCCTATCTAGCGATGCAAAGTAATATTATTGAAAAACCCAGTTAACCTTTAGAGTTTTACCAGCTGCATATCTCAGCTGTATGCTGTGAATGCCATTTTTATATAAGTTATACATATTGTGGACGTCTTAACCTAATTTATTTTCAGTTTCATCTTTTTACAAAAAGCACTTCAAAAGGTTAGACTTCACAAAATTAAAATCATATTTTCCTCTAGAAAACACTCATTTAGAAGAGATATTTGACATGACTCCTTGATTCCTAGATTAAATGATATTGTGTTTTGCAGAACCTGCGATGGACTTGCGACTTGTCCAGGATGTACCCTGCCTTTCACTTGCCAATCGCTTGAATAGTCTCCAGCCCCCTCCCACCCACGACCTGAATTGGACTAAGCGGTATAGAAAATGAATGAACGATGGAATAGTGATTAGAACTGCCACCTCATGCCAAAATTATTCTAGTTTTAAGATTTTCTTCTTTCTGCTCCTTTTCCTTCAGGTATTTGAACATTTTGTTGTGTTGATTGTTTTGTTGTTGGTTATTTTTATTAAGTTCTTAAGAATTAAAAAAAAATTTTAAATAAAAAAAATCATAGTTTTGCATGCATTCTCTGATAGAGTTAAAAAACATGGATGTTTGGTAAAAAGGAAAATTCAGTTAAATGTCTTTTAAGTGTTTGACTAGAAGTAGTGCTCAATTTAAAAGTTTTCCACAATGTTTTAATAGGTTTCAGATCTGGGCTTTGATCTGGTCATTTTATAACTTCTTTTTACACACTGTGTTGAAGATCACTATCCCAGTGAAAGATTCACTTCTGGGTCAATTTCATCATTAAGACAAAATGCCTCATTATTTTAGCACACTGGAGCTCACCCAATCCCTACGTTTGTTTTCTTCTTCTCAGCTCTCATTAGGTTTTTCCTTTTAAAGCTCATCAACGTACATGTTTTTGTGCATGTGTGGATTCACTAAGCATGTTTTCACATTAATGTTCCTGTTTTTCTAAAATCGCAAGCTTCTTCCAGGTTAATCTTTTCTTCGGGTCAAATTCAGGGATCTCTTTCTTGTTGATGTGGCACCAACAGTTGCAGTTACATGTAGATCCTGTTGTGAAATTTTGTGGTTCCCCACATCAAACAGTTTACCTGAATTTGCCAGAGCAGACGCTTCTGGGTAAGGTGTCAGATGTTAAAATCAACAGCACTTGTTGATAATATTTACGTGGGTTTTCTTAAGACCTTAGACAGTTCTTTAAATCTTGGTTTGATAACACCACACTTCACTAGGAAAGAGCAGCAGAATAAGATGTCACAGGATTAAATAAGACTGGTCCAACATTTCTTTCCTTAAAGACGTTTTAATCAACTTTCAATGGAACCCCTGATTCCAATTTAAAAGATTGTTACTTTTCATGCAACAAATAAGTTACTTTTTTTCCATATGAGCTTTTTTTTTGTTTATCTTATGTCACTTTCTTTTGGAACTTTCAAAGAAGATTAAATGTTTTTGTATTAGTACTACATGTCAGAATAACAATTTGATTAAACACACACATGACTGCACAAGCACAGGTGGAATTTAACAACAGAAATGCTACTTTGGCTATCATTCATACACTTAATCTACTCCACATGATTTTTTTTTTTCCACTCGACCCTTGCAGTATGACTCTGCAGCATCAGGACAGCAATGGATTAGATTATTGTTACATCCTGAAAAAAATTTCCACTTTCAAATTGTCAAAGGTATTGAAAACATCATAGCTAACCTGAAAGGCTTGTTTTAATCTATATTCACAACATTTGGTGATTAAAACAGACTCAGTGGCCAAAAGGTTATGGTGCAAAATAAAACCAGCTACTGAAGGGTAACACACGTTAAACATATTCTATTCTTTTACAAAAAAAAAAAGTGTTGTCACATTGTCAGTGTGTTGCCAAGAACATGTCTAATTACCAGTCACAGAATGTCAGCGAATGAAATAAGATATTTATTCATGTAAAGCATGAACTGTGTGGCCAGTAAGTAGCCCAAACCCCTGCTGAGAATAAAGACAGACACAAAGATCAGATTGCTGAGTGGACAGGTAGGATGGTAATGAGAGATAGATAGGAGATAGAAGCCTGGTACATAAAACATTTTAGGATTAATGGGTCACGTTTATCTTCATGACTGTTATGACCCCTCTTTAAAATTAGGGGAATTAGGGGTCAATAACAAAAACTAGCCAGACCAAACTTAGATATAACAATGATTTATTAACAAATTCCCAAATTCAACAAAATATATATTTATAAAAAACAAAAGGTGTCCTAAGGTTGGTCATATCTGTCCAGTAACAAAAGAAAGAACTACTAAAAAGGTGTCCTTAATTTAAGGCAACAATAGTTAACAATTTAACAAGTAACAATTAACTAACCCGTTAACATAAGGGATGGTAGTAGAACGCTGACACAAGACGAGAGTTCAGAAAACAAAGAAAAAAACTTCCTGCCAGTTCAAATTGCAAATGCATCAGTATTACTTTAATCCACACTGAAAATGAATTCCTCTAGCAGCTCATTTTTACCAAATTAGTCACTTATTCAAACACCACCTTTTTAAGTTCTATTTTTAGGTTTTAAAATAAAATAAAGAAAAAACATAAATCATTTACAAAAAGAGACTAGACAGACTTTCTTCTATGGGATGTAGATATTTGTGGAAAATGATGGGGGAAAAAAATTTTTTACTGGTACTTTTAGTGTCATTATGTTGTGAAAATTGTATGCAATTATTTCCTAAACCAAACAGAAAAATTGCTAAAAATGTGCATTTGTTAATATCTCTATAACATTAGTTAGTTCTTTAGCACTGTTAAGGCCTGTGAACAGGCTGGCCAGTGGGTGACCAGAATCAGTGACACGATAACCGTAATATCCAATACAAAAGGTTTTTATTTACCAGACATTTGTTGACAGGAACTCATTCCTTCCTGTTGTAGAGCAGTCACGTCTACACCAGCAGCCACACAAAATGAGCAAACAAGCCCCATTTATCTCCTGCTGCTGACTGGACTGAACCACTTCCAACAGGTGTTTCTTCAATTATAAAAACAAACCTCTTCTGCTAAAACTATCCCATACAAAATCCTAAAATATTCACACACCCTAAGTATAATAACCCAAAAATAAAGTAAACCCCAGAACCAATACAAACAATCCTGTTTTTAACTCCCTGGTCTCATGGTCTCTCCCAAACCATAAAATGGTGTCCAGGCCACCTGGATGCCATTAGCCTGATTGTCTGGAGGGAACATGAGTCCGGTGAGTAAACGCCATTACACTATTAATTACTATTAACATCTACATACCATGTTCCTGTCTATGACCACTAATAGTTGTTTTCCACAGGTCTCTGCAAGACAAAAATCAGTTATTAGTATTTCATCCAATAAACAATTAAACATTTTGTGTGTGATTGTATCTCTTTCCTACGTGTCAACTGTAATTTAACGTGCGTAGATGAACTGTACAATTAATAATAATAGTCCACGTAACAAACTTCTGCTTCGTTACACGGCCCCTGGCGTTTATGGACGGGTCCCTGTCCTGTCAACCTATACCCGGATATGCAAATGATGCTTCGTAGCAAACTGTTTGCTGAGTGTTATTTAGAATTGTTCATTGTGCAACTGTGTCAGTGGACTTTGTACAGACTGTTCAACAAACGGGTTTGCTACTTTAGTACAATTTGAAGTCTAGGGAGCTTACTCATTAGAAGAAGCTCCCCTCCTTTATTTATTAGGGATCTTTTGAAATGTTTTGTTTCCCGTTTTCATTTGCATATTGATAATAGGATTTCTTTGCTTAAGTTTCCTTTGTTTGTAATTATAACGAGTTATTATTTTGCTGCCAGTTTTGTGCAGTTCCTTTCATATATAATATATATATATTATTTTTATTATCAACACTTTAAGTTTGTTATTAGTTTTGTTTACCTGAAAAGAAAACTTTCAGTTGGGATTTTTGTACAGTTTTATTATTGTAAAATTGACATTATTTTACTCCCTTTGTACCGGTTTGTTTGTGTTATTAAACCCTTTAGCTCCCTTAGACAAAAAGGGTTCGTAACAAGCACTTCTAGCCATGTATTAAGAGCCAATGTGGATGGTCCAGAGAGCCACTTGCAGCTCCGGAGCTGCAGGTTGCAGACCCCTGGTCTGGACAGAGAAACCGGAAACCAGAAAAATCCACTAATGGTTGGCTCTTAAAAAGCTGAGACAGCTGCTAGTCACTCCATCAGAAAGCTAAACTCAGTCATGCAGACTGAATGTGGCATTGGGCATCACCAAAAGCTTAATGTTTCATAAACTTACACAAATATATGCATATAAAATGAGCTGTTTGTCTCCCTATTGAGACTAACAGACTATGCATTATGCATGGCCCCATGACAGGCCTGGGGGAGTGACTGAAAAATTGATTGATTGATGGACTGATTGATTGATGATGGCAGTTATGACTAATTCATTAGAAGCAAAAGCTTTCTGTGCATGTCATTCATTTGGGTTGAGGGGGTCCACTATCCGCACATACCCTGTGTGTGCTTGCGTGTGTACTGGAGCATAAAGTGGTAAAGAGTTAGTGGGGGCAAACTGTTTCGTACTGCACCACCACACCACTCCTGTCTGATAATGGTACAGAAACATGCACACAGGCCAAATTGTACTTCACGAATGATCTGTAATCCCACTGAAAAGATGTTTGAAAAAAAATTCAAAGCAGTACAACTGCTGCCATGAATATGCAACTAAGTGTGCTGCATATTTACTCTGTGGGGCTCAAAATGACATCTCCACAAAAGAAACAAGACAACACACAAGCAAAGCAAATGTTTTCACCCCTTAGAGATCAGGTGAATCATTGCTGTGTATATGCAAAGAGCAGCAAAGACATATTTGAGCAGGGCTGTGCATGCGTGTCGTTATACACAATATAATAGGGGAGCTGTGTGTATAAAGTGGAACCATACAGTTCTATTGTAAGCACATATTGCATCAGACTACAAAAGAGAACCACTATCATATTTTATTCTGTCTCCACTTTCTACCAGTAGCAACACAATGTAAAAAAAAACGTGAAACAATGTTGAGTTATGTCCAATTCCATAATTTATGTGGCAACGGGATCCTGTGAAGCTGAGCAGATCTCAGGATTTTGTGAAGAATTATGCACTGAAAGAAAAGGCATGGAGTGATAGAAGGAAATGGGGAGAAATTCTGATAGGGAAAGGTAAAAAGAAGGGAGAGTGTATCAAACAAACTGAAGGTTTGGATGAAAAAAGAAGATTAAATGAATAATTTGCCTGGCAGCCATTTCCCTCTTATTGCAATGCCAAGAGAAATCAGCCAGCTTCTGGCATTTGTTTAAAGGAGGTTTTTTTCTATGTGTGTGTGTGTTTGTGTGTGTGTGTAAATCACATGAGCAGTCAGTGTCTTACCTACAGTAGACAGCAGTCAGATCATTCAGTTAGGAGAATCAGGGACGAACACAAAAAGGGGGCCTTAGCTAGTAGCTGTTCAAAATGTGAGGCACAGATGGGGACGGGGCTGGCCATCGGGCATACCGGGATGTTTCCCATGTTTTTTGGGGCCATAACAGTTTATTTATTGATCTGACTGGTCTATAAAATTCTGGGCGGCACACTGGGCCAACTCACTCAAATTTTAAAACACCACAGTTTTTGTGCCCCCTGTGTTTGAGTAATTTGTTCATTCAAATGGGTGGTTCTGTTAACTGACACCAGGCTGAACCAATCAGATACTTTAAAACCTTTTTGGCTCTGTGCCAGTGGGTGCAGTTGCATATCAGAACCGGGCAAAGGAAACAGAAAAGAAGTCAAGAGAAGCTGCAACATTTCATTCATGTATTTATTGACGTTTCCCACAGCGGGACCCTCGCCAGCTGCCCTTTGATGATGATGATGATGATGATGGTAGAAGCTGTGGTAAGCTGCACTGCTTTAACATCACTGAGGTTCTGTTCTGAGTAAAGACACCCAGTAAACCCAGTAAGTCTGGTTTATATGAGCCAGTTAGCGGTTAACATGCTAGCTCTTCAAAGTTATGAAGTGATGAGAAGTTTGTCTTGTTACATTTATGAAATTAGTTGTAATCAGAGTTTCAAGCAGGAGAACAAGTAGTTAACTGGTCGTGTTCATTAGTTTACTGGATGGTCATTTGGTTTCTCACTGGTTGAAACAGCAGATCCAAAGTTTTATTTCTCCCTGAACTAAATCATCTTATTGAAGGTAAGATCATGATTTTGAACTATAATACATCAACATTAACGGCAGCTTTCTGATTTCCTTTAATGTTTCCTTTATTGGTTGTGGGCTGATAATCGGATAGTTTTCCAACTGAAACACAGCTGATACAAATAAAATGGTTTACCCACAGCTTGTTATCAAGTTCTGCACAAGTCTGTCCCTTGGAGCAGGGAAGCATTCAAAACCTGCAGGAGACCAGCTCTCGTGAGCCAGAGTTGCTGGTCCCTGCCCAACGGAGCCCTCAGCTGAGCTCAAGAGAGTTCATCAGATGTTATGCCAGGTTTGCTGGAGAATTTACTTCTGAGAATGACTTTAACAAAAAATCTGAAGATAGTATATTTGCTTTTCAAGGATTTTCATTTATCTTTAGGATCATGTTGGTATTTTGGGATTAGACTCACAAAACTGAGTCATTGACCAGATATGTTTGTCAGCCACACCAATGAATAAATAGAAATCTAATTTAATGTGGGAATCCTCTTATCAAACTGTCAGGGTTTGGTTTCTTGGTTTTAAAAAAATTTATTTATATTATAGCTACTGTATATGTTACCATCAAGTATCGTGTCCTGTATGCAATCTCTATGAAAGCTTTTTAAATCTTTCAGTCTCTACAGACAAATTTTAAATAAAAATTCCATTGCTATGAGCATCTGAAGTGCATTAAAAACAAAGAAAACGGGCCTGCTACAGAAGACTTTGGAGTTACTGTTAACTTTCAACGACTTATGCAGATTATGTAAATTTTATCAAGCCGCAAAGCTCAGCAGCTAACACAAAACAACGGACACAAACCCAAAAACACACTTTGACTAGCAAAGATGACAACATGTATGTTTCCAGGGGACAAATGTAAAGCTTTGTGTCTGATGAAGCTACTAAAGTCCTTCAATAACCTCAAAAGTCACATAACATCGAACAACAAACCCAGCTGCATTCATTTTGTCTGTGTCCCCTGTGAACATATTCATTTTCTGGGCTGCCTGCAGTTTTTACAGTTTAGTTTTGTGATTTGTTTCAGGACGTCTGTCTTTTCAGCTGCTTTGTGGATTCATTAAGAGGGACTGTGTTAAACTTTTTAAGCTTCTGTAAATATAATATTGTATAATATTGTATATATAATATTATTTTTTGTAAAAAAAAAAGATAATACAAGTAGAATTGTTGAATGGTTATTATATGGCTCACTAGTGATGTAGCTTTGAACCAAAAGCCAGTTTGAAAATTCGATGTGTGACCAACAGCCAACTTCTTTGTCATTCTCTTTGTGTGGGGCTAAACCAGTCACACATGCAATCTTCACAAGCACACAAAAACTTTGTTTGTGTCTTCAGACTCCTAACTAGCTCAGCTGTTTGCCTTATAACTAAAAGTGTGTTTTTGTCAGCTGGATGGTTAGATCTTTAAACACCCCTACAATTACTGAGCCTGTAACAGGATCACTTCAGGGTATAAGTATCAACTGGTCTGCGTCTGTTGCAATTTGAAATTCCCTTTAAACACAAAAACACATCTGCATTAAAGAGGGATGTGCTTGTTTATGTGCACGCGTGCTTGCACATTTGCATGTAAAGATTTTCTGTCTTGAAAGAAGGAAATGCAACAGAGCTGAGGATACCTAAAGGGTACAGCTGAAGTGTAGCAGCCCTTCAAGTTTGCTCTGCATGCTTTATGTGTCCAACAGTAACAAAATGTATGCATTTCCACATTCAAGGAGACCAGTGAATATTTGAATAAATTGCAAACTAACAGACCACGCTTTAGAGAATCAGAATGAATAATGAGCAAAGAATTTATTTCTTGATAAGTTGAGCTGGTTATATAATATTTGACTGTAAGATGGGGAGAGAAGCTTATGCAAGTAAAATATTATAGAGAGGAGAAAAATGTAAAGACATCCAAGAATTAGGGATGGTTTCAAACCCAAACAAACAAAACTAGCATAATAATTATATGACTGAATGGACTTCACTAAAAGCACTATAAGAATTTAACTAATGCTTAAATATAATGAAAAACAATGATCAGACACAACATTAACCCTTTTGCCCTCCTCAAATTTAGTACACTCTGGTGACCTTTGTGACCATAAGTGTCCACACACAAAAACTGCTAAAAATCATCATACATTGATATTTTTATTCTTCCTTCCTTTTTATTTTATTTTAACAACTTCTGTCTTGCTCAAAATAGCAAACATTATTTTCAATATAATAAATATTGGAGGTAGGGGTCTTTGGTGGTGATTATGCATTTGCATATGTCAAAGATTAGCAAAATAATTGATTTGATTCCTTTTGCAAAGCCTTCTCCAGCACATCCTAATGATTCTACATGGGGTTAAAGTCTGGATTCTATGGTGGCCAATCCAGGTGTGACAATGATGTCTCATCCTCCCTGCACCACTCTTACAATTTGAGCCTGATGAATCCTGGCATTGTAATCTTGGATTATGCCCGTGTCATCAGAGGAAAAAATCCATTGATTGATTAACCTGGTTATTCAGTATATTCAGGGATCTACTGACCTCATTCTTTGGGCACATAATGTTGCTGAACCTAGACCTGACCAACTGCAGCAACCCCAGATCATAGATGGTACTAGACATGATGGCTGCATCACTTCATCGGCCTGCCTTTTTACCCTGATGCGCCTATCACTCTGGAACAGGATAAATCTGGATTCATCAGATCACATGACTTTCTTCTATTGCTCCAGAGTCAAATCTTTATGCTCCCAAACAAATTTAAGCCTTCTTCTCGCTTAGGCTTACTGATTTGTGGTTTTCTTATGGCTACTCAGCTGTTCAATCCCAATCCCTTGAGTGCTATTCACATTGTGTATATGAAAATGCTCTTACTTCCACTATTAAACACAGCCCTGAGTTCTACTGTTGTTTTTCTTTGATTTTAACAAACATCTAAGTGATCACTGATCACTATCATTCATGGGCTATTCTTTTTAATGCTTTTAAAATCTGTAAAGCACTTTGTGTTATTGTATGAAAAGTGCTTAATAAATTGATTGCTGACATGTTTTCTCTGCTTAATGTCAGTGATTTAACCATTCTTAAACAGATTTTTCCCACAACCGGATGTGTTTTTACTATGTTTGTTTAAGTAATTATGAGAAGCTACTCACTGCATCAGTTAGAGTTAAATAACTTGTTGCTAGGTGCTTAGTTAAATACTAGGTGGCAACTTTTTTTGGCCAGGCAGTGTATGACAAGGGAGAAAGCTGATCACAAACGGAAAATTTATATTTCTCTTTTAGAGATTGCATCATCATTAGAGGCTTGGGTATTGCTAAAAACAAGTTTGTTTTACTTTGGTGAAAAATAGACCATATAGGCAACAATTCGCAACATCAGCATTTAAAATATTAAAATACATAAAATAAATGTATTGACAATCAAACCCAGGATTTATGGAGTCAAAATGTGATAGGATTTGTGACTTCTGTTTTATCCTGTTGACTAGATTCTGTAAAGTATTGTTTTAAACTGGGCCAGTTTAGGGCATAATTTACAAAGAGATTGTACCTCAAAGTGAAGGATTACCACCAACTGGCCATGGCTGGACTGCAGACAATGAAAACAATAGTATTTGAAAATAAAACTGCTGGGTAAGCATGTGTGTGCTGGTCTGTTTGTTGTGTTTTAGTGTGAACTTGGTTTCCTGTGTATGCTCCCTTGCAAGCCCTTCACTGTATGCTCTGTCCTACAGTAACAATGTACTTTTGGGGGTATTGAGTTCTAGCCACCAATCTCAAAAGAGACAGACCTCTGGAAATGGGTGGTAGAGGGTGGAAGGGGGTCAAATGGGCTCGACTTCATTCTTTAAATGGGAGCACTGAAAAAAGAACAAATTCATGCAAGAAAAAAGAGCCATTGTATTATGTATGGTGTCCCAGATATTTCATTGAGACCTCAGGAAATCGTGTCAACTTGTAAACAAAGCATTCAATTTGTTAACCTACACACACACACACACACGCACACACACACACACACACACACACACACAAGATGCTACAGGACACCCTTTTCAATGACATGTATACATTTTCCATCTTTAGCACCATCTAGTGAATGTGAAAGTGAATGCACTTAAAATCCATTATTGATTGAATCAAGAATTTGTTGGAACAGCCATCCATCCATTTTCTGCCACTTATCTGGAGTCAGGTTGCGGGGGCAGCTGCCTAAGCAGGGAAACCCAGACTTCCCTCTCCGGGGCCACATTTACCAGCTCATCCGGAGGGATCCCGAGACGTTCCCAGGCCAGCCGAGAGTTGTAGTCCATCCAGCGAGTCCTGGGTCTTCCCCGTGACCTCTTTCCGGTGGGATATGCCCAGAACACCTCACCAGGGAGGCGTCCAGGAGGCATTCTGACCAGATGCCCGAGCCACCTCATCTGGCTCCTCTCGATGCGGAGGAGCAGTGACTCTACTCTGAGCCCCTCCCGGATCATTGAGCTTCTCACCCTATCTCTAAGGGAGAGCCCGGCCACCCTGCGGAGAAAACTCTTTTTGGCCGCTTGTATTCGCAATCTTGTTCTTTCGGCCACAGCTCTCATAGGTGAGAGTAGGAACGTAGATCGACCGGTAAATAGAGAGCTTTGCCTTTTGGCCCAGGTCCTTCTTCACCACGACAGACCAATGCAGCGTCTGCATCACTGCAAACGCAGCACCGATCCGCCTGTCGATGTCCTGCTCCATCCCTCCCTCTCTCGTGAACAAGACCCTGAGATACGTGAACTCCTCCACTTGGGGCAGGACCTTATTGCAGACCTGGAGAGAGCACTCCACCCTTTTCCGGCTGAGGACTATGGTCTCGGATTAGGAGGTAGAGCGATTCACACTCAGCTGCGAATCGCTCCAGTGAGAGCTGAAGATCACAGCCCGATGAAGCCAACAGAACCACATCATCCGCAAAGACCAGAGACCCAATCCTGAGGCCACTAAACCGGATCCCCTCAACACCTCGGCTGCGCCTAGAAATTCTGTACATAAAAGTTATGAGCAGAATCGGTGACAAAGTGCAGCCTTGGCGGAGTCCAACCCGCACTGGAAATGATCCTGATTTACTGCCGGCAATGTGGACCAAGCTCTGACACCAGTCGTACAGGGACAGGACAGCTCGTACAAGTGGGTCCAGCACTCCATACTCCCAGAGTACCCCCCACAGGAGTCCTTGGGGGACATGGTTGAATGCCTTCTCCAAGTCCACAAAGCACATGCCCCCTCAACGACCCTGAAGAGGGTGTAGAGCTGGTCCAGTGTTCCACGACCGGGACAAAAACCACACTGCTCCTCCTCAATCCGAGGTTCGACTATCCGATTATCTCTCCAGCACCCCTGAATAGACCTTACCAGGGAGGCTGAGGAGTGTGATCCACCTGTAGTTGGAGCACACCCTCCAGTCCCCCTTTTTGAAGAGGGGGACCACCACCAAAGTCTGCCAGTCCAGGGGTACTGTCCCCGATGTCCACACGATGCTGCAGAGGCGTGTCAGCCAAGACAGCCCTACAGCTTCCAGAGCCCTAAGGAACTCTGGGCGGACCTCATCCACCCCCGGGGTCCTGCCACAGAGGAGCTTTTTAACCACCTCAACGACCTCAGCCCCAGAGATGGGAGAGCCAGCACCAGCTACCCCAGACTCTGCTT
>JBAMHW010000007.1:29304090-29332049 GCA_037177495.1 Rhadinocentrus ornatus | reverse complement strand
AGTTACAGTGTTACCATAAAACACAAGTAACAAACAGTGTTTCTTTTAAGGAACTTTTACAACTTGTAGCAAGTCTGTAAGCTGGAACTAAATTCAAGTGCAGTTTAAACCAGTCAATTCACAAACTCTTGGGAGAAATTTTGGATCATAAATAACTAAGGATCATAAATAAAACAAAATCCTGACAAAGTTAACTTTTCAAACTTGTCTATATTCACCAAAACATTTATTTAATTGGATAACATGTTTAAATGGGAGTGGACTTAAGTTTAAAACTCAAATCCGTGAAAATCAAAAATATCAAAACATGTACTGTCTACAAATGTTCCAACTTGCACTGTAATTAGTAGATATTCAAATAAATGTCCCAACAACACTAAAAACTGTGTAAGTGCAAATCGGTGCAAGTCAATTCCAAGTCCCATCTATAAAATTGCTAAATGAAAATATAAAAACTGTGACATAACATTAGCTCCAAAGAAATAGTTGTCTTTGTACATTTCCCAAGCTAAAGTAGCCACAATGTACTCAAAGTAAATGTTACTGAAACCTGAAACTGTATGTTACAGTCTAGGACTACTTCACCAGTGAAGGAATTTCTGCTTTCTCACACTGGATCCTGTTTCTCTTTTTATCAACAATATGTGATGCAGCACAGAAGAGACAATCGTTGTCCAGGTACTTGCATGCTGCCTTGGCCAGGGCAGGAAACTGAGACATGTTGCTTTTCCAATACTGCAGTGGGCTCTCATTTCTGGGGATGGGAGGCTCACTCAGATGACCATGCACCTACAGGAAAGTAGCCAAGTGTATAACTAGTTTGTCTGATAAATTACCAGCAGTTATTTTACTAACTCTATAAAATTTACATCACATTAATAAAAATTTAAAAAAATTTCACAAAGGATCTTAACATGCTTTGGTTATTAAATAAAAGACAGGGTCTGATAATACCATACCTGCATGCTTGTGAGATGTGTAAGGTCCGCCTGCTGTTGAATGATCAAGTTTTTCTCCAGAATTTCACCATGCATGTCAAGCAGAGACTGTTCACCCTCGCAGCTTGCTCTTATCTTCTTCTCTTGCGGTTCTTCTGTGTCTCTGTAGCTCTGTTGCTGTGCCTAATTTTGTCCACTTCCTTCAGGAGCATAGTAACTGCAGATTGCTTCATGACTGTGTCAAAATAACGATCTTTGTACCTCGGGTCAAGGATAGTTGCCAAGCAGTAAAGCGGCTCGCAGAAAGCGCTTCCAAATCTCTCGTTTACAGCTTCCAGTAAAGTGATCTTTGCTGTGCGGACTCCAGTGTCACAGTTAGTTGCCTTGCTCAACAAACGTTTTAGCACCACAACAGAAGGAATCACATCCGCAGCAATAGCCAACTGTGAACTTATTTCCATCGTTAATTGTCCAAATGGAGTGAGAAGCACAATCATGTTTTCAATGAGGTTCTACTGGTGTGTGTGCTTAAACAGGAAGGGAGCTCCTGATCTGCTCTATACACACCAAGAGCACGCTTCTGATCCAGTAGACTTTTAATCATGTAAAATGTACTATTCCATCTGGTTGCTACATCTTGTTGTAGCATCTTGGTTTACATACCTAACTCTTGCTGTATGTCTCTCAGCCGAGAGGTGGCAAGTTGGGAGTGGCGAAAATGTCCGACTATTTTCCTTTCAATAGCCACACAGTCAGAGATGCTTCGCTGGCTTAAAACTCCATCATGCACTCTAGCTGCAGAGTATAAGCCATGCAGCCCAGGCTTTTAACACCACACTCGTCCATGGCCTTCTGCATATTCCGTGCATTGTCACGAAGCACAACATGCACATTGTCTTTCTTAATTTTCCACTACTATATTCCAAACATGCAATCAAATGCACTAGCAATGGCAGCTCCCGTATGTGACCCTGAAAACTCTTGTGCATGCAAAACAGCTCTCTTAATTTCAAAGTTGTCATCAATCCACTGAGCCGTAAGGCTTAACATACTCATCTGACTGATATCCGAATTCCATATATCCGTAGTGACGCTAATGTCAGTCACATTGTCCAACAACTTGCTTATATGGGTGGCCACCATTTCATGCAGGGCAGGAAGGCAAACATTTGAAAAATAGCGCCGGCTTAGAAGGACGTAGCAGGGTTCAAATTGCTCTATCAACCTCTGAAATCCTTGGTCCTCCACTACGGAAAATGACTGGTCATCGAGGGCAATCGTTTCCATTATCTTGTTCGTTATTGACCTAGCTTTTGCGCTGTCCTTGGCAAATTTCTTGGTTTGGTCGAGTGCTTGCTGTATTGGGCTCCCAACTGCTGCTTTGGTTTTTGCCTGGTGGCTAACCTTAGAGGCGTTAGCTTCCCCCAGTTGTTTGTGAGTTTCCAGATGGTGGTTTTTCAGATGACCTAATAAATTTGTTGTATTGAATGATTTGATGCGGCATCCTCCTCACATCACTTCAACTTTGCATATATTGCAAATATCATCATTTGACACGGTGAAAAATGACCACACAGCTGACATTGTTTCTAGCTTCCCCACAACGTAGTGCTGCACTGCTGTTACATGTCCAGCATGTCCGTTCCTCCTCCCGACACATGTATGCAAACATCAATTAGACGAAAATAAATATCGGCTGGTAATATCGGGCCAGTTTTGCTCATCGGACCAATACAGATATGTTAAAAAATGCCAAACATCGGCTGATTCCAATATTATATATCCCTAGTCAAAACTATCCACTTCTTTACTATATATTTCACTATGTAGTGTGGCAGCCATTTTCTAAACACTATATTACTTGTCATGGACTGTTACGCATTAAGAGCAGCTAAGTTGTTGGTGGGGCATGCTAAGACTAGCTTGTGCTCGCTACTACTAGCTACCGCTAATGTTCACAGCTTCTTATTGAGATTTTCTCACCTGACAAGAATGTCTGGTGAGCATCATATTCAGTAGGCATCTCATCTGTGAAATTCTTAGTTTTTTTCAGCTTTAGCTGCAAGATTTCATTAATTAATAATAAAATATGTACATGAACCAAACTGTGCAATCTAAATGTGTAAACCTAAATGTGGCCTAAGCTGGTCTACTAATATCACTGGGTCTTCCTTATGCAAGCAAAGTTAAATATGTCTGCATGATATTGGCATACTCATCAGTAAGACCTCGCCTCCAGTTTAGTGTAAGCAGATTATGTTGATCTGATTTGCTGAGCCTTTACCAATGAACTGAGCTCCAGACAAACTGGCCTACTGTTGTATTTGTCAGTGGTTGCTATGCTAGCACAGATAGCCCAAACAGGGACATGCTGCATGCTGCTTTAGAGACCTTCTTTAAAACATCCTTCTCTGCCTCTTCCCTCTCCTCAGATCTTTCTGTAGCTTTGTTCCAGCAACAGTAGACTGAAAGCTATCCTTCTCTCCACCTTGTCAAATAAAGAGAATGGGTTATACAATCTTACTCAATGAACCACATTTCTAACAGATATAACACAGAAAATGGCGGAATATATAGAAAAAGACTAGCAAAAGAGTTGTGTTACCTATTTGAGACAAAGTCTCATGAATAAAAAAATATCTTGTTTTATGGATGATAAATATGAATTATTACATTTGGCGTGGTACAAATGAAGCTCTGCTGACTAAGAGTGAAGACATAGATACTGAGAACTGGTTTACTGTAGGTGCAGTGAAAAGGAAGTCTTGGCTCTTAAAAGCTCTTGGTTTGCCACCCACTGTTTCCATTTGCTCCCATTCTTCTTCCATTCATACAAATTTACTATTTGGAGCCTCCCTTTTAAAAAGCTGACTCCCCACCATCAACCCATTGCTGTCTACCATTTCCTTCCATTCGGACTCACAGCCCCCCACCCACCCACCCAATCATTTCCTCCCCCAGTCGCACTCAAGCATAAATCACCTCTCTGCGATAGTTTTAATGGCTTTTTAATGAGCCTAATGTTTTCTGTTTTAATGAACTTCTTACGTCAGCCTTAATCATTTTAGGGGGATGAAAAATGATTGAGAAATGGCCTACATTAATTTAATTTACTGTTCAATCTGCACAGTCCTCTTTACAACCCCGGGGAGGCCAGGACAAGGAAGAAAAGGAGGGAGAAGTGAATGGAGGAGTAAAGGATGGTCCACTACTAAGTGGAATTAGAGAAAGATTTTGCATAGAGGGAAAAAAGAGGCTGCAGTGGTTAGTATGAAGAGTTCAGTTGTATTTAAGATTTGGATTTACTGGGGTTGTGGGACTGTTTAAAAAAAAAAACAAGAGTAATGAACGGGGTGGTACAGAAGTTGTAATTTATGAGACCAAGCTTAAGGCTTGTTGTTCAGGCTTATCTCCAATTAGGCTGCATTGTTGAGGCCTGCCAATGTTGCTTTCTACCACTCTGTGAGACCAGCAGATTTACACAACCATTAACACAGCGGGTCCTGAATAAATGAGAAGAATATTCAGCATCTGTTGCTTGAGGAGTTTCTGATTCCTGCTTTTTCCTACTGATTTTATTTTGTCCTTTTCTCCATCCTTCTCTCTACAAAGTGACAGAGTCATCATTTTGTCAACATCGAATTAATGGAAGCTTAAACCAGCTGGTGAGGCCTTATAATCTAGCAAAGGAACAATATCTTGTTTTGTATGAAGATTGTAAACCGTCCAGTTTACCCAAGGACACCTTATCTTGCCAGCATGCTGTGAGAGTCAGCTCTCAGTTCAGTGTTGATGGTAAAAAAAAAAACTGAAAATATGCCAAGGCTCACTGCCAAGATTGCTTTGCTCTACCTGCGCTTAGTTGTCCTGTTGAGTTTGTGTGTGCACGTGAATGTGTAGCTTGTCTGTACTCAAGGCTGGAAGCATTAACGTGCACCACTGATTATATGAAAAATCATAGCTGCAGCTGGTTACCATAAGTGCCGATGTGTTTAATGAGCCATTGTTACATTTGTGCGAGACTGGACACAGGTCTTGGCAGGGATATGAACATGCTGAAATGGATTAAAATCCATACATTATTCTATCAAAAACTGAAACCATAATATACGACGAGGCCTCTTTCCATTACTATGGTTCTCGCCTGTGGAACAGACTGCCAGACAACCTCAGGGCTGCAGAGACTGTTGATGTTTTTAAAAAGAGACCCACCTTTTTAGCTTAGCTTTTAACTGATTTTTATTTGATCTTTATCTAAATCTGATTTGTTCTTATTGTTCTTATAGGACTATTTGACCCTTGTTTTAACTTTTTTGATCCCAGAGTTTTCCTCCTGGGCCATGGAACTAAGAAGGCAGGTGTCGGGGCAAGGAAACATTCAAAACCTGCAGGACTACGGCTCTTGTGGGAGTGAATTAAATAGTCCTGGAATAGAGCATAAATGGCAGAAGTGCCAAATTAGCTCATGTATCTCCACATTTTTGTCTTTTGTTGTCGCTTCACACCAGGTTTTGGTTGCTGATCACCACACACTTGTGTCTTGTTAGTTGTTACCTTATTCAGTACTTAAATTAGTGTTTCCTCATTGCAGTTTATTGTTAGTCCTTGTTTGTGTATGTGTGTGTGTATTATTTCTCCAAGTTTAGTTTATAGCTCACTCTGCTCTACATGTGCTGGATTATTGTTTCTTCACACCCTATCTTGGCAAGGTATTTGCTTTTGTTTGAGTTAACAGACTTTGTCTTTCTTCATCCATCTGCCTTCTGCCTCTGAGGTGGCATTTGGATGCCCTTCGGTCTTACCATAAATCCTGAAAACCTCCTCATGTCAGTACAACATAGTTTTCAACGTTTTCAGGTTTTCAGGAGTTATTTGTTATGTTTAACAAGTTTTGGTAGAAATCCCCTCATCTGTTTCCCTTTTGGTTTAAGGCCCAATTTACAGTCTATAAGTGTTTGTCAGAGTCATAAAAAACCACCAACTATGTCAAGTTTTTTTAAAGGTCTGGCAAAGGTTTTTTTTTCATCTTTACAAAAGGCTTTTTATCTGATTTAGTTACATTCTTTAAACACTTAGTGAGGATTAATTTCAAATCAGATAATTGTGCATCTTTCCCATACTTTTCTCCCAATTGTACACAATCATGTACCATCATGATATCTTTTTGTTTGTTTGTTTTTTTGTATTTAGTTTCCGGCTGTGATGTGATTTCATTTAATTTGTTACCTAACAGGTGCCAAGAGCAAAAGAGGACTTAGCACCAACGATTAACCTCCTGAAAATTATGCCATTCACTGTCAGTGTCTGAATAGAGGTGTTTAAATTATCACTGAATGCATTTTAACACCTATGTACATACACCAACACTTTTATAAAGAGCTTTAAGTGGATTAATTGAGGTCATCAGGCTACAAAAGGAAGCCATGGCCACGGCTTGAGGTGTTGCAAGATTATTAGTATTGCTATAGGCCCCAGGCTTTTGCTTGACACCTTTGATTTACTGCTGCAAAAATCATTGTGCTGTCACAGTATTAAACAGCTCTGCAGCCTTGTAAACTGTTTATTATAGTTTTAATGTGTAAAGGTCATGTATATGCACAATAATTACACCAGATGTTAAAGATTCCCATAATTTGTTCATTGATTTGTAAAATTATCATAATTTTCAAAGGAAAATATTGATCTTTTGGTTCACTTTGACACTGAAATATCTCTAGAGTTATCAGAGGAATTGCCATGAAATTAGGCACACACATCTTCTGCTGGAAGAATTATTATCCCTATGGTGACTCATGGACTTTTTATGGCTTTTCTTTCATGACCCAATACCTCTTGAGCATCAACACTGAATTTGGTGAGAGTTGCTTAGGGAGTTTGCATATCCACAAGCAAAGTTAGGATTCTGAAATACATGTCCATTTCAAGAAAACAATGCAAAAAACACATGTTGAATTCTTGGGGGTAAATGGACATGTGTGCCTCTTTTGATGCATCACCTCTTATTTAGCTTTTTTTTTTAGGCAATTAAGTGAAGTATTTTGCAGAAATTAACTGCAGGCAACTAGTTCAGCATCCATAATCTTTCACTTCAAAGATCTATACATGCAAAATTTGTTGTGTTTTTCAAGTCAGTTGAATGGCAGCATATGTTGCTCCAAAACCTGAGTACATCAACAAATGGCACAGATGTGCAAGTTACCCATGTGCACTGATGCCTTACCATATTATCACTCGTGTTAGTTTTTTAACTGTAGGCTAATAAGTCAAATGATCCTTTACCTTTTTATGCCAAGGACTGCATCATCTAAGATTTCCATCAGGAATTTCATAGGTTACTGTTAAAAAAATAATCTTGCCCTGAGCAAACATCTTTCAAAGATTATGGAAACATCCACATTATGCACATATGTCCATGGCAATGGCATTGTATGAATTCAATTAAAATAGTTGCTAACTGCTCCGCCCAAGAGGATGCTGAAGCTGAGGTGCGTGCAGAAAGCTATTGTCTTGTGTTCCGCTTGTGTCAATACTGCCATGCTATGCATGGAAATATGATATGCTTCTATAAAACCTACACATTTTCTATCAGTTACTCAGGCTGGGCATCGGATTAAATAGATAGTTTCATGGTTTACTAAATTATTATTTTACCTTCTGGGAATACTTTAAAACTAAGGATGAAAAGAAAAACAATAAATGTGTATTTACGAGTGTGTACTAAAAAAAATAACTAAAATTGAGGCATTTTTGATGAATTCAGTACAAATATTTTCAGCTTTGGCTAAATATGTTAGCACCCCATTAATGCAAAAATTACCTCGGTTTTGCCTATGATTATGTATAAGAAACTACAGTTGCATAGACCAGTGGTTCTCAAACTTGGGTTTGGGACCCCCATAGGGTCGCAAGATAATTTTAGTGGGTCACCAGATAATAGCTAAATATATTTAGCCTACATTTTTTAAATACATTTGGAATTTTTATCAGGGCTGTCTAAATATTAAATTATTAATTAAGAGACAAATCTTTAAAATTAGCACCTTTACCTTTTTAACACATTAATACACAAAGAAGTTACAACACAAGCCATATTGAAAATCTAAATTTGTCATTATCTCTGCGAGAGAAGCTGATTTTGGGCATGTATGTGTCTTGTCACAACGGTGAACCGCGAAAAACCACTTTATCCTCCTTATTTATGAAGATTCTGACAGTTTTCTAGCTTTACATACAGAGGATGGCTGCAAGAAACCCATTTGATACATCACACAATTAATCACTAAGTCATCACATGGCAGTGGGGGTCACAAACTCCAACTAATGTTCTCTTGGGGGTCGTGGCTTAAAAGGTTTGAGAACAACTGGCACTCTCAGAGCGTCAGCCACATGTTTACAGAATTTTGATAGTTATATAAAACCCATTTGTCCTTGAAATTGTTTGGTGCGGACCTGTGCATGAGCTGACCCATCAGCCAATCACAAGACTTTAGAACTGACTCATTATGTAACCATCTCCTGCTAGACAGGTGGACCAGTCATGTCACAGTCAATCTACTCCTCCAAGACTTTAACAAGCTAAAGCGGATGGACAGGCCATTTCACAAACTGACCCATCTCCCCTTCACCAAAAACTAGCTCTGGACATGTCTTGACACAAGTGCATGTGTGTCCTTGTGTGTGTTGAGTGCACATATTTGTGTGCATTCATGCTTGCGCGAATACTGTGTGAGCAAACACATTGAGATTTCCATCGCCTTAGGACACTTACATAAGCCTGTCAGAGCAAGAGAAGTGATGAGATGGTAGAGGCCAGAAAGAAAGGTGAAAGACTGAGAGACAGCATTTCTGTGGGTGTGCTCTGTATCTACTTGTGTTTGTGTGTGTGCATATGTCCCTCTGATTTAGTCTGTCTGGATATATGGGTAGGTGGGTTGCTGGGGGGTAATTAAATGTATTTTTGTCAGCTAACTAGCTCTGGCTCCCATATCAGACACAGGGAACTGCAGAAGTAGAAAGAAACCAGATGGGTCATGGCCAACAGGGGTGTTTGAGTATGAGAATTTATGTGCAGGTGGGTGGGTTGGAGAGAATGAGACAGCTCTAATTCCCAGATGCTGGCCCTTGGGGTCCTTAAGGTGGAATTGAACATAGTCTGGAAAGGACAGCTTTGACAGCTTCCCTAAATACACTCAATAATGTTTTTACCACGCTGGACTGAGAGGGATCTAAACTTAGACTGGATGTACATTGCTGACCCAGAAGCTTTTGCACGCTCTGTGACCATTAACCCTTGGACTGCCAAGGTGGCCATTTTTCTCAAGATGTCCTTTACTAAGCAAACATATACTTTGATAATAAAGGCTTCCAGATAGTCTTTTTGCTTGATAATGTATGTGCAGTTTATAATAAATAGTCTTTGTTTTTCTACCTAGTTTAGTCAGCATAAATGTGTAGTATAGCAAAATGTCTCTATAGATATGACAAATCGCTCCCAAGAAAACCCTTGGGTTACTGAATTAATTCTCATCTGCAAATAAACCTAAAGGTTTCATTCTGTTTTTGCATCCTTGGCTTGCATTAAAACTGTGCTATCATTAGTGCTATGCCAAATAAAGTTGGCATGCAGTTAAGGTTTATAGTGTATGTCCTAAGAGTTTATTTCAGCATATGAATAGAATGAGCTAATTTCTTAAATGTGTAATAGGTCTGTTAAAGAACTGCTGTCTCATTGCAATCACCTTTTTGTCTTTAGACTGCAGGACTTTAAACTTTGCTTGGACCCTATAAATAAAGCAATACCTGCACAATTCTGAACATCTGACTTACCATGATGATCATTTGGCCTCAGCACCACAAATACAGTTGGCAGTAAAAAGCCAAAAATAACCAACATGAAAATCCAAAGAAAAAGGTCAACAGAATCCCTTTCTAAAGGCTGCATCGTCTTCAATTCTATTATGTTTAGGTATCCACAATGAAGCAGAGTGATTCTGCACCTATAGTCTTGTGGATTAGGCTAATTTTCCTTTGAACTAGTTTGAGCAGGCTTTGCTCATATAAAGGTCAGTGTGGAGATGTTTATATTTGCATTATATAAGAGTAAATGTTGGCCTAAAAAAAAAATAGACATTGACCATTAAAAAAAAAGTCCAATTTTTAGCAAGTAACTGAATGCTAGTAAATCTATCTGACCGATAAATGAACTAGTTATCTAAACTTTGCAGTAGGTGATGTGTTGTCAGCTGGGGGTTAATGCCGCCTGCTAATAGCTCCGACCACCATGCTCCCTGCAGGAGTTTGTGCACTTAGCACACAAAATGACTTTTAAATTGATGTCAGCCATCAATCAAACTTCAGATAAGATACAAAACAAGTCAACCCCCAAATTGTAGAAGCATTGGAGCATAACTGGGATTAGTAGGCTATCTGTAATATAATTACTGGATGTCAAATTGGATTCCCTTGATGCTAAGTAATGCATTTTTCTTTTTTTTTTAATGGAGAGGGGTTTTAATCCTGACAACTACACTGTTTAGTTAAAGCTGGGTTAGGGCACTACAATTTAGCATCAAAGCCGAGAAGAAACTAGAATCCAGCATCACACATTATGCCTTTAGAAAATTTTTGTCAGATTATGCCAGAAACTTCATGTCATTTCAAACCAGGTCTAGCAGTAAAGAAAGCAACATAGTGGCTCTACTGAGTGGGAGATGGTGGACAAATGGGCATCAGGGGTTGTAGAGGACTTTCACTGAGGACAGTGCAGTCTGATTCCTGCCAATGCCAACTCGTTATTTGCATGTATACAGGAGAAGATCAAAACAGAAAATACTGGTAATGGCTTGGGGAATCAACTAGCTTCACCGAGTGGTGTGAAATAAACAGTATAGACAAGTTTTCTTTTCTCCATTTTTACTGTACTGAGTGGCAATCTGAATCTACGAACCTTTGTACTTAATCTGAATTTCAGTTGTGTGTTTACAGCAGTCTCATGCAGACACACCTTTAGGGCAATAACTAGAATCATTTACACAGCGATATGAATGTTAGGCCGAATCCCAGCAGAACTAGTGTCACCCTAATGTTTGTGGCTGAAGGCTCACTAATTAGACAACTTAAGAGAAAAATTAGGTGCCAAGCATTAGAGTTTGTGAGTCAGCCTTGAAACTGACACAGAATCACCTGGACATAAAAAATACCTGGACATATAAAAAGATCACCACTCATGTGGAAACTAATGATATTGTCACTCGGTTGCCTCCGATGAAGAGTTGGAACATGGTCTTCTGAATAGTCATCAGCTGAAGACCAGACACTTTACCTTGTTCCTGGCACTGCAATTAAGTCTTTAATTCTTTGTGAAATTAGTTAGAAGAAATTGATCAGTCTTACCTCAAATGTTGGACCACACAATTAAAGGTTTTACCTCTGCCAATGTTCGTATCTCCTGCAAGGTCTGGTGGTCTCTGAGCCTTCTTACTGAAGTCATTTCCAAACAGTATTTAGAATTGGTATTCCAGAACTTCCCCAACTGCAAAAGTAATTTGCATTCTGCAAGGTTATTTTATTAGTGATGATATAAAACAAGATGATTTGCCTTCTCTTATGCACCTTTCAACATAAAGTGTAGCAAGGTGCAGCTTAGAGATTTTGGAAGCCAACTTTATCTTCACCTTTTCTTACTTTATGGGTTCAAGATGTATTCTGCTGTTCTGGTACAGTATGTAAAAGATTCATATAGACCTATACTGAGCAACTAGTCATCCTGACATTCTCGTAGGCCGTGTGAGAGAGAGAGTGTGTGTGTCTGTGGTTGGTGAGGGAGCAGCCCTGGCTCTGCATCGCTGCATCGCGGAGGGGCATTCACTGTTTAAAGTATCCATGAAAGGGAGAATATTGATTTTAGAATCAACAATTTGGCCCATCCACTGTATGTTGTGATGCATTAATAGACATAATTTAATGGGGGGTTTGTTAATAGTCTTTCTTAGACTTTCAACTAAACTTTACAGCCCCCCCCCAAAAAAGGGGAAAAATTTTTTTTTTTTACAAAAGGCAGATAGTGACATTTGATTTATACATTGCATTGCTGTGTCTTCAACACAGTGATAGAGAAAAGACAGCAGGATACCAGACACCTCAAACTACGTGCAGAGGCTGTCAAGAATTCATGCATAGGTATTTTATACCTCCAATCACCCTTTAATGTCCCGTTGTCTTGACTGTGAATTGTTTCTGGGCGCTGTACAGCCACAGATGGATCCGCTGTGGGGTTCTGCTGGTGATTCATATTAATGGACTTGACCCCAATCCCTCTTTTCCTTTTTCTTCTTCCAGTCTTTTCCAGCCCCGTTCCTCACACTGCTCACTCTCTTTCTCATCCCTTCCAAACACCCAGGAGACGGATGGACCAACTTTCAACTTCACACCATTTAGCTTTTCAAGGCTGCTAAAATAGAGCGTGTTGAATAGGTGAAGTGAGTTAGTTGAGAAACAAGGCCTGTGTGTGTAGCATTGCGTGTGTGACAAAGAGGGAGAGAGAATGAGCAGACACACAACGTACATAAAATATGTCTTGTGCATGCTTTTTTTTTTTGCATGTGTGGTTTTGTGCACGGGGTCTGCGGTGTGAGGCTGGTTGACAGGGGAATGTGGGGAGTAAATGAAGGACTTAGCTCTCTACACGACTGACTGGTCAAATCTATGATGCTACCTTGAGCTTCCCTAGGTCGAGTCAGACACTCCTGCTCTTCCAGTAATAGAGACTAAGTGCTGCTCCATAGCAAGCCAAAAGCCATATGCCACTGCCTGAAATGTCTTGAAGAATACAGTTTATTATCATAATCCATTTTCTTTTTTTTAATCAAAATGAACTTTGTTAATTAGAAGACATTGCAAATGTAAAAGTTGTCATTACTGCCAATAAAGAATATGCAACACATTACATTTCATTAGATTTAGCAAGCAATCTTTCCTTATCAGTGTTTTCATCAACAGGTTTTTTACCTCAGGCTTTCAATGCTGCTGTAATTAAAAGCCCACTCTTGAACCAGATGTGTTAATGGTTATAGATCTTTATCCAAAGGCTACTGAAATTCTCTAACAATTGTTACAAATCAATTAGAGACCATTATGCAGTGGCCATGCTAGAAAACCTGGTGAGTGTCTCTTACAATTGATGCACATCTTCTGTTTACAACATTGGGCACACATTCAACTCAGCCACCAGCAAAAGAAGTTATTAAAAAATATCCTAAACTGCATTCCTTTATGTAGGCTGAACTTAAAAAAAATACTGAATCCAATACTTGATCTGTATCAGAACAAAAGTTACTTTTAAACTGGGCCATGCCCCCACCTCTGGTAAAATCCCCTTAAAATAGGTTCATAATTGATTTGAGCAATCTGGCTAAATGACACATAACACGAAATGTAAAAGCATAACCTCCTTGCCAGTAGGAAAAATAATGTCTTTTTTTGTTTGTTTGTTTGTTTGTTTTTTAAACTTTAATAGTAACATGATTTAAAGTTGCAACTAATGATATACTGTAAGTCTTCTCAGCTGGCTCATTCTTTTGCCTTGGTGCTATAACCCCAGGCAGCCGATGACCTGCAAAGACTCTCTTCTGTCACCTGTTTTTATTAGTCTTCCCTCTCCCAAGGCTTGTGCTTTTCCTGTCCTATGTATATTATGTATTATTTTTCACTACTCATCTGGTTTTCTTTTTGTTGTTCCCCAACCCCAGGCTGTTGTGGCAGATGGCCACCCTCCATTGAATCTCCCTAATGTAGTCACAAACATGTGGTAGGGGTCCTGTATATGGCCTACTTCTATAGGGTCATGTAAAGAGCCTAACAATAGAACGGTTTGGAATTTGAAAATATAGTTGACCACTTTTACGTCATTACAGGGATGATAATGATAAAATTACAATGATTACTTCTATTCACTTTTGTCTCCTCCCTCTGGCAATACGAGTAATTACAAAAGTACTGTCGATCTCATGACATCACCCTTTTTATGCCTCTTTCCTCCATGCAGCGTGTTGTACAACCATTACTATATTTAAATTAGATATATAGTAAGTAAATAACAACAAATAACAATTCTTTTAGGGTAAAGTGGATGAGCAATGGACTAAAATTTGAGAAATAGTGTCAGAAATGTCCCTTTTCTTTTCATTCATTGCCTTTACCATTACAGGTCACGGGTAAGCTGGAGCCTGCTCCAGCATTTTACAGGTGAGAGGCAGGGTACACCCTGGACAGGTCACCAGTCCAGCAGGGCCAACACAGAAGTAGACAAACAACCATTCACATTCACTCTTAGGTAGAATTAAGTCACCAGTTAACCTAACATTCATGTCTTTGGACAATGGGAGGATGCCAGAGAACCCGGAGAGAACCCACGCATACACGGGGAGAACATGCAAACTCCACACAGAAAGGCCACTGTCCCCTCCAGTTCGACCCCCCCACACCACCACCCCTTGCTGTGAGGCTGCAGTGCTAACCACCACACCATCATGCAGCCACGCATTATCAATTTTCTTTTCCAACTGGGAAAAAGGGTATTACATTATTACAAGCAAAATGTGTTTTTTAAAAGGTTAAGATATGTAGTTTATTTTTAACTGGATCAACTGTGACCCAATCAGTTGGATATTAATTGGTCAAATGTGTCCAAACATCCGACTGGTCATGTACAAATATGCATAAGCACACACTACTTCATAAATAATAGATATTTTGTGAAAGATTTTGAAGCACAGTGTTTGAACAGATTTTAGACAGAGCAAGTGTATTTTTCCTTTCCATGATGAAGTGCTGTCTTTTTCCGAAGAGCCCTTTTTACACAAACACTTGTCCTTATTAATGTTTGAGTGGCTTCTCTAGTGCACACACTTAACTTCAAGGTGAGTAACATCCCTGAAAATCCATGAATAATGACAAAAAAAGACTAATTCCCCCTGAGTTAAAGAATGCCAAAAGCAATGAGAAAAGATGTTTGTCCTCTTCAAACAGGATGTCTCCATCTATGTGGGGATGATACCCTGCACTTTGATGTCTGACCTGATATCATGACTGTGTCTTTGAAACAAGTGTAAAAATTAACTTTCATTTTGGTGCAGGGGCTGCAGTAAGGCTGCAATTGTTTTGAACTACGACTGACAGGGAGCAGAGCCACCAAGCCTGACTTTAATTTCCTACACCACTCAATTCTTAGTGCTAACCCTCACCTGTGGTTACAGGCTCTGGACAGTAAATGATAAAATAAAATCCTAGACACGCATTATCAATATTAGTTTTATCCTGGGGGCAAACGACCTCATCCACCAGGACAGCTAGAGGACCACCAGGCAGCCCGAAACAAAGGCTGTCACGCCAAGGGGAGAGTGTTAGGTGATCAAGAGACCTGGCAGCAACACCTACTGAGACAGTTGCCGTGGGGATGAACAGGCTGCGCGTAACTTCTGGGAAGCAATCCCTTAGGCAGAACCAGTACATGTTCAAGAAACCTCATGTTCCATCTGGTGCCAGGACTGTGTGAAACCTCCCAGAGAGCAGCTGAAAGAAGAGTGTGTTCTGCTTTCATCTGGGCTCAAATGAGGACGAGAAACTAGGTGGTTCAATGGAAAGATTTCATTCTTTTTACTAATCAAAAGATCACATACAACAAATGTCAAAGCCTTACACCTTTTATGCTCACTTGAAAAAAAAAGAAAATAAAGTGATCCTTATGCACATAATACAGCTAAAGAAAATTCTTTACGCAAAAATTTGGTACATACATCAGAGAATGAGTGTAAGTGACAGCTGCTGCACCAACTGTTGGTGAAACAGAACATTTCATGCAACTGTCCACCATCCCAACATAAACCACTCGAGATACCACTTAAGATACAAGCCACACAAAAGCAATTATAGCCTTCCATCAATATATTCATGCGTGGTCACCTGAACATCATGCACACACTCTCAGTCCTGCTTTTATTGAACAAGAATCCAATTACTTAACCCAGCTTGAAGTTCCATACCCTCTGCACTCTTCCACCTTGACGAGTCTGCGTTAATATCTGCTGACAGCCAATGTCCACCATTCACACTCGCGCACACACTCACCTCAGAGGCATACAGCTGATCCCCGTAAGAGTATGATTAAATGAAAAGTGTGATGCCCATTTCTCCATCCCAGGGTCAATGAATACCAATGAGAGACAGATATCACAGCCTTTGGTTATGTGTGTGTGAGCATGAGTGTGCGCGCACATGAATGACAAAGAGACAGAGGAGGAACTTTCACTTTGATGCATTTCCACAGTACAGAACATGCGGCTGCGGATTTATTTTCAACGTCTTTTTTTATCTTCCCGGTTCATATGTCTCTATGACATCTGGCTTTTTATTGTTCCCAGTCCATAGATCACTTATTAAGCCAAGTAATGAGGAGGTCATGCATAATTTCATTTGCTCTAGCAGTACCTGGGGACATTTTCTTACTTCGCTAAAATCTATGATAGTTTCCTTTTGAAAGGCCATAACTCTTCTTCAGTAGCAGGCACTGAGGTCACAGATGCTAAATGGGCCATCTATAGATTCCTGGTGGAGGGAGAATATTGTGTTGAGTCATTTCAAATCCCTTATTGAGGCAATTTTACTCCACATGGTTTCATTTGCTTCAGGTGATATATTGGATAAAAGGACCAAGCTTTCGAATCATTCTTGTAACTTTTGCTCCTTTGCAGCCATTTCTCCCACATCAACTGAAAGGCAGCACATGACGGATGTTATTTAAGAAAAACGACTTCTGGTGGGAAAATCGAATATCAATAATATTGTCCAGATATTCTTGCCAGCGGTGGCCTGTGGGGATTTGCAATGATTACTGGTAAATACAATTATGTCTAGAGCAACGGGGCTTCGGCCAGAGCACAATTTTGATCACAGCAGTCGTGCTTTCTGTTTTCCAGTTCAGTAATCACAATATAAACTCATTTTCAAAAGATATCTGCAGGCATCATTATTTAGTCATTGTTTTAACTACCACCAACGGTATTGTTTGCATTGGATAGAAAAAGTATTCACAATCATCTTCTTTAGTTTGCTTTGCTTTATTTACTTTGTTTACTATGTTTATATTATGCATGTGATAACCCCATGTCGCTTGCAGACACATTGCCTGACTGACTTTCATATGGAAAAATATCAAATATCCGCACGGCGTACCTGAAAAATTAATGTCCTTGGAGGCGCTTCATGTATGACAATCAAGAGACATTGAGAAATGGGAAATATGGAAGGCTGTATCTATGATATGCCACATGTGTCTTCCTGTCCCTCTCAGCTTGAGAGGTGTGCCACCATTGGTCCGTAGTCCTGCAGGGATGGTTGCCAAGCTTATCAGTCTGTTACAAATCAGGCAGAGAAATTGCAGCAGGAACATCTCTCCCCTTTTTCTCTGCTCTTGCTCACCGGGATCACTCGAGGGGATTGAAGCGCTAAGAACACAGCACAAATCTGCACTGCCTTCAATGCCTGCCGTCTACCTCTGATTTTCTTTTTTCCCCCTCTTTTCTTGCTTGAAAAAAGTATCCTATATTCCATCAAATTGAAGCTTTTAGCACATGACCCACGATTAGTCATATCGGGGTTTGCATGATCCAAATAGACTCAGAGGTTAATGCTGAACAAGTCGTATCTCTATCGTTATCATTTTTACTTCTGTCTTGACTGAAGGAAGTATACAAAAATGATTGTGATATTAGAGTGTGTAGCCCTATTGGGGTACCAACTAGAATGATCAAAGTGAGTTGCAATAGCAGATGGGAATACACAGTGGACTAGTAGGATGACTATGACAGAATAAACTAAGAACAACTACTGGAGCTGGTTGTCAGTAATTGATAAAAAGACAAGACAAGATTGAATCTAATTAGGTTTTGGTACCATATATTGAAGTGAATGACAAATACAAAATATAAACAAAATATAAACCCGTGAATGACAAATACAAAATATAAACCCAATATATACAACTGCAGTAAATTCCAGAAATTTGATTAAAGTGCATAATGTAATTTTTACTGTTTTTTTTTTAATGTAATCTGGTTGAACAACAAACAACATTTAAACAAATCTTCACTATTAAAGGCACGGGTCGGTACAGTTCACTGCTGAGTCACACAGCAAGAGTGAAGTTCATGACATTCGTTATTGTTGGGAGAATATGTCCAAGCGCAACTGTCCATACAGGGAGGGAAATAAGTGTCGAGTTGTATGAATCAGTAAATGAAATGGTGGAGGGAAGAGCGCAGGCTTTAACAGCCTCCTACCGGACCAGTGGGTAGGTTCAGATGTTTCCACTCCCTAGGTGGTTTATTCAATAGCTTGCCATCCTTCGTGGGAGACAAAGGGTCACCTGGCCTGCATTAAATAAAAATACCTACTAAGACTTCATTATATTGTTACTTAGCCGGCTTATCTTTAGCAATTGCTTTGTGTACACAGAATAAATCATGCTAATCAAATAACTATAAATAAAAACATACAAAGTATTTATATTAATCAATGATAAATAATCATAAATAAATACACAGTCATTGTTTATAGCAACCAGTTCATGACTGGCTTTATCCAATAAATTCAAGTGCTACATAAATACTACACAGCTTACCCAATACTTTGGCTGCCAACCCAGGATACAGGCTGCAGCCTTAACCTGCTAATGCTAAACCCAATGCACACATTTACATACAGATGGAAAGGAACAATGGGTTAGCATTAACCACCAATGCTAGCGGAAACTAGTGATGTTACGTGTGACACAAAAGCCCCAAAGCCTGCACTGAGTAAAGGGGGCGTGTCCAAATGAAGCCTGTTGCGAAGTCCATATTATTTTCCTCAACATCATGTGATCAAAGACAAACGCGGCCCTGTTTTACCTGATTCACGCTAATGTCTTGTGTAAAGGCGGATTTATGCTTGCGCGGCGTCTGCGTGCACCTTGCTACGGGCTGCTGAAAAAGCCGTGGAAAATGCAAGAAATGCTCTGCATAATTCCAGGTGACAGTGAGGTGATACAACACATGCAGCGCTGACGAAAGCAAAACACATCAGTAGTTTGGAGTAATTTTTGTATGATAATTCCAAAAAGATAAGATATAACTTTAATCTGCTGAAATAAAAGACAGACAGATAGAGATATAAATATATTACTTTATTCATATATTTTAATATATTTATAGATTTACAATACAGTTGCATAATTGTGTTTACATTTCCACCAATATGTAGTTGACACATTGACAGGTGGACTGCTGGACATCAAATGACCAGCAGATGTCAGTACTACCAAATGAGCTGTTAAATGGGGCCTCGAGTAATGACACTTTTGGCGAATCAATTGGCCAGAAAGACTCAACCAATTCATGGGGCTTCATTTAACCATCAGTAGCGGCAACCCCATTAGCGTTAGCCGCTACCATTAACATACCAACAACATTGAGACTCAACAATTTCATTAATTGAACGGCACATGGCAACACTACACGGCTCCGGGCTCACGGTTTCTGCAGCAGCTCTGTCACCTGGCTTTCCCCCACGCATCTGAAGGGCGAAAACCAGCGCAGGCTTTTATATTCGCTCCATGCAACCCAGTTGGCAGAGCGCAGCCATGTGATCGCGGACATGTGACTTACGAGAACTGGGCACGCACAAGTAAGGCATTTAGGGACAGGAGAGTCATGGGAAAATATTAAACTAAGCTCTTACCCTGTGTTACAAGTGGGTATAGCTTTCATTTAAATTTGCACAAGTGTGTGATGAAAGAAAAACTAAAACATAAAATACAGTTGGGCAGAAAAAAAAGCTCAGGGGAATATAACTTTTGTACATGGTTAAAATTGATTTAATGATATATGGACAATTGGCCACATCAAAGAAGCAGATAGGAGGCAAAGATACCAATTTCTCCACTGACAGTAGCTTCAGAGGACCTTAATGCAACCACAAGGAATTGGCAGTTTGTTGAGGACAGCAATAAAAGGCTCTGGCTTTAAATGTAAGCCTTGTTGACCCTGATTATACACCCATCTCGAGTCTGAGCCAATACATGAGGAACACAAGGCAATATAACTGTACTATGAATTATGTTCCTAGCATCCAATACAATGACTTGTCTTAACATTTTAAAACCTGAGGTCTCCCAATTGGAGGACTTTGAGACCACATGGAAAAACATTTGCCAAAAATGCCATTTTTAAGACCTCACTTACACCTCTTTCTGTAAAGTCCTCTGAGACAACTTTGTTGTGATATAGGGCTATACAAATAAACTTGATTTGATTTGATTTGACTTGAACTATTTGCACTAAAATCTCTGTAACTCTGTTTTGTTCTGCTTCACTTTGTCAAAGTTGACCTTTACAGAAATAACGTTCACATATTGTACTATGCAGGTGCATCATTACAAAGGGATATTTATCCTAAAAGAGTTTGGGTGTGTCCCAATCTGCACACTTCTATACTTCGAACACTACATTTAAGTGCTTAGTGCGCTGACACAGAAATTTCTGTAAAAATTCAGAGCACTGAAAGTACCCGGATGCTGCCCCAAACCCGGCCAAAAATCTAGTGCGAAGCCATGGACACTACATGCACTAAACGGATGCCATCCTGCTGACATAGCGGACATTTTCCAGAGCTGAATACTCAGCATCTAACCACCGAGACAGCAGTGGCACTGAGGCATTTACCACCTGGGGCTCGGACGTTGCTGTGGAGAAGAGGAGGAGGCAAGAGAGAAATGTTATAATAAAAAGTTTCAATAAAAAGTTTGCTGTATCCCCATTTTTAGCCTCTTCATTACTGCATTTCACATTTTAAATGATGATTTCTAGTATAATCGATTTCCTGTTGCCAGATGTGAACTTAATCAGTGTAAACACCAATGAAAACAGATGTCTATGATGTGAAGTACTTTATTTCAGTAAAGATATCTTTTTGTATTTAAAAGCTGTGTTTACTAGTGTTTTAAATTGCACTTTATACTAACAGGGATGGGGGAGACATGCAAAGACACATGAACGTGTGCTGATGGTTTCCACTGTTATCAACTAAGGAAGACCAATACAGGCCACATCAAGAGTAGGAAATACATTCTGTAAATTAAAGCGGGCAGAAGAATCACCGTCAAATGCTGGTACGTCACTACCGGTGAGTGAAAATCGTTAGTGCTCCATTTGGGTCAGCACTTACTCACGATAGTGTGCACTACAGAGGGCACTCACGGAAGTGCACGGTTTGAGACACACTCTTTGTTTTTTTCAGGCAAGCCTAATTTTTTTTCTCTTTATGCTATGTGCCACCTTTATTAAGTACTTAAGTAATACATTTTGATTTTTAGTCATGTTAAAGTGTTCCGTTAAGTAACTACTTAGTATTCAAGAAGCTTAAAAAATTGGCACAGGGTTGAAGGGTTGAAGAATACGGTTCATAGATAAGCTGACAAAGACTACCACAACCTCACAGTCTTGTTTCAAGCTTACCAAACAGTGAACTTCATGTAATCTGATCTCATGATAGATTCCAAAAGGACTGATCGGCAGTGCTACAAGTTGTAGTTAGCAAAAGCTCAAAACTGTTAGGATTATTGCATTTTCCTTTCTGTGTTTCCTACACAAAGGCAGCTCAAATTTAGTTTTGTTAGCGCACTTCGTCATCATGCATGATAGCGTCCAGTTTCCATGTCTCCTCTGTGTTAAATTGGCCAAAGAGCTTTATAAAGGAAAAAAAGGAAAGGATAACAGAAAAGGCCAATTTAGGACACTTCAAGCAAAACATTCTTCTTTTCTACTCCCACTTCAAGTGGTTAAGTTAGGAGTTAAAACATGGTTAAGGGTTTTTATATATGTGTATTTATATTATATATATATTATATTAATGAGTTTGTGTAAATACTTTGAAAGAAATTAATAAACTAGTGGCAAAAACTACTTTTTATTCTTCACATTTTAACTCCAAATCTTGCCACATGAATGCTGCTTGACAAGAAGCAGCAGCCTTGCAAATCAAACTGTCTAAAACATCTTTAGACATGAAAAATTTTACAAATTACAAGATTTTTGGTGAGACTGGGATACTCACCCCATTAGCAAAATATGGGGCCACCACCAATACCAGAACTTTGTTTATTATGTCTTCCAAGGAGGCTTACTGGTTTGTATATGTTTTTTCTTTTGTTTTTAGTTTGCATGTGTGTGTGTGTGCATGTGTATGTGTGTGTGTGTGTGTACAGAAGCAGTTCTCTTCATCTGTAGCTTTTTTGTTTTCTTTGCTTGTTTCTAACAGTTGTAATTGACTGCATCACAATCCCAAAGCATGGTTTCACTTCCACATCTGTGATTAACAGTTGGAGTGTTGATTTCATGGCATTCTTTTGATCTCTGTAAACTTTGCTTATTTAATTTTTGGGGTGAGGACAGAAATAGTTTTGTTCTGCTGAGGTCGTATTAGTACAGGTGTAACTGCAGTGCAGAACACTGCAACTCCAGAGTCTGATAAGTCTTCCAGAAGGTCTTTTATGATCAACCAGGGATTTTCAACTGAGCAGTTTTCAGAAGTTTTTTTTTTTTTAGCTTATATACATGATCCCAACTGTTCCACTTCCAAAGATCTGGATAGAAAGCTAAATGAAATAAATTAATTAAATAGCTGATAAAGTGCTAGGCAGGTGGAGGTTAAATGTGCTTGGAGGAGACCCCCGCTGCTTATTGTTGGGATAAAATTCAGACATAAGAATCTATAAAAACTGAAATTTGCATTACAGGCTTTTCCCATGGCTGTGAAAATATATAAATACCAGAATTTAGTAGAAGTTACTAGAGAGCTCAATACTTTAAGGACATCTAAACTGTAAAACATTTATCCATATACTTTTTCCTCATTAAAAAGATTAAATTAAAATGATCCACTAATCTCTAAACATTTGGGTCACAGCTTTAATTTTACTTTATATGAATGAGTGTGTGTTACTGAACAGAAGAAGCAGTTTTTTCCCTCTCTGCTGCTGCAGGTAGTTTGTGGTTACACTTCCTGTTTGCTCCATCTCCAACTGAGGTTAGGCTTCCCCTATTTCCACATTTCTGATTCACAATATGGAATTACACTGACACCACACTGGCAATCAAGTTAGTGATTTATCTAATGCCCAAAAATTATGGCATTACCACTCTCACTGCACTTAATGCTGTATGTGTGTGTATGAGCAGCATGTGTAAGGTATTTAGTAACTTTTTCTCTCTCTCACACACATTTTGAAGACACAGTTCAGTTTACATTTGCGGTATTGAATTCATAATTGCTTGTTGGCCATATAACTTCCTGCATAATGAAATGCTTTCATAATAATCAATAAAGGAAATAGAGCAGGTCCATTTAAATGTTGCTGCAATAGGAGAAACACATCAAGCTGAACTGCTGCTTTCTGTGCTGCGGTGTGTCACCGTATCACTGAGAGCAGCAAGTGGAAGAGAAGTGAAGTGGATTCAATTTTAAATTTTTCCACTTGAGGACAGCTATCCTTCTTTCTAGAGTGATGACATACAGGAGGCGAGGAAGGATGGATGTCAGTCTGCGGCGCTGGAACCCCATCTGGCCCTTAGGTGTCCCATGGCCCAATCCACCAATCCAGCTCAAGCTGGATTGTACTTACTCTCATTTATTCAGGCCAATTTGTCTTCCCTTTAAAGCCCAACCTGCTCCAAAGATGTAATTCCATAAAAGCATGCAATCAATACACCAGAAACCCTACTCATCTATCATTTTTGGAGGGGAAAAAAAAAAAGCAAATATAGAATATTGTGTACATTTGTGTGTGTGGGGGGTTGCATGCAAGTGGGTGCATGGTTATGTTCAGGTCCAAATGGCAACAATCAGCCAGAGTAGGACAGGTCAAAGTGTCGCCTGTGTCATGAGTGCTGGCACACACCAGTGCACAGGACAGGTCTTTCCACTGGATGGCACTGTTATGAGTTCTTTTCCTTTTTTTTAAAAAGCAGAGGCAACAATCAATTTGTGTGCGGTGTACTGTGTCAAAAACGAGGAAATATTAATTTCTTTGCTCCTGGAAACCTTAACATTTCCAGGAAAGATATAAATACAGTATCCACACACACAGACACACACTAGCACCCACACATACGGCCCTCATTAATCTCTTCTGTAACGGGACTCTATCCTCCAGCTGCAAAATTACAGTAAATGGTGATGCTTATCTACAAGCAGCCCTGCCCTTGAAATAGGTGCTGTTCCATTCCCAGCTAATTCCAAAGCCATTAAATGGCTGGCACATTTTTCACAGGTATATAAATTGCTTTAAGCTGCAGCTTACTCTCACCACATTGAAATACAAACACGGATGTTCTCCCCTTTTTATCTCACTATGCCCTCTGTCTTCTTAATGCTTCCAAACTACACAACCACTACCTCTCTCCACCCCCTTCGTGCCACCACTCCAGTCTCCTCACAAGTGAAACAAGCATAGATTGACTTCTAGCTTGAAGCAAGGTTGAGGTAATGGCTTATTAGCAGCCAATAAACATCAGTCATTTCCATTCAAGCTTACACTCCAATCTTGTTCATAATCACAAATACATGAACAGAGCTGGAAATCAATGATACAGTTTAACAGGGTGTCCCCAGTGTGGTGTTTGATCTTACTGTATCAAGTAGGTAAGTGGACAATTATTCAATCCTGAGCATATATGAAGAAACATTAATCGACAAAAAAACAATACTTGTCATTAATGTAAAAGAAAAATTAGTTTTAACCTTATTAGCCTGTCCATAAAATAATTTTTATGTGTAAAATTAGTTTAATGGGCAGGGATTTCTAATTTGAATCCAATAAGCACCACCTACAGTCCTGTCCTGTCCTAACATAGATCCTTGTTTGGCCAAATGTGGTGGTCAAGTGGATGAGTTCTGGCAGCCACACTCAAGGTAGTCAAACCCATAAGTCAAGGCCAAACAAAACTGTGGGCCATATTTGGGCCAAACAATTTTGGCTCTCTGGGGTAGGTTTTATGTTGCAGAATTGGGTCCATCGAGGAACTACTTTCCTCGACATGAAAAATTTATGAAAGCTAGCTAACAGGAGAAGCTAGCACAAGCTACACGGAGACGTTTTGCTTATGTTTTCTTTTGTTGCCAAGAAACCTGACATCTTCTGATAATAGCTGTGATCGCACAAAACATTTTCGATAACTTCATGCCTTACCCAAAGATCTGCTACTTGAAAAAGGGATTCAGTTTATTTGGAGATTTTGTAGCATCCCATCAAAATATGAAAGGGATCAGGTTTGCGTTTGGATCCTAGAGATTCTGAAAACACAGCATCCGCGTTAATTGCACACTTTCCCCGTCTTGCTCTTTTTTTTAGAATTCCTGCACTCAAGCTGTGAGTTTTCATTGGACAAGGCTTTGTCGACCCTGAGGCCAAGACCGTATCTGCCCTTGGTTTGCTGCTTGAGAGACCCTAGAGAGATCAGGGCAGCTTTGCCAACGTCTTTCTGAGAATGGAGTACATGCGGAAGCTGCTTCTTCTGTGGAAAGCCCATGAGTCTATAATGCTCAGTGTGAGTTGGCAAACCCTCATCATCATTCTGTTGCTGATTTTAGTTTGTGAAGGTAGCAGAGTGGATTGTAGAGTTGGAGAAGACTTCACAAAACTCTTGTGGGGGCTCAGATTCTGGGTAGGGCCATATTAACATAAGTGAGAGGTAAGTTGAGACATATTTTTACATTTTCTAGATTTTTTTACAAATTCAGGATGTCTTGTGGCATCCTAAATTTATGAGAACACCTCTATGTCAGAATGATTAAAATTTGATCTCTTAAAAAAAGTGGTCTTGTGGTTCACCTTGTCCCACCTCAAAGGTAAATTGATCTTCTCTAAGTCTACCAGAAAAACTGTTCTCTTTCCAGTTGTTAGGAACATAAATCCTGCTTCTGTCTCCAACGTCAAATACCAGTTAATTTCTTTGGAGTAAGACCATGAAACTGGTCACCCAGTTTATAAATGTGGCCGGCTTGTCTGCTCACTCTTTCTTCACCTCCTCTATAAAAATTCTTCTTTCTTGTACTTTCCCACTGTACCCTACAGCTTTCCACTCGTGTTTTCCTCTTTCTTTCTTCTGAATCTGCATGTTGTTGACCTGTCAGTCTGTCTCTCTTTTGCTAATGCTATTAGGGATTTGCCACCATTGACATCAGTTGCTACTTGCTGCTCCTCCCCAAGGGTCGGTGGTTATCTACATGGTGGGGTGGCTAGGATTCATGCTCCAGGATTGCTGCTGATCATCCACATCTCTGGGCCACCCTAGTCTGCCTCTAGCCTCCATAGAGGCGTGGTCACATTTGCCAGACCATCATTCTGCTGCTGCCATGCTGGACAGGACAAGTTATGAAAAAAATATATATCTATGCAACAAGGATAAAATGTGTGTTTGTAGGGGGGGCCGTGATCACGCCGCACCCCAAAGCGCCATGGGAAGACGGGGGGAGCCCGAGGTCCCAAAGGCCCAGCAGCTCTACAGAGCAGTGAGCCCAGGACAGCCAAAGCGGGAAGAGCAGCGGTCCCACTCTGTCCAGAGCAGAGGGGCCCCCAGACCCGCACCCCCCGGCGCGGGCCGCACGGAAAGCAGGCACCCCACAGATCCAAGGGCCACCCATCCCCCCCGGCAGAGCCCTGCACAGGGCCCCGACAGAGCCCGGCCGCCCCAGGCAAAACCACCACGGGCCACGCCAACCCAACACCAAGGCTAGGTACCCCAGGGACAAGGACATGCCTTTAAAGGGATTAACTGCTTGAGTGTGACTTAAGAGGAAAAAGAAAATATTATGTTGTGTGTGGCCTAATCAAAAAGCTGTAATCTAATATAGCTTAAATGAATAAAAACACCCAAAGGTGGCATCTTAGAAAGTAGCTGTAGATTAGATATTCAAATCACACACCTGCTTATCCAGACCTGACAGCATAACACCTGCATCCTCACTGATGAGGAGATAAAATACTCCTTTTCTTTTGTGATCTCACATTCGCTCACACATCCATCCTTTATTTCTCTCTCCTCATGTGCCCACAGCCAGAGAGCAGCTGGCTAGTTATTTGTGACCTGCCAGTCTGCAGGTGTAACAAGGTTTCAGTGCAATTAAGAATACATTTCCCAGGTACCAATGCAACAAATCATGCACCCAAGTCCCTAGATACACTCCTTCTGAAACACACAAACTTTGCCTCAGCAGTTGCACAAATCAAACAGCACACAAATGGCAACATGAAATAACTAATCATTGTTGGAGAGAAAAAAGGCAATTATTAATCGATTCCAATTGTGTTGGGCTGAAAGGGCCGCAAACAGTCCCATTCTTTAGAAGAAATATTTGCTGTGGCAGCGCAGCTCAGCTGGCGTAATCACCACCTATTATGTGAGCTGATTTGAAAGTAAGAAGCAAAGTGGTCAAATACATCACAGGTAGCCATTATTGTGTCAATTCACAGGCAGAAAAACAATCTATTTTAGGCAATAAATTATAAACATGCGCTAAGCAATGTGAAAGCTTCTCAGCGTGTCGATTTTGCAGGCTCAGTGGAGATGCAAGGCAGGTGGGAGGAATGTGCTCTGGATTAAAAGGGAAATGGTACACTGCCACGCAGGAATTACAACCTAGAGTTTACCTGTCCAGTCTGTTCTTCAAAAACAGGTACAGTAAAATGAAACCAAGAGGCTAATTTGCAATGATTAGGTTGTCTTTGAGCTACTTTTTTATTATCACCAGAGGGAAGCGATCAATCTGTATTCAGCTAACATGGTTTTGAATTCAAATTGCCAGTATTTCTAGCTTTATATATATATATATATATATATATATATATATATATATATACAGGAATGTCTCAAAACACTAACATATTGTGCTAGCTCTTTCTCTCTCCTATCACACACCCACAAAACACAAGAC
>JBAMHW010000007.1:29285245-29302922 GCA_037177495.1 Rhadinocentrus ornatus | reverse complement strand
TATATATATATAAAGAAAATTAACAAACAAAATGCTTACCAACATATAAAGCATTCATAATGGCTAAATTAGGCTAAAATAGATGTTCTGAGTTATACTAAACAAAAAGCCATTGGGGATCTAAAAGAGCCAAATCTTTGAAGAGTCACTTCTCCCTTCACTACAACGATGTTAGCTTTTTAAAAATTAATGACATCTCTGTTTTTGTGTTTTGTTTTTTTATTTCAAGATGAAATGTGTCATGTTTGATTATCTTACATGCACCTGCTTTTCATATGCCAATATAAAAGCATGAATGATGAAGTAAATGTTGCCAGTTTGCTGAAATTATCTGTGAACATCAATACATTTGATCCAGATCACGAGTGCCGCCTTAATAGCAGATATTAGTGACAGTGATGCTCATCTAGTGTCACATCATAATTTCCTGTAGGCTGATGGAGTTTTCTGTAATAAATAATAAATAAGAAGATTTCTTTTTAAAAGAATTTAGAGAATCATAAATTTCCTCTCAGTGTTGGTGAAAGAGACATTAAACTGCTTTCAAAGCCACAGCTTGAAGTGAAAGATCCCTCCAAGTACATCCTGTGCATCATGTACTTTCCCTCTTCTTGTTGATTTATTAACACGCTCAGTTATTTTAACATTTTAATTGCTCTAGGGTGATGTGAAGATTTTATATTCCCTGTTGCACGACTCACTGTTTACGATACATATTGCTGTAGCATTAGGTTTCCATAAAAACAGCAAAAAAAAAAAAAAAAAAGACTATCGATCATGTATGCGCACATGCAAGGATCTGGAGAGCATCTGCTCTTCAATCCGCTTGTTCCCTGAGTGTTCTGGGCAAGGCTGTTATCTCTACTTAATATGGTTTTCACTGTAAGAAAAACATAATAAACAACCGTTCACCATGTCTGTACGTGTTGGGGATTTGTGTGTATGTGTGTGTGTATATGCACCTTTTTCCACAACGAAGACATGACGGCAAGAAAGAGGGGGGCGAGTTCGACATCTGCAAATTGAATTCTGCCCAAACGTGACAGTGATGAAGTGTTGTTCATAGCAGCTGTGATTGTCTCTATCTTCACTCCTGTCCATGGGTATTATAGCGCGCCTGCCTGCTCTGCAGGCCTCAGGCCCAGCCCCAGCTAGCTCATCTATTAATGACAGTATTGAAAAATCAAATTCATACTAGATACATGTTTTATCAGCGAGAGCTGCAGGGGAGAGAGTTAGTGAGTCTCTATCGGTCTGCCTACATGTTTCCTCTCCCTCTTTCTTTTCACGAGATCGGTTCTTTCACCCTCAGGCCAGCTTTTAATAATAGGATAAGGTGCAGAAAATTGATCTGGCTTCACAGGCACAAGCTTTTAGGATTATGTCAATAATAAAACAAAGTTTGGTCTTTCTCCATCCCGAATTTCTCTTCAGGCAAGCCGAGGACCTCTGCGTTGTTCTATGACTTGCTTTGTGGCTTATACCCTTCAAAAGACGAGGAGGTGGAGAGCAGAGTAGAAGAGGGAGGGGAGAGTGTTGTTACCCGGGGAGATGAAGGAATTTAGAAAGAACCCAAAGCCCAGGCATCTCTGCGGAGATACCTGTTTCCTACAGGTTGTGAAAGAGTGGCAGTGGAGCAAAGTAATTGAAGGGGAAAGAAGTCAAAAGTGAAAAGGGAAGGAGAGTGTGGTCCTGGAGAGACAAGTAAAATAGGGGTCATGTCGAATAGAGAAAGTAATTGATCGCATTCGGAAAGTTAAAACGCAAGGCATGGGAAACTTGGTTAACAGCTTCCATATGTTCAGCAGCAGCGATGGATGCCCTGCAGGTGTGCTGAAAATAGAGCAGCAGAGGAGGAATTTCAGTACCCTTCTTTGAAACACTTGAAAAGATAAGTGGAAAAATATGGCTCTCCACATCTAGTTCCTAGAAAATCAAAGCTCTCTTATGTTTGGGTAACAACATGTATTAGAATATAGCATCCCAAGAAAAGACAGTGGAGGGCCATCCCGGTTTTCAGGTGTCTTACGTTTCTTTTTTGCTTTTTTATTTCATATTGTGGACAAGAGAGGTTCACAGGCCTGAAGCTTCTTCCTGAGCTGTACTGCTTTCTTTTTCCTCCATCCTGCAGCACCTCTCTAAATGGCAGGCAAACGCAGACAAGACTTGGGTGGCTGACCTGCTCAGCTCAACAACAGCTTGCAGCAGGAAAAAGAGCTGCATCAATGGGTGTATCCCCTCCCATAAACTAGAGTCATTTCTCTCTTTTTCTCATTCCCTCTCTCCGTACGTCTGATGCTTTTTCTTTCTTAGCAGGGAGTGCTACCGCTGCCAGAGTCTGAGTGATGTAAGGGTGAACTCGCACTGACCTCTCTTCTGGTAATAAGGATAGAGTGACAGACACAAGCCCAGTGAGGTAGGTGGAGACGGACATTGCATTTGTGCGAGGGAGTGTACACAGCTTCCAGGAAAATGGGTGGAAAAAATAGTACCTACACTCTTAGAATGAAAAAACCTAACTGTACCTTTAGGGGTACAATTAAGGACCCCTAAAGGTACAGGGACCTGGGCTCAATCACCTAACCTTCTAACTGGCAGATGAGGCCTAGTGGAAACGGAAATCCAGTTTGTACTATATCTCGTTTTCTGACAGTGTACATCATAGTTTATAAGGGTTTGAGCAAAAAATGTCTCCAAATTGTAGAATTCTCAGCCAAAGCACAACAGGAGCATCAAACATCTGTGCTAATTCTAGAGGAGTACAGTTGTAATCCAGCCTTTCATTTACTTTCCTGCACCTGGCTTGAGAGCACTTAGGTTTTCTAAGGCCCTCAGCTTGGCCACTCTGATTCTATCCTGAGATGTGCTCTGCTGTTTGCCGAAACACACAGGACTAATAAAGTGTGTACAGACGTGCAGGTAGGGGGACAAAGCATAGGGTTATTTTAGGCAAATGAAGGAAAACATTTTCAAGTGTTTGCTCATCCACTCCAAAAGCTCTTTCCCCATGAGCCATTAGGACAAAAAAATTAATAGGCATGCCATAAGCACCATTTCCCTTCCCATCTTTCTTTTTATGATTACTGGCAAGCAAGTCTAACACACACACTACAATATCATATATATAAGCCCCATTTCCACCAATCAGGACGACTTGGTGCCGTTTGGCTCAATAAACCTTGATCTCTGTTGTATAGAAGGTGGAATGTAGGTGGTGGAAACAGGGCATTAGACAGTTGCACCTTGCAAACAACAGCTGTGATACATTCAATTTAGTCACTTTAGATCTGGTACCATTTTAGTCAGCAATTTACATTTGTGGATGCATCCTTGTTGGGTCCTTTAAGCAGTGTTGGGCATGTTACTTTAAAAAAGTAATTAATCATATTTAACAGTGTCTTTTTGCAAAAAGTAACAGAGTTACAGTATTATAAGAGTAATTCATTACTCGGAAAAGTAATTATTCTGTTACTTTAAAAAAATGTTAATATGTTTAACTGGAAAGTCATCTGCATGTTCCTTTATTTATAATAAAACTGAATGTTAGATCTGACTAACGAATAAAATGGTAACCTAATGGAATAAAGTGCTAATATAAATATAGAAATATCATTGACATCGATCTTAGGCTGCTGGATGTTGTGTTTCTGTCTCCATCTCAGGAGAGGCGATTCTACTGATTCTCACTGCTCTCACTGTTTTCTCTGGACTCACGTTCCTGCCTGTGTCACCTGGTTCTTTGTGTGTGTGGCTGCGCACACCTAAGTCTGCCATGAGGTTTTACTTGTCATCAGTCAATCATCGGTTAGGCTATGTGGTTGTTTCTCCCTCTAAGCCCTCGGTCAGATTGAGACAGCTTCAGTGTGCAGGATTTTAGTCTAACACTATCTCTGTCTTCAGCATTAACTATTAACTGAATTTGGGTTGTAAAAACAATTTGGGGACAACTTCTGGCTCTGAAAATCTGAATATATGACGCTGCTTTATTCTTAGCTTACATCCGGTCACAACACATCACGGGAACTCTTCTACTCAAACATTGAGAGTAGTCACCAGTTTCAGCAGTATTACTCCGCCTCCTCCCCACTGTCGCAGTAGCACAATATTGTCCCAACAAATGTGAAACTTAAGTTCACTCAAAACAAAAAATATTCTTATCTTACAATAGTAACGCAATTTCAGTAACATTTTACCTTCAGTAATGGTAACAGTGTAACGATGACAAGAAAAATTAGATTTATTCAGTCCTGGCAGATATGTTACTGGTATTGCTAGTAGTGATGGGAAGTTCGGCTCTTTTCAGAGAGCCGGCTCTTTTGGCTCCCGAACGGCTCTTAGTTTAGCATCCTTTTTCACCCCATAATTTACCTTTACGTCACAAAAATTAATGAATTTTGTTTTGAAAACCCGTTTGTGTTGAGTATTTTTACGAGAAGCCTTATATTTGCCACCTTTTAAGCATTTATTCTGATACGAAACCTTTACTATTTCAACAAAAGTCTTATATTGCACAAATGGACAAAAAACAGCAAACAACTCCACAAAACAGAACGAGAACCAAACTCAAGAAAGCAGCATTATTGTCCTCAGTGCAGGTTGGCATTCAGAACAATAAGATGCCTCGTCTTGGATGGGCTGATCCGGTTTCTCCTCTGTGTGAGTAAGGTTTGATGACATGACGCACTCACTCACGTACTGTCCTTTCCGCTGTCTGCTGTCTCTCACAGTGAAGGGCCATCTACCCCCTCCACACCTTTCTGTTTTCACATAATGGTATGATCCTATGTCCTCACATGTGATTGGCCGCCTGTCCATGCGGACCAATCCAAACAAAGCAGTGCCGTCGGCAGAGCTGGGGCTGAGCACTGAGAGCTAAGCACGCAGTAAAAGAAAAAAAAACTGGGAGCCGGCTCTTACTCGATGGGAGCCGGCTCTTCTGATTCACTTCCAAACAATGGCTCTCAGAGCCGGCTCTTTCACACATGACACATCACAAATTGCTAGACAGATAGCTAACTCAAATGCCTCAGCAGGCTTTACTCCACGTTGACCTGATTTCACTGACTTCTTCCACAGGTTTGTAAAAATGCAATACAAAATTTAAATATACAATATATTAAAATGAAATCAAATCTGTGCAAAGTTCCTCCTCAACTTTTTTTCTTACTCTTTACAGGTTAGTAACTAATCAAAGAAACCAATCTGAAGGCAACAATACTTGTCATGATGAACGCACAACATTGTCATAATTGAATCCACTCACAGGTAAGCAAACTAGGCACAAAACACAGCAAATTAAGACAAACTGTGCAAGGATTAAAATACATAACAGAAATGAGGCCCAAAAATTAAGCAAACCACCCTACAGCCTACCTATGCTAATATTTAGCTTCTGGTTAACATGAACAAAATTAGCTCAGTTTTACAACTGAAAATACAAAGCTTCTGATACTATTCTGTTCCTCACAAGTTGAAACCAACTTAAATAAACAAGGAGCAATCATACTCACTGACAGGTCTACCCTAAAGATCAGACAAATGACTATGGTGGAGCACTCAGCATGCATGTGCTCTGGTTTCATACGGTCCTGCATGGTGCAATGACACAAGTCACCATCAAAGGTCGCTCACATTTGCTGAAGACTGACAGGAGTCAGAGCAGGATTACCCATTACTAAAAAAAAGTAACGCCATTAGTTATGCCATTTATTTTAACGCATTTACTCCCATCACCACCCTTAAGTAAAAAGCATTTACTGTATTTTCTCCTGCACTTTTGGATTTTAAAATTTAAACATGACATGAGAAGGGCATTAAAAATTTCAGAAATTTATATGAATATGGTGTCTTTCATCTTTTTGCCAAATTCTAGCTATTGCCTTCCTCATTCTACGTTTTTATTTTTATTTATTTATTTATATTATTGTGATTTTCACATTCGTAATTTTGTCTCGGGATGTTTTACTAATGTCCCCACTGGACTTCTAGTCCAGTGCTGGGAAAACTTACTCTCACATAATCAATATCAGAGAGCTCATACATATATGTCTCTATTCTTGAATTGGATAGTCAGTTGTGTATCAAAACTAAGAATGGATGGGAAAGGGAGCTGGGAAAACAGTTGATTGATGACCTCTGGGAACATGCTGTGGTTAAGATACAATCTACCACCTCTTGTGCATGTCTTAGTCTTATCCAATTTAAAGTACTACACAGGGTCCAGGGTTTCTCTAAGTCCAGACTGTTCACGTTATATCCTTGAAATAGAAGATAAGTTTGACAAATGCCATGGTTCTCCCTGTCACTTTGGTCATATGTTTTTTTTTTTCTTTGCACTAATCTGTATGGTTGTTGGACAGGATTCTTTACTATTATCTTCAGTGTTCTTGGAGTGAATTTGCAGCCTTGCCTATTGACTCCTATATTTTGGATTTGTGATACATCATTTGTACTCTACACATATGGATATTGTAGCTTTCATATCACAACTAGAAAGATGCTCCTAAATGTTACACTGGAATTCTCCTGAATATCCTTTTGTGTCTTAAAGACACCTTGTTTTTTTTCTAAAACTTTATAAAAATTAAGTATACATTAAGGATGCACTGAAAGTTTTCTGCAAATGAAAATTCTTTATTTCTTATTTTGCAGAATTGATGCTGTTGCCCATTTGAAAGTGTACCTCTTTGTCTAAAATGACATTAATAACCATTGGTATTTTTTTGTTGGTAGCATCAAGCTGACATAGGGTGGGGGTATTGTTTTTTCATTGTCATGTTCATGTTCACAGCAGTAGGTTTTGTAAATAGCTATAAAGTTTATAATTTACAGTCATGAAAATGAATGGAAAATGGAGTTTAATAAATTTCCAGAAATCATATCAATCTCACTTTACAGTATAAACACAAGCCAAAACCGTAAATCATATGACTTAAACCATGGTCTGAATTCTCAATTCTGATTGGCTGTAGGGTGTCCATTAAAAAGTGTTATAGGACAGATGTCCCCAACCCTGGTCCTCAAGGCCCACTATCCTGCAGGTCTTAGATGTCTCCCTGCTGCAACACACACTCATACCCTGCTGGCACATCGGCAGGCAAGCTAGGGTTAAGTGTCTTGCCCAAGGACACTTTGACATATGGACAGGGAAAGCCTGGAAACTTCTGGTCAAATAGCCTTATTGTTGTTAATTATAATGCTGGCTAAACTCTAGCTGGTAGCCATGGCAACAGAAACTCAGTACATACGTTAACATATGTTATTTCACCATTAATTTATCACAACGGCAAGACAGTACATGAGTGGTTTTATAGTTTCCTTTAAACTATTTGCTGAAATTGATCATTTTGAAGACTGGAATGAAGCAGAAGAGAAAGAGAGAAGAGAAAATGAGAAGAAGGAGATGTGACACAAGGAGGTGGCACCAGAAGTATTGAACAATTTAAACTTACTTGCTTGATACACATTTAATGATCATAGTGAATGGTAGATAATATTTCCTGCAATAAAAACGATTTTGGAAATTATCTGTGGACTTAGATTGTTTGAAACAAAATTTTGCATCATCCTAAGCAATCATCTCACTTCCAGAGCCTGTTACCTTGGCAACGCGTCACAACAAGAGATATTAAATAGTCCACTCAGCCGCTTCTTGTGAAAAACATACAATTTTAATGGTAAAAAACAACAATAGCGTATTAATAATTGATTTAATATTTCTTTCTTTCCTGAGTGACCATGGTATAAGCGGGATAATGCCCTTTAAGGTGTCCATTATCAGAAATTAATGGACTTTGCGTCAGATGGTTCACACCTCTGTGTCGTCCATTCATTTCTGAAAATGGACACTTGGTCGGGCATTATCCCTTACATACTTACTCTGTTAATAAGGACTTAATGTCATTGTCAGGTATGTGTGTTATGTTGACTTGATGCCGAGAGGGACAGATGCAGACCAGAAAAACCTAAAGAAACGGAACAAAATGGCTTTAACGGGATGTGTGAGCTCTCGGATCATCCCTTTCTTGGGAGGTTACGCAAAAGTATTGTGAGGGAATTCAAAAATTATTGCGTGGTTACGCAAACATTATTGCTTGGTAACGCAAAAAATGTTACAAGGGAGTGCAAAACTATTGCGTGGTAACACTAAAGAAAGAAAAAGTTTCATGTCCCCTGGGAGGCTCCGTAGTTTAACATAAACAAGACAAAGAGGTTGTAACTCAAAAATCTGCCAAAAAGTGTTAAGCTAGCCTAATTTTTAAAAGCAGCAAAAGTTTAGTCAGGAACAAGTCCTGTAAATAATTCCTCCACCTTCTAAAATGTCACTTTATAGTTACATATTATTGTAGATAAATGCCAGTGCAAAGTGAAGGATTATGGGAATCAAAATATCATTGCTACTGAGATGTGTTTCTTGCAGACTTTTTACGAACTATTAGAAGCTAACAAACAAAGTTAGTGGTTAGTGGGATGACAGGTCAGCTTAAACTAGAAAGAGAACCAACAGCAGTGCACTCATAGCAAAACGATGGACTACACAAACAAGACTAAAAATACAGTAGTGCTACATGAATGACACTGCCCCCAAGTGGCAAACAGCAGCAAGGTATACAACATTTAAGAAACTATAACTGAGTTTTTTTTTTGTTTGTTTGTTTTTTTGTACTTTAATGTAAAAGTGAAGCATGTGCAAAAGAAAACTTGTCTAATTTTACTGAGTTCGCTTTCCCCCCTTGAAGTTAAATAACAGTTGGTTCCTGGCAGAGGATAAGCTCTGTGACTTATTGGAATGGAAATCAGTATTTTTTATTTAGAGCAAGTTGGTGAGGCTTATTTGTGAGTATGTTGTTCTCATGCAATTGGTGTTGTGAAAAGATTGCTTCAAGAACAGACCCAGTTTTCTCAGCTGCAATTTAAAGTAACTGTGCAAGTGCTATCAGTATAAGAGTGATAGCAGCCTTTTATCTATATGTAGAATAAAAAATAGCATTGTCTCAAATTCCAACAATCCCTGCAGGATAAAAAATTAAAATATAGGGTCAGATAATACATATCGCTCTCTACTGGTGATAAAGAGGTTTTCTTGACTTCAACCCAAGTTGTGCATCCTGCCATAATCACAGACACATTTTCTTCCTTTATTGGAGGACATAAAAGTTTTATGATACACTCACCAGAAGTAAAAAATGAGTGAGTAAGAGTGACCTTTTCAGACACACTAAATACCTGAGGCTGGCCTATCCACATGCTTATGTCCTTATTCGTGCTGGTGCACTCCGGAAATGATAGAGAGTTAGAGAGACAAGGAGAGGACAGAGTTTTCACCAGTGGTGAAGCTATCAGCACCAATACACATCAAATCTAAAGCAGCCAAGACCAGATACCATAGATGACCTTTAGAAGATCAGACCTGCCACTTTAGTTACAAATCAGTTCGGCAAGAGGCAGAGATGCACACCTACACACACATATTGCACTTTTTTAGCTCAACATAGTACTTGCCCCACCTGATTGTGTTTAAGTCTAAGTTTAAAGGTCCCATATTATGCACTTTATTTCCAATCTTAAACAATTCTTTGACATCTCAATGAATTGTCAGAACCATGTTTTGGTCAAAACGGTCCTTAGTTTGACTGCAGCAGCTTCTCTCTCACCTCCTATTTCACCTGATGTCGAAGGCCACTACGTGGGATTCAAACTGGGCCTCTATTGAAACATTGCTGGCAATGACCTCCTCCTTGTCAGGCCGCTCACACTGTGCAGTTAAGTCTTATGGGACAGGGATGGCCGTGAGGAATTTTGTGTACCGTGCAGGGTACACAAAGACTTTTCCAGATATGAGGTCCATCATGTCAGCAACATACCCTGTATCAAAAAACATAACCCCATAGATTTACTTTCTTTTTTTTTTAAATGTAAAAAATCTATTTAATACCAAATACATCTGCTTACGGAGGAAGATTAGGGCCACTGAAGAAGAAAAAAAAAAATTAATTCTGACTTTACTCTCAAAATTCTGAGAAAAAAAGTCAGAATTCTGCTTTTTATTTTAAATTCATTTGTTTTTTTGTTTTTGGTTTGTTTTTTTCACAGTCAGATTAAAGTCAGAATTCTGAGAAAAAGTCAGAATTCTGACCTTAATCTCAGAATTCTGACTTTTTTCTCAGAATTCTGACTTCAATCTCAGAATTTTGACTTTTTCCCAAGACTGCTGCTAACAATGAACCGACATTGGTGTCTGTGTCTGTGTCATCGTGGGAGAGCAGGAGAGAAATGACAAAGTTGGACATTAATGATTTTCTTTGAGACAGAGGTGTCTCAGAAGACCAGATATCCTTGTTGGAGGAGCAAAAGGTGGGTAAACATATTTACTGGTTAGTTTGTGATTTCTGTACATTAAAAAGTGTGAAGCGACGTCTCTGATTAGGCTAGCTCGCATGCTATCATAAGCTAAAAATTGTTAACCCTATGAGCTGACGGCAGAACCGTTTGTCGGCTAATTGCAAAATAACCACATTGTTTATCTTCATACAGCACGGGCTCCGCTGGTGACTGGTTAACTGTTTGTTTCTGCTTACACCAAACATACATGGCTGCAACTCATTGTTTACCTACATAACTCACATCAGCCAACCTGAAGTGCATGATATCTTTATTTACTGTAGCGGTCTGGTAAGAGTACGTGAGAGAAATCTCGGCGAAAATCGCTGGTGTTACGTTCATGTGTATTGACTTATACTTTATTGCACACACTCCATGATGAAAAAAAGCGAATGAATGAATGAACTCGCAAGACCTTATAAACGAGCGAACCAGAACTGACTATTCATAACCTAAAGTGGCACAGAATTGCTGGTGGCCTTTTTCTGATGTGTCAAATCGTAGTTCAATGTACTATTAAACGAGATTATTTAGATTTGCAACACTAAGCAGGTCATTATGTATTAAGGTGCTCCTGACTTTATTCATTTTAGATTTGTGCGTCACATAGTAGGAAATAACAAAGTAATTATTTTAGAATTGTTCCTATTGTGGTGAAAGTATATTCAAGACAAAATATCAGCCTAGTGCTCTTCTTTATATGATATTTCTGAAATTTTATATCATAATTACTATTTTGGCACACCAGAGGACTTTTTTTTGGCGGGGTGGGATCACTACCGCATTCACAAGTTTTATGTGAAAATATAAGGATACAGATTAAGTCACTCTAAGTTGTAAGTAATTCATATATCAAGTTATACAAACATATGCGCTTTGAGAAATAGCTTGGAGAAATATTTCCAAAGGAAAACAAAGTTATGTGTAAAAAACTGAACTAAAGTCAATTAAATGCTCATTCATCTCTATAATTTTATAACTGGCCAGTTTTGTGATAACTTTAATGTTTAAAGATTTCCACCTTATTAATATTAAGGTCACAAACAAGTGGACATTTTTCTTATCCACCAGCAAGCCAACCTTCTCCTGAAATGAGGGGATTTTCTGGGAGTAACACTGATATATTTTTGTAAATGCCTATCTTCTTTTTAGTGAACAGTTTATTTCAGACCCTTTAATTTGAGTATATATAACAAATATGTGCTTTCCTGAAAATCAATGTCTTTGTTTTGTCTTTGTGCAGATCGACAGCAGTATTATACTGCTGATGGATGATGCAACTTTGGCAAACTATCCCCTCCAATGGAGACCGGATCGCCCTCTTCAACTTCTGCACAGTTGTCCTTTCAAATTCATTTGATTGGTAACATTAGTTTTGCCTTTTAACAATGCCTCCTTTGCCAGAGTTGGATGACTTAATCAAACTTTACTTTAGACTTTCTTTTAGTAATAAAGAAATACTTACCATTTTAGCACAAAACAATAAGATAGTAATAAGTATCCGGACCTTAAAGAGAATCTGTAAAAGACTTGGACTGTTTTGAAGGAAAAACCAATCAGATTTGGATGAAGTTCTGGCCTTTGTCCAGAATGAGATAATGACAAATGAACAGATGCAAGGTTATCGTTGGCTCATCTTCGTGCGGTTCAACATGGATTTGTTGTATCACAAGAAACCATAAGACGCATCATTAAGCTGGTTGACCCGCAAGGTGTGGAATTAAGAAGAGCAAGACGCTTGAGGAGATGTTAGTACAACTGCAGAGGACCAAATGCACTCTGGCACATGGACGGCTATAATAAGGTTAAACCTTATGGCATTGCCATTAATGGATGTATTGATGGCTATAGCCGATATGTTTTATGGATGGAGGCTTTCACCACAAACAGTGACCCCAAACTTGTTGCTCGACATTTCATAAGAACAGTCTCTAAAATAGGTGGATGCTCTGAGAGGATTCGAGCAGACAGGGGGACAGAAAATGTCTGTATAAGAGACATGCAGATCTTTTTACGGAGGAACCACCCAGACAGTTTTGCAGGCGAGAGAAGTTTTCTTTATGGAGGAAGCACAGCCAACCAGCGAAATGAGGGGTGGTGGAGTACCCTGCGCAAACACAGTGCGCAATTCTGGATGAACATGTTTCAAACATTCCAGGATAATGGTCACTTTGCAGGAGACTTTTTGGACAAAAGTCTTGTGCAGTTCTGTTTTCTAAATCTTGTTCAGGTAAAAATCTTTCAAATCATTCTGAAATTAGTTTGCTAGTTTTTCATGGAGTATAGGTTTTCTAAAATGTACAATTCACTTTACTAGAAGTTCCATTTCACATCATGTCATGAGATTGTTTTTCTTTTTGAAAATAGTTAAGATTCTGTACAATTTTATAATTATATTTATTGTTCTTTGAAAATAGGTTACAGTCACAAGGTATTTTGACAACTTAAAGTTTCTGTTAACATAAAATAACTAGACCAACATTTTTCAGTTTTAAACAGACTCTAAATGTACATTATATCTGTACAAAATTTTCCTTGCAATTTCAACTGATCTGGGACATTACTACTACAAAAGAGTTACAGGTCCACTCAGAGCTGCACAATTTTGGTCAAAAGGATAATCACAATCAATATTCTGATCCCAGTTATTTATCACAATTATATTTTCACTGTATGTGACCCTTTAGTGCACCTCACTCTCTGCTGACTCTTCTGAATGAAAAGTAGCAGAGGAGTACTCAAAAGAGCGGGAGAGAGAAGGTGCACAAGCATGTGGCTGAGCACTGAGAGCTGGGTGATCTGCAACCCAAACCGCCAAGTTATCCATGATCCATTATGTTATATATTGAAATGTTTAGAAAGATTCAACTTGCTTTCTGAAACAAAAAAGTGAAAAAAAAAAAAAAAAAAAAGCAATGCAATATTTTTGGTTTGCCATCTCAGTTAATCATCTTCAACAAAACTTATTGTAATTTCTGTTGTATGATATAAAAAAATTTTAAATGTACTGATTTTTTAACGGCTATGTTATTCCCTTTTTGTATCACTCTGACTTTACTATTAGGAAGTGCTGGATGTGAATGATGTAGGAAGATTTGAATTAACTTACACGTCTTTCATGTCTTCAACTTTAGTTAATGTGGCTGCCTTGATCCTAAAGTGCTGTGGGAAACACTGTTAGTAATCAGTATTTTCAATGCTTCTTCTTGTGCAGGACGAACTTGACGAAGTTGTTAACACATGGAATGCACACAAGATCAGACCGAAAAGTGGTGGTGCTGTGTCAGGGCGGCCAGTTGTGATGTATTTATTCCCAGAACTCCATGATGCTGAGGATCGACAAAAACCCATTTCTTGGAAGGAAGTCACTTTGTGTGCAGAAGAGTGTACTCCCAAAGGACAGTTTCCATGTGATCAAACTGTTTTTGATCTGTGCTGTCTACTGATGGAGGAGAATGGGTGGGAGGCCCCAGCAAATCCTTTTGCTGCAATAGATCTGTACATCAAGTTACGAGAGTAAATACTTCAAATTATTTAATGTCTGACCGAAAAAATAAATTATTTTTAAAGGAAGTATCAGAAGTTCATGTTTTGTTTTGGTCATTTTTTTTTACTAATTTGAATGAGCCTGATGAACATATCATATATTTTCACACATGACCAGAATACACATTTAGTACAAGAATCAACATTTTCTTGAAAATGTAAATTTAAAATGTTTTTAATATATTTCACAACAGTTCAACACTTGAAAAGAAAATGTGGCATTAAAACAAAACTCAATAAAATACTTTGGTGTGCACTAAAATAAATCTGCCCTCAATGAGTAAAATGGAAGAAATAATAATCAAACTGGCCAAGATAATGGCAAATGAACATGGCTGTCTTCTAGTGCAGTTTAACAGTAACCTGTGGTATCACAGAGAATCAGTGGACATCATAAAACTTTCACAAGATGTGGATCTAAAGGGATACTTTGGATTTTTAGACATTAAGTTGTCTGAAATATATGGTAGTAGTATAGTGGATCCAAAGGTGTCACATCTTTTATAATCTTTTGGTACTGTTAACCAAATAATGAGGGGACACAAAAACCAACAATATCAAGCTCCCTTCATGAGGGGGTCCCACCAACATGTTTTGCTCTACAAAGAAGCAAGCCAACTCTTCAGGACTCTAATTTATCTGCCAATAGATTCAAGTTACTACATGAATGCATGAATGGTATGGGTTGTGGTTGTCTAAACATTGTCCATTACCCAGACATTACTTTCAAGAACAGCGTTGAATTCTGAATGGAAATCTGGGAAGTTATCGTAACTTTCAGCAATGTGCAGAATCTTCCCACATGCGTGTCCTATTGGTCTTTTTGTGAACTCTGTCATTTGTTTAAACTCCACATAGATGCTGTCTGTCACAATGAGATCAGATCCTGTGCAGAACCTCAAAAACTTCTAAAGTTTGATTTCATCCAGCTCTCTGATGAATCTTTTCAAGTGATTCCCAAGTTCCTTTTGTTTTGAAGTTATATCCTCACCAAACTTTAGCATTTGGCAGACCTTCTTTGTGGTTGATTGCAAGTCAGACAGCAACTTTGTCAGATGATCTGGAGTGATGGAGAGATGATGCATGGGGATTTCCCTCCAGGAGTTAATAAAAAACATCGGTTTTTGGACAAGCTCTTGGTGTGCGATTTCATCCAGGATTGTTAGAAGACTGTCAGCTGTGATTTTCTTTCTACAGCTGTAGCCATCAAGAATTTCCATTAGATCGTCATAATCAACTTTGGAGAAATCACTCTGCTTGCTTCATAACCTCACGTTCCTGGCTGCTCACAAACTGCAGGAAATGTGCTTTAAGATCACTGTAGATACAACTGAAGCACCTGCTCAAGAAAGGGCAGAGAAAGTTTGTTTGGCAAATACTGGCAGCCGAGGTAACCTTTCAAAAGGACTCTGCCAACTGCCTTTCACTTTTCTGCAGAAAAGTAATGGCGAATGAAAGGTACTTTGACTGTTGTATCAAGTGTGCATCTCTCATAGAATTCCTGCCAGAAGCAGCTGAGAACATCTCTTAATACCCCAGATCCAGTGCCTGCTTCTTCTGTGATGTCTGGAAGTATGCGTTTCACATTCAGTGTTTTGTACAAAATCCCTGCATCCGAAAAGGCCGTTATCATGTCTTGGAAAATGTTCCCATGATGAATAGTTATTGTTATCTCATCATGTGGGTGAGCTGGACTGGCAGGAATAATAAAACCCTCAAAGAGGAGTGTGTCCTCTGTGTCTTCTTCCATGCTGTAATTTGGGCCGAGGTAATAATTCCAAAAGAAATGGGGGTTTCTGGCTGATTTGTGTCATTCATGAGATCACCTGTTTGTCGTTCTGCTACACTGACTTCACTGCTACTGGTTGCTGAAACAAGGATCACATCAGACACATCACTGGCATTATCATCCACTTCTTTTTGCTTGGTTGCAATGTAAAAATCCTCGCAGCCTCATACATGTTGCCTGTGGTCAGGCATGTGTCATCTGTAAGGCAGTTCTGTTTAAAGTCCCACACCTCAAACTCAAAATTTAATACTCATCACTTTATGTAATTTTAAAAATAAATATTTTCATCCCAAACATTTGTAATGTTTAAGACGCAAATCACTACACAGCCAAGGTAAAACTTTTTTTTTATGGCATGGCACCTGTGAGAAGAAATCATAACTCATAAAGCCCTTTAAGCCTGAGCTGCTGTGGCTGCTATCGGCTAATATGAACTAACCAGCCCGCAGCTAACAGAATTAATGTTAACATAAGCACAACAATAAGAATAACCGCCTATAACTCAGAGAATGTTAGAGAAACACAGGGATCTATCTAATGACCCTGCTCGTCCAAAAAAAATAAACCTGCGGCTAACATTACTCTGCAGTGCAAGGGCAGCACGTGAACAGTTGCCACCACCATGTAAATGATAAATAAAAGTCTAATGCTGGTTTCAAATGAGTCTGCGCTCACAAATCTGATGTTAAACGGATGCTAATCACTCTTGCCTATGATCTAAGGATGCAAACATTAGCAGCAGTGACTAACTTACGTTAGCTGCAGTGCTAACATGCTTACAGGCTATCGAGGTAAACAGGCTTGAAGAGTAAAGCCACACAAAATTAAATCACTTCTAGCTCCTAACTTTGGAGTTGTGTCCTGGACAGTCCGCGCTGATCCAGCCTTTAACTTCAGGTGTTTAGCAAAGTTGGCTTGGACCAAAGTTGTAGAAGCAGTCCTCTTTGAAATGCTGGCCGCACAGGTGAAAAAACTTTGATATATATATATATATATATATAAATTTAAAATAAAAAAAGAAAGAAAAAAAAGAAAAAACTTTGGGAAACTTTGTTGGTATATTTCCAGCAAAAATAAAATCCACCCATTGTGTCTTCAGGGGCTTAGATGAAGGGAGTATAAAAAAAATAAATTTTGAGCTGCTGATGCATCAACAGAGAAACAACCCTGCTTTGCTGTTTGCTCTTTAGCGTTTGCAGGAAAAACAATGGCATCCGCTCTGGGATTTTTTAGAGGGCGGGCTCAGTCAGTAAATAGCAGTATCCACAACCGAGGGGAGTGGTCATTTTCCCTTCAAGGCGGATTTGTACGCTCTGCCTAACTCCACAGAGGCTCGACGCGCACCTCTTCCAGACCTGACGTGCACCCCTGCTACGGAGATGGTTGAGACGGAAGTATCCCCTTGTTATGGGTCAGTTTGGAAACACGCGAATTTGTGTGATAACCACCGTTTCTAAAAACCACCGTTTCTAAAAAACAAAACCAGTGGATCAAGTTGATGAGAGGCGAATCGAATTATTTATTCATTTTCTTCCACAAACTAATAAAGACACTTAACCATACTAGATGCCATTGTTGTTTTAAAATAGAAAATACCTACCGAACTTAAGTTAATCATCAAAATAACTCAGATCTGGTGAGTTTACCGGCCGATACCATCCCTGCTGTCACCTTCAGATTAGCAGGAGAAACTCCAGCATGACAGCAAAACGCACCCCCTACGCTCGAGTGCAAGAGCAAACTCACCAGCGTCAGCTACGCCATAGCCGGCTGCACGCAGACACCGCGCAAGCATAAATCCGCCTTTAGACGTCACACGGGGAGAAATTTCAGATTCGCCCATTCAAGCGCATATTTTCTTTTTTTTTTATTTATTTATTTTTTTAACAAATTTGCTTTGCCAAGGGGAGGCTTATAAGTATAAGACTCCTCTTGATAGTCTGATTCCTTTATTTATTTATT
>JBAMHW010000007.1:29252448-29265541 GCA_037177495.1 Rhadinocentrus ornatus | reverse complement strand
TATATATATAAAATGTGTGTATAAAATAGCTAAATTGACAACAGAAAAGAGTTGTACGTGACACCAAGGAAGAAAAACTGAGGAGACAGGAGTTAAAACAAAGATAGATAGTAATAGTAATAAGACCCAAAACATAATTACAGGAGGCCTACTGTTACAGTAAATGCTAATAAGAGTTTTACAGACAACTTATCTCGGCCATTGGTCTCCCGTTGTGATACTCTGACTGAATCAATAACTCTGGGATTCAATTACTGTCCCCCACTGTTGTCTGTACTCATCCACTTCTCTTTCTCTCTCCACCTCTGCATAAGAAATCAGACAATTAATTTATCAGGGTGACATTGTAGCTCCAAGGAAACTAACCACATAGGGTGCTGAAGCAAGTTTGACAAGCATGATGAGTGCACACAAACTATTAATTTCTCTGGGAACACTATTTTAAACACATTACTTTTTTTATTATTTCTTCCTGCATAAACAAAAAGGAAATCAGCCAGTGTTACCTTGTTATAAATAAAATATGACAAATCTCCGGTAGTAGGTTTATCAGACCAAAACAGTTGACATAAGCACCTGAATGCTTTCTGTTTTTTTACACTATTTGGGTGAACTTTGGAGAGAAGCTGTTATGAATTAAGCTTATATTTCAAATTTTGCATACCGCAATTGAAAAATTGGTTCTCACTGGAGTTGGACCAAGTTCACTGTACACTGGTGGTTAAACCAGGATCAGGTGATAAACCCAGGGCAGTCATACAGATTTCAAGGAGCTGGTGGTATGTACGACTTGGAAACTGTGAGGTAAGCTGAAATAAGGCAGATAGTCTGAGGACTCTTGCCTTTAAGTACAGAAACAATGTTCTATACTGATATGTGATGAAGGAGCTTTACAACTTAGGCTTCAGGCCTGTTCTCCTGTCCAGGCAGTTTGTCATGACCAAAGATTGGAAAAGACAGCAGCTCACAGCCCTTAAGGAGGCCCAATACTTTGCTGGAGCTCACTGTCAACACAGGCCAGGGTTTGCAGGGAATTTATTTTGTTTGGCATGAGAATAAATCAAACAGCTTTATTTATAGGTCTTTCTCGAACACAACTGAAACACAAAGAAAAAACAAAAAAATGAAAGGACCCAGGCATTAAATAAAAGCAAAAACCCGAAGAAATAGATTTAAGTAATATCACAGGGCAGCAGACATGATTTAACTTTAGCTAAATGGTCTTGAGCAGCTAGCTGTTGTTAGCATTTTGCCAACAGGACATGCAAGGCCTACCGAGATGAATGGACTTGAGTTTGGTACAATCTAAGGATGTATTCACATGGGCACTGTTTGGCCTGCTTTAAACAAATAGTACAGTTGGTTTGGAGTAGTGTGAGATAGTATTTACATCAGGATAGTCCAGGGGACTTGATTCAATTGGGCCAGGATCATAAGAAATTTCTAATTTGGTTTGGTTTGCTTTCACACTGCGCATTTCTCAAGCAGACAAAACCGCCTGAACAACATCATGCAGTAACTACAACTGCTCGCCAGGGGTGATATTCCCTGAAACAATCACTGGGAAAGAAGGAAAAAAGCAGGAGGAAGATGAAAACGTTGCTCATCGCCTGTCCAGAATAAATAAAAAACAATGGCCCAACAATGTATGTAGTCCTGGGGTTTCTGTTTTACTCTGGTATTTTGGTTTTCATGATAATATGAACAGCAGGAAAAGCAGCGAGCTATCTAGCGTGTTGATGCGCTACAATGCACTCTTTCTCAATTCATTTATTTTGTTCACTGGGTGGTCTGTTTGCCTTCACACTGCTAGTGCAGTGCACCAGAGTTCACAAGTGAACCCAGACCATTGGTTTTGAAACGGACAAGAGTTCTCTTTCTTTGGTCCACACCAGAGTGCAAATGCACATTCACACTACTCCAAACAAACCATACTTTCCATGGATGCAGACGAGGGTTTGTTAAGCTGTTTTTAGTCTCAGCCAATCAATGAGTCAGGTTTCCTTCTTGATCCTAATATTTTTCTCCTTGGTCAGTAGTCATTTCATAAATATCACCACAGTAAGCAGTTTTTGCATCTGCTTGCTGTTTAGGTTATTTGGTCTTCTTGAGTAAAGTGCAGTGGGAATGCAAACCAAACCAAAAGAAGGTGCTATATTTCTTAGCATTCCCCTCCCAACTGAATTGAGTCCCCTAGACTATCAAAATGCCCTTCAACTGCATTAGAAACACAATTCTAAAAGGTAGTTATGAGTGATTTAGATAATTCTCTCATATTAGCCCCTAACTAGATTGTAATGTCAGCTGGTGAGTCCACCACTGCACCGTGAAAACGAATTTTGCCCATTAGTCATGATAACTTATAATTCATTGTCAGTATGACTCCAAGTTATAAAACCGTTGTGTTAACTCAATAGTTGGTGTTTATGTCGTCGCAACTAATGAAAAGTTTTCTGTGATTGGCTGTTTATTAAAAACGTAAGTAAGTTGAACGTGCTTCACCAATAAATCCATTGCTGCTGTCCACCATTTTTTCTCACATTCACCACATGTAGTCACTTTAGATAACAGCACTGGAATTCTGATATGGTAAGTAATAGCTAAAATTTTGGCACATATGTAAAACTGAAATTATTAGCCAGAGCTTTTACTTTCTTTAATAATCACAAGTAGCTTAGCTTTTTCTTGTTATCTCTGTTTCTGTTTCACTTTTTTACACACATTAAGTTAGCCTCACACACTGCAAGAATTTAACCCTGGTGACCGTTATGCCTGTCTGCAGCCCCAAGCTCGAGCTGAGTCTGTCCCCGCCAACGCACCTGCTTGTGACAGAAAAACACACAGCCACTGCACAGAGTAAGTCACCTTTTATCGGCAGGAGATGTTGGCACCTGCAGGATACGTGTTTTCACAGATGTCCCCAGTGATTTTAGTGCAGTCCGAATTGCAGTCTCAACGCTTCGTAGGCGCCTCATGGCAAAATTCACCATTGATGTTATTTTTTGCAGTGGGGGTTGTCGAGTGCCAGAGTAGTCAACTGAAAACCAAAAAAGAAGAGGGTAAGAGAGCAAACTGGAGAAAACAATAATTATTAATATGCTAGCTAATACTGTTAGCTATCATGTGATAGACAGTAATGCTACCAATTCGATGAATGGATAGCTAGATAACCTAGCATGTTGGCTAACGTTAGTTTAAGCCTTAATAGATCTGTCACGTTCCACCTGATCCGAGTCAGGATTTCCCAGCGGTTCCTGAAGACATCCTCCCTCCACCGGCTTTGATTGCAGATGCGCTACACCTGCACCGGGCTGTATTTAACCAGGGTGTTTCTACTACCCGGTGCCAGATCGTCTTGGTTCATCCCTGCACGTTTCCAGCTCTGTATTGCCTGCCTGACAACCTGTGTATCGGCTCTGACCTGTTCTGCCCTGGATTTCCCGACCCTGCCTGCTCCTCGCCTGGTAATTCGGCTTTCTTTCTGATTGGTATTTGGATATTGGACCCCTGGATTGTCTTAAGGAATAGGATCACGGATCACGGACTTTAACTAGCTAGCAGGAGTTTTCAGGAGCTCCCGTGGGAAGCAGCTTGCTTCCGACACCTCTGAGTGGCTTTCGGATTCCCCCACACTAACCACAGCTCTGCCCAGCTGCTCTGTTCCTTTTCCCCCAGCAGGATTCCCCCGGGCCGTCCTGGTCAAACCCCGAAAGGCAGCATGGCGTGGATCTCTCACCATCAGCTGGTACGTGGTCACGCTTGCTACAGATAATTTCTACACCTCCCAATATTCTTGCTATTCACCCCTGTTCTCCTGCATCAAGACAAGTGACCGGACAGAGCTCACCTGCAGTTACTAAATAAAACCTTTTTGTATTCCGATCCTTGGGTCTCTGTGTATTACTGGGTCCAGTCTGCTGAACCCTAAAGATCAACTCATATGGAGAACCCTGGCACTAGATGTGACATAAGTTATACCTCTGTCTCTCCTTGCAGCAGACGATAAATACATGCTATGTATACAACATGTAATGCAAGCATGAGCTAGCTATTATCAAAAGCAAGTTGACGATTTTGTTGCCACTAGTTTTTACATTAACTTGTTGGATACAATAGCAAACAATAGACCGGCTATATTAGCAAGGCAGTGGGCTATTTTGCTAGCTTTCAATCACAAACTAATGTTAGTGTTTAGCTTCCATTTATGTACATCTTGACGATTTCTCGTGGGTCTTGGGAATGTAAATGACTCATGAGCTTTTCAACAATATCTTACACTTGAATGAGACTTCATCCGTCATGTAGATATCCTATTCTATAAGATCTGTTACGCACGGTGTGCAGCACACAAAGCTAACATAGCGATTTCTTTCATAGATTTAGAGACTTGACTCATTTACAACGTAGGCTATGAGCAATCAGCATGTCCAAGATACCCCCAAAAATAAATGCAACCTCTTAGGAGGTCTCAAGTAAACACAGAAATGTAGTTATATCCAGTTCTGAAGCTAGCAGTGATGCTAATGCTAACCGCTAACACTGATTTCATAATACACTGAGCACAGTGGTAGGAGCTGATGATATAATGGCTAAATGCCAGGGCCAGTTTATGAATTGTATGTACACAGTATTTTGTAGCCAGATTTCTTTCCAAGAAGTAAAATACCTATCTGGCACACTTTGACACAGTTTGGGTATGAAAGTGGCCAAAAACAGAATCCGCTTGGTACAATCCACACTAAGCCCTTCATAAATCAATTATCTTTGTGCTTTTCTTATCTAACTAGGTACAGTTGTAGTCAAGGTGTTGCTGAATGCATGCATAGACATCTTTATGCATAGAATAATTTCTATGATGTTTTCCACTGTGTAAATTAAAAAAACAATTAGGCGAGGATAAAAATTCTTTTTTTTTCTTTGGTTTATCACACTTTGCTCAGACATATGAACATTTACAATTTTCTTGACACTTGGATTATATTCTGTGGGGTCTTAGCTATACAATGAGACCAAGATTATGCACAATGACCTTATAATTAGAGAGTTATTGTTGATTTTAAGTTGGGTAGGTTTGCTCAGGCGAACCACACCTCCAAAAACTACTAGGGTTTAACCAGTAACACGGCTTTCGCTGTAATATCTGTACACACCACTGAATACTGTCACAACACTCTGCTGGTATTAAAAAACTTTACACGACACGCCTAACTAAACCTTCTAGTTTGCCTGCTAGGAGATATTAAATGAAAAATTCAAAAGAAAGAATTAAATATAAAGCATCAGGATACATCTGAATACAGGAGAATCTCACCCTTTTAAAGGCATATTACATGATCTAGAAACAACATTTTCAAAATAATAAACGAACTTACTTGACAAGTTTAAGTGGAAAGAAGTATTAAGTTATATAGAAAGAGTGGCCTTGTATATTGCAAGCAAAAGCCCTACTATGATGTTAGTATGATTAGATGGTAACGGAACATTGTCACACAAACTAACATTTCACCATATTAATTAGCAATATTACCAGTATGAACTGTTTGTAAATTAATTTTGTTATGGTTGTAGGATGTATTGTAACGACTGCCATTATACTGAAATGTTATTTTTTTATTTAGGTCCTGGTTGGATATGCTACATTTGGCTGCTTCTTCATGAATATGATGGATATGTAAGTTTTGCACTTACTTCACAAAAAATCATTGAAGAATATTTAAACACTACAGATCCAGTTATGGGCATTATGGAAGAAGATTAGCTTTCCCCTGCATTTACAGCGATTGTGCATGCTATTTCGAGTCTCTCCAAACACATGTGAGACAACATGGATTCAGCAGCAGTGAACCAGTGAACTTGAGAATTAGATGCCATTTATATGACTTTGAAGAACCTGCAGACGTTAAACTATATTTTCGTCATCTTGGCATGTATTTGAGAAATAAGGAAACTGTCATTTGTCCTTATAAATTGTGTGCACATCACACAAAAGTCAATATTATAACTCCAACTCTCTCTACAAGATTTAAAGCAGATCTCTTGTCCCACCAGAAGAAATTGAACTCTCAAAAGATCATGTGTTAGATACTGGTGCACAAATAGTCAATACTAACACTCAGTAAGCAGAGGGAAATGTGTTGACTTCCAGTCAGATGATGAGGAAGATGCTGATATTGAACATGGCAATGACATTAGTGAAAAAAGTTAGGGAAGACTTGCATCTTTGCTACGTATGCAAGCAGTCTTGCATGTATCAAAGTCAGCTATACAGGAAAATTTTAATAAATTTCATGAAATTGGTATTTTAGCTGGTGAACTTTCAAAAAACACTGTTAAAGTTGTTCTTAAAGAGCATAACTTAAATATAGATGATGCCACACTCAAGTTTGTGACAGAGACCCTCCCAAAATTCATTTATCTTAGCTGTCTTTCAGAAAGTGGTCCTCTTGGAAATGAATACAAAATGCAGTCATTTTACAAGGAAAGATTTGATGTTATTTAGCCAGTTGAATTTTAAATGGTCTGCACAAGAAAACTTTTGTATATGTCCCAATTGCAATTCAATTGCCAAAATTATTAAATAGCAGGGATGTACTTGTGTGTTCTTTAACTTTACATTCATGTTGTTTATTAATGATTCTGTTTGTTTATTTACACCTCTGTCTGTAAAGTCCTCTGAGACAACTTTGTTGTGATAAAGGGCTATACAAATAAACTTGATTTGATTTGATTTGATTTGATGTAATTGACAAAATCCTAGAACAGTCAAATGTAAAATCTCAGTCCGGTCAGTACAAATCATTTTGTGATGGGCTGTACTTCAAATATAATCCATTTTTTTTAGGGGAAGAGTATTTCTCTAGGATTATATATTGATGACTTTGAAATATGCAACCCTTTGAGAACTTCAAGAAAAAAACATAAAGACACTGCTATTTACTGGGTATTGGCAGATTTTCCTGTCAGATATAGGTCATCCTTATCCAGTATATACCTTGCAGTATTGTGCCACAGTAATGATGTTAAGACTTTTGGTTATGAACCAGTTGTTGAGCCACTTCTTAAGGAGCTTTGTAGACTTGAAAACCAGGGATTGTACATTGATAGGTTGGGTACCTGCATCAAAGGCACAGTGCTGTATGTGTCGTCAGACAATTTAGGAGCTCATTATTTGGCTGGGTTTCAAGAGTAATTTTGTGTTAAGTTTTGTAGATTCTACTTTGCCAGCCATATTGCTATTCTGAGTGTCTCTGTGAGGGATGGTTTGTTTCTACTAAGAACTAAAATATCGCACACTGAAGCTGTTTAGAGAGTAAAAGAGAACAAGGGTCTTGATGTTGATGGGGTGAAAAGGGACTGTGTCCTTAACAAACTAACCTACTTTTATTGTGTAACAGGTTTTCCACCAGACTTCTTGCATGACTTATTGGAAGGAATAGTACCTGTGGAGTTGTGTTTGTGCTCAAAGAAATTCATTGACAATAATTACTTTACCCTAGAAGAATTGAATACTGCCATTCAGCGTTTTTCCTATAAATTCTCAGATAAGATTAACAGGCCACATACATTTCCCAAGGCCTTTAGATTAAAGGGAACGGTTGGTGGGAACGGCCATGAAAATTTGTCACTTTTGAGGCTGCCTTCCCTGCTTATTGGCAATAAAATACCTGAGAATGACAGGACTTGGGGTATAATCTTAGATATTAAAGACATTGTGGAAATTCTAGCATTTCCCACATTTACTGAGGAAAAGCTGTTTTGTCTTGAAGCCAGAATTGTTGAACACAGGCAACTCCTACAGGAGGCTTTTCCTGAGTTTATGCTAAAACCAAAATGTAATTTTTTTAGAGCATTTCCCCATCTAGTTTGTTGTTTTGGGCCTTTGCTTGACTTTTGGACAATTAGATTTGAGGCCAAGCATAGCTTTTTTAAGAAGGTTGTGATGTTAAAAAATTTTAAAAATATGCTACTAACCTTAGCTTCCAGGCACCAGCTCATGTTGGCATGTTATATGGGCATGCCAAACCTGTTCAAACCAGCACTGGAAGTTGGAAATATATCAACCGTCTGTCCTGACATTTTGGACCCCTCTTTCCAAGACACTACCAAGACCAAATTCAGAAAAGTGACTGCTGTTTCTCTTGGAAAAACTGTCTTCTTACATGGAACTCGGTACACACAAGGAATGTTTTTATCAACTGGAAGCACAAGTGGACTTTTGATTTGATTTTGGGAAAATTGAAAAAGAGAAAGTCAATGAAATGATGGTCGGCACCTGCTCCCTGCGCCGAAAGCATATTGTGGAATAAGAGCTACCTGTGGCAGAGGTGAAGACCAAGTGGCCAGCTTTGTTCACAGAGATAGAGGTACAGGTCAGTCAGGGGTGCAGTCTAGACACATTAAGTGAAAATTGCAGCTTTGATCCTGAATTTGGGTGTAGTTTGCAAGACTTATATGGAGTGTTAGGGTTTAATTTAAAGGGATAACAGCCCCCTTTACAGTAACCAAAGCTCTTCAGTATATTAAAATAATGCATGGTCGGAGTAATATGTGAATAATTCCATTATTAGTTTGTGTCTTCTGTTGACTTTTATTTATCATAGATTGAAGCTGAATTTACTTGAAACACTTCAGCTGACCTTAGAGGGTCATTTTTTTCTGAGCTGGAGCAGCATTTGCCTCTAGTAATGGAACTCTACACGGCCAGGATTGGCAGCTGTCCAGAGCTGAAAAAATGTCCTTAGCATGCTTGATGATGATGTAAGTATTTTAGCTCAGGGGTGCACCAAAGTATCAGTCAATGATACATTTTGGCTGATGCTTGGTTTAATAACGATACCACATATTACACTAGAAATCCAAGCATTTGAGATGGATTTTTCTTCACTTCTCAGCATATTTGAAGGACATTTTAGGGCAGTCAATGATGATTGTACTGATGACAACATGTAGTAGCATTGGTTTCAGCATTAGTAGTTTTAGCAGTTACAGTAGTACTAATGGAACAATAATTAAACAATACAATCAAAATTAGTCAGTTAGTTTGCACTGTTAGTTATAGCAGCAATCTCACTAACTCACACGCTATGGTTGTGTGGCTTTAATAGTGTACTGTCTTTAACAGAATTCCAACCAAATGAAAAGAGCTGTCATTCTAAGGGGCCTGCCTATTTCCTCCATGAAGATCCGCATCGACTTGTTAGGTTCTCATACGGCACTTGAAATGTAGCTGCTGCCAACTTGTGGCGCTTGTACGTTACTAGAAATTACAGTTTGCCTGAGACATTAACATACACACACACCCACTAATCACACAACTTACCTTTTCCTATTATACACCACACCAACAGGGCATCAGCGGTAAACATTCTAGTTTTCTGAGACAATTACAAATGATTATACAGTTATATTTCTTTTTTTCTGTGTTTGGGAAGGCTACAGACACAGAAGACAGCATGACCGAGGGACATGAGGGACATTCTTCTGTAAAAGGAGGAGAGGAGCGTCTTGATTTCTCGGTGGTGTTGGAGGATCAGATCATTCTGCGTGGAATCAAGGACTACTCACATGTGGTAGCTATGCTATAGGGTCTGCTAAATGCACTCAACATTAACTACCCGAAGGAGCTGCAATATACCTTCGAAGTCATTCAGATGGTACTCATGAATATCGGTGGTGAGCACTGCTCTGCAAGGGTTCACGGACTGAAGAATAGACTTCTTCGTAAAATTGTGTAGGCACTACACTGAGACAGTAGTTATTTAAAAGCTGCCAATGATGCATTGGTTGGCCATTGTCCTACTTTTTTCTATTTCTCTGTTCTGTCCCACTTTTACTGGGTAACTTTGTTAACTGCTCTTATGCCACATTCTTAGTTGAGAAGATTAAAAAGCTGTTCAACAAAGTTGTTAGTTGATGTTAGTTATAACCGTTTTCCTACAAGTCTAGGTGTTTGAGGTCTTTGCTGCAAGGTCTGTTATACTACCATGAGATTGAACCTAAATATGGAATCAGATTTGTGTCAGTGTAATCAAACCAAACTTCTTTTATGAACAAAAATAAGAATTTGAGAGGTAATAAAACTCACTGAAGCAAAAAATGTCATCTTAAAATTTAAACTTGAACACATTATTTGTGTAATGGTGTTATACTACTTTTTTTTTCACACGTCCTTTTGTTTGCAGCTCTCCGGTTCTCTCCCACAGATCAGACTTTTTCTCTCACTGTCGGGTTTGTGATTACACTACAAAACCAACAATAAGGGCAAAAATGTGATCTGCGAGAGAGAAGCACATATTATCAAAAACGTAAAAAAAACAACAGTTTACTTGATTTTTTTTTTTTTTTTTTTTTGCTTCAGTGAGTTTTATTCTCTCACATTCTCATTTTCTTTTTTATATTTAAGAAGCTATTTTTATATAATTTATTTGATTAAATTGAAAAATATGATTTCTTTAAACATGCATTTATAAGCACCGTAAGTAAGAATAGTGACAGAATGGAAAAAATAACAGAAGTAATGAGTACAAAGTACTTTTGTGTGCACATTGTAGAGGTATGTTTAATACACAAGCTTGTGCTGTTTCAGGGACAAAAATCTTTTGTACCTGTTTTTACGGAATACATAAAGTCTGTATTACTACCACGAGATTGACCTATATTCACGCATCTGCAAACACCAAGTAAGAATAGTGACAGAATGAAAGATAGCGGCAGAAGTAATGAGTAAACGGAAAACTTTAGATTAAATATTTTCACCCATGGAATTCCAGTTGAAAGAAATTGAAAGATTGTGTTGATTCAACGAGAGAATTCTATAGTACCTGAATTGTAATTAAGTTACATAAACTAAAGGATTTCAGTACAACGGAATTACAATCAAGTTTATTTGACAAGAAAAGTTTATTTGTTTTGAATCATTACAAAATTACCTCAACTTGTTTTCTAAGTTTAATCAACTTCAAATTTTAAGGCAGCCCGGACACTAACTTTTTAAAGTTAAAACAAGTAGTCATTTATTACAGTGTAAAAGATTTGTTTAATTTTTATACTTAAAAGAAACTGTATTTATTATTGTTTTTCTAGCCCGGGGCATCACATCACAGCTGCGTTTTGCTTTACAGCACTGCATCACATGTCAGCAGCTGGATATCAATACATTGGCCATTTGAAATGTACATCATGGCTGATTAAGCAAAGAAACACAAGAGACAGATGGTATGTGTAGAGGACATTATTGGACAGAGCAAGAAAATGAACAACAGAAATTGACAGAACAAGAGATAAGACAAGATCAGCCTGACTTTTTATGGCTGGAGAGAGCTCAGAGAAGAGACAGGATGCAAGGCAGTTGCTGAATAAGCCTTTACAGGGACATCAAAGTGTGAAAATTTGCCAACTTTCAGTAGTGTTGCTTTAAACCAAGCTCTACACCAAACATTTGAAAACACATTCTTTCCTTAAAATTAAACAGGTATACTTTATTTCAAAGCTTTAAACATTATTGAATAATACTGAATAACGTATTATAGGGTTCAATTAAAACATTTAATATTATTTTTAAAGTACTAAAAATTCTTTTTTTGATTTTAATATTCAGAATATCTAACTTAGAGTCTAAACATGCAATTAACAAATCATTTAAATCTACAGTTTTAAAAACTTTTTTCTCCCCAATACTGGGAGGTTGCAGGGAAGCACAGACTGAAAAATCCCCATAAATTCCTCAATCATCCTCCCCATCACTTCTCTGAGCCTTTAATGTTTCTTCTCTGCCCAAAGAGCCAGGCACCTCAGAATGCTATCGTGTGTTGTTTCTCAATTGAAAATGTAGTTTCATTTTCTGGAACATATCTTCCCATCACTCTGTGTGTACACTTACAACAACATGAGCCCAAATGTGCGCTGGGAAGCTTGATAGATAATAGAAATCCACTATGTGTGTGTATCCATTGAAGGGTTACCTCAGATCGAACAAAGATAATTATGCTGACAGAAAAGAAACCTCCTTTGTATTGGACTGGAACAAAGTTTTGTTTCTACATTGCAATGGGAATTGCTGAGTTCAGAAAAAAAGAAGCCTCCCCACACAGCCTAAATCATGCACAGGCATCCTACCTGTCTGCATCCATTTCTTGTTTCCCAAACAATGCATGTGGAAACACTGCAGCACCCCCAAGGGAACTCCAGTCCAATCTGGTCCTGTTCTCCCTTGCATGGCTTGGCAAAAGGTCCATACAAAGCTCAGCCCTGCACAAATTGGCAAAGGACTGGCATCTTCTGCTTTCTTACCTTTTCACAGCAGTGCTGGGTTTGGATAAAATGTGTTTGTTAAGAATGAGAAGAATTGCATACAGAAGTAAAATAGCCCCCATTTGTTGTTTTTGCTTACATTCAGTTGTAACTGGAGGTGAAATTATTTTGTAGGCAGACGATAAATAAAATTCTTAGGAGTGGTGCCTTATGTTTTATAGCTACACCTGCTAAGTCTGTTCCATCTCTTTTCTTTATTGGGTTTTAGTTGTGTTGCCATCTCTCTCTGACAACTCCATCAATTACCCCCAAGGAATAATAAAATTGGATTGCGCAGCGATATTACATTACATCCTTGTGTTGTTTCATGTTGTGTCATTAAATGATTGGTGAACCTCTACAGTCCTCAGTTAACCACTTATGAGTCTGCACAGACACGCAACTCTGGTCAGCTGAAATGTGGATCAGTGGAATAAAGGGAGAAGAAAAGAAATAACTTTACGCCAGCGGTGCATGATCAGAATATTTTTGTCCTTTCCTGTCGACTGTTCCTGACTGAGCCAATGAGGTTGCTTTCTTGTGAAACCATTTGCATCTGTGAGCTGCAAAGGTTGAGTCGTCTTTTGTCCAGAAACCTTTTTATCATCCAGCATACTGTAGCAACCTTAACTATATCTCAAGTCAGTGGATGCTCTTAGTATGCTTGTGTGTAGAATGAATAAAAGGAAGGGGAGTTCTTAAGAGGTGGTTAAATTAGTGGGGGGGGGGGGGGGGGGGAGAAAAAACACCTAGAAAGTTTTCAGTAAATCTGTCTTTTCTTAAATCCTCTCCTGGCCCCCATAAC
>JBAMHW010000007.1:29215880-29243418 GCA_037177495.1 Rhadinocentrus ornatus | reverse complement strand
ATTACTCTCTCCAAATGGGTGTTTTCCCATCTGCCTTCAAAACTGCGGCGGTGAGGCCCCTTCTGAAGAAGAGTAATTTAGATTCCACTGTTTCTAGAAAATACCGACCTGTATCAATTTTATGTTAGTATGGATACATGCTTCTCAAAGATCTATAAAATCCAATGTGGGGTTCCCTAAGGATCAATTTTAGGCCCACTTCTTTATATTTTGTACATCTTGCCTCTTGCGGATGTAATCAGGAGACACAGTATTGACTTTCACAGCTATGCTGATGATACACTGCAGCCCTGTGGCTGTGGTGTGGACCCCGGCCTGTCCTTGCCTGGGTGGTTCCTGTGGTTGTGCCCTATGTGATCATGGGTGGGCTGGCTTCCGGTGTGGCTGAATCCCCAAGATATTGTTTACTCACAGCAGCATCAAGCCAGATGTTTTAATTTAATTATTATTTTTTTAGAGAGTTATTAGTGATTGGAGTTTGTGTTTGTATAGGATGGGGTATGGACGGGTGGGGTGAGTGTGCATGGGATTTGTTTATATGAGTGTGAGTTTGTGCCTTTTTATTCTTTGTTACATTCTTTGATGTGTAAAGGCTTTTAAATTTAGTTTTTATTATGCATGATTTGTTTTTATTATGTACAGCACTTTGTGTTACTTTGTGTATGAAAAGTGCAATATAAATTTGATTTGATTTATTTGATATCTGCCGTTGTGGGTCCCCATACATTTGTGAAACCATTTTTATTACGGTGTCTGAATGGACAAACAACTCTGTGTGAAGTGAAAGCCCCCTGAGCTTTAAAACTGAAGTACCGACTTTGATTGGTACTAGGGCACCGTTTTGGGTAAATAATGCCTTTAAAGGCCCATTAAGAACACAGAATGCATGTACAAAATTTTGAAGTAGTTATGTGTAGTGCAGTTATCCCTGCACCTGAGGTTACTGGATCCACTCGCAGACTAACACATGTTTTTGTCTGCAAGAATTTTGGCCACTGACGGCCACCATCCATTCACAACTGTGCTTGGCATTTCATCATTCCTTTGCCCATCTTTACCACAAGATGTCAGTAATTTTTATACTTTACCTTTAAAATGAAAAAAACATGGTTTTCAAATTGAGCCCGATCTCACAGCGTGAAAGTTACGCTGGACAACAGTCTGCTCAGTTCAATCATTTATTCCATATCAAGTTACATGGATGCTGTCTTTCACAAAACATGTTAGGTATACACATGGCCATTTCACAACTTGCAAAGCTAATTTGTGAGATGTAGCATAAGATGTCTAGTGAGACTGGGCTTCTTTGAGAGTTTTGACATTAAGATATCCAGTTAACTTTCAGTTTTTCTTGTTGATATGATAGCTATATAGATGAATAAACAAATAAATAACCTCTTTTCTTAAATGGATATTTGCTTATATTGGGCGAATTTATGTCTAACAAACAATGTCCTTGTATAGTTTAATTTGTCTGTCGGTCTAATTACTCACCAAGACTGCCCAGAGCATTATGCATTAAACAATTTTGTCCTGGCACAACCATAGTTTGGCAAGTCCAACAGAGAAGTCAAAATTGAAAGTCACAATTTACACTGAGAGGGTTATTACTATTGTCCTCTCAGACTTCTAAAGCTGATCTACAACAGATTGCTCTTGCTGTTTGTTGAACTGAAAAGCAACAAGAAAAAGAAAAATATTAGTAGGTTGACGGCTGCATTTTTTTCAAATGAATTTTCTTTAAGTGAGACCAAAGACAAATGTATTTGTTACCATACAATTTATATGTTAAGCCTGTTCAGATAACAAGAACCTTCCTTTAATGTCCATGGTGCCCATTATATCTGGAAAACTTGGGTCAATTTTTATCTTCCAAAAACATCCAAGTGCCAGAATGAGATGCTTTGTTTCTCTCTTTTGATGAGTTCTCCATCCAAGTGCTACTACACCATCTGCATTGTCTGACAATGCACACAGACAAACACAATGCATGTGTACAAACACACACAGACATAAATTGCATTTAGAAAATTACATCACTTCCCTGCCGTTGTCTGAAAATTACATCCGTCCCCCACCGTTTCACCAGTCACTCCCCGGGTATTTCTTTTTTCTTTTTTTCCTCCCCACTGCTCCTACCATCTCTCTCACCTCTCCTCACCATTTTAGGCTTTTCCCTCCACTTTAACTCAGACCTAAATTGCCAGGCCTGAATTGCCCTATGAACAGCGTGGGGTGGACAAGCCAGCAGGAGATGTGTGTGAATGCACGGGTCTCAGTGTTATCGCCATCTCTTTTCATTTTCCTCTCCAAGTGATGCTGTCAGGAGCCAAACAAGATATCACCCTCCACCCACCCCCCCGACCGGGAGTCACAACACAAGGCCGAGGAAATGGAATAAAAGAATAAAGACAAAGGTAAACAAAATGCTTGCCTTCCAGACTCCAACACCACTACCGTAAACAACTAATCCCATGATTCTTTGTTCCTTAATCCCATCAGCCACCGGGGCCCTGCGTGGCTCTCTGGGTGAAGATAATGGCACCATGCTGTGTGTCTTGATGAAGTTCAGGACCTTATTAAATAGAATTTGCTCGCATGATCCTTCAATCTTATATATCCCATTTTTTTCCAGAGTAAAGAACAACAGATAGTTTACACTTCAGAAAAGTCTCCATGATGCTGAAAACATCCGTCAGCACAAATAACTTCCTTCTTTTTTGTTTCAAGGTAACTTTATAAATTAAACAACCTTTGACTTTTAATGCCCATGGTGCATTTTTATTGCTTGAATAAACCTTCAGTAAAGGAGAGATGTGACCGTTACATTGCCGACGCTATAAGTTAGAGTGTTGGGTCTTCTGCAGTGGCCTCACACAACAAAAACAGCCACATACATAAAAGGCACCACTGACTTGCCCTTTAACAACTCCTTCAACAGTAAATCCAAAACCATGTCCAGGAGCAACACTGTGCCAAGAGATGATTCAGGTGCTGCATTTCGGCTATTATAAAGCCTGCCACCTTTTTCAGTCTTGTGTGTCAGGGTGAGAAGCCGGGTTATAACAGAGCATGATTTAATCCAAATGCCACAGCGTTCAAGGTTGTGAGAATCTTGGCTCCTAACAGCTGCTATTCAGCATAACTAAATGAGGCCACGATGATTCACAAAGAGAATTACAGAGCAAGCTTTGCCTCAATTGGGAGGCCACCAAGAATATTTTGATAGTCAGGGGGGAATCACTTACCAGTTACACTGAGAATGCCAAAATTTATTGTTTTCTCAAAGAATCACATTAACTGGCAAACTGGTGCATTCAATGAGCATACATCCCCAGAAAGCCACAGTAGAAAGGTATTCTCAGCTGCCCAGCTCTATGTAGTCATAAAAGCTGTGATAGGTTTGTCACAGAGGCGGCAATGTTGGCATGTGTAATTTGGGGAGGAAAAAAAAAAGCTTTCGGAGACCTCCAAGTGCCCCCCAAGAGGTTACAGTAATCAGAAGCTTTCTGGTGCCACAAACAGCTTGAGTGGAGCAATTTCATGCTCAGAGTAAATAAAAATGTGTCCAAAATCAGCAACTCTATAGACTAATGTTTCTGACTTTGGCATGCCATCTGCAGATGAGCAAATAGCCTCTGTAAACCATCCCAGAATAGTAAAAGGCACCGAACAAGCTCTTTTGCCCAACTCTGCATTCATAAGAACAGAAATAGTCGGATGCTGAAGTGACCATATTTAGGTGCAGGACATTTGTGACGACCACAAGAGAATTATTGTCATACTAATATTATTTGAAATGCAGTTCCTGGTAAAAAATACCCACCCTGTAAATTGCTTTTAAACCTGAAATTAAAATGGATTCTTTAGGGCTTTATATCATTTGGTTAGCACAACATGGCAGCTACTAATACTAATCTATATCTACACAGCAAAAAGTAAGGAAACATGTGTTTGGTTTATTATTTTGTTGTTGTAGCAATGCATCTTGAAAACCAATCTTATGCTGTTGGAAAGCCTGCTGATTTTCCTTTTAAATGGTGCCACGTTTGAAAGTAAATGTATCTGTGGGATGAGCAGCAGAGTTGAATATGTGGGTTGCACCCATTAAAAATAACGGCCTTAATTCAGAGCCACAGGTGAAAAGCTAGCTAGTTGTGCGCTAGCGGCTTTCCTCGGCTAACTAGCAGATACACTACACAATGCCAACAGAAGCAGCAAGGCCAGCTTGGAGGCTCTGGATTGTCAAAAAATGCACTCAATATGACAAAATCTAAATAGTTTAAAGATGTCATGCAACAAAGCTGTCTCCATTTAATAGCAGGGGAAATTTGGTGAAGTGTCTGAAATCTTCATTCATTTTCAGTAGAAAGAAAAATGGAACTCCAAAGAGAACAGACAGCTGCTATAATGAAAAGCTATTTATTTTATATTATTCTGACCATCTAGCAAGAAGATTTAACATACATGACTTTTGAAGTTACATTTCAATAAGAAAATAAACTCTCTTAGTCTTTCTTAGGATACACACCAATTCTGCAGCCTTATACGGACAGCATTCATCTCTGTGACTCAGCATGCGGAGGTTACCTAAGGGGCAGCCTACTCATTACTTCAAGTGTTGCACAAAGTATATAAGAACCAATTTATCAGCTCACACCAATTTATCAAAAGCACTCGCTTCATCTAATTAGCCAAGTACTTTCTTTTGTTTCTGAGTTTGCTAACTTGGGTGTGTGTGTACATGCATTCGATTTTGCTAGAGCATGTTTGAGTTTTTGTTCTTCGATCATCAATCTGTGTTTTATAATGGATGTATTTTACACCTGCATCCTGGTGTTTGATTCCTTGTCTAACTGTAATTCAGCCTGCTTGTCTGATCCAACATATACGTATACCAGATAATGTTTGTGAATGCATTCAGACTGGTGAGGTAATACGGTCGGGGATCTGTGGGTATCCTTTATCAGACTGATTAGAGGGAAAGCAGAGGAGCGATGAATAGTGAGAGGGTAAAAAGATGAATAGGAAGGGGGGCTGGAGCCTTCTCAGGTAAACGCACCCCTTGCTCTGTTTGATTCCAAAATTTAAACACACACATGCTCAAAGCTACAATCCAATTATTCGGCACAAAATGCTGCTTCCAACAAGCTCTAACCCCATTTAAGAGGTCTGCTCACCCTAAGGATTCTTTTTAATAAACAGCAGCAAACAAGTGTTGACCAAAGGGCAGCAAATCATTGCCCTGTGCTTTTCCTTTTAACTACATAATTAATGAAGTACTATGGCTTAAATTACCTGAAGTTCTTCAAAGGAATGATTACAAAGAGAGCGTAAGAAAGAAAGAGAGTAGCTCAGGAGACACTGCTGTATCATAATATTACAACAAATTAACTTTGCTTCCAGTTTTTTTAAATACACTATATAGATTAAGAAGAAATTTGCTTAAAATGCAAGGTGTTTGATAGTATTGTAGCTTCTAATAAATTTGAAATCTTCATATATTTTTTTTCTTGATGTAACATGTAGTAAAACCAGACCAGAGCTCTCATTTATATAAATGATGCAGAGACTAGGCGTACTAAAGTAGATTGACTCACATGTCCTCATTCTACTTAACATTTATTAAACATAGTTAAAGCAGAAATGGGCTCTCATTGTTGGCAAACAGAGTTAAAAGGGCACAAGGAGAAACTGGAATTAACAGAAAAGAGCTAAAAGCAGATTGTCTCCAAAACTCAGTTTAATAAAGTGGATTGAAATCTACAAACCTTTACTTGTGTCACTCAATGAAATGTTGACAAGTCATAAAGCGCAATAGGAACATCTCTATTTTCTCTCTGTTTTTTCCCTTTTATCCTTTTTGCTTGCCAACAGCTGCCCTGTGAAACATGGCATCATGACGCCAGGGGCCAGAGGCCAGTAAGCACCGATAACGTTCTTACTGATTTCTTGTTGGAGGTGAAAAGGGTCATAAAGATATTATGTGCAAGAAATGGGGAGGAAACTATAGAGCTAGAGTAGGAATATATTGATGGCATTGACATATGTAGTAGAATGTGATGTGAATTTGCAAATCCTCATTAAAGCCTGAGCCTATCTGAGGATGCCATTATTAACTCAGAGGGAGGCTCACATGCCCACATGAATACTAAGGTCTCGTAAGCCTTCATCGGAGGATTTGCTCCCAAATCGATTAGAAAAATATGTACTCTGCATCAGTGCGGGGTTGAGAATTTGAAATATTAACAGTGTTGGTTTTCTTCCCCACAAACTCAAAAAAGCTAAACTTTCCGGTTACAATAGTCACATACTTCCATTTTGTTGATTAGCCTCACTTTTTTTTTTGTTGTTTTTTACATTTTTGATGATTCTATTTTGTCAAGTATTACAACATTTTACAGCAAGTGATAATCTGAAAGATACTTTGAGAGTTTGAGTCAGCAAAGCTGTACCCATCACTGTCTCATTTAGAGAGATGTTATTATGCATGCCCATGCACTCAGACACACACTACCCTGTGATCTTCTGCTTTGGATTGCCCTTGCCTCTCTCAGTGTTTGCTAACAGAGCTGCCCTAGAAGCCTCGGCCTGGCCTCTTCATGGCTAATCAGAGCTCCCATACACTGCCCCCTCTAATGCTTCAGCTGCCACAATCACAAGAGCAGCAACCAATATTAAAACACACAACAACCTCCACAAAGATGCTTTCTAAAAACCCAGTAAGAGTGCTGTTCTGTCATTTTATTATGGATAGAGAATTCTGTAATTGAGCAACAGAGTATGTGTGGGCTCAGAGTGTGAATGAGAGACATTTTAGATTCATCATATCCCATAGATTTGCTTATTTTCTTAATTAGATGTAAAGTCATCTTTGTAAGTGAAATTTCAGATGGTATAGAGACTTTAGTCCTTGTACAAACTCATGAAGTTATTTTTTTTTTAATGATTCAAGATGAAAACACCAGTACCTGACAGAATAAAGAGGAAGCAGCTAGTTCACTGTGCTACATTGTCTGGCCAAAAAAAGAAAAAGAAAAAAGTTGCAACCAAATAAAAAGGGCTTCTATTTGTTAGTTTTGATTGCAACAGCATCCATTGTGGTATTGTTTTGATAGGTTTGACAAGATTTTCATCCAGTGTTGCATTTATTTTTCACCAAGATCTTGTATTGTTGATTGGAGACTGTCTGGATTCTGTGGTTGCCAATCCATGTGTAAAAATGATGGCCCATGGTCCCTAAAACCCCAAAGAATCCTAGCAATTTTATTTTGGAATATGTATGTGCCTTCAGGAAAGAAAAGATATCAATTGAGGAAATAACCTGGTTGTTTAGTATATTCAGGTAGTCAGCTGAGGTTGGATGGCAAAACGTGATGTATCAACATTAGTGGCTTCTGCTAGTGTGGCGTGAGAGGATATAAGCTAATTGTTGACAATGCCAACTGGGGGAATTTTGCCCCCAGCAAATATGAAAAAGATGGATTTTTATCTAAAAACTCAAGTTTATCAAGAACGGCTTAACATTATGCACTAAAAACCAGACGTATGAAAGGCAACTAGTACTCCTCTCCAGCTACCAGAGGCAGGAGGCCCTGAATGTCATCACACAAAAACCTGTTAAAAGGAAGTTAATACATGCTAAACAAGGCAAACTAATAAAAGTAAAATGCAACACAACAAATCAAAATGCAAAAGAAGACAACCAAACCATACAAGTCCATTTAACAGAGTGCACGTCTGGGAGACTCAGCAGGGGTCCAGCCGTGCGCTTGGTCCAGATGGGGGTGAAATCCAGTGTGGAGGATGTCGGCCACCGGGGCTACGCCCACAGCGGCTAATGTGATGAACCGACCACACTTCAAACTTCTGGTGGTTGAAGGAGGAGGCAGTTTGTTCTGATGCCAAGCTACTGCAGCAATGGAGAGACCCAGTTCACCTGAAAAAGGCAGATCCGATGAAGGCTGACCCAACTATGGCCAGCAAACTGATGCAGGTAAACCGGTGATCAGAGTCACCTGGCAAGACCAGTGCGTCAACTGCTAATGCGCCACAGAATGGAAGAAGCATGCTGAGAAGCAGACAGGAGGCAAACTATAAAACTGTCTGCTCCGCCCTGCAAATATCACTGATGGGTCACACCTGGTGTGTGCAAATTGGAAGAAGAGGAAAAGGATGGAAGCCTTTCCCACTACACTTGTTTGAGAGTTGACCAGCAACAAGCTTTCAAGAGTCATTGTACTTTTCAGTTTCACCTCTGACACATAATTCTTAGAGTGCTCCCAACAAAGTGCATTGTTGGTGTTTGTCTTCTATTAATTGATACTTCTGAGTGCACAGATGCCAGGCTGAGATTGGTATACCCACTTGCTGCTGCTTCAGGGATTGGTTGCTGATGGAGGGTGTTCCTCATAAAGCCCTGGCTCCTCTTCCTCTCCTCCCAACCAGCCAACCTGCCATACAGCCATGAAACTGTCTGGTATTTAGGAGTTTGTAGGGGTGGGCGGCCATTTTTCTTTTCTTCCAATTTTCTCCTGTTTTGTTTAGTTTAGGGCGGTAAGTTGGTTGTGTTTTCTTTTCTTTTTGTTTGACGTTTGTTTGGCCCACACTGAAATAATACCTCCTTTTTTCAGCTCTTTTGTCAGTAGTATTAATTAAGTGAACAATGAAGCTTAGAAACTATGAGACCTATTTCTGTCCATGGTTACTTGAGTAATAAGGAAGATGAGTCATTTCCGTGTTATGCCTCTGCCTCCCCTAGAAGAGGCATTACATTGGCGTCAAAATTAAAGTGTAACTAGACACCCTACTTTTTGTGTAACTCCACCCACTGCCGAATTTGAAAAATGCCTGAAACTGCGAGGGTTGGGGTGATCAGGGAGCAGAGAGGGGGCGGGGTGGGATACGCAGGCAGAAATGATTGACAGACATCAGCCCACCTCAGTGGCAAGATGCAAAACGAGATTCACTAAGCAGCTACACCACAGAGCAGTCTTTGAAGTGGAAGACTTTTCCCCTCCTGAATCTCCTCAGCTACACAAGAGCAAGGTGGTCTTGAACCGGATCAGTCTGAGCAGTTAGTGTTGTTACGCTGACAACGGCTCCAGCAGCTCTGGAACGCTGTGGAGACTCGTGGCAGGTTTTGGTAGCTGCAGGAAGTGCTGCTGTACGTTGTTGCTGCTACGATTTGAGCTGCTGTCTGTCACCAAATGAGGCTAAGCTAAGCTCTAGCACTACTAGAACTGTTGGATCCAAAAACACCTCAAGATTAGACATCCCTACATAGTAAACAATGACTCTACATGTAGAAAGAAGGAACTGAAAAGCTAGATTTTTAAACTTTACTTTGTTGAGGTATTTTATGGTACATTAAACATTTCGGGAATTTCACCTACTTTTATCACTTCTATGTAGATAAAACTAATTTAGAACTTTCCAAAGCAAATAAGATTATACAACAATACCTAGTTCACAGGTAAATCTGAACTTATTCTCATTTATTCTCTGAGCAAAAATCCTACCCATACATTTCCTGAATAAAGAAAAAAACTTAATCTGTAAGGAAACATAAAAACAACCAGAACAACCCAAGTTCCACAGTGATAGATAACAGTATACACACCTGCCTTATTGTTTTCCAAACTGCTGAGAATACAGAGGCATGTTCTCCTTCCCGCATTGTAAATAGTTTAGTGTGCAACTTTCACTGACAAGTGGTCTTATTACAATTGTCATTTCCTAAATGTGCAAGAAGCAGCTGAAAACAGACAAAACCCTCTTGTTGCCTAGCAGCAACAACCACTTCATTCTCAAAGTTGTTCCACCGACTACAATCTTGTCCAAAAAAAAGAAAAAAATATAAAATTATATATATATATATATATACTGTATATATATATATATATATATATACACTTCTCAAAAAAAAAAAAAAGGTAACACTAAAATAACACATCCTAGATCTGATCTGAATGATTGAACTATTCTTATTAAACACTATGTTCTATACATAGTTGAATGTGCTGACAACAAAATCACACAAAAATTATCAATGGAAATCAAATTATTAACCCATGGAGGTCTGGATTTGGAGTCACGCTCAAAGTGGAAAAACACACTACAGGCTGATCCAACTTTGATGTAATGTCCTTTAAAAATTCAAAATGAGGCTCAGTAGTGTGTGTGGCCTCCACGTGCCTGTATGACCTCTCTACAATGCCTGGGCATGCTCCTGATGAGGTGGCGGATGGTCTCCTGAGGGATCTCCTCCCAGACCTTGACTAAAGCATCCACCTACTCCTGGACAGTCTGTGGTGCAATGTGGTGTTGGTGGATGGAGCAAGACATGATGTCCCAGATGTGCTCAATTGGATTCAGGTCTGGGGAACGGGATGGCCAGTCCATAGCATCAATGCCTTTGTCTTGCAGGAGGACACACTCCCAGGGCCAACCGCACCAGCATGTGGTCTCACAAGGGGTCTAAGGATTTCATCTCGGTACCTAATGGCAGTCAGGCTACCCCCCCAAAGAAATGCCACTCCACACCATTACTGACACACTGCCAAACCAGTCATGCTGGAGGATGTTGGAGGCAGCAGAATGTTTTCCATGGCGTCTCCAGACTCTGTCACGTCTGTAACATGTGCTCAGTGTGAAAATGCTTTAATCTGTGAAGAGCACAGGGCAATCTGTTATTACAAGCCAAAGATTATTGGTACACCATCCTCAGACAACATTATTAACCTGGAAAACTGTCTTCAGTTTATACAAAGTTGATTTTCCTTTCTTTCCCACCACCTCAATCTGTTGTTAATTAAAGCTTTCCGTTCAGCCTCACATCAGCAGATGTAAGGAAGTAACAATGTTCTGCTTCGTGCTTTTCTGCGTTAACTGCACCCTTTCCAATGTCTGACCAATCACACCATACCTCTCCAAGCACCACGATAATAAAGTTCTGCTTAGCTGATGCATCGCAAACAAGCCGCATGGTGTTCACAGCCATTTCCGTGATGTCTTGTGGCAACAAGAAGAAGGAAAAGGTTCTTGCTTCTCGCAAAGTGTGTAACAGGTTTAAGGCAGTTCTGAAGGCAAAACGGCGTCCAACACAGTACTAGAAAGTTGTACTTAGTAAAGTAATCAGAAAGTGCATGCAAGCTTAGAAAGATTTAACTATTGATGACATACCAGTGGGCTCCCATGGACTCACCACCTGCCATCAAGGTCTGGTGCAGTGTGAGTTGGGTGGCGGCCGAAAGCGGGGACCCTGGCGGTCTGATCCTCGGCTGCAGAAGCTAGCTCTAGGGATGTGAAATGGGAAGGAGCTTGAGCTGGTGTGGGAGGTTGAGCGGTTCTGGCTAGATATAGTTGGACTCACCTCAATGCATGGCTGTCCTTAAGAAGGGCTAGACCCTCTTCCATTCTGGAGTTGCTCCCAGTGAGAGGCGGCAAGCAGGTGTGGGCATACTCATTGCCCCCCTACTTGGCGCCTGTACAATGGGGTTAACCCCGGTGGACAAGAGGGTAGCCTCCCTCCACCTTCAGGTGGGGGATGGGTCCTGACTGTTGTTTCTGCTTATGCACCAAACAGCAGTTCAGAGTACCCACCATTGTTGGAGTACTTGGAGGGTGTGTTGGAGAGCACTCCTTCTGAGGACTCCCTCGTTCTGCTGGGGGACTTCAATGCTCACGTGGGCAATGACAGTTAGACCTGGAGGGGCGTGATTGGGAGGAACAGCCTCCCTGATCTAAATCTGAGGGGTGTTTTGTTATTGGACTTCTGTGCTCGTCATGGATTGTCCATAACGAACACCATGTTCAGACAGAAAAGTTTCCACATGTGCACTTGGCACCAGGACACTCTAGGCTGCAGTTCGATGATTGACTTTGTAGTGCCCGCATGTCTTGGACACTCAGGTGAAGAGAGGGGCGAAGCTTTCAACTGTTCACCACCTGGTGGTGAGTTGGCTCAGATGTGGGGGACATTGAGTCTGAGTGGGCTGTGTTCCGTGCCTCTATTGTTGAGGCGGCCAACCGGAGCTGTGGCTGCAAGGTCGTCGGTGCCTGTCGTGGTGGCAATCCCCGAACTCGTGGGTAGACACCAGCAGAAAGGGATGCCGTCAAGCAGAAGAAGGAGTCCTATCGTGCCTTTTTGGCCTGTGGGACTCTGGAGGCAGCGGATGGGTATCCGCAGGCTAAGCGGAATGCGGCTTCAGTGGTGGCTAAGACAAAAACTTGGGAGGCTTGGGCATGGGAGGAGTTTGGAGAGGCCATGGAAAATGACTTCCGGATGGCTTCGAGAAGATTCTGGTCATCCATCCAGCTCAGGAGGGTGAGGCAGTGCTCCGTCAAGACTGTGTATAGTGGGGATGGGGAGATGCTGACCTCGACTCAGGACGTTTTTGAGTTTGTAAAGGGAATACTTCAAAGACTTCCTCAATTCCACCGGCACGTCTTCCGATGAGGAAGCAGAGTCGGGGGACCCTAGCATTGGCTCTCCTATTTCAGAATCAGAATCAATTCCAGTGAGGATTGGACTCCGCCAAGGCTGCCCTTTGTCACCAATTTTGTTGATAACTTTTATGGACAAAATTTCCAGGCGCAGTCGAGGTGTTGAGGGGATCTAGTGTGGTAGCCTCAGGATTGGATCTCTGCTCTTTGTGGATGATGTGGTTCTGTTGGAGTCATCGGGCTGTGATCTTCAGCTCTCGCTTGAGCGATTTACAGCCGAGTGTGAAGCAGCTGGAACGAGAGTCAGCACCTCCAAATTAGAGACCATGCTCCTTAGCCAGAAAAGGGTGAAGTGCTTAATCCGGGTCAGGAGTGAGGTCCTGCCCCAAGTGGAGTAGTTCATGTATCTCGGGGTCTTGTTCACGAGTGAGGGTAAGATGGGGCAGGAGATTGACAGGCGGATTGGTGCGGCGTCTGCAGTGAGTTTTCTCTTCAGGGTTGCCGGGCTCTCCCTTAGAGATAGGTTAGAACCTCAGTGATCCGGAAGGGACTCGGAGTAGAACCGCTGCTCCTCCTCTTCGAGAGGAGCCAGATAAAGTGGCTCGGGCATCTGGTCAGGATGCTTCCTGGTAATGTGTTCCGGGTAATGTAAACGCACGTCCGACCAGGAGGAGACCCCGGGGAAGACCCAGGACACGTTGGAACGACTACATCTCTTGGCTGGCCTGGGAACGCCTCGGGATCCCCCCGAATGAGCTGGTGAATGTGGCCGTGGAGAGGGAAGTCTGGGTTTCCCTGCTTAGGCAGCTGCCCCCACAACTTGACCCCGGATAAGCGGTAGAAAATGGATGGATGGATGTACCAGTGTAAGAGGATTCAAGGATACAGTTTTCCTGTGTGCATCAGTGTTTGCACATGTGACCTCTTTTAGGTGTCTGTATGATCTCTTGCCCTCTGGGCTGTAATTAATTAGAGCTACAATAAGACCTGATCAGAATTCCTTTGTAATTCACAACCCTAGCAACCTTTCTTTCCAGCCTGCAGCGCTGCTCTTGACCCAATGCACAAGCTCCTGTTTTATGCATTGAAAGTGGGTGAAGCTCATTTAACTGCTTGTCAACATGTATTGTGCAACCTGTGGGTCTCTAGCAGGCATGGACTAATCATCGGGAGTGAAAAATCATACCTAGAAAGACAACATTTTCATTTACAAAAGGAGGCATTACTAATTTCTAACATGGGTATTGATATGGTTTAATAGGTTCATGGTTTATTGATGTAATTTAAAGAAAAAAATCCTACTTTGCATTCTGCTGGGAAGCTGCCACTGGGAATATCTTGCGCACTGCAGCCTGCGTCCCTTGGCCACTAAGGATTATTTTTACTAGTCAGCCATTGAGACAGTTTCTTTTGATCTAACATCTCCAAATTAGGATTCTAATACACATTATCAAAAATGAATTACCATTTTCAGGGGTTTCAAAGATAATGGGTATGATTATATTCACACATGGCTGGCATTAAATATGTTAAACAGACGCTTTCTCTTTTTTTGCTCGGTCAGGGTGCAAAGTGTTGAATTAGTGATGGCCTGCATGGTGCGACTCTCCAGAAGAACCTGTCTTAAAGTCAGAGCTGTGGTTTAAAGGATGCTGTAATTTGGGCTTCAGCAATTATTTAACAATCCCTGCCAGAGCTGTTGTTACACTTGACAAGGGATTTGTACATCATAGTGTAGGAAAGTAAAGAAAACACAGTCACAGTGTCTGTCATAATATTTTTCCTCCTTCAATTTGGAGGGATGAACTTAGCAGTCCGTGTCTCAGAATCTTAACATCTTCATACCATCTCACTCAGACAGGAAGAAAAAGAAACATATTTTTAAAACCAAGATTTTTGGTTTATATCAGATTAAGACTTTAAACATCTGCTAAAAATAAAGCATTTGGCAGGATGATTAAGCTTTACAAACACAAAGCAACTCTCTGTATGGATGTCTTAAAGAAAACCGCATGAGTGCACATGAATGAGAACAATTGTACAGTTTGAATCCATTATTGATTGAGCTGCTAATTTAAATGTTTTTGTTTGATCTGAGACACCAAAGTTTCCTTCAGCTCTCAAGCTTTGATCACTTGCATGTGCCTTTACCCTTCACCATATCCTTCAAATAACTGCATTTATTATTCTTGCTAATTAATGATGTTTCATTAACTATTTCATTTATAGGACAAATTAAGTGTCTTTCTGTCTCAGCTGATTGCCAAGTGTTTAGCTTCTTTGTCTATTTCTGTAGGCAATATTTAGGTATGTAATTAATTTCTTTTGCTGGAAACACAATTGATTCATTAAAAACAGAGAATTCTCCTTATCATTTTCCCTGAAGGTTTGCACCCACAATTTCCTGTTCTATTTCCAGCCTATAAACTGTTCAGTCGGGGCCAATCCCAATCAAGACACATTTAATGATAATGGTGGACCCTTGCTTAGCTATTCAAAGTTAGCTGACCTTACAAAATTAAACGAAAGGAAATTAATTTTCATTGAAATTAACAATATGCTTAACAACTAATGGAAATTTAGTAAAGCTTGAAAGCTTTTCCATCACCTGATGTGTGAATATTTTTAATACTTATTCATACTAAATTGTGCATTCTTCTGGATTTCTGTTGTGTATTGTTCACAACAAGCAGTTATTCAATATATGCAACTGAATAAGGATTTTTTTTTTTGCTAAAATTGTCCCTTCCATGTTGTGTTAGTTTAATGGCTGGAGGTCTCAGGGTGGAGGGTTTAAAATAAAGAGAAAGAGATTCTTGTCTCTTCTCAGGAGCCATTACTGGACAATAGAAATTGATTCCTGCTACACCATTGGACTACTCTATGGTGATCCATTTATCTCTTAATCTGTCTGCGACCAGAGGTGGAGAGTCAGAAACGGACAAGAGCCAATGCACCAAAGTCTACACAACATTTTCTAAACTAATTAATCAACGTTGGGCCTCAGCACAGGTCCAGGAACCAGTGAGAAGACTGCAGAAGTGCAACACTGCCACCTACTGCAGCTCGCCAGAGAGTAAGAGAAAGCAGTGGGACCCACAGGGGTAATGAGATGAGAAAGCAGGCTTTCGCCAGTTTTCTGTCACATTGTGTTTTCTGGTTAAAAGAGATGACCACTGATTCAGCTGTTGTGAAGCTCAGGGAGACCAGCATATGGCCACGGTAACTAAAACAGGGCTTGCCAGCAATGTTAATTATAATTTGCAGATTTAATAGAGATAAAACGTCTGGCTAGAGCAATACTCAAGGTTAGTGTGTGATTTATTCAAACTGCACAGATTAAATTCTGTTGGTAATGCTGGAATCAATTGCCAGCAGTCTGTAGAGGAATTACAGCAAGTGTTGAGCATATTTATTTCCCCATGAAAAAATATATAAAACTAATCCCATATAAATAAGTAGATATAATTATTTTCTAGTTGAAAAATAAATAAAGAAAAGGGGTTTAGTTGTGTTCTCTTTGTAATTATCGTGTTATTATTCTATTTTACGCATAAGTGCTACAATGAATGTTAACTATGTTTCCCTTTTCAAGTCATAGTTGGTCTAAAGCCTCCTGCTGTTCTGAAACTAACATAACAATTCTCGATAAGAACCATTTATTTTGATGAAGTGTAAAAGAATACGTTCTGCGTATAATTCCATCAAATATATTTCAGATCAAATTAAAATTAAATCCATAGTCATCAAACAAAAGCTCACTCGTGGCGCTGCTACCTTCTCAGTATTCCTCAGCATATTTCATATGGCTGGAAATTTCAATGAAGGAATCATTCAAAGACCTCCATTTTCAGAGGTAAATATGTCAGACATTAAAAGTCTCTTTTGAAGTGAAATGAAACTGAATATTAATGCAGCACCATCCTCTACCTTAAGTCTACAGCTTATTGCAGGATAAATTGATTAAAGATCAGTGGGAACTTTGTGTGCACTTCATGTGACTCTTGAAGCTTGACGGAAAGGAACTTCACACATATTTAGACAACTATGATATGATTTTTTTTCCATATCCTCAGAGCATTTATTGATGTTTACAGCTAATATTAACAAACCACAAAAATATGCTTAGTTCATCCTCAGTCCTGGCATAAATGCATGTATCACTGTCTCAACACATTTGCTGCTTGAGGGGTTTATGTCCTGAAGCATACAAGCACTTTATTAATCAAGGTATTTTCACTCTGCTAGTACACTGATTATTACTATCTTTGAATGTGTATGTTTTTTGTTATTTTGAAGTAAACCAATATTTGTACTGCAGTCACAAAATTGCCTTCAAACATATGCATGCAAATGCACACACAGACCTGTTTCCTTCTCAAGTTGCTAATAAATACCTAAATTAAGGTTTATTTGCTTAGCCTGTCAGGATAAGGCCCATGAAAATTTTGGAAAGTGCAACTCATTCACTCTAAAAAATAGCTGCATCTTCATTTGAACACAATATAGGCATAATGTGATGCACATAATGGCTTATGAGGGGCTAAATCACTCTTTGGTAACATATTCTTTAACCTGCCGACTTTAAAACTCAGTTTCTTCCAAAGTGTTTAAATATGCCTGAAACAGCCAATTAATGAGATTTTCTGTAAATGTAAGACATATCTTTATGATGTTCAACATGTTTGTTTGAAACTAGTAAGAAGAACCCCGTTCAAAAAAAAATTAAAAAAAAATGGAATTGTGAGAATTTCAGACACAGCGTTGACTGTAATTAAAAACAGCAAGCAAAGACCTTCAAGCTTCAGAAGGATTTATTTTATTTATATTAGAATGTGGAAGATATATCAAATGCCAAAAGTGAGATATTTTATTCTTTCATTGATACCTAATCTGGGGGCATTTGGTTTGACTGGGTGAGGAATGCTGAGAAGTACCGAATCTTCAATTGGTTCTTTCACACTGTACTTCATTCAAGTGAACTAAACTCTTCACTCTAGATGACCAATGACAAAGAAGACAAAAAGCAGGAGGAAGATGAAAACCTTGCTTGTTGATTGGCCAGAATCAACAACTGTAATTCTTCCCTTTCAGCCTGCTCATGCACCACAAATAAACAATAGAGCAACACCATATACATGCATGTCTTGGGGATTCTGCTTTTACTATGTTCAAAGCTAATACAGTTTCACAAGAATCTGTCCAGTAATAGCAGCAGGCGAGGCAGCGAGCTATCCAGCATGTTGCTCTACGACTCACTCTACGTCACTTCCACTCTTTAGTTCACTAGATGTTCCATTTGCTTTCACACTGTGAGTGAACCCTGGTTTGCAAGAAGACCAGACTTTTCTTCTTTTGTCCTCACCAAAGTACGAATAAATGTTTACACTACTGCAAACAATCTGTGCTATCCTGAATGCGGAGCAGGGTTCGTTTAAAGTGTACCAAACATTGCTAGTCTGAATGTACCAGAAAATATAGCTCATCTTGAATCCGATGGCTGCAGTGTGTTTCAGCAAATCCCGGAATAGCAAGTGGTAAAGCTCATCAGTTAACTGATAACATGACAGGGGGTTAAATAAGGAGAAACTCGGAGACGCAGAGTCTCTCGGAAGTGAAAATGAACAGAGGTTCAGCAATTTAGAAATAAATAAATAAATAAGTAATCTATCTTTAAGTTGGTATTCTCTCATGGAAAACATGGCACAGGCTCAAGAACAATTTAAGAAATCATCATCTGTGAATACAGTTAGCTATGCCATCCACAAAAGCAGATTAAAGCTCTATTAAACAAAGAAAATGCCAAATGATAACATGATCTAGAAATGGTTCTATCTTCACTGGGGTGAAGTTAATTTGAAATGGAGTTATGCAAGGTGAAAAATATTCATAAAATTTTTAATTTCAAATTCGTTATGGAAATCATAGATGCTATGTCCTTTAGAAAAAAGAGGAGCTGGATTAAGACCATGATAAGCCACATGCTGTATCTACTGGCTTGATAACAGAAGAGTCCAGTAGCTAGACTGGCCTGTATGAAATGCAAAATACAATAAAGAAGACATGTAACTGTTTATGAAATTTGTAAATCACTTTATTCTGTTTCTATTTACCTTTTACAGTGTCCCAGCAGTTTGGGAATTGGGGTTGTGTTTACAACTGCTGCACTCTTGGTCATGACAACACAGCCTCTCCTGGTACCTTGTTCTTGCAGTGTAGTGATGAAATGTAATAAAGTAATCTCTGTCCCTCCTCCCTTTGGGTGAGACAAAACACCCCAAAATGATTCCAGACAGTTCTCCTGTGGCCAGTCCACTCCCTTCATTTTCTCCAGCTCAAGGCACCGGTGTGCACTGTAAGTATGTCTCATCTAATAACTTTGCACCACAGTGAACGGGAGCTCCTCTGAACTAAATGCACATTTTGTCCTGATACCTCAGGCCTGCTTTTCCACTGGTTGTGGAGATGCACTGCGCCTCAGTCCGCAGTGTGAGCGCACTGTTATGACTCAACAAGGGTTAATTAGTGAAAAGACCTTCTGTTTAGCTATGTCTGAGAGTGATTAGTAAGTTTTTCTAATTTTCTTCTTGCATACTGCATCATTTGTCAGGAGTGACCTTATAAGAGGGGAAGCAAGAAATTAAACACTACTTGGTGGAGAATTGCTGTACTGTTCTGTTGTACCAGTTTAAATGTACGAAAGGTCACAACAGTGGAATATTTAGCATCCATTAAAACACTGAACAAACCTGTTGCAGGAGTGTGTGTGGACATTTTAACGGTCTGGGTGAGATACTGAAATAGTTTTCTTTCCCCTCTTATTCTTTATTAATTGGCACTGCATTTTAATTTATTGTAATTGATAATTATTAGTATTATGTACAGCAGTCTTGAGTCTCTTGCATTGAGAACTGTATATCAACTCCACAAAGGAGTAAGTACAGCTTTTTTTTTTTTTTTTTTTTAAGCATTCTCCATGCCAAATGATCAACTTTTCCTCAGAAAATAAAACTTTCAAAAGGTTTTGGAACCTTATTCTTGTCATCCAGCTTAATAAATGGGAACCCCATTTATCAAGGAAGAAATGTTGTCTAGATCAGCGGTTCCCAACTTAGAGTCTGGGACCCCCCAAGGGGGTCCCCCAGAGAGGCTCCCCGAACCTTTGAACATAAGAGCCATTGTGATTAATGTCCACAAATTGTCCCTATTTTAAGGGGAAAAAAGTAAGGCTGTATGTTTATCATTTACCTTTGTTTTCATCAAAGGACAGGACTCAACCAGAATACATTATATATTGTGAAAATCTCCCTTTTGAAAACCAAGTATGTTTTCAGCACAGGGTGGAGCAAGGGGTCCATGGCATTTTAGCATATACTTGAAGGGGGTCCCCAAGGAAAAAGGTTGGGAACAACTGGTTTAGATTGAAAAGCCCAGGGTAATTTAGCCGATACATTGCTAACCTTCGCTCACCCCAATTTTGACTAACTTTTGCCACCTGGGTCTTCACAGAGGATAAAAACATTTACTATGGATGAATGAAATGATGGTGGATTGGTTGGATGAATGTCTATAAAAAACAAAACATGTTAATAAGACTTATAAGCCTTTATTTGTTCTAAAATATGTGGGTTTTTTACAAATTTTTTTTTCAAATCCTGAAATTTGATCACATATTTTGAACTGCAAAGTTCTTGCTTTTACTTTGTGCGTATAATACGATCTTATTGGATAATAGTGAAAATGATCCAGATTGACAATAACCATTTCAATGGTACAGTTTTTTTCTGGCCAGCACAAAAGATGGTGATTCAGTGCCACATGGTGCTGCTTTTGGTCTTAGCTTCCTCTTGAAAGGTAACAAGGAATCTAAAGAAAATCTTCAGTTTGATAACAGGTAAAGCAAAGACAGCTTCATGTCTGGGTACTGAATAACTTAATTGGCAGAGCATCTGCCTCCAATAAGGGAAACCAGAGTTCAATTCCCCCAGGGGACGAACAGTAACACATTTCTATTGGGTCCTTAGGCAAGACCCTTAATGATACCGCCTAACCACTGGACATCACCTTGGATAAAAGCATTTGCTAAATGATCGGCGGGGCCGGTCGCTGCAAATTTTGGCCCACTGGGGCCTGTGCCCCAAGACCGCGGGGGGCTCTGGCTGGGGCTCTCTTATGCCACCCTCCGGGTGGGGTTTGGTTCGTATTCGGGGGGGGTGGCTTGAGTTCGTGCTCCGGGGTTGCTGTTAATGGTCCATGTCTCTGGGCTGCCCTGGTCTGCTTCTAGCCTCCGTGGAGGCGGGGTCACATTTGCATGATCTCACTCATCACTCCTCATCTCTGATAACTCCTTGTTCCTCATCCTCTACATGCTGACACAGTCACTGAGTCGTCCAGTGGGTTTATCCATTAAGAAATAATTTTCCTTTTTTATTTTTCAGTGTTGTGATAAGTTTGTGATATGTCTTTGATTTAGTCATTACTTAAAAACTATTAATCTCTGGCAGCTCTGTATTTCGGTAAAAGCTGTAAGAAATCTTCTGGTGTGTTTGTACAAATGTAGAAGTTTGTTAGTGTGGACTGAAGGGTCGTTGTCTTCTGTTTGTGGGGTTTTTGTCTCTTCATTCTTCTTCTCTCTGCTTTCCCTTTAGCTTTTTTTTTTTGCTGTCTTCTTTCCTTTTCTGTCCCCTCTGGTCGGGTCCAGCAAGATTACATACATTCCATGATTCAAAGTAAATAAATAACAGTAAATAAATAAATAAAGGAATCAGACTATCAAGAGGAGTTTTATACTTATAAGCCTCCCCTTGGCAAAGCAAATTTGTTCGGCACAATACAGCAACCAGACTATCATTTTGCTTGCTATGATGCTGGAAAAGTAAAATAAAAAGTAAAATAATAATAATCATTGAGAGATTGACAAAACTTGGTACCTTCGAATTTTCCGTGTGGTGCTCGATACGCGCTGATGACGTAACAAGGCCTCGGTTGGTGACTTTTGGCATGCTGAATCAATGCTCAGAAACAATGCTCGCAACACTTCCGTGTTACATGCTCGACACGTGATCGAGCAGATCGGCTTGAGCTTAACATCCCTAGGCATAGGCGACTTAGCCGGTTTTTGCAATGCAGTGTTTATGCAACTGTCTGTTTATTGTAACGGTAGGCTACTGCTATTTAATGTTACTGCTATAACATTTAAAGTAATGTGTTAAATTTGTATTTGTCCAGATGGCTGAGAAATCTTTTGCAGCCACAACAGGCCACTGTAGAAGCTGCTAGAGAGCCTCATTGTCTTCACCAGAAGCTCTCAGTGAAGAATAGTTATTTCAACAAAGAATAATGATTGCAGTACTAATACATTTTATGTTTTGTCTTTTTTATATCTAACTATTATTAAATAATATTTGGATCTATAGCAAGTAGGTCTAAATGAACACTGAATGCACAATGCAGAAATGTCATAAAGATGATTGAATACAGACACTCTGGGTGGTGGGCCTAGGTGGCTGGAAGGGCATGAGGGAATTATTTTAACTAAACAACTTTGTCTTATGACTGAGATTTGTAGCTTCAGTTTTGGTAAGCAGTTTGCCACGTGGGGTCGGGGACAAAACGCTTGTTTTTGCCTAGGGCACCTGCCGGCTATGTATGTAGTTTAGGTTCATCTTTATTAAACCTTTTCACCGGCGCCAGTCTGCCTCCTGCTTCGCCTACCTGCATTTGGGTCCTCATCACAACCACACTGTGACACTTTTTTTGTGTATTGGAAATAAAACTGAATTGGTGAAAATCAACAAAGTAAAACAAAGGAAAGTTGGATTGGCTGAGTCAGCGATTGAGCATTTTATTTGCCAGTGTCCAGAAGGCAATGTATGTGTGTTAGTGTGAGCATTCTGCATTTTCTGTGTGTAGTGGAGTGCAATGAATGGGAAGCTATTTGAGAGTTACTGCTTATGAGCTGCACTTAACAGAATGTGACAGACACAAAATGACAGCATTTGGACCAAGATTCAGTATGCCAAGTTGGTTTTTTTGCACACACATCTCAGACACATACACACTCCGCCATACATACAATCATGAGGGGACAATTGGATCTGTTCCACCAAACACAAATCAATGTCTTTGTGGCTTCACATACACAGATCTACCATCAGTTTTCAATTTTTCTGAGGACCCTTGGTGACATGTTACATTTTCAAGCTCCTTAAACTCCTTAAACACATGCATGTCAAACCTAAACATTAACCTGATTCTTCATTAACCTTGATTCTACTCTGCATCTTTAAACCTCAAAAAGTTCTTTAAAATCAGTCATGTTGGCAAGAGGGGTTGTCCTAACTCCCAAGGTCTAAAATGCAAATTGGTCCTTACTGAGGGACAAAACAATGTCATCTAAACCAGCAAGTGCCTGTTCCGCCTGGCTGTGACAGCCAGAATTGTAGCTATAAGACGGATTATCTTGCAGGATTTCCACCCAGCTCCTCCTGCTGAGCAAGGTCACAGGGCACAGATCTCCCTGTCAATTTAGTGGCAAGGGTCTATTTTTTTTATTTTTTTTTTACAAAAGTAATATAAAGAAGCTCAGAATTTTTTTCTTTTCTTATTTTGTGAGTATCAAAAAGAAATACAACTCTAAAGCGGAATGAAAGATCACATTTTTGCCAAACATGTCATGTCTTTGATTTTTAACATGTTCAACTCACTCTACACCCACGTGCTGCATCAAACATTCTGTTGAAGAAGAAATGTCCTGATTCAGAAATTCCTCTTTTTCTATGTGTCACATCATATCAGAAGACCACTTCAAAGAAAAAAAGAGTAGTGATAATGCAGCTTCACACACAGGCATTCACCATACATATGTGTTAAACTATGTAAAATACACACAGGATTATCCAGTCAGTATTTATTTACTTAAGGTGCAAAACGTCTAAATCTACTTAAATCTCACAACTATGTACTGTATGCATCAGCCAAGCAGTAACATTCAAGTGAAAAAAAAATTAAGCCATTACAGAAGCACCAAAAATAAGTACTTCCCTTGAATGGCTACTTAATGCAGTTTTCAAAAGAGAGCAAATCACCATAAACCGCCATGTTGAGGTGCCCTACTTCACAACAAGAATAGATATGTTCACATTTTAATTATAGTTACTTATGAAATTATGCAAAATTGAGGGAGTAAACCACACTGAGTGCAGGTGCATTTATGTTTGAAACATGCATAATATCCCTGGGTTCTCACCAGTTTATTGCATCTCATCAAGATAGAGAAAGCTAGGTTCAAAACTCCAGATTTAATAGCAGCCTTCCACAAACTAATATGTGACGTCAAAATACCATATTGGTCCAACATCTTTTCTCTTTTAATTTGTTGAGGCTTTTCTGGACTTTAATCAAGTTAAAAGAAATAAGATCATGAAGTTGACAAGCAGCAAGGAGTCACAGGTCGGGACAAACACAGGGCATCTGCAAAAAGGGCTTTTAGCCACCATTCATGGGAACCTGTTCAACCACGTGAGCTACCTGGCATCCACTGCATTCTTTTTCAAAAATTAGATCTCAACACAACTTATTTCTTATGTGAAGAGAGCAAAAACTGACACATTGCAAATAGTGTAGACCTAAATAAAAGGCACCACTTTTAATTAAAATCTTAAGAGCATCCACTACAGTCATAAGTCATCTCAAGGCAAGCTCACCATGAAACAAACACTGAATATTTATTCATGTATTCTATTAGATGATTGAAGCTGTGTAGAAAGATGCAAACTACTGCTTTCTCTCTTTGTAAGATGCGATTTTACTGTCTTTGAAGATGTTTTGTGTATCTGTCCATGTTTCTGCAGAGCAGGGACCTGCTGGAAGCCAGTTTTTGCTGAGTCAGGCAAAATTGTTTTTAATCCTTTCCTGCGTAAGATAAAAATTTAAATAAAATGCTTAAAACAAACAAATAAACACGTAACATAAAAAAAGGAAACATGTACGCACCTCAGGAAGGATGTGGATCAAGAGAAATAAGATGATTGCTGTGTCAAATCTAGGTCCATCATTACCACACCACTCCATACAACTGCACCTTAAATATCACAAACTGCACTAAATTTCTTCCCTTTTCTTAATTACAAAAAGAAGAAAGAAACAAGAAATACTGAGAAGAGAAAGGGCATGACAGCGAGCCAGAGCTGACAGAGTGCTCAGTAATGACAGTTTGTAAGCATCTGGTCTGCAGAACCACTTCACTTCCTTCCTTCCTGTACTTATCTGTCTCCATCTTTTTGTCACCTCCATTTTCTGACCCAGCCTTCTCTCTCCATCAGAAACAGAATTCAACATAAAAAAAAAGTGCCACCAAAGTTTTACTCTCTCGCTCTGTTTCTTTTTTCTTTTTCTTTTTTTTATAAGGCTGCCCTATACAGTATATATTTGGATAAATATGCGTGTTGTTCCTTAGGCTCTGTACTTTGGCCCATTTAGTTTAAAATACAGAAACTATAATTTATATAAGGTTTTTTTCCATCGCATGAAAGATTTTGCCACTATTAAAAAGGTATAGTGTCAGATTCAGCTTACTTTGCAAATTTTTACTCTCACAAAGTTTCATGGTAGAAAAGATACATTAAGTAATCATTTTATATTCTTAATTGAATGATTAAATGATTTAACCTAAATTACATACAAATAATGCAAAATACTAATACAAAAAATTGTAATAATTATAATAAGATGAAGAAGTATTTTTCCATTCTGTATAAAATCCTGCGGACTATATATTTAGAAGCACAGATTCTAAAATTAAATTTACAGATGCATATAACCTGGGATTAATACAGCCTTTTATTTCATTCCAAATCCTTCATCAGGCAACTTCCCAGTGAAATGTGACAAAGTGCTCCAACATCAGCATGAGATTAGTGTGGAGTAGGACTACATTGCCTGAGGATATTCCACTTTTCCACCTTTAATTTTTTTTAACATTTTTTCTCTTTGTTCTGCTAAATGATGAAATGTTCAATAGGTTTTGATGCATTGGGCTGAACCTGGGCACACAAACTGCTTCTGCATTCATCCTGCCGCTTCTCTTAGCAGAGAAATCTTGAATAAATCTTAGTGTGACAGTTCCTTTGGCAGACATGTATGCCCACGCTTTAGCAGCACCATCACCATGGCTGACAGATGGGGTAATCTTCTTTGGCACATAGACTCGTGTTTCTCTTTTTATTTTCCTTCATTTTCATTTTTCTGTCATTTGAAAGAGGCTGATTTTAACATCATCAGTCCATAGAACTTTATTCTCCACCAAGTGAGAGATATTTGTTTGTTTGTGAGAATGATTGCATAAAAACTATTTGGCAAATTTCCCTAACACTTTGTGGGGAAGTGTAGTGTAGTACGGGGTATCCAATGACATTAAGGTGTAGATCAGATCATCTTCTTTAAAACTACAAAATAGCGTAGCAGTCTCAGGAGAGTGCTTTCCAAATGCTCTTTTAATTTAAATGTTTTTGAAATAGCAGCTTGACCTTTTTGTTGTTGAGTCTTATAAGTTGTTTTTTATCTCATATTGATGAATATAAAGTCTTTTCTTCATTTCCAGTGGATACTTGTCTTGCTGTGCAGTTATAAAAAAGTGTTTTTATAACTGTCCAGATCAACAAGAGTTCACGCTGACTTAAAGGCTATTTTCTATTATTAATATTAGATATTGAAGAGGGAAAAAATCGCTGAAAATAATCTGCAACTTATTAAAATTTTAGGAAATCACAGTCAGACTGTAAACTCCTGACCATGATGTGCCAGTGTTTTAAGTCTCCAGACTTTAATGTGAGACTTAATCTGTGATACATGTGTTCAGTAACATTAATGGTTATACCAATCTGTTAAAGCCAAGTAATCAATCATTCAGACCACGGTCAGGTTTAATATTCCTCACATAACAATAACAGAGAGCCACACTGCCATCACGGCTTTTCCTGCATGTTTAGACAGCATTACAGGTATTATACCTGTCGCTACTACTGTGCACATCTATCCTTTTAATATGCAATGCAGAAACAACTCATAATCAGATTCAAAAGATATTTGACCTTCAGTGGTTATGAAAGCAACTGTATATGTCAAAAATGGTGTTTTAAGGAGATGGTTGGATAATAGAAATAAAAAAAAAAGAAATCCAAAACATTGTGAGCTGTTATTAATTGAATGTAACTCATATGTTGATCTCCATAATGTATTACATAAAGGCAAATGTTTCCATGGATCATGGATATATTCTGTGATTTTGATGGGGAGGTATTTATAGTGAAGGTTGATGGGTAAAAGCAGCAGGTTTCTCATACAAAGGCATATTTTTTTTACAAGTTAATTGAAGCAGGAAAGTTAAACATGAGTGATGGTTTGGTTTTGGTCCTGTTTTCAACCTCCAGTTCATTTGCTTGAGCTATTTTTATCTGGTTTACAGTAGACTAGTTCTGAACAACGGAAGAATAATGTGGCAGTAAAGTCAAGGTCAGTCAATATTATTTGACAGATTTCCTTTAAACAAATAATACAATTTTCTTTTAAGTGAGTATTACTTTTTTTTTCTTACCTTGTGAAATGGACTCTTTGCAATTTATAAGACTTGATTGCTAAAGCTGAACAGCATGTGGATCGGTTATTTCCTTGTCCTGGTATGAGCAAGGATAATTCTGCCGTTTTGTTAGCAATTAAAAGAATTTCAGCAGCAATTTTCCTCGGCTTCTGTCGAGCATGCAGCTTGTGCTCATTGTCCTAAATGGCCAATTTCTGTCTTATGTTATGGGCTGATGAGGCAGCAAAAAAGTCAGTGTGTATTACTTTACATATTTCATAGTGTGAATAAAAAACAACTCAAAAGTTCATATAAATTAGTAGATATTTTCTTTTTTCTTTTTTTAAAGCTACACAAAAGTTTAATTACTAAATAATTTGGAGTGATGAGGTAAAACAATATTTATTTATTTGTCTCTTTATTCATGCAGTCTACGACCTGCTGCCTAGTCCATCTAACCTCTTTACCTGGGGGAAGGTAGAGACACCAGCTTGTCCCCTCTACCAGAAAAGAGGA
>JBAMHW010000007.1:29185504-29208108 GCA_037177495.1 Rhadinocentrus ornatus | reverse complement strand
TGAAACAATAAAAGGCTTGCAATATCTCAGTTGATTTGTAATGAATCCAGAATGTATGACATTTCATGTTTTTTAATGCATTACAGGAAATAAAGAACTTTATCACAATATTCTAATTTTCTGAGATAGTCCTGTATATAGACTCTTTCCTCACCTACTTCTCTTCTGGGCCTTAGAGCTTGAGAGTTCTTAGGTTTGTACTCTCTCACGCTCTCACTTTCTTTCTATATATGTATATAGATGGATGATACCACTACATATGGACAAGCAAGAAATAAAGTGACCATCCTGATGCAAAAATGATGGTTTAAAGAAACATTACTGAACTTTGGCCTTTTCCTTCAGCGAGGCACCCCCTAGCAACAGCTGATTAAGCATCTATCTTGCATCCTACCAGAACCCTGAGATCTCTATAGAAAGTAAAAGTCAGTCCAACGTTGACTCTTGTCTCATCTCATGTTATGTCTCTTTCTCTCTTTCTTTTCCTCTCTTCCTTTGACAGTGCCTTCTTGTATTTCTTTGGTAAATTAGCCATGGTACGAATGCAAAATGGCCAGCATGTTGATATCCAGTTGCTGGTGTGCAACATGCTGCATAAAGCAAAACTCAGCTGAAACATGGCGCAGCAATCCAGAGCCATTGTTGTCCAGCTTGGGACGCTGCTGGACAACAATGGCTTCAGGAATGTTCATAATAAATGTCAGTGTGTCATCAAAAAGAGTCAGAAATGCATATTTTTTTAAGGTCAGAAAGTTACATAGTGCTTCTTTAAAGTTACTATATCATGTTCACTAACACCAGTACGAAACATTTGAGGTGTAAGTTGTGCCCCTATCATGAGTAGCTTTTACCATGGCTCCCCTTTCTGAATTCTTTCTTCATTCTACAAACTGAAAATACTCTGACCACGGACTGCTGCAGGTAAGATACAGTAAGTACTTTACTCAACCCTCCAAAAAAAAAGGAGAAATCCTACAGGGACAAATACAATCTTAAAAGTGAATGCTGTCAACATCAACAAGATAAAGATTGCATCCCATCAGTCGCAAACTGAAGTGTACACCCTGTTTTGGTAAGAAATGAAAGAGATCAAGCACATTTCAAGGTGATACCACATCTTATTGGTGCATCGAAGGGGTTACCACTGAAAAGTCACAGCATCCTTTTCCCCTTTAGATAGCTGAGTAAAAAAAGAAATCCCTTTAGAGAGGATGCAAGAGGCTCTCGTATCAATCCATCAGGCTAACAACTAGGAAAATGCCACTTCTAAATGAAATTCTCTTGTCTTGGGCTGAGCTCAACTTGAAAAGACCGGTCACATGAGGGTTTAAATGGAAATCTATTTTCTGGGATGAAAATCAAACTGGCCATCATTCTGTCCTGCCTCACCTCTCCCTTGGGGACGTGTCAGATATGTAACAAGCAGTCATTTTCTCAGCTGTCAAACTGCTCTTACCCAGCTCTCTTACCCCTACCCATGCTGTCAACTTCAAATTCTAATCTGCTTAAATGTCTATCTGTGTGCTATCAAGTACAGTTTGGAAAAAAAATGTGTTTGGAATTACAAGGAGATTCTTTCCTTTTATTTATTATTAATGCGCGTGTATGTGCTCGCATTTGAGTGTGTGCTCTGTAAGGGTCTTGAACGAGGTAGCATAGCAAAGTAGGTCATGACAGAGGTTAGTACTGCATTAGTGACTGTCACTGCTGGGACAGGGGAGTGCTGACATCAGGGCAGCCTTCTTCCTTTCACTCACAGTTACACACACACACACACACACACACACACACGCACACAGACGGTTTCTGAAGCTCCGAGCCTTTCTGTCATGGATCTGAGCCGGCAGGCCATGACACACACGGGGGGCAGTGTCCAGAACAGGAGGGCATGTCCAGTCTGTCTTCTATGTTTATGCCCACATATGCATGACACAGTGTTTGTATATGACAAGAGCATTTGACCTGCCAGACTCCAAACTGTTTGCCCTTGCCAAATACTCATTTAAAGAAATAATCTCTCAACTTTTTTTGACCCCTGTTTGATGTTTCCCTTTTTTATTAAATTGTTTTATAGCAATCATTCATGCTCATATAAATCTGCACCAAGCCTTTGTATAAGCATCCGCTTCTAAGAGTTGACTTATGGAAATCATTCTCAATACTTCTGCCTTCTTACGGTTCAAACTCTCACATAAAAACATAATGATCCAAGCTGTTTCTGTTGTCTGCAGTTTCAGTCAACACTTTTTTTTAATGTTCTAAGTCTCTTCAGTTTCTATCCTCAGAAAGTCCGGGATAATTATGGGAGTAAAAAGGCTCACTATCAGAGCAGATTAGCAACATCTCACTAGGCTGAACTCCTCGCTCTTTCATCTCCTCAAACGCAGTAGAAGAGAAAAGGAGTTGAATAACTCTCACCTTAGGGATCCATCCAACTTTCCACCCAACTTCTGTCTGTCTCGGGCATGTTTAGGGCCGCTGCTAGTTCTGTGCTATTTGATGTGCATGTTTGAAGCTGCTGTGTGACCGGGGCGGAAAGGATGTGCCTGTTGTTCGCAGCTCTTGCTGCTTTGCCCTGTTCCCTTGAGGAATGTTTTTCAAAGCATGGAATAGTTGGACCTTTCCTGGTTCTACATTTAACACCTTCTGAATTCACAGTGTTAAGGTGTTGGATAGCTTCCTTCCCACTCCTTTCTTTTATCATTCCTCAAAGGCTCCTCTGTCATTAGCTGGATTTGAAGGACCTGCCTCTCTTCCACTGTCATTTAGTTAGAATATGTAGGAAACATAGCTTCAAATAACTTCTTTATTGCCATAAAGTCACATGAACTCCAGTATAAATGATTACCTCATTAAGATTTCTAATCAGGTTAGCTTGGAAAATGTTGTTACACACTGAAAATGCTGAAAAGTTACACAATCTCCACAATTTTCTATTAGAAAACAACTATCATTACCCTTGTGGAAAATAATTGAAACAAGTTGAACTTTAGGTCATTAGTCTTTGGTAATTCCCACAAAAAAAAAAAAAAAAAAGAGAGAAGAATATCTACATGGAAATGTCCGGGTTTTGGCTAGTTTACCTTATGAAGCATCCTGAGATGTTAAATCATTGGTCAAGACTAACCAATGAACTGCCAGGCTGTAAATGAATTTCTACACAAAAAAAGCATTTGCACTTCAATCTTCTGACTTGGTTGATGGCTTTCAGCCCCAGCCCCTCCCACCATGACAGCACACGAGTTAATAAGTCACTAATTACAACATTCATCTCCATAAGTCTTGGCTCCCTTGGTTACTCATGCAGGTAAGTCAAGGTGGAGCTTTTTTTTTACAATGATAAATAACCACATGCAAAAAGCAAACCCTTTAAATGCATGCTGCTATGGCGTGAAATCTGATCACGCATCAGTTTCCTGACTTGATTATTTTTAATTTGTAAAAATAAGTGGGATTTTAACAAAATACAAAGACTGATGGGAGTTGGTTTTTTTAACAAAATATTCATGCTGTTGGGCATGATGCCTGTGGCATTACATGATTTTATACAAGCACTGCAGTGGCTATGGATTTTCTTAAATCATTTCCATTTTTTCACATCTTGAAATTTTCTGACTCATTGTCAAGGAGCGTGGATGTGGTCACAACGAAATTGCAGGCTGACGAAGAGGCAGGGGACAAACCGGTGCAGGAACAAGGTTTTAATGAAAATTAAACCAAAAGACTTACAAAGGCATCACTGGAAACACACGACGGATGAACTAATGATAACAATACATTAACATGACAATGAACTGGCAAACATTGACTAAAACCAAGGAGTATATAACTGGAAGACAACTCTGACATACACCTGTATACATTAAATCTCACAGCTGATGGTGTTTTGCAGAGTGAAAACTAAAGTAATACTATGTAACTTTCTAACCTTAATTAAACATATACATGGAGTCATTGCCTTCCTGTAGCATCCCGAGGCTGAGATAGCTTCACAACAAATTTTTTTCCTATCCCGGGTCATTGCTTTACAGCAGCATTTTTGGCTTTACAGCACCGTGTCACACACCAGCAGCAGGATATGAACACACTGGTCGCTTTGAACGCACACTGTGGCTAATTCATCAAAGAAGCTAGAGAGAGCTCAGAAGAGACAGGATGGCAAATTAGCTGTTTTTAAGGGGCGCCTCAGTGAGAAAACCTGCCAGAGTTCAGTAGCATGGCTTTAAAGCATGAGCTCAGACGACTGTGAAAAATATGTAAGACATGATTGTGTTAAAGGTCTAGAAAAATCTGTACAGCCAGAACAAAAGAATATTTATTCACACTAAAAATTTCAGCTTTGGTCTAAGAAAAAAAGAAAAAAAAAGCTGAACACTAGAATTTTGTCTCTGCTTTGGCATTATAGAGAACTGGATGTAGACTGAGGCCAAAACAGTTAACTGAATCAGTGTGAAACAAAAAAAACTTGTCAAGTGTAATGAAACGTAGGCCCATTTAATGGAGGGACAGTATTTGAGTCTGATGACTGAACAATACAAAGGGCACATGGTCCAGTTGGCTAGTGGAGTGAGCAGGTCAAAGATGGGAGCAAACATTACAGAAGAACAGAAATGAACAACATATACTTTAACTTTCTCCTGATAGCTAAACATTTTCAGAAATCATCTTTTTCCTGGTCTTTGGAGAACTTAGCTGATACTTTAGAAAGCGTGAACTCTTTATACTGAAGGTAAAGCTTTTACTAAACAGTGAGATGCAGGTGAAACCGGATTTTCAAATGTTTTCCACTTAGGAATTTTTGTCTGAAGATTTACAGCCCCAAGCTTAGGTATGTGTGTTAAACTATTCAGATTTTTGTGTGTGTGGTTGCAAACAGATGATTGGGTGGCTGTTTGAATCCCCATCTGCAACTGGCTGGCTGTGCTATCACCCGCCTGCAATGGGCCGACTGGTCTACTCTGCCAGCTGATGCGTCACTATTTAAACATGCTGCAGATATTCATTTAAAGCAGCTTGACATTTGTGGTCTTGTGCTTTGGTTTTCTGAACGGTGTTAATTGTATTGCTTGTGAAAAGCTTCAGATGGGCCCATCTGGATTTTGATCTGTACGGTTTTGTTATATTTGTGTAAAGCACAAGTTGCTAGCAGTTAACAGGTGCTAATATTGTGTTTCAATAGTATATTTCAGATTTGGTTTCCTCTTCTCTTGTGTTTTCAGATTGTGTTCTTTTCCTTTTATTGTCTTTATGTCAATTAATAAATCACTTTACCTCTAACAATCATTTCTGGTATTAAATGTCACCACCCGTTTTTTCCTTCAGCTGATCCGGGGTTGTAACATAAACAATGATGCCAACACTTTAGTGTTATAACCCTTCCAGATTGAAGAGCAGGAAAGACATTGCTGATGTCTTTCCTCCTTGGGATTGTGTTAACTCACACCTGAATGCTCCAGACCAGAGTACTGACCAAGCTTCTGCTGGTGATCATCAGGTACATTTGGTTACCAGCTCCTGGCTACTACTAACTCTCTTGATTCCTATGGATGCAGTAATGTGGATTTAACAGTAGTTTTCTTCTTTTCCTCACACTGACTTCTGTATTTTGGCTTAACCTTAGGTAAACACACAATGAGCTTTCATAACTGTTGTTAATCTGAGGTTGTACTTAGGACCTAGTAAGAACAAGATAATGGTTATTATGTCTTGTTTGTTACATTAAAAATGAGACTTTATAAAAATTAAAAATTAAAAAAACAGGTTTACTTTATTTCTCTCATCATTATTCATACAGTGAAGAACATGAGATGGGTCAAGACTCAGTTCCTTTTGCAATTTCAGATTGGTTTTGTTGAACATGGACTGAAGCATATGTTAATCAGACAACAAATAGCCTCATTGCTTTGTGTACTTTAAGCACCAGAAGGTTTATAATGAGGGTAAATATAACCAAACAGAGCAGACATGCCATAAACGAGGATAGATTTAGTAGAAACACAACCCTAACCCCCTGGTGCACTTTAATAAACCCAAGATTACAGAGAAGACATTTTTTGGTGAAGACCTGACCAAGAGGAAGAAAATGAAAATGCATTTAGCTAATTTCATACAAAAGGCAGGAGAATACATACAATGAGTTGTATACAGTGGGGCAAACAGATGTCAGAGAATACATCATCATCAACAGTGTACAGATTTAAGGAAAAAACAAGAATAGCTTCCTAACTTAATTAAAAGCTGTGGAAATACAGCTTTAAGACTTGATTTAAAATAACTAAAGTTTAAGGTGGACTTCTGGTATTTTGCTTTAGGATTTGAGGAGCATAAAAACTAAATGAGGATTGTCCTTTAGTTTTAATTCCTGCAATAAAAAGTCAACTTGACTAATATGATCTTAGATGTCTCGGAGGGCTAAAATAAGAAAAATAATCAGATATAATACATTTTGGCCCAAATCCATTAACTGCCTCGTACACTAGCATTAACTTTTTAAATGCTCTTTTCGTCAATTGCAGTTAGTAACTAGTTTACTTTAAAAGAAAATAATAATAATAATAATATAACACACACCCTACTGTTTTCAGCATTAAACACACGTGAAGTATAATATTGTGCAGAGGGCCAAGAATAGTAGCAGAATCTAAAGATGTTCTGTATTTATTATTGTGTGCAGAATGAATAACAAAGATGCTCCAGATTGTTAGATTTAGATTTTTAGCCCATAATCATTGCATGATTTGACAAATGGGGTATTTTTTATATTTTTCAAAGCAATAATAAACTACATGTATTCATGTCTATCGATGTAGAAAATGTAAGCTGTAATTTACCTTACTGAAAAAGTTACACGAAGAAATGACTTTCACATTTAATACTCGAGCTGCTCTGTTGCAACAAATTGCATTTAGACCAAGCACTGTCCGCAGAGTGTTAACTATTAGATCAGTTAGGCATCATAAATGTTCAATTAAACGTCAAAGGCAAAGTGACGACAGTACAGAGCTGAGCTGCAACCACAGGGCCTGACAATTGACTCATTATTTGATAGAAAATTACACAGTGCGTCAACTTTCATCTAAGTCTGGCCCACCCACAGAGAGATGCACTGAAATGATGAAGAGCAGCTGCAGCAAATGAGAAATGAGTTAAAAAACAAAAACTAAGCAGTCAAGAGGACTACCTTTTTCTCCACGGGCTTATGGTAAATCATGGTTCTTTGAAGACAATTTTTGTGGCTTTTGGTGATGAATTACACTTCCTCTGTGTGCACAGACACAAAACCGCATGGGGTAACAGCAGATCACTACTGCCCAAATTTAAAACTAGTGAATGCATGCCACAAAATAACCATGGGCCTAAGAATACAGACAGGAAAAAATATTATTTCTTCCCTTAAGTCCTAGAAGATAGTGCTTTAACAAGCCAGTAGTGGTCACTAATAAGCTTCAGTCTTCTAATCTAGACTGTGTGATTAGACTGTGACATATGGTGTTTTTAAGCCTGAGAACAGTGCCAGTTAGGACATAGCACAGCAGGGGTCGAGGTGGGTATCACTGGGCGTCCACATTCTCAACTTTATCCCAGTGCTGTTGGTCCACAGTCAGTTAAATGACGTAGGGCCACTCGAGAGGAGATCAAGCATGATTATGGGTCAGGGTGTTAATGAAGAGACCTTAGGCTTTCTGTTTGAGACTGACAAAGGACAGGTGGAGGTGGAGAGTTAAAAAGGGTAAAGGTGGCCAAGTGGAGATGTTCTCTGCATCTTACAGCCCTGGCCCTTTTCATCCGTGACTACCAGCTGCTCTGCTGCTCTGAGACCTTCAAATACAGGTAAGCAAGCTTTTTCTGTATTCCTTTAAGTTTTCAGCTGTTAAAATGTATGTATACAATAACAGGGATGAGGAAAGAGTGTAGCATGAGCAGTAATTCAACCAATCTACTGTGCCAAGGAGTTTGGCACACAGCCAAGAGGACTAGAGGAGTGGCGGGACTTCGTCCAGCACGCTGCCAATTTTGAAATGCCTGGCACATGTGAATTGTTATAGCCACAGTTAAACTGATTTATTTCCCATCTAATAATCTGCAGTTTACTACAAGATGTCCACAAAAGGTCTATATAGTTCTAAATGACTGCTAAGTGGTTTCTTTTTTTTACCTTGAAACTGGAGTTGAACTTTACACCTGTGAGGATATCCATCGCATGTGGGATTTAACTAATGACAGAACAGCAATTTGTGTTATTTTGGAATAAAATTTCATTCATGTGAGCACAGGAACAGCCAAAGCTGGACACTGGCAGTATCAACATTGATAAATCTGGATTTTAGTTACTCCTACTTGAGAAATAAAAACCTCAGAGGAATGAAAGTAAAGCAAAAAGAAACGGATTTTTAGTTGACTTCAATGAGAGCTGTGTAGAATTAACATTAAACATCACTTTAGATGGTTGAGGTCTAAAATGCTCTTTGAAATACTGACAGTGGAGTGGCTGACATCAAAGAGCTTAGAGGTCTTTTTTTTCATTTAGAACTGTCCAGTTCTTTCACAAATTATCAGGCGGTATCTTTTCCACATCGGCTGTATGAAAAAACTGCAGCACCGCAGTCAACAAAATGTCATTTTTGAATATCTAATTTTGCTTAATCTTGACTTTGTCTCCTTCAGACTGCACTAATTTGTAAAGTTTAGAGACAAATGTCAACAATGACTCTTCTGCAGCCCTTGTTTTACCACAGCTTTTCATCCGGGCCTTTGATTCCCAATGAAAGAATGAATAATTAAGCCTTTTGCTCACTTCAAAGCCCATAAATTTTAGTTGGGGTATTGCTGTGTGCTTCCTATGTTGTGTGTACTATTAAACTCTGCTTGGAGCCGCCTGGTAAAAGCTTTGGCAAAATATCTCTATGTGCAAATATTAATAGAAAGTGGCGTTGTTATGCTCAAGTATCAGATTGAATGTTTTAATCAAATTTCTGCATCCCTTCCACCTGTGATTTTTAACCTGGTTGTGAAGTGATTCAGTTTTACATTCTGAAACCTAAAACAATAAACTTTTGATCAGATATGTATCATTTTATGTGTGAAATTTTCTTCTTTTGCTGTGTTCAAGCGGTCTCCCTCTTATGGCCAGGGTACCATGGACAGTGTCAATGCTTTTACTGCTGGTGGTCTACTCTCCAGGGGTGTACTCGACCCCCATCCAGCACCTGTGTGGCTCCCACCTGGTGGACGCCCTCTACTTTGTATGTGGAGAGCGTGGGTTTTTCTACACTCCAAGCCGAGCCCAAAAGAGGGATCTGGAGAATCTGCTTGGTGAGTCTATAATAAGTCTTTTTTTGATAACATTTTTTTTTTTTCTTTGATGGTGGAAGTTCGGAAACAAACAGCATGACATTGCCCCCCCTCAAGGCTACAGCTTGGCTTTGTTTTCCCGTCTCTGCTCATATTTAATGTTCAGAATTATTAAAAGGACCACTTTGCCTGCTAGAGGACAAATGTTTAAGGGACACCATGCAGAATCGAAATTTATGCATGTGTCCATGGCATCATTAGTGTGCAAAGCCTCCCTCCAGCCTTTTAAATTCAGACCAGGCTATTGGTTTCTTATTGTTGCTTTTAAACATCAATAATGTGACAAATCCATTCATTACAAATGTTGTGAAATCCCAACATTCCTCATTAAGTTATTCCCAAAACGCCTTGTTTAGATCTTCCACCTCAAACATTCTTTTGATGTTTTGAAGCCAACATCAGCGTGTAGTCTATGTTATGTCTCTGTTGGAGCTTCAAAATGCCATAGCTCTTGAAGTATAGAATAACAAGACTAACTGGATTGGTGCGATCAGATTAACTAGATATTTAGTCTCCATGAAAGTCTGAATAATCACTGGTGTTTTGCAAAGAAGCAACAGGACTTAACACGGGCTGTGGAAACTTTCTCCACTTCAAAGGGTTCCTGTCTAAAAGAGCCAGACAGGAAGAGCAGCTGTGGAGGGTTCTGTCTGGCCGTGAAGAGCCCAAGGTGAAAAGAGGCATCGTGGAGCAGTGCTGCCACAAGCCATGCAGCATTCACCACCTGGAGGGCTACTGCGACTAACTCACCACTCCACAACTAGCACCACTCATAGCCTGTACAAAAAAAAAAAAAAAAAAAAAAGGGTCCTGAAGTCAATTTCTGGCCCTATACTTGCTGGCTATGTCTTATCAACTGAAGGAAATAAAGTTTCATGACCCATAACCTGAGGCTCCTCCGCAATGATGTGAATTTGTGTTCCTTGTAGCTGGTAGTGAAACATGGGTTACTGCAGCGCCAACCTGTGGCTGCAGTCCAAGAGTGCTCCCTACTGGCTGAGGACAGACATGGCCAAGATGATGCGCAGGTTAGAGGTTCTGTACGCATCATTTTTCACTGGGAAAAGAAATTAATCTCAGCAACACTTTGTGTAAGGAAGAGAATTAAAATCTGTCTTTATTTAGATTTTAAAAAAAAATTACAAGGCAGTTACCCTACATGAAATATTACTGTTACTGTTAACTGAAGAATTGCTAAAAAAAAACAATGTAAATTAAATCACTTTTGATCTGATTCTAAACACCTAAGACTTCAGTATTTTTTATCTTTTATTTACTGCTTCTCCACACAAACACATGGCTCCACAACAAAACACATTTTTTTAAAAAAATTATCAGTTTATGTAAAAATTTGAAGCAAAAGCTGCAGAACAGCAGCATGATGGAACAGTTTACAACTTTAAAAAAAATAGATATATATTAATAGCAAAGACCACCAAATTGGAGAGATGTAATGCGTCTGCCGCATCACCTGCTGGCTGGAAGAGCTCCACTACTCTATGTGGTTTCCTACAAAAAAAAAACAGGCAGGAGTCAGAATTAGGCAAATTCTTCTGCAATTAAAATATAGAAAGAAAATCAACAAATACTACGTTTTTTTAAAATCAAATTTGATCACATCTTTGAAGCTATAAATTTATATGTATATTCAATGTGTTGCAGTGAGTTATAAGTTTAGTTCTCACCGTCTCTGAGAGGTTCGGCTGTGTTCTCCTTGTCATGCTGGAAAGCTTTGCTGGGATCAAACCTGCGGCGAGGAGCACCAGGTAGCTTTGACTTCAGCTGTTCCAAATCACTCTTCTGCCGGCTCACCAGGGTACGAAGCTTCAACACCTCCTACGTGCACATACGAGTGCAAACAGGACAAAAGTAGAGCATGAAGTATAGGCAGATTAGTCTGAGCTAAAATGAGTTCTGCAGAAGCAGATGGCGCTGTCCTCGACATTTCACCTGCTTTAGGGAGATGTTCTCATCTTTGAGTTTCACCACATGTTTGATCTTCTGCTTCTGGTTCTGGTGCCCCAGCAGGCGAGCATAAGCATTGGCCAATTTGTTCAATTCCTCCTGGTTTGCTCCGTTCTCATTGAGTAGTGCATTTCGCTCCGCTGCAAACGCATTGAGCTGTTCCTTTGGGCACAAGCATTTTATTTTAAAAAAGCAGCTATTGGTGCCATTTATCAAAAAAAAAAAAAAAAAAAAACATCCACCAAGACCACCTTTCACTTTACACACTTTTTCTCATTAGTAATGTAAAAATAAAGGTTAGTGCAGCTGAAATAAAGAGATTCCATTGGTGAAAATGACTAACCTGGAAGGGTTTGACTTTAGCAAACAGCTCCTCATATTGTTTCCTCCAGTGCTCAATCTCAGTGCTTTGGGAGCTGAAAAGAAAGGAATATTCTCTAAAGTTTGCAAATTGTTAAACCCATTAAAAAAAAATTTAAATCCAGACCACCTCACCTCTTCTCTTGGGCTTCAGCGAATTGTTTTTGGAGTTCCCGTTGCTGCTCCTCCATCTCCCACTGCAGTGTAACTTTCTCCTGGGCCAGTACCTCCACCTGCTCCCTCAGAGCTTGTCTGTCTTGATGATGGCTCTCTAAATCATGCTCCAGAGCCTGCATCTTCTCCTCCATGACGTCTAATTGGGCCTGGAGACGAGCTTGAAGCTGATCTTTGTCCTGCTCAGCAGTGACTAGTTGATTTTCAAGAGCACGCCTGAACTGTTCTTTGAGTTCTACTTCAGACAGCAGACCGATTCTATCCTCCTCTACCCTCTTAAGCTCAGCCTGTAGTCTGTGCACTTCTGACCTGTTCTGCTCGTGGTTTTTTCTCTCAACCTCCAATGCTTCTTTCTCTTGCTGAAGGGCTGTCTCAGTTTGCACTTTTTGCTCTCTTTCTTCTTGGAGCTCTTTTATTATTTCCTCTTTTTCCTGGTTGATCTCTTCCAGCTGCTTCTGGGCTCCATCCCTCTCATGTTGGAGTCGAGTTAAACTCTGTCTTCTCTGTTCCTCGTCCTTCTCATTTGTCTGCAGCTGCTGCTGTAGCTGCTTGATTTGAACAGCGTGGCTCGCCTCCATGGCCTTTATCTCCTCATCTTTTTGTGTGAGGCACGCCTGCATTTCCTGCAAAATTCTACAAGTGCAAGGAAAAGAGAATATATAAAGATGGGAAAGTTTTTGTTTTTTTTTAAAGGACTGAGGGTGAATTTTGAGCATACCTTGAATTTTCTATGGCCTTAGCTTCAGCCAACAGTCTCTCTTGGTGTGCCTCTGTCCACTCATTCATTCTGTTGATCTCTCCCTTTTTCTCTTCAATCATTTTGTCCATCACCTCCCTCAACTGATGGGTCAGCCTCTCTACCTCTGCTTGCAGTTCTCTCTGTCTTCCTTTTTCTCCCTGTAGGGCTTCTTTGGCGCTGAAGAGACAGACAAGCATTCTGCTACACTGACAAGCCGAAGGAAATTTAAGTTCAAAGCCAACACGAATCACATCGACTTAAAAGCAAAACATCAAGAAATACTTGCGCATGAGCCCTCACCTTTCCAGCTCCGTGACCATGTCTTCCATCTTTTTCTGCAAGTTTGTGTTTGCCTCCTGGAGCTCGTGCATGGCAGACAAGTGCACTTCGTTCAAAGCTGCCAGATCCCTGCTCTTACTGAAATTGAAAATCATCCAAATTTAGTGAGTTAAAACAATCGTGGCTGCATAGACTTGTAAGTCAATGTACTGTATCAAAGAATTCTTAAAAACAGTGACCTTGCAAACATTAGTACCAACTCTGACGGCTTTAGTCTTAGAATTGCAAATACAATAAAAACCATCAGCAGATCAAACAAGCAGCCATGTTGCACTTCTAAGTGATTATCATACATTGGTAACTTTCTAACTATTGAAACTTTGCATGTATGAAGCGTCAATATATTTTAATCTCGGGCTCTGAATACAGTCACCACTTTACAAAGAAATAACGCAACTACTAATGAACAATTGGCAAAAGACAACATAACCTTTGTTTTTTTGTTTTTGAGTAAATTGAACATTTTTTAACTTTATATTGCTGTAATTAATAACAAGGTATTATTGATTATAAGGTTACATCATTACATTATACACAAATTTGTTCCGTTAGAATTAAAAATACACCGAAAATACAATAAAAAGCTGCTGTTGATTTACATATAACACTTATTTAGCATTACTGCTGACAAGATATCCGAGCAATAACCACCCTTTCATTGTGTTGTAGAGCAGTTTCTGCCAGATTAAACTACTTCCAGAATCTGAGTTAGGTCTGCTATAACCAAATGTAGCTTATGCAGCTAACACATTTTGTTCAGTGGATATTTAAAAATATGCACCAAATAAATCTGTCATGAATTTGTACATCAGGTTTTAAATCATTTTGGGTGTCTATGGAAGTCAAAATAGTAAAATCTAATGTTGAATGGTTGTAAGTTAAACATAAGAAAACTGGTGGCATGATACTCAACATCTTGTCCGTGATTTGAACTGTCAGTCCCCCTTCCGCTACTGTCTAATAAAAGCAGATTACATGTCCCTAACCGAGTGCCCTGCTGCCCTTCTGTACAACAGATGAAGAATCGAGGACACTTGCAAACATCTAATTGGTCATAAACAGAAATAGACAGTGACCCAGTGGCTGTGTCATACTTGTGATGGACAGGCTGCTGCAATTACTTTCCAACATCCAATATAAACTGAATGCTGGGACACACTGCCTGTGTCTAAATAGTAACAGATAGTGAAAACAAATAAAAACTGAAGTCGGTAGCACTTATTTAACCGAAAGTCTGACTGTGAAACTTCATCCTGGTAACTTGTATTTGAAGGTCGAGCCCCATGTTTACTATCAGTGTATTAGGTTTTTAGATACTCGCCTCTCCAAGAGCACCTTTGTATCATTTAGTTGCTGCTCCAGCTCCGCTTTTTCCTCCTGCAGTCTCTGAATGGCCTGCTGACTCATCTCTGCCACCTCCTGCTGCTTTTGCTCGTGTTCTTCCATGGCAGCAAGCTCTCCCAGCACCTCCTCCATCTCCTCCTTTAGTTGTCTCAAATGCTTGCCAGACTCCTCTCTTTCATTCTCCACCAGCACAGTCAGAGAGTCCACAAGTGCCTGCAGACAAACAAACAAATAAATAAACAAGCTCGGCTAAATCTTTAACATTGACTGTGTGCATTTTATAAAACAAAAGAAAAGACTGAACCATGAAGCGTGGATGTAACCTTTTCTTTCATCAGCTCCTCAGTAAGTGCAGCGTGTTCTTGCTCGAACTGAATCTGCCTCTTTCTCTCATGTTGTTTAGCCTGCTGTAGCACGGTCAGCTCCATCTTGAGCTCCTCTGCTTTCCTCAGGCCCTCCTCTTGAGTCTTGCCTAAAACCAAACAGAATATACACAACACATAAAGACAAACTTCAAATGACCTGAAATGAAAAATCACCAGGTCGGGATGACCATACTTCTCTCTTCCTCTGAGGACAGACACCGTTGTTCAAGATGTGCCACCCTCTCATCCAGCTCCCTCTCAGTTCTCCTGAGCACCTCCCTTAGTCTGTGCAGCTCTGCCTCCTGCTGATGGACTATCACCTGAGAGTCTTGAGCTTCTTGGCTGGACAACTTCAGCTGCTTCTCCATGTCACTCAATGACTTTTGCGCAGACTTGAGCTCCATCTCCTGGTACTTCATCCTCTTCTCCACTTCCCATAAAGCATCCTTAGATGCCTGCAGCTCTTCCTGGAGTTTGTGAGCCTCTTCTTCCCTTTGTTTCAGCACATCTTTGGTAGTTTCTAGCTCTGTGGTGTGCTGCTCTAGTTCTGTCTCTAGCTGACTATTAAAAAAAAGTAAAAAATGAGTGCACTATATGTAACAAACAACTGAAACAAAGAAAATAATAGAAAGCATTTTTTACCCAAGTTTCTCTACTTGAAAACTTGTATTTGTGTTTGCTTGAGTCTTCTCCTGAATCTTCAGGCGGAGATCCTACAAACAAACAATATAAGTAAATGTTTCACAAAAAAAGAAGTCCCATTGTTGTGAGATTCATTCCTGCAGCCATAGTTCCTACTTGAATCTGGTCATTGGCTGCATCCAAGTATCCCTGCAGAACTTTGATCTCTTCTCTCAGCTCCCGAATCACAGCTGGAAACCAACATAAGGACTGACAAGTGTTGTATGCAGCTATAATGTACAATTATTGGACAACTTAACCAGGCGAGGATCAAGTCAACTGCAAGCCATTCACAGAACTCACCATGTAACCTAGTATTTTCATGCTCCAGCTCTTCATTCTGGGACTTTGTCACTTGATGTAGATCCTCTTCAAAAATTAAATTAAATGGAAGCTCTGATTAGACCATCTACAAACTGGCAAACTCATTTGTCCCCTGGTACCAGTCCATAATAAGAAATCTTACCCAAGTCTTTATTCCTGTCCTGCATAGCAGAAAATGAAGCCCTGGCAGCTTGGAGGTCAGTTTCTAACACCCTCACCTGGCCTTCAGCATTAATCTGCAGGTCAATTAACTCCTGCACAAAAACAAACATTATAATTTAGCACAACAGAAAGGAGTTTACATCTGACAAAGTATTTAACCGATTAAAGCTATGAAGGAAAGTCATACTTGGTTTTTAACATCCAGATGGTTCCTAACATCCATCAGCTCCATTGTAAGGGAATTTATTCTCTTCTTTGTGGTGTCAGCAGACACCTATAAAGCAGTACTGTTAAGCCATATTTTATTACAATTCAGACCACATGTAAGAATCAGAAGTGAAACACACCTTGTTTTTTAAAAACTCGTTGACTCTCTTGAGCTCTGCTCGCTGTCTTTCAAGTGTGGTTAGATCAGCAGAGAGGCCTGTCTTTTCTCTGACTGCAGCCAGCAGCTTGGCCTCCACCTTTTTCAGCTCCTCTTCCAGGACCAGCAAGCGACGGTCTTGCTCCCCTCGCTGATGCACCAGGGACCGAATCTGGAAAGAAAAACAGCTAAGGTACCTTTTTGAAAAGAGATAATAGGAGGACAACTGCAGGTTTACTAGTTACTAGTTGCCATACATCAAAACTTACAAACTGTATTACACTTGATGTACCTCTCTTTCCAAGAGTTGCTGCTGCTTCCTCTCCATGGTCATGCCATACTTCTCTTTCTTTACACTAGACCCTTCAACCTGGGTGTTGATAGATTATAAAGAGCAGAAGTTTAATGACTGGAATATGTAGGACTGGCAGTCATCTGGGCAGCGCAATTAGGGGAATTTATTAAATAGCTATAAACTTACAAGCCCATCAACTGACATGGTCCTACGGACAGGAGAGACTAGGACACTTCTAGAAGGCGATGGTGGTGGCAGAAGATTTCCAGCCGCTAGTGACACAGATAAATTAAAAACTGTCACCAAACATTGTGTGCTTTGGTTTTCGCTAACGCTCATTGTTATGTGTTTTTCACAATCGCCTACCTGGCTTAACGGTCCTGAAACGTTCAGATTTGTCGAAGGATGCAGCTCCTTTCAGATCCCTTGATCTGATCTCATAAGCCCCCGGTGGAGGGGCGCAGCCTGAGGATAAAACAATAAGCTGCTGTGATATACACCGTCACGCGTGTTCTGTTAATTCTTAGCGTATCCCTTATTACATTGCCACGTTTTACTTCGTCTCATGAAACTGAATTAACCTAAGATGCCACCGCACCGACCAGGTGAAATTTAAAGTTTGATTAGCAATTAGCTAAGCATGTCAGCTAAGCTACTTACAGTTAAATAACTTAAGTGGATGATTTGCCAACAAGCTGTTAGCTCCCAGATATGTAATGTTACTTACCTGCATGCTCATTGAACCTCTTCAAAGGGGCTCTTGAAAAAGACATTTCCGATTAACTTTATGAGAAACAAACTCGAAATATGTCGTTTTCGTAAAGGCTGCGGCGCAGCTCTAGATGACACAACAACAAACAGTAACGAGACGCCGCTGAAATTTCAAAAAGACGTCATACGCAAGTTTGTGTACGTATCCAATAGGAATAGAATTTGAGATGACGAAATATCTCATAACCTATCAAAACCCTGCAGTTGGTTAAAGTAAAAAAAATAAATAAATAAATAAAAAAAAAAAACGGATCCAGACAGGAACTGTGGTAATTTGAAACGGTAAAAAAAATGCCGTTTATCTCCCATCTACCAATAGCTGGCATGTCTTTTAACTCTAGAGATGAGCTAGTCCAAATGTATTATTATTTTAATGGAAAAATCGCTGTGAAGGTAGATTTAGTTAGTTTATATATACAGTAATAATAATAATAATAATAATAATAATTATTATTATTATTATTATTATTATTATATTTTCTTTTATTCGAACTAAAAGACACTTTTAGAGACCAAACCAGCCACACCCTACTGACAGGAAATATGCTTCTTACTCTTCAATATGATAGTGTATGAGTAGTATGTCAGTCAGTCAGTCATTATCTGCACCGCTTATTCCATGACGGGTCACGGGGTAAGCTGGAGCCCATCCCAGCATTGTTTCAGGTGAGAGGCAGGGTACACCCTGGACAGGTCACCAGTCCATCGCAGGGCTGAGTAGTATGCCATTTAATTTAATTTGAATAAATTTATTCTTTTAATTTAGGCTTATTTTCTGACAATTTATTTGAAATTTCAGGTTGTACCTCTAGGAGAGAATATCCCCTCTTGTTTAATTTGGGGCTTAAATTGGATTTAGTTGCTTTGTATTTACTTGGACTTAAATCTAACGCATTTACTTGGCCCTGCAAAGTGCCAAGGGATTACTTTTGTTGTGAATCCCTGCATCAATTAGATATACTGGATTGAACTGAAAGTGAACTGCCAAGCTGAAAGATCATCTGTTAAAGAATGTCCAAGTTTGCCTGACAAAAAAAACCCCAACATGTTAGTGTAATAATGGACGCTCAACTAATAATTATCATCACAAAATTGCAGTTGCCTCAGTCCTACACCCAGATATTAAGATAAACTTAGCTCAAAAAGTATGTAAACCTGTTTGGTATATTATTTTTCCCCTTTAAGAACACCAATTGGTAAGATGCTCCAAAATCCCCTGTAAAATTCTCCTTTTGGTACCGACTCCTGTTTTGAGTCACTTGTTGGATTGGATGACTGCGCTGTCACAGTAAAGGAAAAAACAACACATTGGCCCTCTTTACTTTATTGGCCACTTTTGCTTTATTTACATTACACTGTCAAAGACTTCAGATTCATGTTAAAGATCCACACATTGCCATGCTGAAGAATGAAGTTTTAGGTCCCAGATTCTGGAGATATGGGATTTTTAAATGCCTCCAGAATCTAAATTTGATATGTCTGTAAGGGGCCGTTCATACATCTTTGACTTGAACATACCAGACAGCTCTTAAAGCGCAAAATAAAGAGTTAGAAAAGAAGAACATTGCAGGGGATTTGGCACAGTTTGGGGCACAATCCATATATTTGGCACTGTTGCCCATTCCGCAGAGGCAAGCTTCTTACGAGTTATACTTTGTTGTAAAGGTGACTAATCAGGCTTTTTAGCAATGTATAATAACTCAACTGGCATTATTAAAGAGGACATACACACGCCAAATACAAATTTCCTTTTTGTACTATGGTTATATCCTGCTAATATCTAGGGTATCAAGTTAATTCAGCGTGTTTAACATAATAGAACATAAAGCTAAATACAAATGTTAAAACAATTAAAATCATATTAGATCTGAGTCTATTAACACACCAAACTTTGTTGGGGATTTTATGAGCCAGAGTCTCAAGAGGTCCACTCAGGACCCCCTTCTCTTTGTTACCAGACAGTATAATCGCTACATACATTATACAGAGACAATTAGTACTGAACATTGATAAGCCAGATATTTCCTTCAGTTAAACATATTTTTTTTATTTCATGGAAATACAACATAATTTCAAATCCTCTGTAGGACCATTGTTGTAAATTTTACATCCTTTAACCCATTTTTATTTATTTTTTGTACTTCAAAACATTGTCACTTGTACAACAATATAAACAAAGCCTCATGTCACAAATGGAGCCACTGATGACAATAAATTACATCTGCCATGCTAAGGTTTCGAGATGATACATTGGTACCTTCATTTTTACTAGATTGACCTTTAAATGAACAGTAACTTAGAGTTGAATAAATACACTGGATTTACAAAAATGAAAAAAAGTTAATTTAAAAGAGCAGAAATACATCCCAGGGATGTATTGGAGGGGTTGGTTTTCTATTAAAAATAAAAAAGGGGGATAAGAGGGCTTCATTATTTGAAAATGCTGCTTTATCTGAACTGTATATCTATCTAAAATCAAATAGTAAATACTGACCAAATTCATGAAACTGGCCATTAATGAACTTTTTCATCAATATTTTCTTTCCTTTATCATAAGTGAGGAGTATTTTATAGGTCTGCTCATCCACTCACACCAAAACAAGGTCAGCCTGGTACAACAGTCCTTACACAACCTAGAGGTATTTTTCCTTTTTCTCTCTTCAATATTTATAGTAAAAAAAAAAACATTTTTTCATGTGAATATGTCTTTTTAAAACTGTAAATATCACTGTGTTCATGTACAGAATATAAAAAAATCTTTACCAACTGACAACAGAAGGGGGAGAAACAGTTGAGGCTTCCAGTCAATAGCAGAGAGGCAAGTATACCAAGAATGTAAACTAAAATATTAAAAATTAAAAACAAGAACAATTACAGCACTCAACACTTCACTTTGTTTAACAGTGAAAGTTTACAGTGGAACTGGTACCAAATTAAAATTAGCTGTTAGGGTGGCAAGAAAAGACAAAAATCTTCAATTTAATCTGCTCTAACGCCTTGAGTATGTAGCCATCTGTGCCATGATAAACACCCCAGGTAGACCAAATTATTTAGCAAATGTCTGGAGATTTTTAAATATTTTTTTAGGTGTCAATGGTCACATGGAGCAATTTCACAGGTGTACTGATGGGCGTGCTGGAGATGTTAGCTGTAGGAGCACCAAAGTATCTTAATTCTACGTTGCATTAGTTAGCCCTGTACTGACACGTTGTTAACTTGATTTAGCCTCAGTTCAAATTCAGATTTTTTTTTTCTTTTTATTTCACTCAAAAGCAGAGGGAATAAGACAAGGCATGCATGAGTCTGAGTAAGAACCACACACAGTCAAAGAAAAATAAAAGAATATACATTTCCACCTCTGGTCTGGTCCTTTACAGAATCCAAAGACTGTCCCGCTTTCAAGGAAAAGTTTGAGAAGATTTGTTATTTGGAAACTTGAAGTTGATGTGGAGCTTTTGCTGTAACCTATATTTATCAAAGACCAGACAGAGGTAGAAATAAGCAACGCAGCTAAGGGGAAATGTGTGTGCACTTTATGTCAAGGCTCTATTTCAACAAGTGGTAGCTAGGGATTGGTGTATAGGCGGCTGGAAACAGCGCACATGCTCCACAGTGGAACTGTCTGTCTCCACGGCTTTCATGTACTTGTTAAGGATTGCAAATATCTCATTGTTGAGGATCTGGTACTTCCTGATGCGGTCCGCCATCTTCTTCAGGGGCTGGTGAGGAAAACAAGGACAAAAAGGAAAATCCTTAAATCATGACAGCTTCAGAAAAAACAAAACAAGCCACACATCTAAAAATGTGTAAATGAGGATGAATAAATGTATCACATGGAGGATACGCACCACATTTTTGATGATCTCATCTTTGCCGTCCTGCCTTTGGACTTTGAGCAGGTGGTAACAAAAGTCAAAGAGGTCAAAGCGACGCTGCTGTCCGAGCAGCACAATGATAGCGCAGCCTGCCCAGTTCAGCCCATCCCCGAAGCACTGCCTGGAAGGAAAGCACAAACGGTGCAGGTGAGTTTCCACCAAGCGAGGCACAAGTCTAAGAAAGATTGCATAATTAATTGTGCAACAGAAGTTCGCCTCTGCTGACACCAGAGTACCCTGTAGAATTTAATCAGCTGTTATTATGACAGAAGGGAGCAATGTGAAACAGAACCTGTCTGGATGTGAAGTGTGGCAGCAGATACACACTATTTACTTATTTATATTCAGCTCAGTGATGCAGGGCATGTCAGCCTGTGGCGACGTGTTTCAATATCACAGGAAGCAAAAGCAGACACTGCAACGTCTAAGATAAAAAAATTGATCTTCGGTTTTTCTTGAACAGTTTAAAGATCAGCCTGGTTCCTTCTAGAATATTTCTTTCTGCCTCCTGTCTGAAATGAGGTACCCAAAATAAATGTTTTACCAGAGGCGTCACACAGGAATCAGCTGATGTTATTGATCGACCCCTTTATCAATCATCAGAAGAACTGATGGAAACCCACCAAATTCCACTTAGAAACAACATGAGGATCCAGAAAAAAACAAAGGCAGTCACAGGAGAATACATAGTTTTTTTTTATTTATGATTGAGTGATTTTTTTTTTTACTGATCTTTGAACCAGCTGCTTTTATTTGACACCTTGTTGGTGTGCTTTTGCTTGAAGTGCAGAAATTAGCTGAAGCTCTAAAGCGAACAGAGCTGTTCTCATGTTTTCTTACATTATATAACTGCTTCAGGTTTGAATTGTGTTTTGTTTGGATGCCGATGTTTGCTGGAGTCTTTGAGCTGAGGGTCTCCCCGTCATTTTTTTACACTTTGTTAAGACTGGTTTTTCCAAGAGTGTGCAAAGATCTTCTGTACTGCATGCATTTCATGCTGCCCCTTTTATGGTGGGGCTCTTGTCAAGAGGAGATTAAACTGACAGCTCAAACCAAGCAAAAACAAACAGCTACAGCAGGGGTTTCAAATGTATGGTCCAGGGGCCAAAACTGGACCGCTAAAGGGTCCAATGTGGCCCGCGGGTTGAATTTGGGAAATGTGAAAATTACATGGAAGACATTATCTGCAATTTTTAAATAAAAATTACTTTAATATTTAATTTTTCCACACAAGGTTGCATTTTTATGTTTCAATATAAAACATCTCCAAGGCAGAGGGCTAACTTTTATATCTTTCTTACCTAATAGATCTGACTTCAGTTCTTATTATAAGGCGAGGCAGTTCAGGTGGTCAAGATTACTACATACATGTCGAAATGTACACATATGTACATTTAAACTTACTTCCCAGAACGGTTTTTAGGCCCAGAATACATCTGTGATATGTTCAGAGAATATAAACCTAGCAGAGCTCTTAGATCCAAAGATTCTGGTC
>JBAMHW010000007.1:29165003-29185404 GCA_037177495.1 Rhadinocentrus ornatus | reverse complement strand
CACTGCTGGGATAGGCTCCAGCTCACCCCGCGACCCCTAATAGGAACAAGCGGTACAGAAAATGACTGACTGACTGTATAAATAAGAATAATTTTATAAATAAAATTTATACAATTTCTTAAATCTAAAACTGTATACAATTTATTTTATTATGTTTTCATAAATCTAAACATAAATCTATATCCAAAATATGTTTATGTAAAACATATTAAAGTTATTAGATAAAATAAATTCGTAACTGAGGCAAATTTCAGAAAGAAATTTCAGATTATTCATAATGTGTTTTCTAAAAAGATAGTTTACAAAATGCACATCTGTATATGTATTTGTTCTTCTTTGCACTACAACGGGCTTTTTTTATTTATAGGTTATTATGCTGTTATTTTACTGGTTCGGTCCACTTCAGATCAAATCGCGCTGCATGTGGCCACTGAACTAAAATGAGTGTGAACTACAGCAGATGCCCAATACAAAGACTTTACTTACTCTGCCGTGAACTCGTGGGTGCCTACAGGAATGCAGTAGACAAACTGCATAGCACTCCACAGACGGTGGAACTCCATGCACTCATCGACATGCATCACGCCGTTGGTGGGAGGAGGCCCACGCCACACCCCGTCCTGCAGGAAGCTGCGGATGCGAGTCAGGATAACCTCGAACATGGAAAGGCCGCAGCACAGTCGCTCTTTGGTCAGCAGGTCCCCCTCCCGCGCTATGGCAATTTGCTAGTTAAAAAGAATAAAAATAACAGAATTTGTGCAGCATAGAAGAAGATTTTCATGCCGGTCAGTCATTTCAGAATCAGGAGGGGTGTCAGACTCACTTGTGGGGTTCCCAACCTCTCGATTAGAGGCACAAGGTGGAGAGGAGCGTACTTTGCTTCCAGCCTTTTCATCCTCACCTCCAGACGCTCCCCCTCTTTGTGACACAAACACCAACAGTTATAGGATTCAGCTTTATACGCGATTCCGCTGAAAATACTTCACAAAATTCCTCAAAGAAATCCAAACTTTCAGAAATCTGATGATTTTTATACCTTTGATGTAAACTCTGGGCAGAATGTTCTGGAAGGGGGCAGCATGAAGAAGGTCACACACTTCCTCCTGGGACTGTGATTCAAGCACAATGAAAATTATATATATATATTTAAAAAAGACCATTTTAAATCATGAACTTCACCCTCTGTGTTTCATATAGAACTCATAAAGCATGCAGACAGCCATGAAGTGGTTTTGGTTTGCTGAATTCCTTTATTTCATAAAAAAAAAAAAACATGAAAATAATTCAACAATAAGAAAACTGCAGCCAGCTCCATATTATAGGTTCATGTTGATACTCCAGATTATGTGGAGCTGGAGACAAGATGGACAGCGTGACTATGTGGATAAAGACTTACAATTTGTCCCAGTACAAAACCTCATGCAGTGGGCCTGGTTGTGGAGCAAGTGATCCGAGTTTACAAACACCTCAAAGAGCTCACATGCTCTTTTTTTTTTGCTTTGTATTAAAACTACATGAAATTAGAAAGTAACTATCATGCCAAAGTGCTTGTCATGGTGCTTGTTAGTGAAAGCTGTTAATTATCTAAATGCAAAAAAGCAGCATCTTGAAACCTTGAATGAAAGGTCACATACGAGAACAGAGATCCATGCAATGATGAAAGCAAGACACACATCCAAACACACTATCCTACACACTTAGAGGCAGTCCAAACCATGACACATACACCTAGAGTCTGACAGAGATGGTGATAAGAGAGCAAAACAGTGTTATAGATGCAGGCATTCCAAGCAGGGAAGCTTAAAACATAATTCAGAAGCTAAAGTACAGAGTTTGGCACACGATTTGACCGACGACCAACCAGAAGTGGATAGTCACCTCTTCCATGGAAGGCAAGGACTTTAAGATTTTGTGACAGAGATGACAAATCTGTGTTTGCGTGTGTGTGTGTGTGTGTGTGTGTGTAGAATTCTAATTTAAATGGTGGGTACTAAAGTGAAAATCTAGCCTTCACATCTAAAAGTTTATTTTCTCTTAATTCCTAGTGAAGTTGAAAGGAAGTTGAGTCCTTCTGCTTCCTTGGCTGTTTGGAGGTGAAAATGTGTGTACCAAAACACAAAAGAAGGAACAGAAACACAGCAGCCCCTACAAACAACAGATAAAAGAAAAAAAAGAACATATTTGGCTTGTGTAATTTTGATACCAACGACAAGACCCAAATCCTTACCACCTGTGGTAGTTGCCAGCGTGTAATGAAAAAAAGAGTTGTATTTCAGAAAAAAAAGAGGATTAACGATCACACACACACCTGAGGGCACACTGACTGGGAGCCTGATGGTTTCCGGCCAGGGCATTTGTTTTAAGGAGTGAGTCAGGGTCATAAAGTGTGCTGAAACCTTCAGGTACCCAGATTACCGATCACCCACATAAAAACATGGCAGCCAAGATAACTACATATTACTGTTCCTGTTCATTAAAGCATACTAAGGAACCATACAAGGAATAATCAGAAGAGTTCAGACAGTCAGTATGGCAGGAAGTACAGAAGTAAACAACAAATTAAGCAGAAGACTGAAACAGGAGAGTAATAATACCATTACAGTATAATGGGATTTTGACACTTTCAGAAGACATATCCTACCAGGGCTTGCTCGATGAGCAGGCAGAAGAGGACGGCGTTTCCCACCTCCCTTAAACTCTGGAAGACATCTGTCTTTAGCTCAGCATACTCAATGATATCCTTGAGCTGGTGGTGGAAGAATTCCAGGATTCCTGACATGACAAAAATGACAAAATGCAGCTATGATACTTTGCTACATTCACCTCCTATTAACAGTCTTTCAAATTTCTTAATTATCGAAAAGTCAAAAGTCAGCTAATCTAACATTATCTCATTATCTTATTAATTTACTGCTACCAGAGTGAAATAGGTTGATGTCAATGGGTCCAAATAGCTGCTTTGACCCACATTTGGTGAGAGCCCTTGCAGCAGAGGGTAGGAGGTTCATTAACACAGCAATAAGATCACATGTAATAAGCCAGGTGCAGAACTCCAGGTACAGAACATTAGTAATCTACAGATTACTAAACCCTCTTTATAAGGATAATCCATCTGACCCGGTGTAATCTGCACATGCAACTCTGGCCAACAAACATGGGTACAGGTCAAGTAAATATAAAAAGATGTAACACCAGCTGGGCGTTAAGTAAGATCTTACTTAGGCTTAAAAGAAGGAGCATCTTTCACTGCATTGTCATGCATATTTTATCTCTTAAGCAGAGTTACCACAGAAATTTTCTCATATCTCACTCACTTCTACAGATAAAAGAATGTTTAATCAAACAATAGACAGTTTAACAGATATCTTATTCAGTGGAATTAATCTGTGGACATTTTTTCATTAGCGTTTAACTTAGTTCACCTTATTAAAGACAAACAAGAAGAAAAAAAAGCTTAATGTTGAATTACAAAAGAAAATCTAATTTCACAGATTGGTCTGCAACTATTACATCTTTGACAATTACTGACTTTTGTTTGAATTAATATAAGAAATGAAAAGGGATATAAGAGGCAAAGGGGTCCTCTGACAGTGCAGGGAAAAAGCTACAAAGGCTAACACTAAAAGATTTATGAAATAGCTCATTTCTGCAGTTAAACTTGCTGTTCTGAATGCCCTCACGCTAGCAAGGTGCATCTACATATAGCTTACTCAAAGTAGTAATACCATGTAAAAAAAAAAAAAAAAAGGTAAGGGACAGAACTCTAAACATCTCTTCCACACTGGTGACCACAGCTTTAGTTACAGCCAGTATGAAGATTAAAAAGCATTAGCAGTAATGATGCTAATGCTAGCTGCCTTGCTAACAGCAGAGGATTTCCATGTAAAAATGTTTATGTTTACTGTAAAATTTATTTAATGTCAGAGGTTTTCTGAGTTGTACACATTCATGAAACACAGAACTTTATGAATGCCAATTTATTTCATATTAGATGAATGAAAAATTTAAGTAGAAAAAATGAAAATGTAAAAAAAAAAAAACACACACAAAAAAAAAATAAATAAATAAATTAACTGCAGCCTGAAAACAAATGTGTTAATATTTAAAACTATATAGCAAAATAAATGAAGAAAAAAGTCAAACATGGTTTGCTTTTTAGAAATATAAATAAAGTTTTGATGAACATAATTTCCTTAATAAAGGTGAGAGGTCATAATTTTACATTTATTTATGTCAAGAAATTCTCTTTTTTTAAACCCTTAATGCTTGAACGTATTTAAAATTATATGAAAAACATCAATTATAATGAAAAATAAATAAATAAATAAATAAAAACATATATAATAATAAAAAAATTTAACAAATCAACTAAATAAGAAGAAATACATTAAAAAAAAAGAGAAAGCAGTTTGTTGCAAAAGTAGCAATGGGTGTAACAGTATATTTATTACCCCTCTGTTTTTTGTTTTTCTTTCAATAATTTCCTATATCCAAATGAGGGAGCAAAAAAATTTGAATGCATCAAATAAACCACACCCCTATCACACTTAGTAGGTTTACTTCACATTATGCTCCAATTCTGTGGGTGAGTGTATTTTAGAAAATAGGTCTGATAAGAAAGTCACAGTGCCATGGAGCAGAGTAAATGTTACTTGTTTACTATTAAAACTAAATATACTTGCTTATTTATCATGCCTTTAAATTCCTTACAGCTACACATCCCTGTCTAACGTATTCCTACACATCACTTCAGAAACATTAGTTAACGTTAGATCTCGATCAAGGACATTTTAGAACGTTGCTGCTTACTCATTCATATAACCATGAAAAATAAATAAGTATATAAACGAGTGTAAGAAACTTAACCGTTACAGATGTAACCCACCTGGGGAGCCATACTCATGGCGTGGTAAGCGGCAGATCTTGGGCATGACTTCAATCAGAGTTTTTACATACTGTAGTATGGTCCCCTGTAACTGCAGAGAGAAATAGAAGACAGATCACAGCAAGAGAAAGGAAGAAAGGGCACGAGAAGAAGAATAACCATGAGAATCTAGCACATTGAGGGAAGGGTGGTGTGTTATTAGTGGTGGAAAATGAAGAGAAATACCAGACTCTTGACAATCTTAAGCAGCTCTTCCATCACTACGGCGATGCCTTGGTAACCAAGGAGGCGGCAGATGGTCTTGAAGTGAGGCGGGCCAACAAAGTTTCTGTAGGAGCTGTATATATGGGAGTAGGCAATGTTCAGAGGCTGCGAAGAAGAAAAGAAAAATAGGAAAAATAATCAATCAAGGCAGGTTTTCCTTGCAGAAAGAGTTTAAAGCTTTTATGAAAGTCTGCGTTCAAAGCACAGGATGGCACCACACCTTGGACCCATATAGGTAGTAAGGCTGCACATTTGCTGGCTTGTCTCTTTGAGGCTCCTGTGTGAAGGGAATAGCTGTGCGTACAAAGCTGGGAAGAGCAAAAAAAAAAAAAAAAACAGTTAAATGCCAAGGAGTAAAGTAAAAATGACCTAAGCATACATAGGCCATCAAACTGACCGATTTGTGGATCCGTTGTAGCAGTAGTTCGGGAGAAAATCAAAGTTGAGCTCCCAGAAGACATGGAGCGTGATTCGTCCGTAGGGAGCAGACACATTGTGGTTGGCCTCACGGAACATGGCATCAAAGCTATCCAGTGTCATGTGCTTGGACAGGAGCCGGTGGGTGAGCCTGTTTATCTCAAGCAACCACTCCAACTCCTGTGAAGACATTAGGATGAATTAAAGAAGGGTGGAATACAGGAGGAAGGAAAGAGCTCATCTTTATTTATAATAATCTTACCACTATGGAGGTGAGATCTTCACTCTCAAAGCGACTGATAGCATGGTCCAAGGACTTGTACATAGCTGCTGAGATCCTCTGGGTGATCAGGCGGTTCAGGTCAATTGATCGACCCAACAGCTAAATATACAGGAAGGATGGTTTCAAGATTAAGCCAAACAGATGCCAGATAAACAGCTAAAAATATTTCTACAAACTGGGAAACACTGAACGAGCAGTAGAGAATCATTTTTAGGTACCTGTACATGTCTTTGTTTAAGCAGCGTCTCATAACGGTTTGATGGAGGGTATGGGATGATAACGCCATAGTTTTTACACTCTGCCCTGAAACGTTTGTCTAGGAGGACGCTGTAGAACAAAACAAATTTGATTCAGGAGAAGCTTGCGAAGACTGCTGCAGGTTCTTCCATATACCCCAATAAGGGATTATAAGACATTAATGCATTACCTTCCAGCCATCGCTTTGTAATACGCAAAAATCTGATCTGCCAACTTGTAGACAAACTGATCGAAGCAGAGGTTCACCTAAAACAAGAAAAACCTCTTTTAAAAAAACGCCTTAGAAATGCATTTCTGAGATTTCACTTTCACTCACCTCAGCCTCGATTTCATCATACAGGAACTGTTTCTTGAACTTTGTGAGAGCATAGTAGGCACTGTCGTTATACAGGTCTAGAGGATACAGCACGTATCTGGAAGTGGGAGAGTGGATGTTAAAATTCTGCCTGTATTTTCGGAGAAACAGTCTGAGTTTGTCTTACTCCATCATGGAGGGCTCCTTGGTCTCCAGGATATGGTCAGTGAGGATCCAGGGCATGGACATCTCAATGGGGAATTGGATTCTGCGGCCCATGGTAAGCTCCAGGAAGAACTCCCTGAACCACAGCTGGGACAGGTCACAGCATTGCTGCAGGGCTTCTAAACAGCACAATGACCAAAAAACAGAAAATTAAAGGAATTACTTTTTAATTCAAACATGGCAATGATTTTAAAAAACACATGAGCTCAGTTTAACATAATCTGGCTGCGATAGCTGCATTCATTTTGATGTTTTGTTTGAACTAATGAAGGTCTGACAACGTGCATGTGCCGATATGAAATCTGGCTTGAGATTTCCAACTCACCGCTGAAGTTTAGCAAATGCGTGAAGAAGAAGGACTGCTTATGGAAATCTTCAATGGCCTGCACTATGGGTCCATCAAGGCTGCTGCGGAGAGTCTTCTTCGATCCACTTTTATCTGCGATCAGTGATTCCAGCATGGTGCGCACCATGTACAGCTGCAGAGGAGCACAAGAAAAAACATTATTATTCACATCAAGAGAAGGAAAATATTTATAGGTGAATCCAGCTGCAATTTTGTGCATAAGTGCAGTGGCTAGCCCTGATTACCTCGTATGTGCTACTACCTGCTGACATGGACAGCAGCATGGATAGCTGGACCGACCACGGTAGAGTGGCCTACTATTACCCACCATCTGGCCAAGTTATTCTGTTTTTCATATTAGTCAGTGCATTAATGTAAACTATGATCCACACTTGAATATAAAACATTTCTTCATAATAAGTTATGAAAAGTTGGTTAAAAAAAAAAAAATCTAGAAACGAAGCTGTCAGTTTTTCTTTTTTGTTAGATATTTTGCTATCTCTCGTCTATAAGCTGCAGGACACCACTGTACTTGATCTGTTTGCCTTACTGAACATTTTTTATTATTAGGTGTGTGTGTGCGCTTTGATTTGTTTGTGATGAAATTGGGTGTGTGATTCCTTGTGTTTTCAAGATACAAAAACAATGTAAATGCTCTTATGCATGAAAAGTGCTTTTTAAATAAAGTATTTAAGAGCAAAGTTACATTGAACAATATTTTCCAAATTAATAATTTACTCTCAGCAACATCACAGCTGCTTGTCTCTTAGTCCATCAGCGTTAACATGACCTTTTTTGAAGTACAACATGTTGAGCAATAAGTCCTTAAACATTTATACATGTACATCAAAAGTCAAATTAAGTTTACACATACTGCATTTCAGGTACATTCTGACATTGTACAAAAACAGGGACATTGATAACTTTTTGTGAGTAGTGTGAATAAAAAAATGTCTTATGTGCATCATAATATGTAGAACCTGCCCACTGACTGTCTTGCCACTATTACGATGGAGATTCCAGCTTATTTGTGGCATTAATGTGGCAATAGAACTTCCTTCCTGACTTGGTCTGTTTCTTGTCTCACCTGTGTGCTGGAGGGTCCTACAGCTCTACGAGGCACCTTGATGTCAAAACCACCTTTGGGGTCTTTTTCTCCCCTCAGACAGGGGTCATTCGGAGGCTCTCTTGCCCCTTCCCAGTCACACACAGTCTTCCGAATGGCCTGGAGGACACTACAAGGAAAGGAAAGGAAATTAAAAAGTATTTCTAATATTTTAGACTAAACACAAAAAGGAACCGTTTGCTTCACTTTGATGTCTTAGGTACCTGATGAGAACGTTTTTCTTCTTGCGCACAGCCTGGCGCAGAGGTTCTCTCAGGGTCATCTGGGCAAAGTCCTGCAGAGCTGCATAGATTGTATTTCTGATGGCCTGATTGAAAACAGACTCCATGCGACCCATCAGAACCTGCAAAGTTACACAGAAAAATCATCATGATGGTGGGACAAATCCTAAATCTAAATTTGATACTTATGTCCAAATTTCTGCTTAAATGAATTTTTCATGCATTGATAAATATGCTGATGTAGTTTTAAAATCTCTTTGACCATCTGTTGTGTGCATCAATAAGAGCTAAGAGAGCTACTTCTATGTCTCACCTGCAGCCCTTTGATCATAGCAATGACTTCCACAAGGGCAAACTTCTCCTCGCTGGTGTAATTATAGCGTGTAGCACGTTCATACTCCTCTGCTGTACCTGGACAGTCTTTATTACAGAATTTATCTGTGGGGTGGACCAGCTTCCATGAATACTGAAAGAACAGACGTGTTATAAATTAGACATGACTGATAGCGAACGCACTAAACTTTTCACTCCTTTAAACCCACACGTTGCATGTGCACACAAGGAAAATAAATCATTCCCTTTCTTCACTCACAACTTCCATGACGTGTGTGCTCCACTTGGACAGCAGCTGCAGACCCCTTAGAGCCAGGTCAAACAGTTCTCTGTACTCTTCGTCGGACTTCTGGCTGTCCAGGCCGGACCCCGTCACCACTTCACTGTTGCTGTATCGCGCCAGCTCCGAGATGAAACGGATGTGGTCATCCCTGATCTGCACCATCTGCTCGCACAGGTTGTACTGTGGCGAGATGCTGCTCTGGGTGCACGTCCACCTGCGCACACAAGGGAGAAAACGGAGGGTTGAAGGCAGGACAGAGCAGATGGAATTATGGCCAAAGGTTGAGGGCATTTTGGGGGGAGATGCATCATACAGGAAACGAAGCGCAGCAACAGCTGAACTCTCTTACTTGGATTTGTTTTCTTCATAGTGAGCACTCGTCTCGATGTAGCGTGACAACTCTATCTGCATGTCTCCAAATAGCGGCACCACTTGAAGCTGAAAACCAACATCTCACCATCTGGTTATGCTCAAAAATACATTTCAGGACCAAAAAAAAAACAGCTAAATCCTTACTTTGAAGAACTTGTCAATCTTGCTCAGGTTGATCCTCTTTTTGGCATCTAGTTTGTAGATATTACTCACATTCCCATCCATCAGGTACAGACCAAAGCCCATAACCTGACAGAAGGTGGAGATTTGTTTAGACTTGGCAAGTAGGCACCAGCAGAAATCTTAATTTCTCTGTTACACGTTGGCAGCAGTTAAAAACGCATTTACCTTAAGCAGCATGTGTTTCTCACTGGGTGTCAAGTACATTTTGTTCTCATAATAGTCTACGCAGATGTTGACAATGTCTGCCAAAAGCTCCTCGTAGCCTGGAATCACCTCCAGCTGCTGGTGGAGGCACTACATTGGGAAAGATAGGGGAAAAACTTGAGAAAAACAGTAATAGCCTACCTGAAGATCTTCCCATGCTCATTTCGGGGATGGTGCCAGAGCAGAACTGTCAGTTTGTGCCTCTTTAAGCTGTTTATTGTGGATTTTAAGGCTATGTTGGGAATAGACTATTATAGAAGACATGTTTGAGTTTAGCTTTCACTCTTAGATGGGAGGATATTTTGTTCCCAGAAATTAATTTTTAACTGAATTTCTTCTTCTCTCTGCCAGTGAAATGTTGCCCTTCCAACTGGCTGCAACACAGGCCAAAGCATGACTAAACCACCACCGTGCTTAACAATTGCAGGTTCTTATTTTTATCTTTTTTTTCTTCTTTAATTTAATGGAAAATGTTCCCATTAAAAAAAAAGGGCCTTTCATTTCTTTACATAAATGCTAATGTAATTGCTTAAATTAACATAAATAAATCCAATTAGGCTAAAAACATATCACAAAAAAATAAATAAACAAAGTAAAAAAAACACATGCAAAAAAGGGCCTCTCTAATAGATTTTTTGTAACCAAAATGTTGCTTAATTAAATCCATCAAGGGTAAAACATCTATTTTGACAACGAGTAATGTGTCACAACAAAGTGTCATAAACACAGTTATGGAAATTTCATAACGTGATGCCAATATTACAGCCAGGAAGCTGAATATGATTCAGTATATTCATTGGTCAGTTGGTAAAATATTAGTTTTGGTTAAGAAAAGCAGGTTAATTGCATATTCATCCTTTTTCTAAGGCTGCATAAGATGTTCAGGGAACTAGTTCTGTGACATGAAACACTGAGGAGTATCAAGAAAGACATTTACCCAGTCACGTTGCTTAGCTAATGAGTTCCTGAAGTATTACTTTGACCATTTAAAGGCTAACTGCTGCAACATCAAATGTATTATTTTAGAAAAAATGTGCTGATTTAATAAAAAAAAAAAAAAAGTCCTGAATCAACATAACTGCTGGTTAGCAGCAGAAAAGATTTACACCCACTAAAACCATATTTACACCCCACATTTAGGGAATAAAGAAACACCACACTAACCTGAGTGATCCTGTTGTGGTTGGCTAAAAACATGGAGAGATTCTGGGACTCCTGAATGGACTGAGGGTCAGCCATCTTCCTCAAAAATTGAGCAGCCCTAAAGGCACAGGAAGGGAGATGTGTTCATTTACCCATTCAAGAAGAAAAGAAAAATTAAAAATTAAACCACAGACTAGCATTTCTTTATTCATGTCTCAGTACCGTTTGTAGGCGGAGTGATCATTCTTCACGCTGCACTTCATATTCTTGAGTTCGTCCAGCACCGCAAACATGTTGATAAATTTTCCCAGAGTGAGCAGATAGGCCTCCGACACGAAATCCTTCCTTCTCTCAGCATGGCACAGACGCTTCACTTCACTACAGAAGCGCTCGATGGCCTTCCGCTGAATAAAACCGATTGTTGAGCATATTATCAACAAGGAATACTTTTCAAAGGAAACGTTAAACCCCTTAAATCAAATATGAAAGACACAAAACTATCAAACGAGGGCTTTTGCTACTTTACTCAGAGCTGAAGGATGAATGCAAAGCTTGTTTCAGTGACAAAATGCAAAGATGTACAGAATGTTGGCTGGTATATAATGCTCCTCATCAACTCATCTACAAGGTAGAAATGTTGAACTTGCAGAATAATACTGAATCCTTTCTTTTTTTCTTTTCCTCTAACTCTAAGCATTGCGTAAAACTAGTTTATATTTGATTTAGGGGAATTATTGATTTACAAACACAAAACCAAGGAACTGGCAACATAAAAAAATAAAACAATTATCTAATATGCATCATCAGTTAAAACTTTGCCAGTGTTGTCTATTAGCCTTTTCAGGTTTAATTCATAATTAAAAATAATGATTAAACTGAAATTTACCTGGAAGTACATGAACTTCATGAGCTTGGTCACTTCAGGCTCTAAAACCTCCACCGTTTTCTCATAGATTTCCACTCTGTTGGGTTGCTCGTTGCATTTCACCTAATGAACACAAGATGGCGCTGTGAGACAACTTGAATTTTCAGCAGGACGGTGAGTGCATGTATGATAGCTTGTTTACATTTCAAACAGAAAAAATGTTACTGAGATAGATAGGTTTTTATTTATTACTATTGTTAATTCTGGAAAATAAACTGAACTACTGAAATGATCCACATATTTGGTACAACCATAGATGTCTTGCAGATGAAAGTACAGGTCTGTTTTTCTTTTCCAGACTAGCAGACGAACATGAACTGAATCCAGTACTGTGGTTGTGAAAACAAGGCAGAGCAAAAGCACAACCCCAACGGATGAGATTATGACTCAGTGCCTAAATGAAGTTAAAAGTCTGGCAAGGCAACACCCACATTTCATGTTTAACAACTTCTCCCTGGGTAATACAGTTTCATAAGGTTTGTTTATGTGCCTACTGTCCACAGCAGGAGGAGCTCAAACTGATATCACACATTTCCTTAAGTTAAGAACAATGGACGGTTTATTAGATGAGTTTGCTGAATAACAAACAAGCAAAATGATAATAACTTCAAAAAAACAATCTTAAAGAAAATGAGTGAAAATATAAAGAGATAATTAAGCTACTTGCTAACCTGGGGAATGGCTCTGGAGCAGCTTCTCCATGTATAAAGCATCACAGCATACTCGTGTCCTTCCTCCAGCATCTCATTCTGCACAAACAAAGACAAATTAATTCTAATGCAAACTTTAATATAATAAAAACTTGAGTAGATAATTAATTTATTGTATTGCTTCAAGCCCCCATCTTCTAAAAATTCTATTTTAACCTTTTTTTATACGTTACAAGAAATATGAGTAAAGCCACACATAAATGCTATGTCTAATAATTTCTGAATGTGTAATCTCACAAAGTCTGTTCCACTTAAAAGATAGGAGGAACCAGTCTTGACTACTTTTTGGGATGGTGATGGAGAAGTTACAGGCACAGGTGGCCACTAAACAGGCTGAGTGCTAGCTGCTGGGACTGAGGTTGACCAAAAGACTGCACACTACCTGCTGTATTACAGGACAAAGCCTAGAGGAGCAAGCGTGAGCTAGCTGCTAGCCACCTGTACTTGGTCTGGCCCAAGCAAAAAGCGACAAACTGGTAGAGTCCGGAGCGGCAACTAGAAACTAGATAGCCCCTGGCTAACTAGTTTGCAGTGGCTTGTCATTTCATAGCAGGAAGAATGTGGGCAGGGTTTTATTAGCATAATCATGAAACCTCATTTACTTAATGAGGAAAAAGTTGTACAGCTGATCCTCGATGAGTGAATGGGGATTCATGCAAGATTTTTTATGGTTAAAACTTCAAAATGTACTATTTTGTGGAACGCAGATGAGTTTATAGGATTATGGCTGAAGTGGGACTTTATGTTTCTAAAGCTGCCAAACAATACAGAACATGTCAAAGAGCTTAGATGAGTCATTTGTTCCCAAACTTGATGAACATTTTAGCATTGTACTTGTCTCTCTCTCAGAAACACACTAGGCGCTTTTTTTCAAACAGGCTGGCATTGGACTCGATGGGACTTCCTGATAAAATCAGGTTAAAAAAAAGCACTACTTCCCCTCTTTGTGAGTCAAATCACATTCTCCATTCATCCACCGTCAGAGCAAAGAGGTTTTAGCAGTTCACTGCCTGCCTGAATCACCAGTCTGTGAGTGGAATGTGCATCTATAAGAGTGTGTGTATGTTTGTGTGCAAGTGTGTCCTGCCATAGCTGTAGCCAAATCCTGATAAAAGAGCCAAATGATAATCAATTCACATAAAACAAGGCTCTCTTTAAGAGCACAATGCTGCTTCCCACAGTCGGTTTTGTGTTCACTGAAGCAAGATCAGAAACTATTATTCTCGAGCATGAAAAGACGAATTCAGGTAGTTAGGAAAAAAAAACAAAAAAACACCCTAAGTGGCATTTTGGTTCTTGTTTTTTTCTTCAAACATTGTTCTCACCATGCTAGAGTGAACCGTGGCTTGTTCGATGTAACGGGCGATGCCCGTCACAAATGCATTCCTGTCTTCAAAGTTGGTGTCAAAATTAGCCTGCAGAAACAGAGAGAAAGGAGTCAGAGGCTGCACGGAGAAGGTCTGAACAGCTTACTAATTAGGCTAGACAGCAGCGACAGTGTGTACCTGGTACATGATCGAGGAGGGAGGGGGTTCGATGCATGGTTGCTGGTCCGGCAGGGGTAGCTCTTCCAGTAGGTCCACGTTGGACAGAGCATCCTCTAGGGTCACGTGGGTCGTCATGGTAACAAGCCGTCACTCAAACAACACCCCAGTCTGAAAGATGAAGAGAAAAAGATGTGAGGATATAGGAGGTGGGATGACGATATCTGGTTTCCCAAACCAGCTAAGCTCCACATCAGGGGGTCCCTCTGCAACTTCAAAGTAGGGATAGAAGAAAAGCTAGGTGGGCTAGACTTTACAGATTCTCAACAAAAAGAAAAGCATAGAAAGTAAAAGCAAATGTACTGAGACAGTGAGACAATGAACTTAGGTTGTAAATAATGAAAAGAGGAAGCATGCAGTTAGCTGAAAAGAAAAAAAACAACGCTAAAGACCCATTTTCTCCCAAGTTTAGCAGTACAAAAAACTAAACTCTCATATCAAACAGTTTTTTAAGTATAAGATAAGACTGAAAGCAGGCTGAGACATTCTACAATGAACTAGTTAAAAAAAAACAGGATCAATAGATGAAATGAAAAACCAAGTCAACAATATGACCATTTCAATGTGACTTGCAGGGAAAATAAAGAGATCCAGAGAGATCTTCTCTGGTCATGTCTAGACAACTTCATTTCCGCTTCCCTGAGACTTTGTTTAGACGGCGCAGTGCAATATTTCTGTCTGTTCACCCTGCACCTGAATCTCCTCCCACCTCACTACATAACACTCAGGGAGAAAACAAGTGAGAGAGGCCCCTCGCTGTTTCCTTTTTGGTTGTTTTGTTTGACTGTTGTGAATGACATTTTGACAAAATGTGCCATTTTAAAAAGGCCCACTGAGCTACATGATCTTTCTGTTACTTAAGCATATATGAACAGAGAGATACTTGACTAACACATCTATAGTTATAACTGACATTATTTCCTATATACTCTTCTAACTGAGCAGTATCAGAGAAGCTCAGCCAAAGTAACTGGCAGATATCACGAGGCTATCATACATGGCCGTTTTACATCTGACCTGGTAGACAAGACCGACAGTGCAGATAATCAGCTTAATATGCGGACAGTGCAAGTTGAACTCAAGGAATGGACCAAAAGGAGAAAACAGGCAGATTAAACTCGCCTTTCATTATCATTAGAAAGAAAGGAGTTGTATGATAACAGTAGAAATCAGAAATGTCTAAAATTTGCATAAAAAGTCACATTAAATGTAATAAAATGCGCAGCTTGCATCATAAACTGACTGAGCCACACACAAGCATGTGCGGATCTATTAATGGTCACAAATGATCTTGTACAGAGGTGGGCAGTGCTTCCCGTCACATCAAATCGTTACATTTAACATATGCTTCAGGAAAAGCCTATATCAAACCGAGTCAGTGTGACTGACACAGATGCCACATATAGATCATATGATTAATCAAAGGCTTGGACTGTTTTTCTATTACATCATCTGCCATATTGTGTATAAATATCTTTATTTTTTTTTTACTATTATGTGGTTGATAGTTGGTTATTTGTGGCTGATACACTATGAATCATATTTCAACTATTAAGTTTAGATTTCTAATTTATATTCTATAATTAAATAAGTAGAACTCATCTAATATAGCAGTTGTTTGTGCACATTGATGGAGGTTTAATCTGAAATATAAGTTGGGTGTAGAAACATTAGAAAGTTTAGGTACTTGGTTGTCTTTTGTGGGCTGTGCTTCATGTATTCTTTGCACTGCCTGGTTGCAAATGCTTGGCTGGTTATTTCTGTGTGTCCATCTTACAGAACATGAAACTGGGGTTTTGTCTAGTAGACAAACATTCTCAGTGCTACCAAACTCCCATCAGTGCCTGGGAATACAGACAGAGTCTAAACCCGGGGTAGGCTGAATAAACTTCCCCAGCCTGTGTTCAACAGTTGGCGTGTCTGTGTATCTCAGTGTGTATGCACATCTCTACAAAGCAAAGGGCCCCTTCATTACCCCTCTGGGCTCTTGGTAACGAAAGCTTAGCCTGTATCACAGTGGAATGACTAAAAGAGGCCAAACAACGCAGCAACTCAGTGCAGAAGATCTCCGAAGAAATACGCCCTCCCACCACCACCCCCAGCCAATCTGACGTTATGACTCAGACCTTGTGTCAGATAGTAAAAACTGTGATGATACGAGGGGGCTCGTATCAGAAAAACCCAAGGAATGAGATAAGATGATATAGCATGAAGGAAGTAGCTTTCAATGGAAAAATCCATCCCCAGAATTTCTGCCTGCAGGAATCAGAAAGTGTGTCAGCTCCAGTGTCAGACCACTCACTAGGATCCCCCCCAAGGCTAATCTTGCATACGTATTCTCACAATAAGAAGGGAGTCGTGAACGTTCACACACCAACAGTCACTTATAATGAGTTTGCATGCACATAGCTGCTTGTTGGTTGTGTCTTCCAGCATCTATGGGATGCTTTAACATGTGCAGGAGCTTCACAAGCTGGTTGTTGTTTCAGTGATTGGTTAAATTCCCATGATGTCATGCTGTCCTTTTTAGAATGGGAACAATGAAGAGTGGGGAACAAACATCAGCTTGGCTTACATGACCATCAGGCTGTACAGGTAAAGAAGAACAAATAAAAACCTAACACTGGCAGCTTTTATATTTGTAAAAGTTGAGGTTTTTTCTGCACTACAGATTTGTGGCCAAAATAAGGGAAGATTTGAAACTGGTAACAATATCAGTAAGCTGTGATGGCTGCGATTTGACAGCATTGTTTACCTCTGCTTCCCCTTTCTTTGGCCTGTTGGTGTCCAGATGCATCTCTAATTCAAAAGCAGATGATAAAAATAGAAATAGTTTGTTGTTATCAAGTTAAGCTTGGAAGAATACAAGGCCGAAGTAGAGATGCTACAACAAAATAGCCATGTTTAAGGTGCTAACTAATAAAAAGGCAAAACTGAAGAAGTTTAATCAAAAAGGCAAAGCTGAAATTCTCAAACGGTTTGTTTCGCCCAATCAAAGACTAAAACAGTCAGTCCCTCAGATTAAGTTCAGGAAAAGAAAAGAATATTAGGCTGAAATTCCATTCATTTGCTGAATTCCTGGATGACAACACCCCTGTGATGATTTAGTTTCATCCCAAACACACATTTTAAGTCAGCCAAGAAAAACAAGATACATTGCCAAAAGTATTGGGACATCTACCTTTACATGCTCATGAACTTCATGACATCTAGTGTTGGATTTACTATGGAGTCGGCCCACCCTTCACAGCTACAACAGCTTCCGCTGCTCAGGGAAGGCTTTCCACGAGGTTTCATAGTGTGCTTGTGGAAAATTTTGACCAGAAGCACATTTGAGATATCTGCTCAAATTCATCCTAAAAGGTGTTCTATTGGGTTGCTCCTCCACTCCAAATTCGCTCATCCATATCTATATTGGCCGTGCTTCAAACACATAAATTCAATGTCCCAATAATTTAAAATTGCTGCATTGGCTCCCCGTCTGTTTCAGGATTGATTTTAAGGTTCGTTCACTGGTTTATAAATGTCTTCATGGTTTTTGGCCTTTTTATTTATCAGACCTGGATCCGGCCTTGTCCCTCTAATCAGTTCTTATTGTTTATAAGTTAATTTAATCTTGTTTTTACTTTTAGTGCTTTCCTCCTCGGGTTCCTTCACACCGGTCGCTTTACCTGCTCTGTCTGTGGGGTTGTTGCCATGGTGACTGCCCTTGTCTGGGTGGCTGGAGGTCCTGCACTGCGGCCCTGTGGGCTGCGGTGTGGACCTTGGCCGGTCTGCCCTGACCTGGATGATTCCTGTGGTGGTGCCCTCTTTGGTCATTGCTTCCAGTGTGAGTGGATCCCCAAGATATCCTTTCCTCACAGCAGCATCAAGCCAGATGTTTCCATTCGATAGATATTTTTATACTCAAGAGACAGTAGCTAGGGATGGGAGTTCATGTTTGTACAGAATGGGGTATGGGCGGGTGGGGGGAACGTACACTTCCCTTTGTTTGCATGTGTGTGAGTGCGTGTGTGTGAGTGCATGTGTTAAAGAGACTCCAGTGAGGTGTGTTTTAATTTCCTGTTATATACTCAGGTGTGTGAAGACTTTAAAATGTTATTTTTATATGCAGAATTGTTTTTTATAATGTAAAGCACTTTGTGCTGCTTTGTGCATGAAGAGTGATCTATAAATACATTTTCATTTGATTACTTTTGCTAAAATAGTCCACTAATGTTTGTATCCAGACATCAAATAAGCAAAATGGGCTTTCAACCACTACACAAACATAATTTACTCTACTTACAATCATTGACTGATCCCCTCTCGAAACCCCCCCATGAAAAGTCCACCTCACACTTAAAACCATCTCTGCATCATCTACCCTTTAAAGTGGGCTCTTCTCCACACTGTTCATACATTTTTAGGTCTATAAGTCGATTTAACACTTGTATCCCCACTGCCTATGTGTTGTGATGGCCCATTCTGCATGGATTAGCAGCAGCAGGGCATCTTTTTTTTCAGCTGTGTGCATTTAGACAATTGTTTGAAACGGAAGTAGGTGAACCAGTGGCACGTTACAGGCCTGCACGGCTGCGGTGTCATGGCTGTGAAAGCGTTAGAAATGCTTTCTATGTGGCCTGCTGGTCGGATGGATCAACGCTAGTTTAGATCCAGGATGTGTATGTGTAACCGAAACATCCGGATCGTGAAACTGTCTCAACGTGCTAACAAAACTATCTTTTATTTATTCATATTTTCCCCTTGGGCGTACGGCTACAAGCCGTTATCATGGTCGGAAAATTGTTAAGCTTTCGGTGCTCCATCATCCATCAGGGCTCTTGCTACACAGGAACCCTCTCCTCACCCCACCCATCTCAGTGGGAGCTACGATGCCGATGTAGGCTAGCGGGGATCCCATTCATGTGACAGAATAACCCGAAGCGCAAAGTCCAATTCATGGACGGCCATTTCTAACGGTTTTATCAGCTATTTTCTTAATGCACATGCAAATTAATAACCGAAAATGTGCAAAGTGTAATGAGAGAAAAAGAGATGATGATTTTAAAAAACCAGTAGGCTACTCCAGTCTCCAGCCATCATCACTACCCAGCTCACATCCCAGCCCTGTTCATCCTCAGCGCTGCGCTGCATCCACCGCTATATTTCTCACATACCTGAAAATTACATGTCCGTCTGGCGACGAACTGGCGGGCGGGCGGTGTCGCTACCTGCGACGGCGATCCGATGATGTCTTAGGGTGTTTCTTTTTTTCCTTTCTTCGTCTTCTGTGCCGATTGATGCTCTAGTTTCGTCCAGTACCAGCCCTGTGCTAATCCACCCCACACAAAGAGCAGAAAATGGCTGCAAGTGCATATTCTTAAAGCGACAGTCACAGCAAGGACGATGGGTGATGATGAGGGGCCCCCGACGTGTTGATCCCTCTCTTTTGAGTTTTCATTACTTTGTTATTAAAATATGTTTACAGTGGATTTGTTGGGAATAAAACGGACTTACATTTGCTGTATCATATCACTAAAGATCAAAGTGAGCCATTTTTTTTAGTTTTTACAGCTCAGAGCTTCCTGTCATGTGGTGAGCCTTAATGAATCAAATGTTAACATTCATATAGTTGTTACCTATCAAAATTCATGTGGTTGATTGCATATGCATCTGATGAATAGATCTTTTAAAAGCCTACTGAGTAGGAATTGTGGCCTATATTATAATGGTATTAAAAGTGCAGGGTGGAACTAAATCAGAGGTCAGTGACAGAAAAATTTAACATATTATAAATGTGTTTCTATTAGTTTCTAATTATTACTAAAATAACTTTTTTGTTTGTTTGTTTTCTTAGAAAAAAAGTCTTTTATCCCTAGTTGCTGTGGGTCCACATATGGCAGCTGCCTTATTTTGCCACCATTTTAACTATAGTGTCTCTGAATGGACAAACTCTGACAAACTCCAGAGCTTTAAAACTGCAACACTGACTTTTGACGGGTTTGACAGGTGCTGAGCACAATTTTGGATAAGTAATGTTTTAAAAAGGTACATAGAAGTGTCTGGAAGTATTTTGGTCACTGATGGCTGCCATCCATTCACAGCTGTGCTTGACATTTGATGTAATATATATGCCCATCTTTACCACTAATAGTCAGTAATCTTACACACTGTACCTTTAAGTTATCATTCTTGGATTCTAGATCCCGAAGCTCCACTTTTAATCCAGATTTGTTCGTTCGTTCGTTCGTCCGTGCGTTCGTCCGTGCGTGCGTTCGTTCGTTCGTTCGTTCGTTCATTCGTTCGTTCATTCGTTTGTTCATTCGTTTGTTCATTCATTCATTCATTCATTCATTCATTCATTCATTCATTCATTCATTCATTCATTCATTCATTCATTCA
>JBAMHW010000007.1:29136221-29147827 GCA_037177495.1 Rhadinocentrus ornatus | reverse complement strand
ATATTGCTCTCTTGTTATTTTTCTACGTTATTTTTTGGTTATTGGAATCGGTTATTTTCTATCTTTTGTTTCCCTCTCTACTTTTTTCTCTCTTTAATTTTTCCTTCTCTCCTTTTGTCAACTTCTCTGTCTGTTGTTCCACCAATCTGGTCCAATGGATTTGTGCATAAATTAGGCAACAAACAAATTTAAATAGTAATAATAATGTAAATAATATTAGAAGAATTAGAAGAATAACACTTAAGATGCAAGGGGAGCCCCATATCCAAAAGGCTTGTTTTGGAAAAGTAAATTTCTTCTGCACCGTACGGCAGCCAGACCATCATTCTGCTGTCATGATGCTACAGGAAATGTTAAAAACAAACAAACAAACAAACAAATTAAAAAAAGGACAAACAAAAAATTATTTAAACAATCTACTACTACTACTAAACAAAGTCTCCTCGCTCTCCGTGCAGATCGAGATCTTATAATAAAAGTAATTCACGTGATGTGTAGGCCACCTGTGCACCCAGTCTATGATTAGGGTGTGGTAGCCTACACCTGGGCCCCGTTTCAGAAAGCGGGTTTAGTGAAAACTCTGAGTTAGTTGACTTCGAGTTAATATTAAGGTCCCTGCAGACCAGGGAAATTAATTTGCCCCACTTGACCGTGACTAGTATTAGATTTGGTGCCTTCGCCTACAAAGACTGGGATTTCGTGGTTAATAATTTAATTTATTGAAAAATATTTTATTCACAAGTGTATATTTTTTTAAGATGTAAACCACATTTCATTTATTGGAGAACTGATTTAAGTTTATTTATGAGGTCTTTGAAGAGAGTGGAGAATGAGTCAGCTTGTAAACTATTCACATTGTTGAAAAGATGGTTTTAAATTTTTTGTTTTCTCTCCCCTATGTATGATTTGTTTTTTTTTTCCTTTTTTATTAGCATTATTAATATTATTTATCTATTTTCTATCTATTTTATTTATTTAGCTCAATCTGTGTTCTGTTAGTCTCAACAAACAATTGCAATATTTATGCCTTTAATGTATCTGTACATATGTTCAATAAATTTATGTTCAATAAAAAAAAACAACCTTCCAATAGTTCCGGTGGAAAAAAAACAAAAACCTTCCAAATATTGCAGCCTATCAATGGTTAGCTTGCTCGTCATCCAAAATCCAATCAGTGCGGCCAATAATGTCACGTGTACAGTATGGCCAATAGAATTGGAACAGACGAAAACGTTTTTTATATGCACGCAACGGAGAAAGCTAAATTTGTCATGAGCTAAATTCCCGGTCGTATTTCAGTAACGATAAACATCTGTAGTCGACTTTCAGCTACTAAGGAGAAGTTTAAAAGGTGTGTATGTATAACACAACTCTCCTTACATTTAACTGTGTTTGTATTTTGCTTGGGTTTAGCAGTTTACCGGAGCTTAGGGGCAGCATAGCCAGAGCTACATAGCTAGCTTTGTTTCACCTTAAAAAAATGCAGCGGTTCTGCTAATGTTTCCGTCTGTTTGGTGGCTTCCTAACTTATATTTAAACTAAATAAGATGGTATTTCACAGGTAGAAAGCGCAAGATATTTCCTGCATGCCGCGTGCACAATCAGTTGATACTTTCATGTCATACCTTTGTGTGTGTGTGTGTGTGTGTGTGTGTGTGTGTGTGTAAATAAAAATATATATGAATGATAAGAAACTACGTGCACTCGTAAAACCAACAATGACACTCTTAACAGTAACGTCAATGATATTGTTTAGTTTTTGTAATCAAAATACTTAAATTGTGTGATATTTCGTTTTTCAATTTTTTTTTCTTGTCTGCACACAGTAAAACTTGGGAGCAGCGTCAATCCTTTTATTTTGTTAAAGGTTCAGATTAACAGAAAATGGGTGCTAAAATAACGAGATCGATTGTGAAACACACTACTTTTTTGCACGATATCACCAACTGCAAAAATACGAGCTAGACGTGTTTATCCTCGAAAATTATCTCTCTCTCGCTCTTTTTTAAACTTAACTCTAATACCTCCATTCCTATCCTTAATTCTTAACCGAGATATAGGGAACAGGTATTTAAAAAGATAATTATTATTTCTTTCATACTGTCAGTTTACCAACTCATGCCAGTTGTGACAAATCATTCAGTTACATTATCTAATTGTTTTGTTATGGCTTGCTCCATTAAATAACAGTTATTAGATAAGTCAGTGAGTTAAAGAGTAAGCCAAATTTATGTATTTTATTTTTATTCACAGTGTGACATATTTGTCATGTGTTTTACGCTGCACATCCTAAAAAAAAGTTAATCAAAAGGTATACTTTTGCTACCTATCGCTAATGTAGCTCCTCCATCAGGTTTCTGCTTTCCATTTTAGGAATTGACGCTAAAACTGATGTCAGTGCCACAGGAGAAAGGAGACAATGTGGCTTGAATCAGAAATGAGAGACACCCTCAATTACTCTGTTTTGTGATTTTAGGTAGCAATGCACCAAAATTCACTTATCAAAATACTGTATGATTTCTTTCATATTCATTTATGTTAAATATTACCAAATTGTTGCTTCATGCTGACTTTTTCCATTACTGGCACTGGTGCAGCTTACTAAAAATGAGTAAAAACTGCAAAAAATAAATAAATAAAATAAGAGCGAAGTTTAGATTGACATAGCATAACAGTTTAATAGTTATTTAGTTTTAATTACATTTCTATAATTATGTTTTGTATTTCTGTGGACAGCATTGTCACAGCATTTATCAGAAATGTAGCTCAGGTTGTTAAAAATAAAATCAGGCTCTTGGTTTAATCTTGACCTATTTTATTTGGTATGCATTACTGTCATCTACATTAAATTAAATGTATCCATAAATGTGGTGAACGGCAGCTTGTCAGAGTAAGACTGCAATGTGTGTGTTCTGTAAGTAGATAGCGACAGACATATCTTTATCATATCCCATACATTCTTGGCATGCTTTAAAGTCTGCTCTCTGTTTTACAGATTACATAATTGTTGAGAAGTTTGACATAAGTGTTGGCAATATTATTGGGTTTTGCTGCAAAAATAGTGACAGATTACTTTGTATATTTATTTTTTTTACATAGAAGTCATATATGTTCATTAAACATATCTTTTGTTTCAAAAAGAGGTAAAAGGCCCCAGAAATATCTAGATACCCTGGGGTACTAAAGTAAAGTGAAGCTACTTGATTGGTCAAATCAGTAATAGCTTAACGACACATGACTGCATTACAGGATTTTATTTTCTAATGAAAACTTGTACTTTTCTATTTTATGCTTGTTTTCAGATTAGCATCATGGGTGAACCACAGCAGGTCAGTGCCCTGCCTCCACCACCTATGCAGTATATTAAAGAGTACACAGATGAAAATATTCGCAAGGGTCTGGCCCCAAAGCCACCGCCACCTATCAGAGACAATTACATGATGTTTGGCAACCAGTTCCAGTGTGATGACCTCATTATCCGTCCTTTGGAGAGCCAAGGCATCGAGAGACTCCATCCCATGCAGTTTGACCACAAACGGGAGCTCAAGAAATTAAATATGTCTATTCTTGTAAATTTTCTGGACTTGCTGGACATCCTTATCAAGAGCCCTGGCAGTATAAAGCGTGAAGAGAAGCTAGAGGACATTAAGCTTTTATTTGTTCATATGCACCATTTAATAAATGAGTACAGGCCACATCAAGCCAGAGAGACACTGAGAGTGATGATGGAGGTGCAGAAGAGACAAAGGCTGGAGACAGCAGAACGTTTCCAGAAACATCTTGATAGGGTGGTGGAGATGATCCACGGGTGCCTCGTCTCCCTTCCTGATGACTTGCCTCAAATGGATGTTTCAGATAATGCTTGTGATGGGATAAAGAGTGTGTCTGCAGGACCTAATGTTGGTTGTTCCACTGGACAGGCCCCCAGGCTGAACACAGAAACCATGGATGTAGAGGAAGCAGGTGCCAGCTGCATGGCAGCAGGTCAACAGGACCAGAATGTCCCTAGTTTAAAGAGGGAGAAAACGTGGGACAAAGATGCTGCCATGTGCAATATCATTGATGAAATAGCTTAGCTTATATATTGTTTAGGGATTTTTTTTTGTTTCTTCTATTTGTACTCAACTGTATTTTTGTATGCTCTACTTTGTAAATATGACTGCTTGCAGTGTTTGAACATGGAATCCGTGTAGCATTGTAAGACATTTGATGTAAAACCTTTTACTGAAGGTTTTAATGATATGATGATTGTAAAGATAGTCAAATAAAGTACTTGATCAGCTTGGACGTTATTTTTAGTTTTCTATTAAATCAAATGGAAAAAATCTAATTGCAGTAAGATTTCAGTGCTGCAAATGTAAATATATCAGAAATCCATTTAAATATTGATATTTCTTTGTAAATCTTGTCAACTGGTTAAATTGTGTAGTGAGATAATTAAAAGGTCAGTAAATATAAACAGACGTTACATAGTCATTTACCCCCCTACCCCTCCCTCGAAAGCCTTTTATTCAGTATCTTCTGTGTAGTTGCCTTCTGACAGGTTCTTCATGCACAGTTCCTAGAAAAACAAATCCACCCTTGCAACTCTTTAAATGCATGTGGTGGAAAATTAGACGTGCCTGATGCACAGACCCACACCTATAGTGGGTGAATGGTAATGCTGAAAGTGGCTTGATGGGGAGTAGATGTCATTATTTTTCAACAAACCGCAGCTAAAGCAGTCTTGTGTAATTTGGACTTTGGCAAATAAGTTTTATTGTTTTATGATTTCTATTAAATCTTAAGTATAAAAGCTCGGAAGAGACATTTCCAGGTTCATGTCATGATCCGTCGGCCACGCCCCCTGGATGTTATCCTCGGCTGGGATTCCCTGTGCTGTGACGGGAGAATTTCCAAAATGCTAAAATCTTGTCATAATAAACTGTTACCGTAAATATGAGACTGCAGATTCATCCTGTGGATTCATGTAGAATCACGAATAAGAAAATAAGGGGAAAAGAAGACTTTAGTCGTAGGAATTGTGTTATGAAACTCGGGATCCTTGGGTTTCACAACAGGGCGGAAAGCTACTCTCTCGACCAATCAAAGCATACGCTGCTCGGTCACGTGAGTTTTATTTATGTAATGTAGTGGTGTTACACAGTAACCTAGCTTCGTGTCTTTGGATGCTTCGTTATAGGGGTTAAAAACGGACACGGGCTACTAAATAGATAAAATAATAATAATAATGTACCGTTTCATTGGTCCGGTTAATGTTGTGTTTTAGGAGTTTGGAGCGTCAGGGGAAGCTGTGTCTATTTAACCTGACTAAAAAGGGAAGATGCTGTTTGTCCCAAACCAAACACTAAGTGAAGGCTCGAAACGACAATGTCAGTAAACATTTTCATTCGAAAAATTTATTTCTGAGGTAAGTTTAACGGGGCTGTTAATAGCAGTAACCTAAGCTTGACAGGTTCGAGCAGATGTGGGACACATTTCTGTGGTGTTTCGCTAGCCGTCAGTATGTCATTTGAATGGTCCGTGCAAACATAAAACCCAGAACCTCGTCTCTGGATTGCTTTGCCAAACAAAGCAAAACCTCTTCCCGTGGGACATTGTGCTGGTGACTTAACCCGTTTACAATGGATCTACTGGAGTGCCCTGTCTGTCTCCTTTTGATGTGCGAGCCAGTGACCATGTCGTGCGGCCACACGTTCTGTCGGAGGTGCGTGGGGGGCTATCTCCCTTCAAAATGCCCGCTGTGCAAAGAGAGGTTAAAACAAAAGGAGGTGAAAGGCATGAAGAACAACGTTCTGCTCATCAGTGTCGTTGAAAAATGTTGCCCCGACGAGACGAAAATGAAGTGCCAAATTCAAGAGAAGCTCAAAGCCAACGACTTCCCGGAAGCTTTACGCATGGCCAATGAGGGACTACATTTAGGTAAGGAACGCATACATGAGACTTGCTCAACTGCAGGAACCTGTCGCATTTAGCTCAGATCACTGATAAAAACAAACAAACAAACACTGAATAAAGTTTGCATCCCCCCTTGACGCACTTCACACCGTCTTGGCTGGTGCACAGTGATTGTCTATCCTCTTCAGATCGGTGTGTCACAAGGGTGAGACTCGATCAGGAGGCGTAATAATAGAAAAACTAATTATTAAAAAAAAAAAAAGAAAATGTTTGTGCAGCAGAAAAACTATCAGTCTGGTTCAACATTTTCCCATCTGCGCAGTCGCTCACAAACAAACTGACAAACAGTTCAAATGAGCTATAACAGCTGATGAGTAGGGAGCACGCACTGTGCACAGGCTGAGCCAAAACTGTATTTATGTGCTGTCTACAGTAAAAAAAGAAAAAAAAGGATAAAAAATACTTGAGGATGTGATGCAATATTATCTGCAAAAACCTTTGAAAAAACGTCCTGCATTGTAAGCATTTTGCAGGTGCTTATTTTCTGCAATTTCCTTTGTAAGTGCAATTGACCTAATTTTCTGCATGCAGCTGTGAGAAAGTAAAGGAGATAACTTCTGTCCTAGATGTGTTCGAGTCAGTTGGTGTCCCAGGGATTGCAGGAGTGTTTGTGCTACACTGAATCAGTCCACTGTTGCATTACCTCCATTTTTGCCATCATTTCCAATCCAATTAAATACTGCTACCTCCCATGCTCTGGCATTGTAGCTTCTTATCTAATGATCTTTTGGCACACTTATTTTGTCATTAAAAGTGTGAGGTTTCAATATATAATGAGAGCAACCAATGAGTCAGTGCTTTTAATGGCCTGCTCTCTGTAAACATGACTTGTGTAACAGCTTTAGGTAACAACAACTGCTTGAGCCCACAATGCACATGTGAAATTGGTGGAACATTTTCCTTTTTGTTACATGACTGCAGTAAAATTTAATCTTGTTTTAAAATATAAGAAACATATCATCAATGTAAACTGTTTGTCAACATGTGGAAGTTAGATTTATAAGTAACCAGTACTAGAATCATAAAGAGAGGGTGCACATGTAACGTTTGTGTATGTAACACTGTGTGTGCAATGTCCTGTTTAGATTCTCCAGCTTATAAATCAGCCTTTCTGGTATTGTCTCGAGCTTGTTCTGATATTAATTGTTGCACGGGCCATTTCCTGCATGTGGTTACATATTTATATCAGAATGTTACATGACTGGAACTTGCCTCAAAAAGTTGTGTAATGCTCCAAAAGTTTCACATTGTCCTCTTCCATCCTTAGTCCCACGTGATCATAGCTTGAAGTTGTGCAGAGCTGAGGCTAACTTAGGCCTCCTGCGTTTCTCCGATGCTCTGACAGACCTCGACTACCTCTGCTGCCTTCACCCCAGCTGGACCGAGGTGAGAAATGTGTGAACAAGTGTTGAACTCTTTAAGGCTGGTTTTGAGGTGTCTTGAGGCCTGTCATGGTTATTGGAAAATAGTCGGATTGTCATTATTGTATCATGTCGTTTAGAGATAATTTTGTTTAGAAAAAATGGATTAAATTAAAAGAAATATTATAATTCCATCACTATATCCAATGTATTTTCCAACATTGTTCTCCATCCTCTGGCAGCAGTTGCTATTAAGGTGCTAAACTTGAAATAATTAATTAAATGCATTTTCATAAGAATCTATAGCCCCGGGGAGCGGGGTTAAATGTACAGCATGAAGGGCCAAAACCAGCCTGCCAGAGTCTATTCTGTCCCATGGGATGATTTTGTAAATAAGAAAATTTAAAAAAGGACATTAACAGCAAGTCCTAGTTTGTCTATTGGAGGCTATATTTTTTTTAATGTCAAAATATAATAAATTTACAAGTCAGTGGGATGATTTTTATATATTTTTTAATAGATTTCACTTCAGGTACTAAGATGAGGTCAGTCACTTCAGGTGGTCTGAATTGCCACACAGATGTAAAATGTTCAATTTAAAAGAAATCTAAATCTTGACAAATGACTCTAATAATAATGTTAAATACTGTGTTTTTAATTTCCAAATACCTGTGATTAAATATTTTGTGCCTTTTTAGATCCATTGTGTTCTGCAAAGTGCAATGAATGTGTAAATGATTAACTAAGTCAAAATATTGTTGAAATTGTACTTATTTTTCCAATGGAATTTAAGGTTGTTCATAATATGATTAGTAAAAGGTTAGCTCATTAAATGTAAACCTCTTAATAATGTATCCTTTGTGCTAAAAGAAAGGAGTAGTTTGGGAGTTTTGTCATTTATAGGTTATTATGCTACTTAAGATCAAATTGCGCTGTATGTATGCTGTTGACTTTTATATAAAGGATATACTTGCAAAGCTGGACCGCAGCATCTTTATGGGGACATTTAATTTTATATGGAAGAGGAGGAAAAAAAAGTGCTAATAATAGCTGCTAAATAAAAGTGCTAAAAACACTATTATGAAACAGAGAGTTGCCTCAAATAAACAATTAAATAGTAACTCACTCTTACTGAAGTTAAAATAACTTGTTAGCTGAAATTTCCGTGTTTTTACAACCTTAACTCTAGCTCTGTTAAAACTGGTCCTAGCGTTGCATTTAATTCCCCTGCGTGCAATGTAGCTCGGTTGTCAGATTTTGTAACATACCTGTAATTGCACTCACATAACCAGTAAAAGAACTTTGTAGCTCTCTGCATATTTTGCCCTAGTGAACGACCCAGCCTTATTTAGAGACAAATTTTTCTGCTTTTATCAGTGTTATGTCATTCACGGTGTTACAAAAACAGCTACTTATGTCATAAAGTCACATAATTGTTATTTGGCAGTGGGTGGCACTGCTACTGTATGTAATCATATAGTTTCATTTGGCTTCCAGATATGTGTTATGCAACATGACAGTTCACAATGGTTCAGCCGATGATGGTATACAATGCAGGTCTCTGTATGAAAAATCAACATATTTGATGTTACTTCCTCAGCAGTAAATTTCAGTGTTGCGCTCTGTGTTGTGTGCTGTTTGCACTGTTGTGTTTCTGCAGGGCTTCTTTCGAAAAGGGAATGTACTTCTGGAAATGGGTCAGCAGAAAGAAGCTCTCATCCAGTTCCACCGTTGCCTAAATATTCATGCTGACTTTGGTCCTGCAAAGAGCCAAATCAAGAAGGTTTGTTTGTCCTCCTGAGTGCTGATCACAGGGCAATTTAATGGGAAGTTAGAAACCATGTACCTGACGCGAGTATACCAGAGAGAACTCTGAAAATAAAGTATGTGCAGAGGAGAAGTTTGCCACGTTGCAAAAGTTGGTTTGAGTGGGCTGCAAAAGAGTTTTTTTAATGCAGAAATGCATGGATCATTTTCAGATCTTAAAGATAATTAAAATAAATTAAATCTAAATAATTTTGCAGATGGAAGTTTTTCCATTCAGCGTATATTCAGAAACCAAAGTTTAATCTGTGTGATGATTTTTTGAGCCTCTTTGAACCAATTTAGACAAGTTTTCTTGTTATTTTTAAGTAGTCTTCAGGGAAAGTTGACCAGGCTTTTTGAAGTTTTCAATGTTCTTTTTTGGATGTTAGCCATCTTTTTATGATATTTCCTGTCAACATGATCCCACACTTACCTTAATAAACTTAATGTCTGGGCTCTGAGGAAGATTCATTACGTCACCAGACCTGTTGCCACTGACTATCAGATTCTTGTGACATTTGGCATACCTGTCTCTGTTTTCCTTCCTTAACAACGGCTTCTTGCCAGCCAACCATGGAGGCTAATTTTCATGAAAACATTTTTAATTTAGACTTTTTCTGAAGGCCATTGCTGTTTATGGATGTTTTTTCTAAAGACCTCTCTCTTTCTCTTTTGTACTCCACTTGTCCAATTTCCTCACATTTCTTTGGTACACACTGCGCAACATGCTAAGTTCAGACTAATAACTCTTTGGGAATCGCCTTGTTAGGTGCCATGTATGTAAAACTGTTATCTTTGGCACTATTTATAGATGCAAGTAAATAAATGGGATCAAACTATCTGTCTTTGCAACAGGCTGTTAGTACAAAGTTCCTTAAGACAGACATTACAATAGGTTATTAGCAATGTAGTCTGTGTGTCACATGTGTGGACACAACACTGGGTTATTACGTGAATTAGATGCTTTCTTTTTTATACTTGAATGACTCAGGTTTGGACAAATGGTTTAACAGACACATATGAAAATGTTCTAGGATAAGGAGTATTTTATGTCATTTGAATTTTTCCTTTGCTTTGTTCATCTTAATTTACTAATTTTAGTTATTTAGCATTTTCTTAGTTTTTTAGTGGTAATGTAGTGGTGGAGCAGGATAAATTTAAAGGTCTGGACCCAGGAAAAGTAATCGTGCTAGTAATATTAGTTACTTGTAAAAACTCTTTAAGCGATGCGATCAGTGAAAGTGAATCTGTTTTTGGTGAATGAGTTATTTTGCAATTCCTGTTGAAATGGCAGATCCTGGAGGTCGAGGGAATTGCAGTGCCAGAAGAGGTGTCCTGCATTTTGCAGGTGCTGACCGAGTATTTGAACGAGCCCTGCCCCATCACCACCCTCAGTGGCTCCCAGGGGCCGGTGCACGCTGAAAGTAAACTTCCCAATGGAGGGAGGAGAGATGCGCACCAGGTAAATGTTTGGCTGTGGGCTGGAAGGGGAATTGGATGTAAAAATAAAAGTCTTAACTGATTAAACTGTTGATCTGTTTGACTCTAAGATAAAACATGATGCAGGCACTGAATGCTGCCTCAGTCTCTGCCAAGCTGTTTCCTTCCTCCCTGCTGCTGAGGAAGATGAGGAGATGATGAGGAAGGAAGATAGGCATGGAAGAGGTAGTCTGAAACACCACGAGACACAATTATTATGATCTGAATGTCCTCTATAGTTTGGAATGACATAATAAATTACATTACTTTCTTTAGCATATTGCAGATGCATCTACTGACTGTATTTAATTCGATTTTCAGGCGAAAGTAAAGCACATGGAGCAGAAACGCTAGGGGTTCTCACTGTGTCAGACTTTGAGTGTCCTCTCTGCATCAGGTCAGTGTCCCCCAGCACATGCTGTAATCCTTAATGCATTACTATGTGTAGCCTGTACCAGGCCTAAGGATTTTTTTAATCTCATGGGATTTTTAATCAGTTCGAGACCTCAAACGTGAAGGTAAAAAATCAGGCATTAAACAGTTTTATTTATACTGTGTGTGGTGTGCTCCGATAATCTAATCACATAAAAACACACACATAACGATGCTGTCCCGCAACTGATCTACAGTCCAGTCCTCCGAGCTGGACATCTCACGTGACCAAACGTCATCTAATAAAAACAGAGCAGAAGAACCATAGCAACAACCAGCAAAGAAACGAAGAAGAAACATATTAACAACCAGAAAACACAACACCCAGCATGGCAGGGGATATACAGTGAGGAAAATAAGCATTTGAACACCCTGCTATTTTGCAAGTTCTCCCACTTAGAAACATGCAGGGGTCTGAAATTTTCATCGTAGGTGCATGTCCACTGTGAGAGACATAATCTAAAAAAAAATAATAATCCTGAAATCACAATAAATGATTTTTTAACAATTTATTTGTATGAAACAGCTGCAAATAAGTATTTGAACACCTGTCTATCAGCTAGAATTCTG
>JBAMHW010000007.1:29109263-29133527 GCA_037177495.1 Rhadinocentrus ornatus | reverse complement strand
GTTCCAGTTGGGAGGAGGGAAAAGGGGGGTGGGGAAAAAGTTTTGACCCCTCCCACTCCAAAACCCCCCCCCCCCCCCCCACACACACACAAACCTCCTAATATACATTGCACATTGTCCCTGTCCACTGCCACCACCGTACACACATACACAAAGGAAAAAAAAGAAAAGTATCTTTCTCTGATAGCTACTAATGTACATTTAACTCCTAGTTATTTTACAAGAACACTCTAAAGTATTTAAAAAGCTATATGACAGCACACAGCTGACAAAATATCAGTGTGTATTTGGTGTTATTGAAGTCCAATGTATGACATGAACGGCGTTACATGATGCCTCAGATTGAAAAGGTTTTTAGTTCAGCAGAACTAAAAGCAAAATGCAACTCCTCCATGTAAAAGAAGCATTGATAGAAATAATGGCGTTAAAATAAACAGCGTTGCTAACAGTAATTCTGTTGCACTTCTTGTTGCAATGACAAAGTTCTATTCTAATTCAGTCAGTAACAGGTAATCTAACCAATAACTCTCCGTGGTTGCAATGCCGCTGCCGTTGCTGACGATAAAATGTGGCGTGTTACTATAGTTCTGCACACTGAAGCGGTCTTCATCTGACTTGGAGCTTAGCGGGAGAAACCCCCACACAGTCTAAGTGATAATAACCGACGGAGGAAGACTTGGGCAAGTGTGCGCAGCCAGACATAAAAACATACTAATAATTCTTTTCTGTATCATTGCATGTATTATCGCCATAGAGATGAAATACCTGCAGACCTTCAGCCTTTGTCCATTTCTCCTTTTCCTCTTTTAATAACACCTGAAGGATTATTGGACCTTTGATTTTTTTTTATTGTGTTTATATGAATTTGACTTGACACCATCCCTCAACACCATCAACGCAGCATCAAAACTACGTAAAGCAATTTGCCTGGATGGGCAGATTTGTGTTTAATGACATTTTTAATCATTTCACATGACTTAATAAAAAGTCTGCACGTGAATCTTCTCACAATACAAGCAGAACTTTGTTAATGCAGTTGTTTTGACAGAGCTGCACTGGTTTCAAGTAACTGCGTTTGACATTTTCCTCTTCGTGAAGCTCACAGCGGGCTCAGTGGAGCCTGATGGGATTGTCAGCGGTGCAGCAAAAGCAGACAGAGCAGTGGACACAGATTAAATCGTTCATATGTGACCCTGAGGAGGTGGAAAATGGCAGCTTGATTGCCCGTCTGCTTGGAGATCTGCTGTGCATTTTTCCCCCCTCACAAAAGATCTAAAAAAATACATTTTCGTCAGCAATATAACATTTCCAGCTAGATGTAAAACCTAAAGTATACACTAAATGCTTTAAGGTTTTTGAATCTGGATAATTTCCTCTGGAATTGAAAATTCTCTGTATAATACAAATAAGATAACAGTCAACACAAATACCAACTCCGCAGGTTTGCAGACTATGGCTGCATGTTGGAGATCCTCAGCCTGGAGCTGCTCCCTGATGGACGGTCCTACGTGGAAACAGTTGGGGGGCGCAGATTCAAGGTGCTCAAGAGAGGTCAGAGGGATGGCTACAACACCGCTGACATAGAATACCTGGAGGACATCAAGGTAAGGCTCTTGAGAGATCGCAGACTCTAGCAAGAAAATTTCCCAACTGGGCAGCTTCTGTGGATGTCATTCTCCGTCTTTGTGGCCCTTCTGTCCTCGTTCTGTCAGGTTGATGGAAGTGACCTGGAGCTGTTGCACCACCTACACGACAGTGTGTACCAGCAGGCTCAGGATTGGTACCATCGCCTGGGCAGCCGCATCCGAGAGCAGATCAACAGACAGTATGGCAGCATGCCGGATAAGGAGGAAAACATTCAGGTCAGTGACTTCATGGAAACGCAACAGCAGCTTCTGCCCGAGCTTAGAAAACACCGAGCATTCACAGTCAGTCAGATTTTTAATGGAGTCTTACTTATGATTTGTAATATTAACGGCATCATCAGGTTGTTAAAGTGATGGTATGCAGCAGGCACACATTGGTTGCTTTTTCTGTTAATGTTCCTCTGTAAAATAAATCAGACATTCCCGTTAAAGTGATGGATTAAGCCACAGAGCATGCACAGTATTCCAGATTCATGGAATATTGGATAATATATGGTCTTTAATAGTCACAGTTTTCTTACAACACAGTATTTAATAATAATAATAGCTTTATGCTGCTTAGAGTTTAAAAGTTATCAGCTGGAGGTACTGTGTATGTGATGTTTATGCCACCTGAGGGCACTGTCTCCAGGTCTCAGAAGAGATGCAGCATCACCAAATAAATCTTAGTCCTTTTTTAAAGTTTCAGATTTGCCACTTGAAGAAATACAAACACAGAACTTAGTGTCAAACAGCAGTGGTGGATGAGAGCGGTTGAAAATACTCCTCTTTAATCAGAGAAAAAACAGAAAATTGAACTACAGTTCACACATATTTCTCTGAAAGTTACCTGTGGCATGGAGACGTTCAGCTAAAACCAGGTTAATGGAACCAGTACATGTGTGAAGGGGGCTTATATTTCATTTTGATTGGTCATTGTAGGGTTTATTTAGTTTGGCCATGTTTATAAGATGGACATTTATAGAGATGGAATATCTGCAAGCTTTGGTTGGCTAATTAAATGAATGAACTGATAATGGTGCGTGGGCACATAGGACAAATAAAGTAAAATAAATAAAATTAAGTGGAAGTGGTCTTTTTAGCTTGCAGCATGCAGATGATAGATGTGCCTGTTAACTTATTTACATTTAATGTATTTAAATGTACTCACTAATGCAGCAAATGAGAAAAGGAGGAGTTTTAAACACAATGTCATCACTACACACATTAATTCTGCCCTTGTTGTCTTCTTCTAGGCCTCTGTTAACGGCCCGGCGTGGTGCTGGTGGCTGCTCTCTGTCCTGCAGCTGGACCCTGCTTATCAAACCACTGTCCTCTCCCTGACCTCACTCAAAGACCGCTTGGGACACATCCGCCTTGTCCTTGAGTACTTCTCTCAGAGCTAAAGCCCAGATCACACCCAGGTGGTGGGGTGGGGATATGTGGCCCCAGCTAAGCTGACAGACAAACATTACGCATGCACAAACAAACAGAAAAAAAAACAGACAACGCACGCACAACACAGAGTTTAAGGTTAAGTTTGGGGTTACTCTGAATCATAGAGGGACTGTTTTAACGTGGCACCTGGCCAATCGCAGGAGGCTTGTGATTTTTTTTTGCATATTTTGTTTCCTACACCAGAATGACCAAAGATTGCTTCTTATTTTGGGTCATTAGAGGTGATTACTTGTGGATAGAATTCAATAAATCAGGTTATTTTGAAATAATATGGCTGAATATGGACAGTGAGTGTCACTGTTTTTCCTCTAGTCGTTGTATGAAGCAGCATCAGCCAAGTGAATACAGTTTAATACACTTCTGTGCGTGCATTGCCTGTTCTAAATGGGCCCTTTGCATTACACCAGCTATGTTTGGAGTGAGAATGCATATAAATAGCAGATGTAAGGTGTTTTGCCAGGACGGTGCACATCATTGTTTATGTTAGATATTCTGAGTGATTGTTGTAAGGCACATCTTCCTTGGCCTTTGCAGCCATTGGGCGTGGCTCATTTTATACCACTGAATAATATCAAAAGCTACCGGTTTTGTATGAAAGATTGCAATAATAACTGATGATTTCAAAGGGCTGCAGCTGGAAGATCTTTTTAATGAAAGAGAGCTGATGTCTCTGGATGCTGTTGCTGATCATTCAGTTGCAAATAACTTCACGACAGTAAGACTTTGGGGGTGGTGAATGGTGGCGTGTAACAGGTCTAATTTGCAGTATGACCCCTTGAAGAACATAGCAGGTGTAAATATGTCACTTCTGTCAGTTTCCATTTTCACCAGCTGTGTTTTTAATTATTGTTTTTTAATTAGGTATGACCTGTTGATGGCACTGATAACAGCTACTGTAACGTTTGGCTCCCTTCAGGCGCATGAAGCTGCGGTGACATCTCATCTCTTAATAATTTGGCTTTAACACTTTGGTTGTAGTCTGACTTGGACTGAGTCCCTGCTACCACAAGGAGGGAAGGTAGAGGGTGGGGTGGCAGCCATGTAGGCCACAACAACTACCTGAAGCCTTGGCTCCTTCGCTGAGTCTGTCCGGCCCGTCTGGCCTGTCTACCACCAGTTATGGTGCCTTTGAGTGCCTCCGCCAACTCACCAGGAGACCTTGAAAGTCTTAGTTTCTACAGGTGGATGTGGGACTTTGTGATTTCTCTTGATGAAGTGTTACATTCCACAGAATGTTGAAGCTGCAAAGTTATGTAAACAAACAAAGGAAAAAAAGAAAAGATTTCTTAACAATTATATTAACAACTGGGTGATTTATTATTATAATTTTTTTGGATAAATGTGCCATAGGTATCTCTGCGTTATATGCTTTATAGGAATAGTTACCTGAGTCGTCACTGTGTATATGTTGGTTTGCATCTAAAACTCATGAAAGTTAGGCCTTGACCCTCATGCCTTTTGTATGATGGGCAGTGAACTACCCGTTTTCTTTTTTCAGAAACATATCACTTGAAAAATGTCCAGCTAACACTCTTCTACATCCACTTTGTGTGAGTGAGAGCAACAACCCCGTCTGTATAATAATGTAGATATAGCTCAGAATTAAAGGGGTAATCATGATTCTCAAAATATCCCTCTGAGTGATGAACTAATTAACAAACTGATGGACATTGGGGCAGCAATAGTGACTTGATTAACAGGCTCCTCTCTGAACTCTGTGCTGGGAATACTTCACCTGATTAAAGCTAACTCAATTTAAAAAGGGATGGAGGTTCTTGAAGAAGATTTGAATGGCCGTTATAAGCGTCATAAGTACCGAGGTGTTTTAGCTCCTCTTACACACTTCTAAAACTTGTAAATCAATATATTTTAGTGTTTCGATGCTCACTCAATTTGCAAGTTTTTGCGTTTTGTTGCTCAAACATGCCACCCTTCTTTACATCTCACCTTGTTTAGTCAGATTAATAGATTATTTCATTTCTGCACTGTTGCACAGTTTTAATTTCCATATTTAAAAACGTCTCCTTGTATGTTGGATTCAGCTATTTGTTTGTCTTTAGTGATTTCATAGACGCTGCTGCTAATAAACTGCAGTGCAGTTAAGATTTTCAGCTCATTTGGACTGCCGCTCCTCCTCTCTGTTAAACCCTGGCCAGCCACAGGATGAAGTCTTACACTTGTCTTCTCTGTGAAAGGTTGTGGAAAGCACCTCGGTGGCGTGTTCCTGCTGCGTTCTGCAGCTTTGCTGGAAGTGCCGTGTGGGTCGGCACGATGGTCAGTGGCATGTGGGTTATTCTCTGCACAGTTTTCAAACACCTCTCTGTCAGTCACGATAATAAAACCCATTAAGTGAAAGCCAGCAGCGGCAAATGATCTCGATCTGATTGTTGTTTACTCGCTTGCTCCCTGAATGACTTTTTATGTGTTAATATGAAATAAAGATTTTAAAGGAAATTCTGGATTATCTGTGTTTAATGTGTGTGTGAGTGAAAAGTAAATCGTGTTGCCCTTTTTAAATGTTTTGATTTATTTTAGCTGTTAGCAAATAAAAAAAGTAGGAGTTCTGGGCAGCATTAAAACATTAATACTTGTTGCTGATGCCAACGGCTGTTTAACAAAACAAATAAAATGGATATCTCCTGTCCTTGTCAATTAACCTTGTATTAACTAGAGTCTCCTGGACAGGGGTCACCATGTGATATGTGCACGTGCTAAGAGGCTAGTCCTAACATGTAGCATTCCAAAATGACGGGGATACCCTCGGCTAACAGACACTATCAAGTTTTCTTTTTGGGAAGACATAGCCATTTAAAATCTTGCTTGTGTTCCAGGTGAGTTTACTCTGATATAGCAACACATTTTATGATTCTGATACTTCTGTAGTCATCTCAAATGTCTGCTTTCTTTTGAGACCAAAATAATACATTTAGCATGTAGTTGTGAAGATCTATTTATGTTGGGTAGGAAAAAATAGACATGTAGTGTGTGATCTTTAAAAAAAACAACAAAACAATTAAAAGAAAAATATGAACAAACTCCTCAAAAGGACGAGACTCAATACGCATGCTATACACACATATTCCACCAGGAGGCAGTGTGTAGTTGACTTAGAAAAAGAATTCCTTTGTGAACAAGAGAAATTCATCTGGGTGTCTTTTCTGATGCATCCAAGCTCCAAATGGTCACCTTAATGTCTCAAAATAGGGACACAAGGTTTATAAGTAAGTCTATAAATTAATAAAAGAGTTAAAAAAAAAAGGTAGGTAAGAAGAGGTTATAATTAATTGCCCTTTTCTACTAACAGGAAAGAAAGGAAAGAGAGTAGTGTAGCAGGAGGAGGTAAATGTCTGCCAACATCCTCTGCATATGAATCAGTCCGATAAAAAGAGGTTTCTGTGGCTTTAGTAGTGCTCTGTAATGCAGCGCAGCATCTACATCAAAGCCCATTACACTTGAAGAATGCCGCAGCTTTTCTGTACTAAATTGATCCATCAGCTTGCGCTGACTCCCTGCTTGCGTATGAGTGAGTAAGGATGACAGGCGTTTTGTAGGAGTTATCGCAAAGGGGGGACCAACTGTGTGCATGTATATGTGTGCTGTCACGAGTACCGGTTTAACAGGGATGGGACGACGGGGGAAAATCCTCTACATAATGGATGTTTTGGTTAATTATGAAAGACTTCAGGTTTGAAGTAATTTTTTTTTTTTTTTTTTTTTTTTTAAGAAATCAGCAAATGCAACAGGGAGGACGGAATTTAAGATGTTTGCTTCAGTCTTGAAAAAGATGTTTGTGAATCTGTAATGATAATTTTCTGTAATTATGGAACAACCCACTGGGGCTTCCACTAAAACAGACAAGTTTGCTCTATGTGCAATTTTCAACAACAGCAGAAGAGCCACAGTGAGCCCTGGAGGATGGATGCAGCTCTGTTGCCATAGAAACAAAACCCAGCCTGAGAGGTAGAGCAGGATTATGAATTAAGAAATAGAGAAACTTTAAAGTGTTTTGTTCTTAATCCACAGTGTGAAAGAAAGCTCACGAGGAGCTAATTCCAGCAGAAATGAGTATAATGAATAGAAGATGGGTTAGCGCGTGAGGGAGATACAAGCTCAAGTTGCCAAATCTGCTTTTGTGCCCCCTTTTAAAGAAATTTTTTCAGGATGTGTGCCCTCTTGTGGGCGGTGAAGCTGATAAAGCTCCCTTGTTTCTTTGTATAATCCTCTTGAGTGTCAACATGATAATAAACCCATGAGTATGTTCTTGTTTGTCAGTGCCTCTGAGAGCCAAAAGTAAACATATTTGCCACCTACTGTTGGTGGCACCACGGGATACATCATTAATACTTAAACCTAAAGAAACACAAGAGTTCCCAAAAATAATAGAGAGACAAAGATATCTCAGAAAGGAGCATCATGTTGCAGGATTAAGCAGCTGAACTTTTTCATTTCCTTGTCTGGAAGCTCTTTACCCCTCCAAAGATTCGCTTAATGATTCAAGCCCTAGATATTTTTATGGTGAGGAAGGAATTGACCTTCAGTGTTGCATGACTGACAGCTTGACATGTCAAAAACAGATTAATAAAGTTTTCCTTGGCCCCAGTAAACACCTCTGAGGAAACACTGATTGAGTAAAGTAGGGGGAGAAATCATGGGTGTTCTTGTATAATTTGGTGATTTTTGTGGAAATAATTTGAAAGCCAATGAAGCATGTTTGGATCACCTGCTGGCAGATGAAGGACATGAGGAACAGAAAGCAAGGGGATGCTGCAGAAGACATGATGCTGTGCAACTTGCTCACTGGTTTGTCGAGTTACCGCCTGCAGAGATGCACACCTGGGTGTGGGGTATGTTTTTGCATGGTCCTCGTGCATGTTAATCTGCTTGCCTACAAGGTCTTGGACAGATGTGGTTACAGCAGTTCATTATATAAGACAATTTGTATTAGCCGCAATTTAAATGCTATGTTGATTTTTGAAGTAGATTTTTATGTGCTCAAGGCTAGCTGCATGCCCCAAGGCGAATTTCATTTTGTGTTTGCAAGGGCAAGATGACTTTGTTAACAGAAAGTTTTACTAACCTTGGTTCCAAGCTCAGTAGTACATGAAAGCAAAATAAAGACAAATTTAGAGCTGCCTGCTTCACCAGTCATTGTTTGGATTTATTCAGCATGTTTCTGCTGCAATTCTTTGTGTCGTGTCAAAGCATTTAGAGTTATACAAGCTGATATAGAATATATGGTGTTCATGATTGTGCAACAATAATAAAGAAAAATTAGATAATTATAGACCAACACTTACCTTAAAGGCTAAATAATTAGGAATCTTTTAGTAAAAATAATTTAAAATGTTCTCATTTGTTGTGAGGGTTAAAAGTAAGCTTCCCTATAAACAATCTGTCCTCTACATCAACTATGTCTTCGTCAAGCGTTTCTCTTTAAAAAAAAAAAAAGTTACGTGACGGAATAACTTTGGCGCGCTGTGTAGCTCTTGGGGTGTGTTGTTGATATATTGGTTTGGTATATTTCTTGTTTGATTTTTCCAATTTTGCACACATGCTATGATCTCACATTTTTCTCTGTTTCTTTTTTATTAATTATTTTTTTTTTAAATTAATAAAATGATTATTTTATTAATTAATATTATTTGCTTTTCTACTAATGGACACAGTTAGTGTCTATCTAGTAAGCTCTGTGATAGCTACAGAGGCACAATCTACACCATCCAATGAAAAAAGAAGTCACACTGATATTTTGCTGGACTACCTTTATATTTGATTATATCATTTCTTGTGACATCAATTGATGAGCTTGCACAACGTCAACATTTATTTCTGTACAGAATTTCATTAATCTTTCAGCAAGATCTTTTTTTTATTGATTGGATAGTAACACACCCATGTACAAATCATTCTTTAATAATTTGTATATGCCTGTCATCAGGGAAGATGAGGCTTTATTGATAGTCATTGAGCGTATTCAGGTAAGCTGACCTAATTTTTAGGCCTATGATGTTGCTATACCTAGACCCGACCAATCGAAGCACCCCCAGATCATAACTCTACAACACACATTTATACAGGAAACACTGGTTCTGATGGCTGCAGCGTCTCTTCTGTTGCTCCTCGTTCTCCAATACCTCCACTACTCTGACACAGGGAAGATTTGGATTCATCAGACCAGATGAACTTTTTATATTAAGTCCAGTCTTTCTGCTCCCTTTATCTCAATTAGTCAGATTGAGAAGTTTTTCTTAAGGCTACAAAGCTGTTTAGTCCTAAAAACTCAAGTTCTTTTCATACTATGTGAGTGAATTTGCTCTTATCTTTCCTGTACTACACTACTGCAAGTTAATTCTCTATAAGTTAATTTCTCCTAACATTTAGGTGATGTCTGAGGATGAAAGTGCTCTTGACACGTTGACAGTTCCTAACCCAGTTGAAGTATTTTCAACATCTCCTTAGTTGCTTCGTTAGTTTGATGCAAGCCAGCAATTTGCAACAAGTTTTCCAACTGAAAGAGGCATATACAGGTTGTTACTTCACACGCTTTAATACAAACAACACTGGCTTACTGTAAATGATGGACCCCTGAATTAACTATTAAGTCATAAGTTTTGCTAGATGAAGCAGCTCCATCAAAATTTAACAAGTATTTATGAAAATTTTTTGACATTGCATACGCAAGTCCTACAAGTCCTGTGCTTAATCTAAAACTACTTTAGCATTTACACTTGTCTAATTAAGTATATAGATAAAAGATGTAAACAAATTGAAAAACACATGCCTCAATAATTCCTCAGACTAACTTGTTTCTTGTATTTCTTCCATTTTAAAAATGTCCAATCAATAAAAATGTATTTATAAAGCACTTTTCATTCAGAAGAAACATAAACTTTACATAACCACAGACAGAATATAAGAAAACACTTTACCACAAAACCACTGTACTAGCCACTTTATTAGGTCCACCTTGCTGGTACCAGGTTGGACCTCCAACATTGCCTCATCTCCCTGCAGCATAGATTTAACAAGGTTAAATCTGTTGACATGACAGCGTCACACAGTTGCTGCAGATTTGTCAGCTGCACATCCATGCTGAGAATCTCCCGTTCCACCACATCCCAAAGCTGCTCTATTTTTTCACTTCTGATGACTGTGAATGCCGTTGGAGTACAGTGAACTCATTGTAATGCTCAAGAAAGCAGTTGGAGATAATTTAAGCTTTGTGACATGGTGCGTTATCCTGCTGGAAGTAGCTATCAGAAGATGGTACTCTATGGTCATAAAGGGTTGGACATGGTTAGCAACAATACTCAGGTAGGCTGTGGTGGTTAAACGATTCTCAATCAGTACTAAGGGGCACAAAAGAATTTTGAAAAAAAGATCTTTTGCGCCATTATACAACATGCAGCCTGGACCGTTGATACAAAGCAGGATGGATCATGTTTCAAGCCAAATTCTGACTCTACCATCAGAATGTTGCAGCTGAAATGGAGACTCATCAGATCATGAAATGTCTTTTCAATCTTCTATTGTCTATTTTTAGTGAGCCTGTATGAATTGTAACTTCAGTTTTTTGTTCTTAGCTGACAGGAGTGAAACCTGGTGTGATCTTCTATTGCTATAGCTCACTAGATAATTTCTCTTAATGGATTATTGTCTATAAACCCTAGAGATGGTTGTGTGTGAAAATCCCAGTAGATCAGCAGTTTCTTAAGTGTTTAGAAAACCTATCTGGCATGTAAAACCATGCCATCTTTAAAGTCACTTAAATCCCCTTTTTTCCTCATTCTGTGGTTCAGATCAAACAGCAAGTTGTCTTTGGCCATGTGTTCATGCCTGAATGTGTTGAGTTGCTGCCTTGAGATTAGCTGATTAGATATTGGTGTTAACTAGTAATTGAAAAAGTGTAACTAATAAAGTGACCTGGTGTAGGTGTTGTTTTTGTGTATCTGAGAGTATTAATGTACTGCCAATAGTAGTGCAAGAAGTGTCCTTATGTTCCTGTTTCTGCACATCTGGGCTGATGTTTTGCTCCTCATGTGTAAAGTTTTACTGCATTAGGTCTTTAGATTAGTAGGATACTAAATTTTATAGTTCATAGTTCTTATCTTCAGACAGACTCTGTATTAGATTCCCAGCGCAGTCTGTCTTTAAGATGAGCAGGCATCTGTTGGCCTCCAAAACATGGGGGTAAATTAAACTTGGCAGCAACACAAGCTCTATCTGGAATATTTTCTTGTTATAAATATCTAAATTCTCTCTATATTCTAAGACCACCATTAAGTCTAATACAAAAGAAAAAAAAATATAGGTAACTCCCAAAACATGTAATCAGATGTAATCAGATAAGACTTGAACTGAACTTTTTTTCCACTGAGGAAAATATGTCTTATAACCAAAACCAGCGCCTCTCATCATCCTAAGAACACCATCCACAGTAAAGCATGGTGGGGGTAGTATCATGCTGGGGAAATGTTTTCATCAACAAGGAAATAGTAAGAGTGATGGATTGTGCTGAATATTTATTTTAGTTATGCAAATTCTTGAGGAAATTCTGTTTCCATCCAAATAACTGAGACTGGGACTAAGGTTCACCTTAAATCTTGACAATGACCACAAATTATCCGGTGGCTCTTATGGTCTTAACTAGCAGAGCTTAACCACAACAAGTAAATAGAAATAATTACCAAAAATGTCATTTTTTCTTGAGTTTCTTTTCCTTCAGGGTGGCAGAGTTGAAATTCTACTGAAATTTTTGAATACTACTTGTGTTTTATGTCACCTTCACACCAGCCTCTTTGATTTGAATTGAAGAATCTGACTCAGTCCGCCTACAAATGTAGATCTCAGTCTGCCTATTGGGACGATAGGCAGCTCTGGATGGGAGAAATGGCTCAGACGTGAAATAACTCAGTAAAGTTCTGACAGATATATGATCGACCCAGGACTGCTAGGATCTGATGCTGTTTTGCTGTTAGGTGGTTAAAAACTGAAGTGTGCGGGACCATCCTAGTGTAAATACACCCTAAATTCAGTGTGGTACATTCAATGCAGTTTCACACATTTAGTACCATATTTTATTTGTTTTTGTTACTACTTGTTTAGGTTTACCAAAACTAATCAGGCTTAGGAAAAAACCCCCGATCTGGTGTTAAATACAGCCTTTCATCATCTTCCTTCCCTAACAACGCATCACGATGTGAAATAGTGGGATAGACAACAGAATTTTACGTCATACATGCTCTTAACTGAGAAATAAAAGAATTAATGGGGTAACAGGTATGCTAATGTTTCTTTCTGGTGAAGTAAAGCTCAGAATACTGCAAAGTAATTGGTAGAGAAAGTCCCAGTTTTAGGCAGCTGCAGCACAAGGAAGCAGATAACCAGGTAGACCTTATGCTACAGCGTTTAGAATTTAGAAAAGGCAAATGACAGATATTTCTGCTTAAAATGGGAACTACATGGGAAAGATGGCTTTTGAATAATGACAATCGAAATAATGAAAAACACAGATGAAGATCATATCTACAAGTTCCACTACAATGGAGAGGATAATGATCCTGATAAAGATAATGAGAGAAGGAAAAAAAACAAAACTAAGTGAAATACGGGAGGAGAAGATTCAGGGAGAAACTAAGATGAAAATAAAACTGATTCAAAGTGCTAGTTTGATGTGACAAATTGATACATTTAAGTGATTTCAGTTAATTTTATTTCATCACCAAGCAGGCACACTTCTACCAGCAGAGATACATTTAGCTTTTATACAGGAATGCGCGCATCATCCAAAGGGAAATTTAGCATTAAGATACATCTACAGATTAAGCATCGCCTGATTAGGAATGACGGAGGGCAAATCTGTCAGTTGAGATCAAATTCAGTGCTGAGCCTTCAGAGGGTTAACATTTCAACCCTTAACAAGCAAACAATCTGATTCAGCAGGGCGTCAGAAGAAGATATTGCAACATGAATGAAGGAGGTAAAAAATTAAGAAATGAAAATAAGTGTTCGGCATGGGGCTTTGGCATCACCGTGGTGGTGTGAGGACAGTGACTAACTGGTCTCATATAAAGTATTTCTGAGTACAGGGTAACATTTTGATTGTTTTGTTGTCATGGAGGCGAAGCCGTCAGATGTGGTTACCATCACAGGGTCAATCTACTCACTGGATTTTTCTTAAATAAATCACTGGTGGATGCAGACGCCCTGTGGATTCATGGTCAATATTTAAAGGGAGTGTGCATCCTTCTAAATCTGCATATCCATCTCCTGTGCATCTCAAAAGCTTTCTGTACAAAATAACTGATATCAATATACAAAAATGCTTTAAGTCAGAGACTTAATTATCAATATTTTTTCACTACTAAAAACTGCTTTACCAAAATTGTGTTACATACCTAAAATTAAACACTGATAGATGAGACAGGATTCAGGCTAATGCTGATTGACAGTGGCCTACACCACCGTGACACACAGTCACATCTCTCTCAGCCTGAACAGTGTGGTCCCTTTCAAAACACAGCAGGCAGTTAAAGCACTGCATTCACTTGACTGGATACACAATGCACCCAGTGTGAATATTTCCTGGCGGAAGGTAATGTTTTAGTCCCATCTGCCCATTTTATTTTTTGATATGAAGAGATTTTTTCACTTGGTGGAAAAAGTCAAAGAGGTGTTTTTTTTTCTTGGTTAAAGTTTTAACTATACATTCTTTGTCCAGAAATGTGAAACAGCTGCAAAGCTGCTACTCATTCCAAATGAAATAGGACTAGCAAACACTCAATGTGTGTGTGCATTTATGCCTGAATATTTATCTGCCACTCTATGATGATTTTTTTTGCATAAGAGAAAACTACAGTGGCATAAGCCAATGCTCAAAAAGTGCACAAATAGGATGAAAATTCCCACAAGAGAAGACATTTGAGCCCACAATTCGGCAGATATATCATTACCATGTGGGAGCATGCACCCATATCTCCTATTGCACATGTACATACTCCCATCAGCACATGTAGACACACACACAGAGAAACATGTGCTGGAGCTTTGTGAGTGTGTTGTGTGTCTTTGGTGAGGGATTTGCAGAAGATAGCAGTGAACATAGCGGAGGATTTCTGTCATCATTGAGCACATGGGGAGAGGAGTCTGCCTAGACAGCAGCATTGACAGATTGCATGAATAATTTAGAAACAAAGTGAGAGGCCTCATAGACCTCTGAATCACTACCAAAGACAGCTGCTTGCTCTGACTTTAGTTCCCCTCTCATCTTTTTTAATGCATATTATTTCCATAAATACGTCCTTTTACACCTTGAAGCTGTGCCAGGGCACAAAGGGTGTAACACTGGATCACTGATGTGCAGGAAGATGTGCAGGAAGAGACTAGAGCAAGACCAACAACGCAGTATATATATATATATTTTTAGAAACTAGTAAAAATCATACCGCCACGATTTCCAATAAAATAATCCTCAAGCCATCAATCCCAACAAGGGGTTTTCAGTCACATTTGACAACAAAATTTTGACTGTATTACAAGTGGAATTTTAAAGGAGTTGAGGTACGATTGGTCGAAGAGCAGATGGAAGGCATTGGATTGAAAACTGATGCAATGCTCGAGTCAAAAAAAGAGGTACACATCAGCTGTGCCATTAATCTTTCACAGAGACAGACACTGTCATGCAGAAAATTCTAGTTTCACAACTAAAACTGCGTGTAAAGGCAGAAACCTGATCTGCCAGATGGTTTGTTAGACAAAACCATCTGGGTTGTCTTCCACAAAAACCTCATATTAAAGAAAGCAGACATTAAAACTTAAAAAAAACTTAGCAGGTTTTGTGTAAAACATCTGGCTAGAACTTTCACAAGCAGACTTTAACAGATCAGATCAATAAAATGTTCTAAGTGGATTCAGTGAGTGAAACGCAGCAGCTATCTAGCTTGGAGCCTGGCACGATGAAGACTATCATGATTGTGATTTTACTAACATGTGATCTCCCATGGTAAGTATGACGAGCTCAAAACATGGAGAAATAATGCATGTTTAAGTTAAGTTTTCTTCTTTCTGACCACATTTTTCAGTTAAAATAATTATATGTACTTTATTGTCCCTGTTAGTTTAAACTGAGATATTTCTACTTTTTTTCTGTGATTCAGTTATCAGCAAAGCAAATCTGAAGCGATTATCTGAAAAGCCTCAAACAAGTCTAATTTGAAGTAAATAAACTAGGCCCTGTAGTGCCACCCAGGGGTGGTGGTATAGGCTTTGCCAGCATCCATCCATCCATCCATTTTCGGCCGCTTATCAGGAGTCGGGTCGCGGGGGCAGCCGCCTAAGCAGGGAAACCCAGACTTCCCTCTCCCCGGCCACATTCACCAGCTCATCCGGGGGGATCCCGAGGTGTTCCCAGGCCAGCCGAGAGATAGTTCGTCCAGCGTGTCCTGGGTCTTTCCCAGGGCCTCTTTTCGGTGGGACGTGCTCGGAACACCTCACCAGGGAGGTGTCCAGGAGGCATCCTGACCAGATGCCTGAGCCACCTCCTCTGGCTCCTCTCGATGCGGAGGAGCAGCGACTCCATTCTGAGCCCCTCCCGGATCACCAAGCTTCTCACCCTATCTCTAAGGGAGAGCCCGGCCACCCTGCGGAGCGCTTGTATTCGTGATCTTCTTCTTTCTCTCACAATGCACAGCTCATGACCGTAGGTGAGGATAGGAACGTAGATCGACCAGTAAATCAAGAGCTTTGCTTTTTGGCTCAGCTCCTTCTTCACCACGACAGACCGATGCAGCGTCACCATCAACTGTTCCTGATGTGCACGCAATGCTGCAGAGGCGTGTCAGCATGTCTATTATAATTTAGTAAAAAAACAAGGGGTAGATAAATAGTGTTAGGAAAATTCTTCCCAACACCAAGCACTGCACTGCTAAACCTTCAACACAAGGAAGAACCACAGAAAGTTATTTAATGTATACAATTTTACTTGCAAGGATAATGTGCACCATACAAGTATGATACACACACTGAGTTGTTTCACACATCACAAGACATTATAAAGGGAGGTTCGCAAAGTCCTTCCCTCGAACATCAAACACTTCAAAATTACACAGGTCTCATCATTTTTTTTTAAACTAAAGATAAGACATAAAAAATTGCAGGCATGGGTAGGTTAGGGTCTGGTCGCCTTCTGGTACAATCAGATCCTTCCATCTCGTCCATGGCCTTGACTTTCTGTTCCTTCACACTCAAACATAAATCCAGCACACATGCACAAAGAATGTTGCTGAGTACAGTTCCTAAATTTTAATACTTAAAACAGAAAGATTGGTACAAAGTATAATGAATCACATATTATAATAGTAAAATATACATGACTTTTCTTGCAAATACACTTTTTTTTTTTTTAAAAGTGCTGCCTATAATTATAAAAGGTTCTTCAGCTTGTCCTCGTAGGAGAACTCTTTTTGGTGCCTGTTAGAACCCTGTGTAAGGGTTTTAACTGAAACCTTTTCAGAGGGTTCCGACTAGAACCTTTCATAAAGGGTTACACCCAGAACCATAAATAGAATGTTCCACCCAGAACCCCCTATGACAGGTTCTACACTGAACCCTGCACTCATGTGGTGGTTCCACCAATAACCCTTACTGGGGGTTATAGCTGGAACCCTTTTATATCCTAAAGGTTTCATCCAGATCCCACACAGAGAGTTCCACTGAGAACCGTTTTATATCCCAAGAGTTTTATCCAGATCCCACACAGGGAGTTCCACTGAGAACCCTTTAATTTTCAAATGGTTTTATCTACAACTCACATAGGCACATTTGAAGAGGATTTCACCAATAACCCTCTTGTTTTTAAATGGTTATAGAAAAAATTGATGCAACATATCAGGCACTACTATTGAATAACATACACGTTGTATATTGTCTGTCAAAATAGCTGAGATTGAAAAAGCCTTCAGCTTAATTTAAATCTTTCTTTTTATTCAAAAATCTTCTCACAATCATAGATAAGGAGGGCATGCTCTCTGAGGAGAGGTTATGCTGGTCCTGTGGAGAATAAATGTGAGCATAGGCCAGTGGATTAACCAATGTTACAAACAGACAAGCTAGGCACCAACATGCCAGGTGGATGAATATAATCTCCAGCAGAGGTGACAGATAAAAAAAAGACAAAATGTCAGTCAGTAGCATCCATATAAGACATAATTACTACACCAGATAAATTACCTAGGTGTCTACTAACAGTAATGGATGGTCCTGTGAGAATAATCTGAGAATGGGCAGATAGTAATAGTGACAGTGGAATGGACTGAAGAAGCTTGTCTTCTAACTCCTGCAACACAAGCCTCCATTGGCACTCAATCAGATGGAAGTTAGAGAACCTCACAAAGTTTTAACATTATTTAATGTTGGTCAATTTGAATGTCTTTTCAGTAAACACATTCCAGTTTTGTAAGACAAACAAAAATGTTACATGACCATGCTGGTCCACTCCAGTGTTTTCCTGTTGGACTGTGCTGCTGATATTTTGGTATATTTACGTGGGCATTCATTTTAGCCCGATTCAACAACAAAATTGGGTTCACATTGATGGTAAGGTTTAATATGTTTTAGATATCTTTTTTGCATTGTGGTGACACTACAATTTCATGTCATCCCACCCAAAAAGGCACTTGCAAAGTCACCAAAACACTCTTTTTCAAGCCAGTGGCACACATTGTCTTTTTTCCAAAGCTGATAAGTAATCTGCAAAAAAATATGAAGAAGAAACAGATGTTAATATTAAGATATTCTACCTTTCTCCATGAAAATCCTTAGCTAGTCATGTTTGGTAAAATAAGACTAAACTTAGTTTGATTCTCTGAGGTTTCAGTTGTCACACTTAACCCATCTCTTAATCCAAATTCCCACACAGGTGATCACATGAGTGAATAGTAACCACCACTGACAGGTCACACCTGTTTTGCCAATATGGAAACCAACACTCAGCTCCCACAGGACAACCAACCAGCCAGCTCCCAGGCACCACAGGCCAAAAATCACATCAAAATAGATTCCCAGTACAAAAATGCCCCTCAACCTAATCCCATACAAACCTAATTTTACATTAGACATATAAACCCATGAATACAGTTTTTGTTTGTAGCATTTAATTATTTGACTTTTTGACCTAATTTAATGTTTGTTTGTTTTTACTCCTACTGGTTAAATTGATAATTTCATTCAATATATTCCTTTGGATGTGAGAGGGCTCAGTGGTATGCCTGTCTTACCCTGATTTGATTGAACTGTGTACCTGTATGTTAAAGTAATTAAATTTTTTTTTACAATTTTGAATGCAAGTCTAGAACTGTTTAATGTTTGGTAACAACCAATGAAGCTTGTGCCAGACCACATATTTCATCTTTGCAACAGGTTTGGGGTCCAAAACTGCTATCTGCAGAGTTGAAAAGGTGACAATAGGAAATGTCAGTAAACCATCATCTTTTTACCCATGATGCAATATATAAAGGATGTGGCGGGTGGTAGGTTTCTTTTTTTGTACTGTCCGTTTCATTCAAAGTGCCAACTTTAAAATTCAAAACTTCAGAACTTTCAAACATTGTCTAACTATTTATAGCCCAGCAATCAAAAAGGTTAAATTTCAGCTGAATCTGCATTTCCCATAAGCCTTTGTGGTCCAGATATGTTGAGTTTTTAAAAGCAGCCCCGCCCCCTCTGACAGAAACGTAACATGTTCAGTTTCTTTGCTAATCATTATTATTCCACTGCACGATATAGAAAATTATTAGAAAAAAATTATAATAAAAAAAACTTACACTGTTGCTACTGATTGGCTCTATTGTAAAAATGGTGCCAGAAGTCAGCCTCATGGTTTGAGTCTTCACCTGACTGGTCAGCACAATTGTCTATCATGGAGATTGGGGTTAAAAAACCAGTCTTGGAACACTGTTTTGCGAATGCAATATGTTTAACTAGTGTATGACAAGACATGACATTTCAGACTTTGTTAGAATCATTATAAAAATTTGATGAGAGCATTCCAGACACATGCATTAAAATACTTTTTTAAAACATGAATATTTGATGGTTAGGATCTCCTAACACCCTAGGCATTGAAGAACCTTTTCTCCCTAAAAATGGTACTCTGCATTAAAGGGGTTCCTATAGGAACCCTTTTTCTTACAGAGAACCCTTGAAGAACCTTTGAGGGACCCTTTCAATAAAAAAGGGATTTTCAGATGCAAATGGTTCTGGGTAGAACCTCTGCCCTTCATGGAGAACCCTTATTTTTAAAAGTGTAGTATAGCAATGACCTCCTATTTTCAAAAGTTCTTCTCAGTGACCTCGTTGGAAAATGTCATGGCGTTAAGGCCCTTTAATTGGAGGAATACATTTTCCCAGGTCCCCTCCCGCCCTTGTGTATACAGAGCGAGGGGACCAGGTGTTTATATATATATATATATATACATATATATATATATATATTAATACATATATATATATATATATATACATATATATATATATGGAAAACTTATTATAACTATGTAACTTACTATACTCATAACATCACAGATGTGTGGAAGATGTAATAAGAAACACATTTACTATTAAACCAAGAGCAACATATCTTCCCTCTTTTGTCTCAACTACCTCTTTCTCCACATCTCACTCTTTTCTTTTCTCCCTACTATGTGTTCCGTAAACTCTCTTAATAACTGTCTGACAACAGTTTTAAGCAGTAGCCTCACTGTCAGCAGCCTTGCAATAGAGGCCAAAAATGTGCTTGCCTATTCCTTTAGCCAGACTTTTACAGCTGTCAACATAGAAAACAAAACAAAACAAAAGGCGTAAATTTTCTGAATGTGTAATTATTATCCGTCTCTTTAAATCCCACACAGTATTTGGGAAATGCATGGGCATAGTATTTTCATGTAAACAACAGTTAAACATCCGACCTCAAGTGTTTTATCCACCATCTCGGTTCTCTCCTTTCATAAACTTTAGTGTAGACAAAACCTGTGTTTTACCTCTGTCACAATTATTATGTATATTTGCATAATCATCACTCTTGGGAAACGATGACTTTGTTTATTATTGTCATTATTTAGCATGCAGAAATAATTTAGAAGGAAATGCAACTCAAAGCAAAACCTTCTCTGTCCTTTGATGTGCCTCGTTTTCTTACCATCACATGCAGGCAAAGCTTTAATTATAGTACTGCTTGTTATGTTATGCAAAGGTAAATTAGGGTGATTTACTCTATATTTGGACTCGTTAATGTTGAGGGTTCTGTCAGGTAATATACAGTGTTTCTATGGAACACAAATTGGACCAATATGAAACCTTCAGTGTAAAAAGTATTAAACACAAACGATGAATAAAACCTTCACATGATAATTTCTGGAGGCTCTATGGTGACATATAAGTAAATATAAATTGAAGATTTACTTAAAAGGGTTATCTAAGCTGTGTCTACCAGGCTTTAAGTGAATGAACAACTGCGCATCATCTGCATATCAGTGCAAGTGCTATGGCTAGGCATGATTTTAAACCCAGTGGCAACATGTAAACAGAAAATTTGAAAGGTCATATAATATGTCCGTAGGATTCCCAACACTGGCAAATAAAAGGAAGAGTGGTCTCCCATTTTTATAAAGATTAAAGAGGTCTGAAAGTCTGTCATAACACCATAAACATTGGCTCATTTAAACTTAAAAGGAAAGTCAGTAGTAGGATGAGCACAGTTATTAGTGGCAATAATCTGAGCTGACTATCTGAAATAAAAGTGCAGGTGGATGGTTTGGAGTTCAGCAGTTTGTTCAACAGCTATTTAACTGATCAAATAAACTTGAAAATTAAAGGACAAGGACAAAAAAAAGATGCTATTTATCCATGAAGGTAAAAATGTGATCATACTTTATTCTTTTAAGATTTTCAAAGCCTTGACAAAATCATGTTTCTCTTTTGTAAATCTTAAATCACTGTAAAATCTCCAACACATTTTTTGTCATGAATAGACATGGATACTCTCCTAATTAGAAATTTGCATATTAAAACACAGTATGCACTACAGCTAAAGAGATATTGCAATTAAACAACAAAAAATGCAGTTTTTACAAAATGACCCTTATCTTTACCCTTTACCGAGACCCTTACCAGTAAAAATAATTACACAAACTTCTGAAAAGTGATCAATTGAAAAGTTCAGAACAAGTTATCCATTCAGTAAAGGCAAGAAAGACATTGGGCTTGGGTTGTATTTGGGTTGTATAAGTGAAAGTCAAAAAGTGTACCATGGCTGTAGGAGGGCTCACAAACTTCTGGTCTATCTGCAATTCAAAAACACTAAGCATGTATTTTGGGTCATACATGCAAAACTATTCAGACTGACGATGGCATGTTTGCTGTTTTGTCTAACAGCCTTTAGAGGTCTTAAAGGTGCAGCATGTAAAAAAGCAAAGGCCAATGACAAAATAATTTGATAGATTGATATCAGTAATTCTTACTCTCTGTACTTTTAAGCTTTGAATGAACAACTAATTACCTTGTGCCAAAAAACAGATGCATGACTGCAGTTTTTTTAGTTTCCACAATTAAATCTGATTATATTGTAAAAGAAAAACAATATTCAAAACAAAATCATTTAAAAGATTTTTTTTTTTTACAAAAAATACTATCTACACTAACGCACATGCCAAGTGCGTCTAAATAAACGGATTTTTTACTCAGAGTAATGGTTATTACCTGAAAAGTCACACGTCCATGTTATTATTTTGTAGGTTATGTGAAATTGGTTGAAAAAAACAGAAGGCTGCTTGGAATCAACATTTCTGTGACAGCTTGATGTAACAGGCAAAAACTATTTGCTTTTTGGCATTAATTTTCTTTTCTTTAATTACTTGAAAATGAAGCTGATTAAATTGTGACCAAATGAGAGCAGGATATATTTATTATACTCATTATTATAATTATAGATTATATTATAGATTATATTCAGCATGTTTGACCTGAACCCAACCCGAACTGCTACAATGAATGCAGACAATTACGGAGGTGGGAGTATGATGATACGGGGCTGCATAAGAGCAAAGGGTGTTGAGAACATGCCTTGTTACATATTACTTGTGGAAATATAAAAATGCCGGCTGAAAAGATTGATCCCAGACTGCTGAAGCTTGGCAGTGGGGGAATCTTCTGGCATTGTGCAGACACACATGATATATCCAAATATTAAAAGTTGTAAAGTGAATGACAAACTGCCACACTTCACTGCATCATGTTTGAATTCAAGAGAAGCTGCACTTGGGTTGATGATTAAGGGTTTAAAGCCCTGTATGTGGAGTTTGTTTGTGTACGTGTCTCGTAGAGAAAGAGACAGTCTAGGATATGGTAGTCAGAAAGGATTGCAGGCTGCAGCATCAATGCCTGCAAGTGTTTGGCTTGATATTAACTTTGGACCACTCTTCCCCCGAGCAGCATCTTCAGAAGTGTGTTCCAAGTTGCTTCTCTGAGGCAACAAAAAACGATCAAGGTAGGAACTGGCCAAATCCCACTGGGCATTCTATAATCCCCATAGCCTTTATTAAAAACTGACCTTTTTCATTGCTGATTTGTGTGGGAGGTGGGGGGGTCAAATCCTTTTTTTTTTTTTTTGTTAATGGCTGTTATGCACTAGAAGTGATTAGAGGCAGGATTTTCTGTTCTTGTGTCACGTATAGAGGGACTGGCAGTCAGACCTACTGTAATCTGCATTTTTACCCCACCCCCTCGTCCCCTCAGCTTTTCAAAGAGGAAGTTGAAAGTTTATTAGAATTGGTGGTCTGTGATTGTGTTTTAATGAGAGAATGACTGTGGAGAGCAGATAAGGCACCCAGTTCAGGCTGAGAAGTCCTTGGTGGGATTAAAATTATCATCAAAAAATGCCATGTCTTAAAAAAAAACCCACACACAATGAAAGAAGGCAGCTCCTGACATCCTCTGCACCACTACCTCTGCTCATCCCACCACATCTCCTACCCCTCCACCAATCGGCCAGTTGACATTCCAGCATGTGATGGTCCCCCGCTTGTGGTGGAACGTGATATTTCCTCTCATCAATGTCTTTACTGAGCCAAATTATCATTCTTACAGATGGGGGGCAATGAGCAAATGTAAAGAAGGGGGAATGTGAAAGAGAGGGGAGGTGTGTGTGTGTGTGTGTGTGTGGGTGGGGGCAGAGAGAGTGATAAAGAGTCATGCAAGCTCATTATAATGAGACATTCAGATACAAGCAGCATTGTTAGCCACTGCAATTCCTTTTTCTCTGTGCAAACTTTATTTGCATATTCCTTATTTACCGTATAAAAGCAGCTATCGAATTTGAGCTGCGTTGCAGACATGTGTTAGGTCACACAAGGACAATTGGGCCGTTCCCAAGATGCCGATTTGCAGTAAAACTGCAAAAGTATTTTAGCAATCCACCCTTTCATCCCCACGAAACCAGGGATTAGCCCCCATGAAACCGATCATGTCTGAAACAAGGTACTAAGGGGAATAGGTTTGAGACCTCGACTGTCTGTGGTACTGTCAGGACAGTGTACCGTATTTTTCGCACCATAAGGCGCACCGGATTATAAAGTGCAGTTTAATTACGGGGCCTATTTCTGTACTTAACCCATACATAAAGCACACCGTATTGTAAGACGCATACTAAAACATACGGTCTACAAAAAAAAAAAAAAAAAAAAGGTAACGGAAGCAAAACGGAAGCTTAGTTGAACTTCATTCTACTTTTTAACACTCACATTATTTTTTAAACAATCTTCTCCCACAAATCCATCAAAGTCCTCATCTGCTGTGTCTGAATTGAACAGCTAGGCAATTTCACCATCAAACATGCCAGGTTCCCGCTCATCATTGTAGGAGTCAGTCTCGTTGCCAGGTGGCTGTTCAGCAATGATGCCGGCTTTCGCTCGGACAACAGTTAAAGCAGATACCTTAGCCCAGGCATCCACAATTCATTCACATATGGTGGCGGAACTCGCCCGGCGCTGCCTCCCAGTCTTAGTAAAGGTGTGTTCGCCGTTTGTCATCTGTGACAAAGTGGGTGAGGCCACACCATTTGCCACTATTATAATATCAACCTGTGCATATTAATGTCAACCATAACTCTTTATAGTAAGACTCAGACCATTGT
>JBAMHW010000007.1:29065368-29084320 GCA_037177495.1 Rhadinocentrus ornatus | reverse complement strand
ATAATTTTTGTGTGATTTTGTTGTCAGCACATTCAACTATGTAAAGAACAAAGTGTTTAATAAGAATAATTCATTCAGATCTAGGATGTGTTATTTTAGTGTTCTTTATTTTTTTGAGCAGTATATATACTGTATATATATATATATATATACATATATATATATTAGGGCTGGGCACGTTAACGCGTTAACTGCGCGTTAACGCAATGATTAATTACTGTCGTTTATTTTTTAAATTTATTTTAAATTAAAAATAAAAATTTTTTAATTTAAATTTACATTTTTAAAATTTATTTTTCATTTTTACTTTTTGCTTACAGTCCACGTCTCCCTTCCCTGCTTCAGTGGTGCGTCTGATGTAATCGGGAGAGAGCGGGTTTATTAAAATGAAAAGACGTTTTCTGTCCGGATACTTAAGAAGAAAAAGAACTGACATTTCTTTTTGTCTGTCAAAAACCCATGCAGATGGGCAGAACTTGTGATTTCTGGATGGGAAACTGCTCCCAAAAGACAATGAGAAACTTTTTACCAAAGGTAAGACTTGCTTTCTGACTGTTTTACAAGCATAAAGCATTAACTGAGCCTTCTGCTGCCTCTGGTTCAGTGAATCTTGGTCATAGCGACATGAAACTTCCAGCTGTGTAATCTGTGAGATGTGAGCTTTCAGTACAGGAGCCGTTTGTTCATGCCGCCGGTGCACGGGGAGACATCATCTGTGTTTACATTTTTTCGGACTTTGTGTACCTGGTCTTTAGGCCTACATTACATTACATTTACACACCTGACGCTACACCCGGAAACGAGATGTTAACCCCTTAACTCCCGATAGCAAAGGGTGCAGGCGCAGAGGTGAAGCTAAATAGTCAAGCTAAGAATGCAAAGTTAGAGAATTTATAGGCAGAAATCTGGATAATGAAGCACTAAAGGTGCATGGATGGAAGTTTTTGTGCAGTTGTGAAAATTTCTCTTTCCTCACCACCTAGAAGCTGTGAAATTGTAATCCTGCTTTCTGATGCTGATATTCATCAGATATTGTTCCTTCTGTGTTTAGAAGGAAGCAGCTTCACAGCTTTAAATTCATCCTACTGACCTTGTTACCTTTTCGTTAGTAAATCCTGAACATTTTATCATTCTTTTTCATAAATATTTGATTTTATATATATAAAGAAATATTTTAACTGTTGCTGTTTAAAGAGAAAACTGCTGCTAAATCTGGTTATGTGTTTAGTGCAGGGGTCTGCAGCCTTTACAATCCAAAGAGCCCTTTTTCCCTCAGCCAGCTAAATAAAACTCCTTTAGAGCTGCAAATGCTACGAGTCCTTTTTAAAAAGACAACTTAATATATATTTTTAATGAAGAGCCACCATAGGATATTTGTTATTTTTGAAGAACCACATTTTTATTTCTATTTTAAGGTTTTAAAATAAAGAGAAACATAAAACTTTTATAACAAGAGGATAGACAAACTTTCTTCTGAGGGATGTAGATATTTGTGGAAAATGATGTAAAGTTAAATTAAAAAAAGTCCATGGTTTCCAACCTTAATGACAAGAAAAGTCGCAGGTTGGAAACTCCAGATTAAGTTTTTGTAAACCAAAACTTACTGCATTTTCTTTATATAGCCGTAGGCCTTCTTGTAAAGGAAAGAGAAATTTTGCGTGTAACGATGCAATTAATCGCATTTAATCGCAACATGTCATGCGAGTAAATTTTTTTTATAGTGGCCCGGCACTAATGTTTTGCTAAGTTAGGCTAATTGCTATATTTAACGTTATTAAATACAGTGACAAGAATGGCCTTTCCTCCTCATTTACCACCATTTCTTGGACATTTTAAGAGTGGTCTTACCTCCATGTTAACGTTCATCTTTTTTTTAAAAATAATAGCCGTTTTTGATTATCTGTTGACTTACTTTACATTATACATCACATTCACCAATTCACAATTTAGTTTTCTTTATAGTGTATAGTTTTCCAATTATAATGTGCTTAATGTGTACAGTTTATGTTGGTTTTTAATGAAAAAGAGAAAAAAATTTATATCCCAGTTAATGTCACAGTCAAAATTGAAAGATAGATGCACTATGCTAACCAAGGTAACGTTAGCTAGCAAACTTTGTGTCAGATAATAAACATGCTAATTTGTGTTGTAAGCTATTTGTGGTTTATTTGTCTAGTTTGATTTTTTATGCAACCTTGGGTCTTGAAAAAAGTAAAATATAAACATTTTGGCTCCAAAAACTTAATAATGCAATAGTCATAGCTTGTCTAAATTAGTCTAACTTAAAACTTCTTAAGGCTTCAAACTGTGAAGTCATAGTGACTATGTCTGTGTTTGGTAAAACTTGGGAACAGTGCAAGAGGAAATCAAACTGTTCTAAACACACCAAGTCCAGCATCAACATGCATATTTCAAGGTTGGTAAATTTATTATGGTAAACTTAGAAACTACTGCTATTGTTACCAGGACTGTTACCAGCATTCCTAGTAATATATTGTCTCTGCACAACATTTGGCAACAAGACAAAGGAACTGTCCCCTCTCTACTCTTGTCAAACTAAAGCAAATTTTAGTGGACAAGTGTATATGTTCAAATATGAAGTGGATTATCAAATGTATCTACAGTCAAATCTGGCAGAAATCATTCTTAGAATATTTGCAAAATGTTCTATTTTGGTGTATATTCAGTCACATTTGCAATAAAACTGTCAATAAATATAAGGCAACTCATTTTAGACAGAATCAGCAAGCCACATATAAGAACATGTAGGAATCTGCCAAAGTTGTACAGTAAAGCTGCTTCTTGAGTTAGTTGATAACAGAAATTGCTGATGCATGTGAGTGCAAAGGGGTTACATTTGGTGTTACTCGAGCTTGATTTTGCAAATTCACAGGGTTTGCATGCACTCTCTACAGTAAAAGAATTAGGGTAGGATTATTTTAAAGGCCAATATTTTAAGATTACAGCCTAACATGTTTAACAAATTATGTTTAATCCATTCTCCCTAGTAACCTATTAATTTATACTTGTTCATTAATACAACTGTGTTCTAAAAATCTTTTTGCTGGCTTATAGAGAGTTTGGAGCGGGTCTATTTTGTCTAGATGGTAAGGGTAGTTCATTTATTGTATATATTTAACACTTCTCAATAATCTACCACATGATAGATATTTACACATTGGTAATGAACATTAAATCTCTGACAACAAAAGCTCAATAATGGCAGGAAAAAGAAGAAGACACCAGAGTACCACCAGAGTATTGACCCAAATATTAGACACTCCTTCTGGAAATCCAGTCCAGTTCACATTAGAGGACTAGATTTTTTTTGTCTAATTCAAAGAACATTATGTTTTCAGTGATAACTCAGGCTCTAATCTGCAAATAAAGCCATGCTAAGAAAGCTGGGTTTAGTACATTAAAATGATCTGTTATTACACGTGCTAACATTTCTAAAATATAAAATTTCCAATATGGCTGTATTACACAGTTTCATGTGAAAGGAACTGCATGGCTATCAGCCAGGTTAAGCAAAATTCTAAGCAGAAAGCACAAACAATCACTTCATAGGGGACTTTGAACTATGTAGAGAAAAAGTAAACAACTCTTCATCACCTCAAAGTGAGCTTGAAAGCATAAATTAGGCAGCAGTCAATGTAGACCGGTTGAGTTCCAGAGTAAAAGGAAATCAAAGAAGTTGGAAATTAGAAAGTCATATTATTGATACTTGAGATTAGGTAACAAGGGAGCATTCCTTATAAGATGGTGCTCCTATCTCAGCATGCAATACATTAACGGTGTACGTTCATATTTTCCATATCAGAGCCGGAAGGGGATGTTTCCCTGGGGAACCATTTTTAACAGAACAGTCTGTATTTTGATTGATTTGTTATAAAAGAAAATTACTTGTAACACCAGCATATTTAGAATATAAGCCAAAAAAGCTACTTCCTACTGTATGTAACAGGTGTAAGAGGATGAAAAGACATGCAGGGGCATATTTGAAGTTGTTTTGATTGATTATTGTTGAATAAAGCCAAAACCAAAGTGATTTAATCAAATAATTTGTTTTCTGAGAACTGTTGTACTGATTTTACACAATTTTCTTTATCACTTTACTCTGTTTTCTGTTTATGTTAACTGCTTCTTTTTTTTATCAAATTATTTAAAAAAATAAGTAGTTTACATGCTCCTATGGAGGCTTTTTAGATTTAATTTTCCATCTTTAAAATTTTTCAACCAAAAACAGGTGAAAGTTTATAAGTGTCGTCTTATATTCAGGCCAATGCGGTAGTACTACTAGAGCCAGGTGGAGGGTTGTTGCTTTGTGTGGTACAGGCTGAGGGCTGAACTTGGGGCTGGTCTAGGATCAGGGCAGGGTTATGCTGGGAAGTGCTGTGAGGTGTCGGGTTTGGGTTGGAGACTAACCTTTCTTGCGGCGTCGTTGCTGCCACACTCCCCTTTATCGTACCACCATTTGTTTTTCAGTTTGTCTAAGACGGCTTGCTCATTGAGTTTCAACACCGCTAGGTTTACTGGGATTCTTCCAACCATAAGGAAATAACATAAATAACATATTATACCATGTTATTTTATGTTATTAATTAAAGAAACAAACAAAAAAAAAAAAAAAAAAAACAGATAGCAGCAAATACATCCACACCATACTGCCTGGGCTTGCTTGCTTATTGCTAAAGAAAAGACATATCTCACACACACACACACACACACACACACATAAATATGTAGCATAAACATCATTAGAACATCAGAATCAAAGTGATATGCATTAATACTCCATCTAGCTGGGCAGGCTTTCTCCTTATGGTAGTAGATGTGTATTATTATATCACTTTGGGTAACCGGCAGTCTGCTTAGCCTCACTTGTGCAACACAGACATCTCAGTTGATTAATATAAAATTGACCAAATTTTATGACTAAACCTGAAAAAAATAAAATAAAATTGCCTGCAGTTTTAAGACTGAGACTTTCTAAAGATTTTTTTCTCTTTGTTGAAGCTGGGAACATGTAGCTGAAAATTCCCCTCTCTATAAATTTCACATTCGTCCCTGGCCAAATGATTACCCTCCTTTGCACTTTTCAATGCTCCTCCCTTAACCAGAGAGAATAAGTGTTGCGGGAGTGGTAGTGTGGCGAGGACCTGCTGGTTACCCCCCTCACCACCCTTTACCAGCAGGGTTTATCGAACTGGCTCTGACCTTGGAGTCCCCGCCCCCGCTGCCGCACTCTCCCTTGTCGTACCACCACTTGTTTTTCAATTTGTCCAAGAGGCCCTGCTCGTTCAGTTTTAACACCGCCAGGTTTACTGGGTTTCTTGAAAATAATATGAAACGATAGCCATTAGCAGACAGATATAAAGAGTTTTGTTGCATGGTGGTGGTGAATATGACAACGCTGACTTGGTATTTAGGAGCTCTCCTGCATATAGCTACTGATATGAAGCAGAAGTGCTGGCTTTCGATGCGTATGTTAGTTGCATTCCTGCAATGGGCTAAAATGTTTGAGTGCCCATACAGTAGTTGAGTCAGGTTTTACCAAGCAGGGGCCTCAGAGAGAGGCAGAGGCACACACTGAATAGAGACGTCTTGGATATGCTAGTCCGCCTACAGATGGTAATTTCCTTTCAGACACCCCAGCATACGCATTGCTATGGTAACTAACATACCAATATTTAACCACAACAGCATTATGGTGAATTAAGGCCTATGTTAATTAATTTATAAGGATCAGTGGAGACACATGCAGCTAGAAGCCTTTACTGTTTTAGCTGCCAAATTCACTTCCAAGTTGCTTCCTTAAACCGGCTGAAAGGAAATTATATGGCCAACCATAGATGAAATCACAGACTCATCCAAAGCATCTCCCCATGGGGTGCTCTCTCTCTCTGATATAAGTGTGTGTGTGTGTATTTCCTATAGCTGACTGGCTGTGAGCAAAGACTCTCTCCATCCACAAACCACAGAAAAGCAGAATCTACAATCAGAATTTGCATAAAATAATGCAAGATTACAGCCTTGGCAATACGCCCTTTCCCCAGAAAATCCGCACCAGATCTGTGCAGAAAGTGCTTGGTTTAGTGGTATTCTGCCTTTCTCACCAGCAGAGACAGAAGAGTCTTTATCCACAATCTCGAGTGCACAACACAGCTGTAGGGAACACAGGTTTCCTCAGGGCCGGTAAAAGCTCTGAATTTTTTCTCAGCCCAGCGGTCTCAGACAAAAAGAAAGAAGTCAAAGTGCATGGACATGGATGGTCTTTGAGATCAGCAGGTTATTTTGTAAGTTTGGAAAGTTGGTGGAAGGTGAACAGATGTTAGGAAGGCTTCAGGATGTTAGTGGGACAGGGTAAACTGTCATGAAGGTGGCTGGGTATCGTACATGTGAGAAATGAAAGAGAAAAATGCAGGAAGCACAGAATTTATACATTAACATTAAACCGGTTGCTCAGAATATCTCCTCGAAAAGGTTCCTGAAACATTAAGTCATTAACAAGTGTAACGCCAATCAAGCCTGCAGATCAAGATAATTAATAAAAAACTGAAAATATACAGTGAAAGAGTTTTGAACCACCTCAAAAGTTTCATGACTAAAGAAAAAGATGTGGCAGGTCTAAAAAAACCCCAACTATCTACAGCAGTTTAAGAAATAGGAAATAAGAAAAAAGATCCACTAAAAAGCTGACAAAGAACCTGAAAGATGCATATAACCTCATCAGAAATGATTTCCATGGAAGGGTGGCGGTCAAGAAACCATTCTTATATAGGATAACACAGACAAAAGGCTGAGGTAAGCCAAATGACACAAGAACTGGACAGAAACCGGCAGCTACAAGTCTTATAGAGCCATGAATCCTCCCCAGAGCCCAGTCCTCAACATTACTAAGGCATTGCGGGATCATCTTGAAAGAGAACAGAATGAAAGACAGCCAACATTCAAATAAGAGCTTTGGACAGTCCTTCAAGAAGTCTGGAGAATTATTTCTGAAGACTACTTAAAGAAATTACAAGGAAGCTTGTCTCAAGGGGGTTCAGACTGTCAGAGAATAAAGGCCATGTTGAGTTTCAAACATATTAGAATCAGACAGTTTTTTTCTTTTACATTTTTACAAATTTACATTTATGTTTCCCTTTTTACATCAATCACTATGCATGAGGGTGGTTCAAGCCTTTTGCACAGTACTGATTCAAATAAAGAAAGAATTATGACATGTTAATGTTTCAGCTTTAGAGTTTGTATACAATAACCTCTATATAAATGATCTAAATTCTTCATGTTTCCAAGAAACATTATCATTTCCAAAATAGGGAGGTGTCAGATCTGTGACTGAGCTCAGCAGCCACCCTGCTGGTGCAAAAACATTAATTAGTAAAACACTGCAGGCATGATTGAACCAAACTCTTCAAATACGCAGGTCATTCACTGACAACGCAGGTGGGCATGAAAAACTGAAGTTTGACATGGTTAATAGCACTCATCCAATCATGAATGTTTGCTAGCTGTTAATGAAACTCAGTCAGACATCTGTGAATGACCAATATAAAAACCTGAGATCGATACATCACTCATCCACTAATTACCAAAAAGAGAGGGCAATAATGTGGGCCATCCTCAGCAGTTAAATGCAGTATCCTGCTGCTGTGCTGTGGGTCTAGACCAACCGCTCTACATGAGTTCAGAGGAGATTAATTTCACCACCTGCCTGTAATTGCTATCACTAATGCAGCACTTACTTGATGTGCAAAATCAGATTTCCATGAAATTTAAAAAGGAGCATCTTAAGAAACATTTCTACTCAGTATTCTGACCCCTGGCTGTCAGCCAAGGTGGAATCCCAAATGAATCGTCAGCGAGACTGAATGAAATCTTCCTGTTTGGATCCTTTCATTAAAATGAATGAAGCCTATTAGAGACAGATTAAAAGCTTCAGATGCCACCAGCATCTGCACTCTCTCTGTGGTTGCAGGAGAATTATAAATGGGAAGTTGGTTAAGGTGTTAATGTGATGTGGACTGACAGCTGCTGCTCATCAATGGAAGAAGTAAACCCAGAATGAATTATTATTCATTAGATCATTTATCACATCAAATGTGAAAATTCATCTCTGACTTCACATTCAAGGTGTGAGCCCTGGCTTGAGTGGGAAAGTAGCCATGTGGGATGCTGATGATTCAAAATGTACTCTAAATTTATATAATGTTTAGCATATTTACATCATACACCTTTGTTTGTATAATTTTGAATGCAATTGGAGGGCTGCAATAACATGAGGACATCTCATAGTCCTACTTTACACTTCTGCTAGTGCTCACAAGTCAGCTTTATAAGATCAACACAGGGATGTCTGATAAAAAAAAAGAAAAAAAGTCTGGTAATGAATTTCTGAGTAATGCCATACTTTCTGCATCTAATCTAAGTACATTACGAATGAATGAAGAACATATTATTACAACAAACATGCTGCATTTTAATGATAAAAAGCTGAATAAAGAAATTCAACTGTGTGAAATTGCTCAGAACTAATGCAAATTTTAAGTTTATAATGAGAAAACACTGAGCTCTATGGGCAAAAAAAAAAAAAAAAAATGGATAAGAGCACCTAAAGGTATTTATCCAGCTAAGCTGCAGTACTAGGGGATTTACCTCAGAGGCGATCCTTTAGGTGTGGCTATTCCATAACCTTTGGAGTCCAAGTTCCCGCCCACCTTCATAGTGTCGCACGGTTTCCTCTGCTCTATGTACTCGTTCATTGTGGACTCCAGCAGGTAGGCATACTTGCCTTTGGACTTCCTGACTCTCATCACGCCCTCATCGGTTGTTTTGACGAACACTGACGGGTCAGCTGACTTCATGTAGGACCACATCTTCTCAAACACTGCTATCTTCGACCTCTGACAACCAGAAATGTTAACAAGAGAGGGATGGATACACAGGGAAGGAAACAGGGTCAGTTTAAATCCTTATTTATCTGTCTCCATGCTGCTTGTTGAAGTCAGACACCTTAAGAAAGTCACATTAATAAATAAGTTAGGATTTATGGGCTCACACAGGGTAGCAGGCCAATATTTCCCTCTAAGGCTGCCTTTATAAAACAGGTATAAAACAAAAAGGATTTGCTAATGTATGAACGTTGAATCCTCACCCTGAAGAACTCTTTGGTGGAGCCGGCATCTAGTGTTCCATAGGCGATCTCTGTCTGCTTAGCAAGATCCTCTGCACTCTCTATAGGAGACACCATCCTCTCCACGGTGAGGAAGGCAGCCAAGTTAGCAGTATAGGATGAGATGATGATGAGGGTGAAGAACCACCAGACGCCACCAACAATGCGGCCTGAAAGAGACCTAAAACCAGAGGGAGATATTGTTGACTAATCAACATTAACTACACTGTGTAAAAGATGCAGGATCGATCATGACTGTGTGCATCTTTGATTAAGAAAAGTGATTGATTATATGCTAATGAAATAATTTGAGCAATAGCACAATTGATTTTATGGTCAATTTTACAGACAATCAGTAAGAGCAATCTAAATACCTCATGATGTTCACATCATCCAAGTGACCTACATTGCATCACACTTTCTCTGCACTTCGTTTCACCAGGCTTGGAGAGCTTAGCCCAATCTGCTGTGGGAAGATAACCAGCTCCACAAAGGCCCACTCAGCTTCCTGCCTGCCAAATTAATCTCACTTAAAGAAAGTTGCCAATACATTTCATGGAACCACACGCATTAATTGTTGGGGATTAATAAGCACACTTAACTGCTGCTCTAATTGCACTTTCAAGGAATAAATAAAATAAATAATGCTAAGCAAAATCCCCTGAGTTAAATCCCTGTCTTTCCTCTCTGCATGTCTCTTCACCTCAAGAGAAGCCAGCTTGAGCAGCAATGGCAGAAATCATGTTCAGTTGCATATCAGTCCCCGACAAGCGCTGGGGCAGAGAGTAGAGGAGCTTATGCAAAGAAAATGACACAGATCTGAAACAAAAAGGGCTTTCATGATTCACCTTTGTGCCGTCAAGCCAAATGGAGCGTGAACATGAAGGCGAGATTAAGCATGGAGGAAAAAAAAAAAAGACAGAAGCTGAAACATAATCATTTAAGATGCTTTTCAGATGATGGGTGGATGATGAAAGAGTGGCAGCAGATGAGTGGAGAGCAAACACAAAGTGGATGCAGAGCCTTTGAACGTCAGAAAGCAAAGCTGTCTGCTGGATGTGTGTGTTTGTGTGTACGACTTTGAAAGTCTGTATGTTTGATTTCAGTGATTGCTGCTCAGATGGGAGAGGTTAAACTTTATGTGTACACCAAAAAGCAACAAGCATTACCAAATAAAGTGAATATTAAGCACTACAACAAATGATTAGTGGTTGATTCCTCTGCATCAAAACTTCATATTTAGTTGTCACAGAAGACAAGTAAAAAAAAACTGTTTAACACCTTTACTTGCAGATTCAGCAGATTGCAGATTTTGACTTCTTCATCATTTGGTTAAATAAATAAATAAATAGTATGCAGACATTCCTGCAGAAAATTAAATCTATAGAAGTGAAATAGTAAACTGTATAAGTGGTTTACCTAAATTATAAGTGCAGAATTAAGATTATCTTCATAAATAAATAAAAAAGCCAATTTTTCATGAAAATAATTGTAATACATAAAATTATTCTTCATTAAAAAAAAAGAGCAACTAGGGAAAAATGAGTACGTGGAGGTTGACTGTTTAATGTTTGACTCAATGTAATAAAAATAAGTTTGAGGTGAAGGTCTCATACTGAACAACCTCCCGCATAAAATACTAAAGAGACGCAGACGTTTCTAAGCAGCCCAACAATGAGTCTGGACCTAAATCTCATTGAAAACCTTTGAAGAGGGAATAAACCTGCCATTCATGTAGGACATAGAACTAATCATTGAGCTTTTAATAAGGCAGGGACATCTACTAAACTTCCTGTAGACGGCAGACAGGTGCAGGGACTTTCAGATGACCACTGCACACACTTTACATACACCTTTTACAGCACAGTGACACACGGCAGCAAATGGACATCACACTGGCTAATTTGAATGCACACCATAGCTGACTCAGCAAAAACAGCATAAAGATATTATCGGAGAAGGCAAGGAAAATAAATCGAAAAATGGCAGAGCAAGAAATGAAAAAAATGAAAAAAGACTAACTTCTACTTGATGGGAAGAGCTATAAAAAAAAAAGATACAGGATACAACAGATGCTAATACAGCCTTCGTTAATGGGAGATGGCTACATTGCCTGCATGTATTGTTGAGTTCACTTCTTAGCAACAGTTTTCCTGAAAAGACCTTAGTTTTATTTATTTATTTATTTTTTTAAATAACTAACCAAATTAACTAAGTTGTTATCTCAAGGAGTGATCATAAATGATTCTGTTATCTGGAAAAACCATCCTTGTTATCTCAAGGTAACAGCATACTTAGACCCTGTACACACGTAGCCAGGTTTTTGTAAAAGAGACTATCCGTCTAATAAATAAAATGAGTCCACACTACATCGTTTTTGTAAAAAAAAAATAAATCAATCCACATCTAACCGCATAACCGCTTCAAACCTTTAGGTGGCAGCAGCGCCCCGGCCTGACCCAAAACTGCCGTCGGCGCCTTTGACGGCGAACATGCCTCAAACGTGAAATGGCTAGTGTAGCGGTATTTGAGCTTGTAAAAACAAACAAACACAAAGCGCCTGGACAACGGATAACACCAATGCTCAACGTTTTGAGGAAATCAATGCTGCTGTAAACAAAGGTCACACATGTGACGTCAGAGTATTTTGTCGTGGTGACATTTCCAAACCTTAAACCACGGATATCTACGACCGCACGCAGACGTGCAAACGGAGTATTCGCAAATCTTCACTGTGGTCAGAGGTTTTTAAAAGCACCATTTTTAATGACATAAATCTGCATTTTTGTGTGAATGACAGGCCAAATCGTAGAAAATATCTTTTTTTTGTGAGATACCCTGCTACGTGTGGACAAGGCCTAAATGTGTTTTCTTAAGATAATGATGCTAGAAGACTTTTTTCAATCATGCTTGCTCTTGGTTTTTCTTATCTCAGCCTTAAAATACAATTTCTGTTCTTCTATTTACAGAAATCAGTTTCCAGTTTTAACATTGTCTGTACACAGTCCAAAATTTATAACATGACAATGAAGCCCAGCACATTTGTCTTTAATTTATTTAGACTTTTTTAGAGCATGAAAGTCTAAAGTATTTGGCATTTCTATACAGTTCAAATGAGCTACTATAATATCCATAACTGCTATATTAGTGTTCATTCTACTTTCTAATCTTTAGTTTCATCATGCTGTCATCACTGTCATCATGCAGTTCTGTGAAAAAGCAGGAATGTCATGACTCCTACAACACGATGGGGGGGAAAGAGAGCAAAGTGTTTAAATAAAACAGTGATACAAGCAAGGAAGAGGTGGTTGGAGGGGGGCAGAGAGATGAAAAGTAAACCACTGGTACCACCAGAAGCAAACATATTCCTTAGCTTTGACTGCTGCTTCCCTCCAGAGATGGCAGTAAACAGCTGTCTAATCCTTTAACTTCAGTCGTCCTGTTTTTTTTTCCTCTCTTCCTCCTCCTCTCTTCTTTTCCTCCCCTTCTATCCACCATGCATTTTCACTGTTCCCCCCTGCTTGCGCTTCCATGTGCTTGTGGGCTGACAGGGGTTTGTTTTGGGCTAAGACAACAATGGTCTACAACTCGGCACTAACGCCAACACATTCAAGGATGGATGCGCACACAAACACACGCTCTGCTTTCCAGAGAACAATGTGTTAGTTTGTCTGTGCAAGAGAACAATGGGGTCACCGCTTGTGAGTGATGAGGAAAAATGGGCTGTTTGTGTGTGTGGGTGAGTGCTGAGTCTCCTGCAGTTGTCTTCCTCACTAGCTGAGCAGAGCAACTGGCAAACATAAATCTGTTTGTTTTCTTTTGAACTGCCTTCCTCTGAACTTTCTTTCCGCTTCTCATACATTATTCCACAGCAGCCAACCTCAGTAAAACATTAACTTAGCTGTCTTATTACAGTAAGGGGAATCTTCTAAGTACCTCTGTAATTTAATACTCTTGTTAAGGCAACGATTAATCAATTATTCACTCTGCTTCTTAAATTGCAATGCGAAGAAAAAGGAACGTTAATAGGAGCAGCAAGAACACCAACTCAACTGTGGTGGCGCACAGTGGAATGAAATAAAACTGTAAAGTGAACTACTAGATATATTATTTCAACTTTAGGCATGAAATAATACATCTAATAGTTTGCTGACAGACATAGCAGTGTGCACAAAAATCAATCATGGAATTATACCAAATATTCACCATTTAAAGCCTTCAAATCTCACAGAGTGGCCCATATTTCAGTTTTTGTACCACTGTTAGCTTAAAGAACAAATTATCAGGTAAAAATATAAATGATAAACATTTTGACAAGGAAAGTAGAAAGCTCTCAGTATACAGCAGGGTTTGGATAATAACCCAGTTTTAAACTCCATATTTTCTATCACAAAAAACAAAGACAAATACAACACAAGGTGGCAGGAAGCAGTCTCATGCTCAGATAGCTGCAATTATCTCATAAAGGATATCAAATAACGTCTACATGATCACTTAAGTTATTTGATAACTTAGATGTTTGGTGTGCATGTAAATAGGCCAACTAATAGCACACAGGATCCAGACACACAGTTATTTTTAGTTTTTTTTTTTAGGTAAAGAAGCTAATCTGAATTAGTTTTCCTGCCAGGTTGTGGAGCAGGTCAAGAGTGGGGACTCACTCTTTTGTTGCCACAAAACACAGCTGTGTGTTGTCTAATTTTAATGAGTTGATCATCTATCTGGATATTTTGTGGAATTAAAGAGTATATGCAAAAAATAAATAAATAAAAATAAAGCATCAGGCTGTGAGGACACTGGTGTATGAACATAGTAACAGATAAGTATGATACAAAGACATAACAACCACACATTGTTAGTTTATTTTTCTAATTTGATTGTTCATTTTTTCTTTTATTTCTCTTAATCTACCCTCCCTCTGCTGCTGTAACATTTATAGGACCATAAAACATGACTATGCCTTCTGCAAAATTACATACATTACCCAACAGTCCATCTATGGGCATTAGTTATGTTTGTGTCCTGTTTAATACCCTAGTAAACAACCCCCTCTAATTTTGTTATGCTCTAATTTGTAATAGCAAACTTGAAGTAAAATCAGCATCTGGACTTAGCAGGTGTAAAATATTTAAATGCTCGGGGGAATCAGGTTGGGGGATCTAACGAGGATTCCAACACAGGGCACTAGCTCCAAGCTTCCCTGGTTCTCCTCACAAATTACTTCTATTTGGCTGAAAATATTTCTTTGTTTCTGGCCTCTTTGATGCCCATCAAGCTCATAAATATTTTCTTATGGTTTGTTATGTGCTTGTCCAGTTTATGTTTTTAGACATCCTCAATGAAACTGGTCTTTTTAACCTGCAAGTTGCACTTTAACAGCCACCAGGGTGGCTCCGGGTTTATCTTTGAACAGTAACACTGTAGAAGGAACATATGACTTAGTTTGGAGCTGTTTCACTGCAGCTTTCACTTTTCATAACGATTGACCTCGCGCATTTACATGTATCTGTGTTAAAAAAAAACCGAGAAGCATATTTTTGCCTAATCCAATTACTGTAAATGACCCTCCCCCTTTGGTTTGCACACTGTAATAATCCATTCTTTGGGAAATGAATAGTGGTAGTCTTGTAGCTCTCCAAACAGAGGGGCATTTGAAGACCTTGAGATCCCCACCAATAGTTAATCTCGAGAAGACCTCAACATCTTACTTAGTGTAGCAGAATGTGAGACAGAGATTTAAGGACAAGTGAAAGAAATAAATTATTTCTTAATTCTTTCTTTTGTGCCTTTGATTTAATTGAACTTTTACAGAAAAATGTCATGGATACAACACAAGGGATCATCTCGTATCTTCAGCTTCATCCTCTGCTACACGATCTCCACCCAAAGCTTCCTGGGAATCTACTGGAAAACTAAGTTCTCATTAGAATTCCCATGGCTGGCCTTGCCTTTTCAATGTGGTAATTAGCAATGACTAATGACTTGAAAGTGTAAAAAAATGAGCCAGTTATGGCCACATTACAGTGAATTAGGAATTGTAGAGATTTAGATGAGAAAGAAAATGGTCTCTAATTATGGTGTGATTCTAAGACAAATCAGGGATGGAGAGGTAGTTTCCTTCTACAGTGCTTTTTAAATATCATTAATTCATTTATTTTTTGTTAAAGTTGACTGAAACAGCTGTTTGTTCTTCATGACTGAGCACATCCAGCCCCATATGTGTGTAGTGGAAATGTAAGACTAAGCGTAACAAAGTAGAGGTTGTAAACAAATTGTATCCTTGAAAGCAGAAACATCTATAGACACAGGTAGCATAATTAAAGATTCATATCTACACACTTAATGTTAGTGAGTATATGCTGAGTGAAGGGTCCCCTGCTGCGCAACAAACGGCTGAAAGTATTCTCAGCACCCTTGATGAGAAATGATGACAGTTGTATGAAGGCAAAAAGAAGAAAAATCAGAAGGGCTTGTTTATGTTATAACTCATGAGAACAATCAGATGTGTGTGTTTCAGTGTGTATGCTTTTCCATTTGCCTTTACGTCTCATTAAAATGACTTATTTTCAGATTGAAGGATAGCTGTTCTGTGGATACACAGATAGCCATCTTTCCAAATGCTATAAAAGGATTAGGTGTATTCTTTTCTGAAAGCTGTGAGGTGTAAAAACAGAATACAATTATTGAGGTGAATTTCCTGATTTAATGTGACAGCGCGGGCAAAGACTGATGGCCTACTGCTTCATCATGCTTGAGTGACATTATAGTAAACAGGCCTCATAATCTGTTTGGCACATTATTTGGAGTTATGGATCAGCAGGGCTTTAATTATTATAATGTTAATCTATAAAGCTGCTTTCAACGGGTTTAACAGCTTTATTAGTTCAATCACATATATCATAGGGCTTTTGTAAACGAGCCTTTCTGCTGCTTTGACTTAGCTTGGTTGTAAATGTTACGAGTAGATAAAAGTTTTATGATTCCCAACAGTCTCCTCAGCAAAAGTAACTGGTTATTAAAAGCATGCATAATAACATGGGCACATCAGGATAATTAGCAAGAATGAAGTATTTATGAACATGATTACCTTTTTATGTAATTTGGGTCCCTTTTAGATCAGCGTGGTTCCCGAAACCACATGCATAATGCCAGTTTTGGTTCTCTGCCGGGGCTCAGAACAGAGTGAAAGCCTGAGCAGACATGCCAAATTAGATCTGTGTGCAACAGATAATGCTTTTACAGCACATCAAGTTTGCACCTTTTTTCAAAGTACACTTGTCTAATGCATTTAGCGCGTGTGCAGCTTTCCACCCCTTCATTCTGTCTCTTTTTCCTCATGCTATTGCTAAATGAGCCTCTGGAGGATGAGGACTTGTTCTAAACAATCTGGCTACCACACCGTGGGTTTAGTCTTGTTTACTTTTCTATGTTGCTCTTTTTTGATGCTTTTATGAATCTAAGGTTCCATAATTTCAAAAGGCTTTAATCTCCAAGGCCAAACTAACAGGCAAGCTTTAAACATGGAGAGAAAAATGGGGAAAAAGCATGTCTTTTCCCTTAAAGGTCAGTATTACCATATCACTGAGTTGAAAATGGAGCATTATGATAATGCTTCCACCCTGAAGCAAACGTACCACAAGCTGGTAATTACACTCTTTCAAGTACACTATGGAAGAATTTTACAAAAGCATCATGGTTCTAAATACTTTGTAATTGTTTATTGCATGTTCACATCATTTAGAGGAAACAGAGTTAAGTAGCTGCTTTGCAACATAAGGCTCACTTAAGTGGTCGAGCATGAATACAAAACGGTTTAGCTTGAAGGCAAAGTGCACAAGCGTTGGTGATAGGAATCAGCGCGATGAAGATGTGACTGTAATTCCTGTACATGTGGCTGCTAACGTGTTTGCTGAACGATATGATGAATGCTGTCTAAGCCACATGTAACCTGAGATAAGTCAGTGCTGGCAGACTGCGAGAGTGCTTGCTATGCGCCCACACAAAAACACACACACATGCAAAGCCTCTTAGTCACTCCAGCAAGAAAACACGAGCAAACACGAGTCCAAAGACAACTACATTGCAGCTGTTCACTGAAAATCAATAAAGTATAAATGAACTTACAGTGCATTAGATCTGCTTGTAAAATAACAGAAAGACAAACAAGTGTGTCCAATATTTGACACTTGATGTGAAGCTGCATTGCTGTAAAATAAATGTCTCTTTATGGTTGCCATGGTAGCACAATCTGCACTCCAAACAGTAGAGCTGAGCTGAGAGAGAGACTCACTCCTCTTCACTCTGGTTCTGTTTCTGTAAGGGCATCTGCCTCTAATAATAGGAGAGGTTTGCCATTAAAGAGAGCAAACTCTCATCAGGTCTTCACAGGCTGGGAGACACAGGTCTGACTGATAAGCAGTAAAGCACAACATCTTTCCAATCAAACTGTTAGCTGTGTCTACGGTGGTTCAGGTAGATTTCGCCTTTGGTCTCCGCCTTGGTGTATGAGGACAGATATTCATTCCCTATCACATCTGGGTAAAAGCTAAAACCCTTGCTGCATCTGGAAAATTCCTGCATGTGTGACAGACTTGACAGAGTACATATCTCTGAGGGGATGGTATCTTTGTCTGTGTACAAAGTGCGATACTCCAGTGAGATCCTTTGGGAGAGAGTATGTATGTGTGTGTCTACACATCTCACTGGTTTCCGCAAGTGGATGTGCATGCATGTATGATCAAAAGTCGTCTTCATGCCATCTCCACATAAATAAATCATAAGTTATGCTGTGAACTAAACTAAACTATTTATGAATAAATCAATCTTTCCACACCACTACCAACTGCTTTGTGAAAGCACACTAATTCTGCAATGATGTAATGTGGTGCAGCTTAATATGATCCAGTTTCTTGTTGTTAAGACAACGATAACACAGTGTGATACCTAATTGATAGCTTTCCAAGATTAACGGTATTTTGATTACAAGAATTCCCATGGTTCCTCCCTGAAAGTGTGCTTAGCAACCAAACAGCTGCTTTGGTATGATCATAAAAACACATAAGGCCTTGTTTCAGTCATGACATTCAAACCAATTTGACTGCATTACATACTCAAGAGAATTTTTCCACCCAAATACAGCACAGTCTGAAATAAAGTAAATGAAAGAGAACAAAAATGTTCCAAAATACAAAGTTATTACCAACAAAAATATAATAACTTGTCATTATTCAGATTCCACTTGTTTAGAGTGTATGGAACAATGCCATGCTGATACCCCTCAACAGAACACAGCCAACTTATCAGATGTCCAGTTCTTCAAATTGAGAGCATTTGTACTTATGCCTACTGAAGGTTAGACACATAACACAACCTTACTAAGAAAATGTTGAAGACCCAGTGTCTACACAACCAAGCTGAAGGTGTGATGCTGGACACAGAGTAGCACTTTGAGCTAAATGCTAATTTCAGAATAAAAAGAGCTGAAGACATAATGTTATCCCCATTCCTGTTTTGTGTCTAAAATCAGAGACCATGGTCCTCAGCCGGAAAAGGGTGAAGTGCTCTCTCCGGGTGTGCAATAGGGTCCTGCCCCAAGTGGAGGAGTTCACGTATCTCGGGGAAGGATGGAGCGGGAGATCGACAGGCAGCAAGTCCGACGATACGGCTACAAAGTCAAACATCGAACTGCGGACTAGAATGTCCTGGTGCCAGGTGCACATGTGGACCCTCTTATGCCTGAACAAGGTGTTCGTTATGGACAATCCACGACGAGCA
>JBAMHW010000007.1:29036881-29054897 GCA_037177495.1 Rhadinocentrus ornatus | reverse complement strand
TGAATGTGACAAGTAGTGTAAAGCGCTTTGAGCGGTCAAGCTGACTGGAAAAGCGCTATATAAGTACAAGTCCATTACCATGTTCTAGATCATAATTCAGAATTTGTATTTCATCATCTCACCAACCGTCTCCATGGTGAAACTTTCTATCATAAAACCATGAGATGTGACGAAGGAAGTTAAACAGCCAACATTGATGAAGAAACTGATAAAACTGATGATCTGGATAAAAACAGGTTTTTCCTTTTATCATTGAAGTGTCAGTGTTTTTGCAGCAGTGATAAAAGTCCTACAGCAGCATCGCCCAAAGTAAGCACCTGTTGATAAAATAACTCATTGGCTGTTTGTTTTACAAGGTTTTATTTAGTTTTTAACTTTATGATCCCTTAAGTTGTAATAATCAGTCAATATTACATAAAATCTAGACCTAAAAAGGGTCTCGTTTGTCCCCCCCTTTTCCTGGTCAGTGCCTCTGCCTGGCACCCCCATCAAAACTTTTCTAGACCCGCCCCTGCATAGCTAAAGTATAAACTTCGTATTCCACCAACCATCTACTGTGCTAGAGAAGGTTCCTGCCAAAAAACAGTACTTTGAGGTAAATATGTGAAGGTGTGCACCATGAACAGCTATTTTCCTCCTTCCCAGCTGAACCATAAACAAACACAACAAGAGAGAAAAGCTGACCAGCTGATCACCAGCAGCCGTCATGATTAACGGAACAACATGAAGTAGAAGGAGGGAGCAACTGGGCTGCACAAACAGAGATGACCAGGGAGCCACTACAGCAGACACGTTTGTGCAAAATGCAGGATAAGTAAAAAAAAAAAAGAAAATACGGGAAAAATGCAGTTTAGAACCCTCTCACCAGAGTGGATGTTAAAACAGCCTCATTCTCCACTAGTGCAACATGCATGGATTGCTCCATTGATGTTGTGTTTATTTTGAAATTCATCCATAGAGCCACCCAGTTCATTCTTTCCATCTTGGCTCTCCATGTTCCGAATCATACCAGAGCAATGACGGATGTATGGGCTTGTCATGGTTAAAAATATTAACGCAATTATTTACATAAATTAGTAACCACAGAAAATACACCAATACACACAAATACAAATACACAGTTATATATATATATATATATTTTACAAAACAAAACAGACTGCAACACAGCCACATTACAAACTCTAGCTGCTGCACCTGATGCCTGATGAAAACACTGGCAACTGTAATTTATGTCACTGTGTCAGAGACTTAATGGACTGCAGATCCAGAAAGGCTTGAAAATTAGTTGCCTTAGTTTCTTACCGTGGAGAGATATCACAGCCCTGCTGCATGAAGGCTCCTAGTGAAAACCAAAGGGAATTGAAGATGCCAAACTCATTGGTCTGCTCTACGCTCTGCTGGTTGGTATTCTGCTGCGTTGGTGTTTGGCCCTGCTGCACTCCATTGGAAGCTGCTGCTTGTGTAGGAGTCTGCGGCTCGCCCCCCTCTTCGTAGTCCTCGGCGTGCCACTCGTACGGGCTGAATCGACTCACAAGGAAGAGCACGACACTGACGCCAATGTAGGCAAACACAATGCACATCCAGATCTCATAAGCCAGCGGGTCCAAGAACGAAAAAACGCCAGGTTTGGATTTGGTTGGTTTCTTGATCATAATGGAAATACCAAGAGACATGAAGGGCTTGGAGAAGTCTATCACCTCTTCACGGACAAGAGTTATAGTGAGTGGAGCCACAGCCAAATCTGCTTTCTAAAGGAAAAGTACAAACACACAAAGATATGTAAGCAAGGTTTCACAGAGCCATTAATCTACACTTTCTTTTGTCTTTAATGCTCTGCCGGAGAACCTATAACAAATGCCCCTCTAGTTAACATCTAATGCTTAAGGCAGGCAAGATTTCTGAAACAAAAGAAAAAAAAAACAGTTTCATGACCTATGCAGATATCAGTCTGTTAGGCTTTCACTTAACAGTATTAAAAAATTACCATTAGGAGTTGCTTTTTCCAGCCTTTTCCAGTTAACAGAGTACTGTGACCACAACAGCAGCAACAAAAAGCTTTATACTGAAGACTAATGAGATTCTCCCTGGGTGTCCCTTTTGCATGTAAATATAGCTATATCAGAGCACAGGTAATGTTCTCTGACAATGCAGCAGGTTTTATAAAAGGAGAAGTTTGGAAATATTTTGAAACTGACTGCAGATTAAGATGCAGTCTAAATGGGACACTTCTCATTTGCAATTAAGACATATTTTGTTTGACAACAAAGTAGCATTTAAATGAGAACAGCTTTTTTTGGGTTAAATTTTGCAATTTGAAAATAAAGTATATGGGGGAACAGAGTCAGGGACAGAATAAAAATGTGAAAAGGGCTGACAAAGTTTGAAAAAAAGGATTTGGTGTTTTTTTTTTAGCAAGCTTCACTGGATATTGTTGACAACATTGGTTAGCAATCAAATGGAGCATTTATCCAACACATTATTTGGTGTGTTATTGCAGATGAAGACCCACTACCTGTGTGATCTTTTTTTAATTTCAGCTCAATGTGGGAATCTACTGTTGTTTTACTGCTTTCTTACTCTTGCATACTTACATGTATGTATATTTATGTCTATTCTGCATTATTTATATATGTCTCCACTCCACACCATATCTGCTCTGCTACATTTCTTCTCTTTCTCAAAAGAAATGGCGACTCTGGATCCATTAGTTATCTCTTTTAGAACATTGATAAAAACACACACATACATACATAAAAAGCACATTATAGAGTAATCTATCTTTAAATAGAAATTCATTTGTGAAAGAGCTCTGCTTACTTACCCCATACACCAGTTCGCCAACCATGCCATTCCACATCTTGGTTTCAGGATCTCGGGCTCCATACTTTCCATCAGAGACAATTTTTAGTTTGTACTGGTAGCCCACATGCTTTGCTATCTCTGCAGCAAGTTCAACGATGTAGCCCTCATACTTATCATTCCCTACGAGTTGCTCATGGTTCTTTTTCAGCATCACATATGGAGACTCCTGTTGAATATAGGACAACCAGGATCAGCAATTTTCTCTGTAGCTTCAGTCAGTCTAAAATAAAGAATATTTTTCAGAAATAATGAATAAAAAAAATATGTATAAATTGTTAATTTGGTCTCTACAGGAAACCAATTGTTGAGCTAATGTAAACATTATGATTATAAATGAGAATTATGCATGTGGTTAGGTTTAATAATGGAGTATCTTTACGAGGGGTTATATAGATATTTTTCATGTTATAGGTATATTTATTTGTTTTTATTCATAACTCACAGTTGAGTCTTTAAAAAGAAAGAAATTAGAAAAAAAAAGGCAAAAAGAAAAAAAGAAAAAACTCACTGGACAACAAGATAACTGTTGGCGTGAAGCACTAAGAAGGAAAGATAATCACCTAAAATTACAAGGTGTTATTTTGTTCCCTGAGGGTATGATGTGATATTCAGATACAAAAAGTATAATCATCATGTTGGCATAGCCGCAATGAAAGGAGTTTGATAATGTGTAGCTTGCTGCAAGAAATCCGAACAATTCAACAGGATTATGAAATCTGAGCCTTTGGATCAGAACTGAAGAAGCACCTGTATCTGAGCCATGTAGGTATGGAAGCGATTCTGTACTTTTATTCAAATTAAAATGGATTAACAGAAATGCTTTTTCATTTTCAGAATATAACTGCATTTTTGACTCATAAATAAAATGAATAATAAATAATACAAACAGCTTTTTCATTTGCTTCTCCAGGACTGCTAATTTTGTAACTTAATTAAAATGGTAAAGAAAAGGACATTTAAGATTTCTTAGGTCATAGCTGAATTATTTGACTCATAAAAAAAACTAATAATAGATTATTCAAACTGCATTTTATTTTCAACTTCAACCCCTGCAAAACCTGTTGCAAAATTCACCGAAGAGCGGCCAGTGACGTCACTGTTCTGCGCAGCCTGGGATTGCGAATTCAAATTAAATTTTGCAACATGTTTTGCAGGGCAGGCATGAAAACGAAAAGGCAATGTCCTTTACGTTTTCTTATTAGTTGTGTCATAAAAAGAGCAGTTTTGAAGTTGAAAATAAAATGCAGTTTGAATGATCTATTATCAGTTTTATTTATAAGTCAAATAATTCAGCTATGACCTTGAAATGAAAAAGACTTTCTGCTAATGCATTTTAATTTTCAAATTTGACATTTCAAATTGAATTTTGGTACTTATTTGCTGGGGCATGATTGGAAAATTAAATCTTAAATGTCTCTTCTTTATCATTTTGATTAAGTTACTAAATGAGCAATCTTGAAGAAGAAAATGAAAATGCAGTTTGTATTATTTATTATTCATTTTATTTATGAGTAAAAAATGCAGCTATATTCTGAAAATGAAAAAGCATTTCTGTTAATTCATTTTAATTTGAATAAAGGTACAGAATCGCTTCCATATGTAGGTGAAGCAGATTTTAAAGCACAGCTGATTTCAGTACCAAGACCAGGCTGTTTGCTTGTCATATCAACATTAGTACAGTTTACATTGAATAACTGGCCGTATAAAATTTACAACTGAACTTCCTATCCGCAAATAGTCAAACTATGATTTCCACAAAGTAAAGATATGCTAAACTGTTCAAATCCTGCTGTCCTCGATTTATGGGGTTTCCTAGAATTTTTACAGTCATGTGTGCTCTCCGGCTACTTTTGGCTGAGATGAAGGTAATCATTGCTTCATAAAACCTGAGGCCCACTAGCAGACAAATAGCAAGCCAGGGAGACAGTGGAGAGAAAGGTCTGGTGTGCAGTGCTTTCACGGGATGTGCTTTTGCAGACCACACACATGCACAGAGAAACAGGGTAAGGCTAACAGACATCCCCCCAGGACATATACTCATTGACGTTGAACAACTTCACCAAGATCCACTGTCACTCAACCATGTGAAATACAATACAGACACACATTTAAGCACACAATAGCACATGTGCAAGTGAATGAAAAAGTTCAAGTGTACAAAATGATAAAAAAAACAATGTGTTTGATCATTTTTACTATTAGATATATGTAATATCTATTTATTCTTTTTTTTTTTTTAAATGACTTGATATTTCTCTTTTATGTTACTATTTCTGTCTGAAAACGTATTGCATTAAGGAAGATGCAATCTGTCGATAGTCAGTAATCCTAAACATTTCTGCAGGTATCTCAGACAAAGGTTTGATTTTAACCCAGACAATAATCTTTAACTCAGCTTAACCAAATAGCTTTGATGCCGGCCAATATGTTAAGGCTTCACTAATTGCTGTATGTGTCATGTGGGAGATAAATATTTACAGCACCATACATATTTAACAACATCGCTCTAAAGAGGTTATCAGATTATAGTTAGAGAAGGGTTAAAGTAAGGACAAGAATTTACAGATTTGCTCTTTTCATTCTCCCATATAACTCAACCCTTCACTTTCCTAAAACCTTTTTTTTTTCTTTTTCTTTTCTTACTCAGACTTACCAAGATAGTGGTGACTATATAAGTCCTGTTCAACAGTCCATAAGTGTCGTTGCTGCCCCTTATGAGGCTGGCTGTAGTCACATACTTTTCATCTTCGTTCCAGTAGCCGACCTAGCACAAGAAGAATGTGTCAAAAAAAAAAAGTGCACTGCACTTGCTTAACTCTTAAAAGTTTAAGTATCATAACTGAAGATTAAATCAGCATATTTTACAAACTAAACTCAGCACAAGAACAGTGATCAACAATAGGTTGGTCAGCTAAAAAAGTAGCAACATTAAATTAGCTTCCGTTATGTGTTAATGTTGACCGTCAATGCCAGAGAAATATAAGTAGCAACTAAGCAAATTTGTCTTTATTTTTTATAATTTTTATTTTTTTTTTACCATGGGATGTGTTTGCTGTTATCGGCAAATCAAAGAAAGATAAATAACTTGAAAGCTTTGTTTCTTGACTAGAAAGTAGCTGTTCATTAACAAACCTCAGTCTAACATTAGCTAGCTGTACTTTATTAGTTAGCTGCACTGAAACATTAGTTAGCTAAACTAACAATATTTAGTTGAACTGTAACATTTAGCTAAACTGTAACAATATTTAGTTGAACTGTAACAGTTAGCTGAACTGTAACATTATTTAGTTTAACTATAACATTAGTTAACTGCACTGTAACATTGTTTAGCAGAACTGTAACATTAGTTAACTTCACTGTAGCATTAGTTAGCTGAACAATAACATTAGTTAGTTGAATTGTAACATTAGTTAGCTGCACTATAACATTAGTTAGCAGCAATGTAACATTAGTTATCTAAACGGTCACATTAATTAGCTCCACTGTAACAGTTAGCTTCACTGTGGCATTAGTTAGCTGAACAATAACATTAGTTAGTATAATTGTAATGTTAGTTAGCTGCACTGTAACATTAGTTAGCTGAATTGTAACATTAATTAGCTGAACTGTAACATTAGAAAGCTATACTGTACAGACCACCCTTTAATTGTACGTCGATATGGTAAATAAACACATGATGTGAAGAAAGGAGTATATTTTGTGTAGATAGTTATAGTTGTAGTGAAAAAACATCTTCCTTACTGACTCAAAAAAAAGAAGCTTATGTTTATTTATTTAAATATTTCTTATAAATATTAATCTAAAAGAAATTAGCTGGATAGTTTGAATGATGACTGGATAATTGAAAGGGACTCCTTGGATTGATAAAACACAGAGAACATCTAAATGTATATTTTAATACTGCAGTTTTTGACTGGTATTTATTTTAAATTTAAAGGTTAAATAAGTTTTTTTTTTTAATCATCAGGAAATTCATCAACTACAAATTTGACATGGATTTTCCTTTCATTCACTCTGTGTTTTATCAGTGAGCTATAAAACTCCGCACTGTATTACATCTCCCACATTCCTTTATTAGCAGTGGAATTTCATTCCTGTTTAGAGAGAAAAAAAGCAAAATGAATCTTAGTCGTACTTAATAAAATACTCTCTTACTTAAAGTATATGCATGAACAATCAGGTGATCACTCGAGAGCTTCTGTAAAAGGTTACTCTAACATTTCACTGTTGGTACAAGTAGGTTGCTTAATCCTCACTTAATTAAACACTTTTATACTCAAGACAGAGGATCTGTCAGTGTAATTTACCTAATATAATAAATCGGGGCACAGACCTTTCTTGGACTTAATTTAATTATTTTTTTTTTTTTTTGCTATTGCATTTTCAATTGTTGCACTTAATATTTCATCTTATATGTGTCTGTATGAAAAAAAAAGTTTCCAAATAAGGTCCTTTGGCAAAAATGAGTATCTTGATCTATCTGTTGCTTCAGGGTTACCTTCTTAGGTCCGGAAGGGGCCAATTCCATAACACTGACAGTGTAGTTGGTTCTGCGCCCTTTCTCGTTAAACTGAATGTGACCCGTCAACCCATCAATACGGACCTGTAATAGTGTCAAAGATAAAGAATAGGTCACTTACATACATTGACAGATGGATAAATACTGTAAAGGCTGCTGTGAAGCTTGATAGTCTAGGCCTTTGTCTTATTTATGTGGTACGACAAAACATATTTACAATGAAATGCATGTTGAGAATAGCTTGCATGTGTTTGTATAGTAATCATTTGTGAAATTCCACAGAGCTCAGGTCCATGCGGAGGTGAATGACAGATGGTGTGCGTGTATGTGTACTGTGCAGTGTGTTTGTCTTGGCTGTGTGATGGAATTAATTGAGCGAACACTGCTTCAATCTTCAGTCTGTCCGCAGGCAGATGGCTAGATTGACTCTGAGCCGGCCTCTGCATAGCCACTCTGCAGACAGAGCCGTAGGCTGCATGCACACACATGCACATGCAGTTATATTATTCAACCTCAGTTCTTTATATTATTGCTGTTCTCAAACAGAGAAATAACACAGAAATAATGAGAAATGTAACAAAAACAATTATTTTTCTTTCTTGATACACATGTATGAGTGTATCTATGTGTCTTCATGAGATCATGAAATCTCACAACAAGGCCAGCATTACCAGTTCTACTGCCAAATATTACATTTCTAAACTCAATTGCTGATGTCATATCCCATGATGATCACAGCTGAGTAATATTGCCAGCAGGTTTTGTTTACTAGCAGTGATGTCACATTTGATACTTGGGAGCTCTCATATGACTTAATGTGAACTTTACACGACAGAATGAGACCTAATTTGTTCAGCCAGCCCCAACTCAAGAGCCGTTAGCCATTGTGCCAGTCAGGAATTTGCCTGTGTTTGTGAAGGGGCTGTGTATGCATGTGTGCGTGTGCACATTGGCATGTCTCCGTGTATGTGTGCAGACCTGCTGCAAGGCTCTCTGGATATCAATGCCTTGTCCCCAAGGAGCCGGTGGGTTGGCGAGACACTCTCCAGCGTTTCCCCGGCGAGAGATATCTATCCTCTGTCTCCTTAAATTCTGGAAAGCCGTGGACATGACTTTCACCCCGTCATATGTTAGAGCACCTGTGTACTGCAGACAAAGCATTTGATTCAAACAAGAGGAAGCATTTCTGAACATGCATGAGAATCAAGCCAGAAATGGACAAATACACCTCTATGACTCAGCAATTTTAACATCACCAAATCTTTAATTAGTCATCTTAAAATGATGTCCACTATTTTAGCTTTGCTTTAACTTTTACTTAAGTTTTATTAAACTGTTTGACCCTAAAAACACACAAATGTTTGCAATGGAAGCAGTTTTAGCTTGACGGACAGCATAAATCAATAATAATTTAGTATAAGAAACCCCAGATCTGAATCAGAAAACTCACATAGGATCTGTCCCACAAGATTTATTCAAAACTTTTTTCCCAATAAACTGTTCAAAGTTGCAAACTAAGCTAAAAAGGGGAGAAAGTTTAAAAAGCTTTCTTGTGAAAGGCATAAGAGAAAAAAAAACAAAAAAACAATAACTTTTCAAACTGCTTTAAAGATTTGTAATTTCTATTAATATAAATATTTAATGAAGGTAAGAGATATTACTTTGAGTCCACTCTTGAGCATTTTGGAGTCTTTGTTATCAAACTCCATCCACTGCTGGACAATGCGGCTCACACTCGGCTCGGAGTTGTTCACAAGTTGGAAGCCTGTGATGTTGGCGCCACCTTTCCTCAGGTCTGTCAGGTCAATGTCCAGGAAACCCTGAGAGAGATGGCAAGACAGGCACAGGTAATAAATAAGGTAAAAATTACATACATTAGTACAAAAAACACACAGAACTGTAAACCCAATTCTGAAATTGTTTTAAGGCATAATGAACATGTTGTAATAATTTTTAATTTTAAGTCTAAGAAAAAAACAATGTTAAGTTCACAATACATAGAAGAAAATGTCCCTCCGTGGTCACAGTAATCTGACCTTTGTTTACCAAAATATAAGAACTTTATCCATCCTGATGTACTTGATGGTCTTCATTCACAGGAATGGGGATGTGGATGTGAGCTTAAAGCAATATTTCATCTTTGACTACCAAAACAAATCAGTTCATCCTTGAGTCTAAGACAACATCAGTGCCAGATTTGAAGAAATCCTTCAAGGCATTCAAAAGATATTTCTCTCTTGAGAAATTGATGGACAGCGAGATGGATATAGGAACGGATGAACAGCCAAAAACATAATGCCTCCAGCCACAGCTGTCACCAGCATGGCATAAAAAGCAGAGGCAGACACAAAGACGCACCATTTACAGCAAATTCACGCCTATTAGAGATTGTCTTGTATTATGTGACCATGATCTGTAGTCTGAGCGACACTCTTTCATACTAATTTGGCTATTTTGCACACAGTCCTGTTTGCTCATTTGTCACAGTAGTTCCCAGCACAGTCTTTACTTTAATAGACCCCTAAAGACAAATATGAATACTTCACTAACACTTCTTTCTTTCTTAAATAGAGGTTACTGTACTTTTCACTTCATTATATTTGTTATAGTGCTACACTACTAATTCTGTCACAAAGATTTTTGTTCGTAAAACCAGTGAGAAGTTGAAATTGAACTTATAGGCTTGTGTGTAGATTGAAGAGCCTCTAAATATTATATTTGTAATGTTTCGTGATAAATTAAACCATTTAAAAACATGCTGTAAATGATTACATAGACAGTATTTTAATGAACAGCTACTTTATATTTATGTCAAATATTGTGTCATTTAAATCTGATGATATATTTAAAGGAAGGTATAAAAGGTGTTTAAATCACAAGTCTGACCATAATACGATATTATATTCAATGTCTGTCAATTAAAAAAATATATTTATTTTGATTTTATTTTATTTAGGAGCAATAAATAAATGAGATGAGTCAATATAACAAGCTAATTTAAGCATTTACTGCATTTACTTTTTTTCATTTTTTAAGTTTTTGACTTAAGTTATATTTCCACTGCAGGGTTTCTGTCATTCGTTGTCCAAAGTGCGAAATATTTGATGAGAATACCTTTTAAATAAAATATTAATACAAGCTTGAGTGCATTAATTGTGCATCTGCAGGGCCCAGATCTTCCAGATGTAAAGATGGCCGTGCCCAGTACCACTTGCAGTCCATTGTTGACTTTATAAAAATTCTTTCTAATATATTTTGTGTCTGTTTAGTTTTTAGTGTAAAGAAAAGCAAGTTGACGTTATGGAAATTAAGTTGTTAAAGGCGGACTTGTTCGTGAAAAATCAGTATGTATGGTTTAAGTGCATTTTTCTTTGCCTCTCGGTCAGAGGATAGACTTTAAGGTATTGTTGCTCGTCTATAAAGCTCTGAAAGGTTTAGGACTAAAATACATCAGTGACCTCCTGGCCCAGTATGAATCTGCCAGACCCCTCAGATCATCTGGATCTGTTTCTATTAAGAATTTTAAAACTTGATCATGTTTTAACACCGTTTTTATCTAATGTTGTTTTCTTTTTCCTTCAGTTTTTGTTTTCAACTTCAACTTATGCTTCTTTTTTCAATGTCTCTATAAAGCACTTTGAATCCCTTTATCGCAGAATTGTGCTACACAAATAAACTTGCCTTGTCTTATTAATCATTCTCAAAATGACATCACCTACTCTCAACTGCTCAAGATTGTGAGACAACTGATTTTCTTATTTGCAGAAACTGTGAGGAGCTTGTGTCTTCTCAGCAAGTCGAGTAGATTTGAGTGGGAGCCACTGGTAACATTAAAGTATATTTTGACTAAAAATATTGTGTGTAACTGTGCAGCAGAAGTGCATTAGTTCATCACAAAATTAAAAGTAACATTTTTGGCCAGAGAAGTTCCCCCTTTATTGCTGTCTGTCCTGAGGGAGTAGAGTAGTTAGAAATAAAATAGAAAACCTTCTTCCATAGCATAGGAGAAGTCCAGAGCTAATCTTTGACAGACTCTGTCCTCATCATTGGCATCAGTTAACAATGCCAGAGACAAATCCTTTGCAGACTGCTGAGAAATATGCAGCACATGCTTCGCACGAAGTAGAACAAAAAAAGAAAAGAGATTTGCTGCAACGCCATCTTCTACTTGTGTCTTTCCCCTCACTATAATGTGGCTGTTTTTCAGAGAGGGAGAAAGACAGAGGGGAGAACATGCAGTTTCAGCCTCTCAGCAGTAAAAGTAAAGTTTTGACTGATGAGAAGAAAATGTGCCTCTCTGCTTTGTCACTAGCTTGCCAAGCTTCTCACTGACAGCACACAACATTCAATTTTTTCGTTTTTTTTCTTCTCTGCTCTGACATGATGTGTTTTATGCAGTTTGAAGCGTTGGCTCTCTTTGTTTATCTAAAACTCTTTCTTGTTTCGCTTTCTTTGATCTTCAATTTACAGCAAAACAAATACAGACAAATAGAGGGCTTATTGTTAACTAGCTTTAAGTTCTCTGAAACAGTTTCATGCTCCTTATTTTTCCAGGGAAAGGTCTGCATGGTACAAAGTGAAGTCTGCCCCTTTGTATCGTCACCTTCTTAATGTATCTGTGTGTGTTTACAAGTGTCCATATTGCCCAGCTGAAAAGACAGACTTGTGTCTTTTTTCTGCTCTGTGAATTTGCTAATGCTGAGCACTGAGCTGAAGAGGTTACTATAGAAACTAGCCTTTGCTAAGCCTGGATGTGGAGGGGTTGTGGCAGTGGGGTGTTTCCTGACATATAATGTTACAACACTTAAGTGCTGACTGAAATTCAAGCTATTTCCTGTTCAGATCCAAACACACAGGCAGAATTGACACAATTCCATAAAGCTGCAAAGACAAAGAACAAAAAAAAATCTCTCTCTATATATGTTTATTTATTTATTTTCTACGAGCCTGTTAATAGGCCCATTATAAATGATTGCAACCACTTTGCAGATCAGTCGTTCAAACCATCCGAGCCTTATCACCTAAAACTAAATCTGGCAAACTGGCCAGACGAGAGAGATTGAGCAAATCTAAAACCCCCGCAGTGAGAAACTGTTGAAGCCAGCAGCTGCATATTAATGTTGTTATTGCCACCGTTTCTGTCAGTCTCAGTTTTGTCTTCATTTGGCTACATTTAGAAAGTGCTGCAGTGGTCAATGTACCATTTGCACTTAGACCACGGCAGCAAAGACATCTAATAGATATAGCTTGGAAATACTAGATGGCTGACCCTTTTCTGTCACTGTGAGCTTGCACAGACTTTTGTCTCTGACAGTTACAGGTCCCCCCTCTCATGCTTTAGTCTGGTATTTCTGTGGCTGTGACAGAGAAAGAATAGCTGAAGTGGAAAATAGAATGAAAAGATGTAAAACTGGATAGTTCCACATAATTTATCAGACATGCAAGTTTATTAAACTGGTGATACAGTGCTGTAAGTCTGAAATGATGTTACAGCAATCCAATTTCAGTAGCTATTCAATGGCAGTATTAAGCTATGTGGGCGTTCTTTAAAAAAAAATAAAAATTAGGGAGATAATAAAAAGCTGTTATAATGATGATTTCTTACCAGGTTGGCCAGAATGTAGTGGTAGCTCTTTGCATTCTTTCCTTGTTCAACAATCTGAAAGACATGAACAGAGACGTAAAAAATTAAAAGCCTGTCACACATGAGAGATGGTAAGCAGTTTGTAAATTGTTTTGTGTGTATATGTGTGTGTGAGAGAGCGAAAGAACAGTGTGTCTCAGCATTACATAGGAGACTGTCAGAAAAAAGAGACCTAAACCAGACATGTCACAAAAAATCTGGAAAAAATAAAATACAAAAGAAAAAAAAATCAGAGTTCAAATAAAGAAAAATCATGAAAGATGAACATTGAAAAACAAGAACACAACTTCATAATAAATGCTGTTTTATGATGATCAAGGGGGATTCAAATTGCATTAGAACATATTATGTTGTATAAAATAATTTTGTATAATATATTTTCCTTTTCTTTTAAGCATTATTCACATGCAAGCTCCGATTTGAGCTTTCATCTTATATTCACATAACTTAAATATTCTGTTTCACTGGAACTCCATGATTCATTTTCAGTGTCAACACGTGGACAAGCCTCTCTGATAAATTTAGTATGTCTTTTTCCTGATTGTGGGGTTGTAATTGTTGAACTGCTGGCACCAAATCTCAGTCAGTCACTGAATTTCTAAGCATTTGTGCAGTATTGATGATATAATATCGTGAACACAAAGGCAGGTTCAGGTAGGCAGAATAAAAAATATCACAGGCTTAGGCAGGTCACATAAAAAAGTGTCATGGAAATTGAAAAGATACAGAAACATTTCAAACAAGAGGCAAACTGCACTAAAAGTGCAGGTACTTGTACCTCTTAATGACAACAATCTGCATTACCGACCTTTGAAGTAACCAACATGATGGTTACATAACTGAAAAAGAACAAGAAATGGGACTCACTGCTACCTGCAAAAAAAAAAGAGTAAAAGATAAAACCTGGATTTTCCATCAGAATGCACTGATGGCACATCCACCAGCATGAATTATAAATCCATCAGTGCAGTTGTTCTGCTCACTCCGAAAGGTGTCAAAACACTTGTGGAAGCTTGCAAACGAACACGATGCAATGGGCACTCACAGACACACACATTCAGAGGAAAGTTCTGTCTCTGTGTCACTGCAGCTTCCTGGGATGTTGCGGTGACATCAGCAGTAAGTTGAGACGCAGTGGAAAAAAAAAAATAAAAAGAAACATTTTTATTCTTTTTAATTGAGCAGAAAATCCTTTATTCTTTCATTTAAAATAATAATTCACATTTAAAAAGCTATTTCAAAAGACTCTTTAGCCTTTTAAACCATTGGCAAGTTAATGACTTCTTAGTGTAAAAAAGGCCCAACATTGGGTTTTTTTTCATCCTCAACAAAATTAAATAAATATAGTCAGTTTCAGCCCAAAATCAATGTAACACAATCGGGACACATCGGGATAAATACTGGCCAATGCCATTGGTTGATGCTAAGCTGTCACCATTGCAGTCAACACCTGAATATCATCCAGCATTGATGTTATGCCACTTTGCATCCCTTGTAAAAAAAAAAAAAAAAATCATTTGGTTGTTATTTACAAGGATTTATTACCACAAAAGTCTTCTATGTTCTCTGATTATCTTTGGACATATTAAACGCTGTGTTCTTTTCAGGTCAGACCACAGATTTGAAGTAAAACCTCCAGCTTGGATTTCTAGAGATGATGCATGGTGGGTTTTTAAGCTGTGTTTAGCATGATTGCCCTCTATCCATCTGCAGAGGCAATTTTCACTTTGACTTTGCATTTTTGGCAGACACTATTACGCCTGCTCTCAGAATTTGAAGGAATTAAATTAAATTTATCATTGTAATAATGGCATGTTTTGAATGTACCACCAGACAAAGGAATTCCCTAGCATGATAGATTCACCACCATGCTTAACAGTTGAAAAGGCTGTTTTGCTTTGTTGTTTTTCCTCATAATGTCTGCACTCCTTGCTAAGTGCAGCAAAAAATTCTGTTTAAATGTAATAGGCTTAGAGATCTTACTTCCAAGAAGCATCATGCTTTTTTACATATTCATTTGCAAACCTCTGGCCTTGAATTAGTGATGAGAAGGAATAAAAGTTTGCTTTTGATGATTCTTTCACAAAGGTCATTTTGTGCATGTTTTTTGCAGAGTAGAACATTCAGTCTAAACTCTGCTTAATCTCTCAGCAGAGCTTCAGTAATCAAATGGGGTTGTCAAAAATGTGTTCATCCAAACTGCCAGTTACTTTACACACTGAAGAAACAGCAGTCTGAAATGCCTAACAAGTTTTTAGCCTTCTCCTGCTTTGTGAAGCTAATTAGAGACTAAAACCTTGATATAAATAATAGAGGGAGCTAAATTCTGAATGATCTCTGCAGATATATAAAAAAAAAACTGGCCCACATATAAATATTGGAACTTGTTTATGAATTTAATGGCATTGATGAATCAGAATGAGCTGAACATGAAAAATAGTGCCTGTGTGTGACCTGCCATTAATTGCTGGTTCCTGGTTGTAACACTAATCTTAATTCTCATACTTTCAATATCTGGCAATCAGTATCTAAAAAATTGCCAGATTAAAAAAGGATGGAGGATGTTTTGCTGTCCCTTAGGGACATTTAGGAGTGTTTAGCTTAAAGTGTCTGAAGTATTAATAAAAAAAAGACTGTTCGCACCTTGTGGCCCCTCTACTACTCTACCTGGAGACCTGGACTCGTCACCTTTTCTCAAGCTCATTGTTACGAGTCTGGGTGTAAGGACTGACTGAATTGAAACTGGACAAACAGATAAATAATATGGGTAAATCCTGACTTAAATCCTTGTTCATTAAAATATTTTACTGACACTGGTTGCCAAATATCTAGTTTGGTAGCTAACATGTTTGAACAACCGCAACAAATTAGGTTGTGTGTATGTGTCATTACATCAGTTACGTAAAAGAGAGGCAAGTAGGCAGCATTAATTCAAGGGATGATGAATCCAATTAATGAAATAGTTGATAAGGAACTCTCTGTGATAGCATTTTGCCTTGTGTATAGTTTGTACTAATTTGTTTGTGTATTATGTATGTCCTCTTGCTATTTGGAAATCCTGCTTATAGTTTTTTTTTCAAAAGGTCTTAAAGACTCTGAAGCTACATCTGTTACGGATTGTGAACATGTCTTTAATTTCGGGCGTCTTCCCAGAGCCTCTGAAAACAGCGGTAATCAAGCCTCTGCTAAAAAGGGACAATCTAGACAAGACACAAATAAACAACTACAGGCCAATCCCAAATCATCTGTTTCTAAGTAAGATTATTGAAAAAGCTGTTTTTCATCAGCTAAATTACTTTTACTAAATTACTGTCACCACAGAGCTTTGGTCTATACACCTAAAAACCACCGACCAGGCAAAAAATCTGGGTGCATTGATGGACTCAGACCTAAACTTTGAAAAACACATTAAGGGAATCACAAAGTCAGCCTACTATCACCTTAAGAATATCCATCCATCCATTTTCTGTACCGCTTGTTCCCAGTAGGGGTCGCGGGGTGAGCTGGAGCCTATCCCAGCAGTGTTTCAGGTGAAGGCAGAATACACCCTGGACAGGTCACCAGTCCATCGCAGACCTTAAGAATATATCAAGGGTAAAAGATCTTATGTCTCAGCAAGACCTGGAAAAACTAGTCCATGCTTTCATCTTTAGTCGGTTTGATTATTGCAACACACTTTTGCAGGTCCACCTAACAAATAATTAGGCAACTTATTCAAAGCTCAGCTGCTCGAGTCCTTACTAAAACCAAGAAAGTGGACCACATCAGTCCAGCTCTGAGGTCTTTACACTGATTGCAAGTTCATTAGAGGACAGACTTTAAAGTTCTACTGCTGGTCTATAATAAATCGGTCATACCCAGTATGAACCTACCGGGGGCCTGGTAGGTCATGTGGATCTGGTCTCTTATCAGTTCCCGGAGTCAGAGCTAGACATGGAGAAGCTGCATTCAGCTTCTATAATCCACATGTCTGGAACAAACTCACAGAAAGCCTGAGATCAGCTGAAACACTTTATTTAAATCCAAGTTAACGGCCCACCTGTTCTCTGCTGCATTTCAATAGTTTTTTAGTTAGAAGTCCAAATCTGCACTGTTTCTTTTAAGCTTTATTTTTTAAACTTGATTATGTTTCAATAGTTTTTTTTTTCCAATATTCTTTCGTTTTCCTTTCTCTTTTATTTCTATTGTTAAATTATGCTTCTTATTTTCAGATGTTTCAATATTCTGTAAAGCACTTTTAATCACCCATTGAATTGTGCTTGCATTGCTTTGCCTAAAGATGCTGTAGGTCATGACAGAAGGTGGCATTTGTTATTAATGATGACCCCAGCACTAGGCAAATCCTGAGGCCAAGCCTCGAGCAAGGAAAACTAGAGCAATGGAGGACAGACACACAACAGTGCAGACAACAAAACACCCTAGACAAACACACATTACTGCCACAGTGGACTGTCAAAAAAAAAAAAGTTTTGGCTGTGAGTACTTTTTAAATTATACATGCAAACTCTAAGAGTCATTCAGAGTTCAACACCAAAACAGGTCACTTTCTGTCTCTGTTCAATGAGAAGAAAAAAAAAAAGTAAAAGACATTGAAAATGTTCTCAGATTAGCCAAGAAGTCATATTGTCCTTGTATGAGAAATGACCCTCAGGATACTGTTGGTGACATTATTGTAAGACAGTCCACGTACAGTATAAGGTGAACTTAAAGGTGAGTTTAAAGGGCAGAACAGGAAGAGGCTTGGGCATGTGTGTGTGCATACAGTGAGGAAAATAAGTATTTGAACACCCTGCTATTTTGCAAGTTCTCCCACTTAGAAATCTTCGAAGGGTCTAAAATTTTCATCGTAGGTGCATGTCCACTGTGAGAGACATAATCAGAAAAAAAATATCCTGAAATCACAATGATTGATTTTTTAACTATTTATTTGTATGATACAGCTGCAAATAAGTATTTGAACACCTGTCTATCAGCTAGAATTCTGACCC
>JBAMHW010000007.1:29008214-29025152 GCA_037177495.1 Rhadinocentrus ornatus | reverse complement strand
GAAACACTGCTGGGATAGGCTCCAGCTCACCCCGCGACCCCTAATGGGAACAAGCGGTACAGAAAATGACTGACTAAATAGGATTTTCTTTCATTTATGATTAGTTAAAAGAAAAACAACCTAAATATTTGACAGATTTGGGGAATAAATAAAAAAAAAAGATTTTAATTTAATCATTTAATATTTGCCAGATATCCTGGCAAATGGATGTGAAAGTCGAACCTTTCAAGGTGTCCTTGAACATCCTACCTGCCTCCCAGCTGCTCTACATGAGCTGCTCAGTAACTTAGGTATCTAACTGCAGTATTATAGAGCTGTTTCATTGTGTGGGTGTATGTGATTCTCTTTTCAATAGCCTCCTTATAAAATAAAGAAAGAAAAATCAATGCAGCAGTTGAATTGAATTGTACCAAGTGCACTTGCCACTGTATCTTAAGGGGTTCACAAGAATCAATCAGAATGAGCTGGTAGCAGAACCATAGAACATTTTACTTCGGACTTTGCAATGACCAAATGCAAAATACTTATCCTAGTAAAGACATTTTATGTGACTTCACATACTGTATCCCCCGCAACAGAGAACAAGTTCTTTACAATTTTTTTATCCTTGGACCAGCATGCTTCTATACTGTGCAACATAAGGTCAGAAATACAGAGGAAATTTCCTCTCTGCAGGATACTGAGTTCAGCTGGAGGGAGTGTACTGATTGGAGGGTTCATGCTCAGTCATCCTGAAAGATCCTTTTTTGTGATAAAGGCTCTCTGCAGAGGTCCGACCTGCCAAGTGAGTCCACAAAATAGGAACACCTGATTTAAGTTGCTTATCTTATCTGTTGATCTATCATATACAATTCTATGTTTTGCACGTTATTTGTTGATCAATACAAATAAAGCCTCCTTTCTTGTGGTATAACATCATGCGCTTTTCCTTAAGACATTGCTGGACAAAGACTGGGAACAACAAGAAGCTAAATCCAGTCAAGCTTTCCTCCACCTCTCCATAACCTTGCTAGTGAATATTCTGACACAAACTTCACTGAGCATCAATCCTACTTCTATGCCTGCGTTTATATAACGTAACCAATGTCACCTTCACACCACCAGACCACAGCTTTCAAACAACAGGATCTCTGAGGAGGTCAAATCTGTTTTTTTTTTCACACTTTCAATGACTTTCATTGTTTCTGTTTTGTTTTTTACCATTTTACTGACAATGTTAAGGAATAAATGTATTTTTTTTATCTATTTTAATCACAGCGCATATACTGTACCTTTCATGATGCATTAAAAAGTGGGGAGATTTTTTATTTATTTCTTTTGCTTCATTACATTTGAGAAAGCAATCTAACCTGCACAAAAAGAACATGATGATTCATCCATTTCTCTAAAATTTAGAAAAAGCAACAAAAGGGAGTGTTTATTTCTGTGAAGGAGGTCCTAAAACTTAACTCCCTGTACTAATAACCAAAGCAGGTTATAAGGTGCACAAATCCTAGCATAGCATCACCAACAAGAAGAGCTGCCCATCATCGACAGCTGGCACACGGATGGATGTATTTAAGCTACAAAACGTGGACCTAATTACTTAATCAGCTAAAATGTCTATGATTTGTCTTTGCCCCAGACCAAAAATACCATAAATTGCGGTTATTTTGATAAATTCACTCCTACTTTCACTTCAGTGTCATAGCACGTCACTCATTAATTGAACTGAACTCAAATGTGTTATTATTTTTAATGGATAAAGGTGGGACATAGACAAAGGGAAGATCAATTAACCCCTTAAAGCCCAACCCAGTGCATGCTTAATGACATAAGACTCAAACCTGTTATATTCAAAATACCTTGTTATGTTGAACGCCTGTGGTCTTAGCGTTAGTTGTCTTAACCTGGGAGCCAATAGGCCGGCAGAATATGACTACACACTGCTGCTGTCCTGTGTTTATACTCCATGAGGAAAAAATGATGGTTGGTTTTCAAACAGCAAACATCTGCACTGGGTTTTGGCTTGAAAAGGCTTCCACTTTTTCTCATCCATTTTCAGATTGATAGAGCACCATTTTGGGGTAAATAATGCCTATAAAAGCCTAAGAAGGAGACAATATACATGTACACAATGTTGAAGTACTGCAGTCATCGCTGCACCTGAGGCCACTGGACCCACTCACAGAAGAAAACGTGCTAAAGTCTGGAAGTTCAGCCACTGATGGTCAAGGCCTGTTTACAACTGTGCTTGGAGTCATTTCTATGCCCATCGTTACCACTAGATGTCAGTAATTTTTACACACTGTGCCTTTAAACCTGCAAAGCATATTGATCTACTAAATCCAGTCAGAGGAATGGCCTACATTTGTAGTAGAGGAATTTTCTAAACGATCAAGATGACTTTAAGCTGTGCATTAAATTGGTTGTTTTGACTTTTTTTCCTCAATGTCTATAACTATCTGACATAGTCGCATTTCTCATTATTATTCATGAAATAATGTAGACTTCAGAGTATAGACATGGTGCATTTTTTTCTTTTTTGATCCCGGTTCAAAATTTACAATCCCTAAATATAATTACGTTGTTTTTTCTTCTTAACATTGATCAAAAGTCCTTTATCAGTAAGGTCCCAGTATATAGATGATTTACTAAGCTGGTTACGAAATTGCAAGGTATGCAACAACATGCTCTCTGGATTTAGCTTCCTAAGGGATGACAGCAGCTGGGTGATCGCTGTTACGTCAGGCAGTAATATACACCACCTTACAGGATAAAAGCTCATTCAATCAACCACAGAGCACACTGAGGGGAGATAAACACATGTGACACCAGACACTGGAAGGCGCACACAGTGATCCTCCACTCAGTCACCCATGGCTAATAACTGCCAGATAATGCGTGTAATAAAAAACAGAAACAGCGTTGTGTTCCCATCGGCCCCATCATTCTTCTACAGAACTAATCAGCTATGTTAATGAAAGGCTCAGCAAAAGAAATAAATAACCATTTACACATAAGTGTTCAGAACTAGCCTCCACTCTAAGGGTACAGATGCTCCATCCACCCACATCAACACCCCTCTCAGTGGTTTTGACTAGACAGCATCTCACACAATTTGTGCTTGCGAAGAATCCCTCAGGTTTTGGGTGGGGGTGGCCTACTCTGTGGGCCCTCCAACAGCATGACTCACACAGTCCAATCAATCTCCCTCTGCGCAGAGAAACCAGGGGACTGAAACACAGCTCCAACCAGGATCTGCATGAATGTCTCCACACAGTTCTGAGTAGGAGGCCTTTACTGTATAAGCAGTTTTCTCTAGGTTCTCCTGCAAAAAAATTTATTTATGCCAACCAGCACGTCCGGTGATAATGTGTCAATGTAGCAGGAAGAGATGATTTCATCCATAGAGATTGTAGCAAGATACGAGTCGAGATACTGAGGAGGGTAATGAAAAACATGTTTTCAAGATATTTTTTAGGATGATGGGTTTTGCCTCACTGCTTTTCCATCTTTCTAATGTATCCATATGCCCCATGGAGTGCTGCGCTCCAGGGAGGAGTGCCTGCCGTTCCCTGGTATAAACAGCTTTAGCTCTTCAAGCTCAAGTGAGATTTACCGTCTGTGTGAGAGCAATAAAACTGCATTTATGACACTTTTGTTTCTGGTGTCTGTGGCAAAAAAAAGGAGGGAATGAAGGAAAATAAGAGAAGAAAAAAGTACCAGGTGAGTTAAAAGTGGAAAAAAGTAAGGCTGAAGAAATCACAAAGTGAAGTCAGAAAGGAAACACTGAACTTCTATGCTTCACTCCCAGGGGAATGAAAGTCATCATTGCAAGCTGAGCAACCAAACAGCTTGGACTGTAAGTCGGGGAGTTTCGGACACTCCTGAGAGACTGCATTACTTGAAAAGAAGGTAATGGAAGGTTAATAAGGATGAGCCAAACAGCAAGTGAGCCTTGGACACGCAGGTGATGGCAGACAGATTGTGGAGAATCAGAAGCATTAGTGCCTGTGAGAGTAGATGATAGAGAGAATGCCACGAACAAAGGGAGCAGATGCCAGACAAGCAGTGGGAAACACAACGACCACACCATGAAATCTAGATCTCTTCCATTTCCTCGAAGTAATAAAACAATGGCACTGCTTCGCCTCATTAAATGGGTAATCAAGGATATGAGAGCACTCCCCTCAGCTCTGAACATCTTTCTCTCTCTCGCTCTCCTTGCTCTTATTCTGTACTCCATTGTCTCTCCTCCATCCGGTTCCTCACCACGTTTCCAATCTGCTTTGCTGCGGGGCCCTGCCACCTGCTGAATAAACGCTTACCTGGGCAGCGGGTCAGAAAAACAGCTCAGACCAGCTCCTGTTAGGGGGTATAGAAACTCCAATTATCTCCTTAACCATCATCCTTTCGCAATTATCTCCCCATCTGCGTATCAGTGTCAGCCGGTGCAGAGGGACAATCCTGCTCACACACTTTTGTTTCCCTGATAGAGGAAGTGATGGAGGTGGATATGCAGAGGAAGAGGAGCCAAACCCACAATCTACATGCTAACTCCTTAAGATCCTCTGTTTAAATGAATGGTTTTCAACACTTTGGATGAGTTACTCAGAATTAGTCTTTGTTGTATTTTTACTGTAAATACTGCTTGCATTTTCTCACTTGTATCTTCTAACTAAATAAAACTGGTCCGAAGGATTCAAAGCAGATTCAGCAAACAGCAAAATGAATAATGGATTATTGCTGTTATTTCTTATTATTCTGTAAACAAATAACTGCTTACTACAGATACAACTAGGTTATTTTAACTAGTAGATGGAGTGTATTTTTTTCAAGCAAATTGTAAAAGAGTGAAAATAAGGCAAAAGTTCCAAGCAAAACAACTGCTAGGCACCCTAGCTTAAACCTGCCATGACACGAACATCCATGTGGGTGTTTATAAAAGAACTTGACCACCACATTGGAAAAGTCTGTCACAGCCTGTTCTCATTTTCAGATGAGTGTTTATTGTTTAATATTTAGTATTTTTTAAATAATGCCAATTTAAACTACTTTGTTAAACTACCATATAAATGTCATTTTCATGCTATTAAACTGCCAAAATCCCAGTTTTATAACCTTTATATTGTTAATTACAATCAGAATACATAAAAAAGAGACATACATTTACTTATCAAATGATCACTTGGTAAAAAAAAAGACAAAACAAAGATTTAACAACATGGCAAAGTTCTCTGTCTTTCTGTTCCTGAGTGATATGAGACAGAAGTGCAGCCACAAGAAAAGCTGATCAACTTCTCAAAATGCTTTAATATTTTCTTTCAATCTAATCTTTAATGAAAGAAGAGATCATTCTAACCTATAATTCTTATCAGCCGCAGCCTTTAAACATGCGCTGGATCAGTGAGCAGCCTATATAATTCAGCTCCTATTAAATATCATGAAAAGAACATATTAGGTGAATGTCTTAATATGCTTTTTGCAAAACATTTGTGAACATCTGTAGTTTCACTGCTGCACACTGCAGCTTAGTGTAAGTGCATTTGGATTTTTGTTGCAGCGCGGTTGTCGTTCCTTAAGTCCTTTTTTCTAAACCTCTCCTACCATCTTTACTTAACCTCCTAATGCTCATCAAAGAGGTGAAGGAAAAGTGCTTTGGAATATAATTTTTTGACTATTCAACAGGATTTGCATATGTGTAGCTCATTTATGTCTTTGCTGCAATAGTTGTTTGGACACCAGACAACTGCTTAGACAAGGAGATGTGACCTAAAAATAAGAAGATGCCCAAGGTTTTTCTTGAAAAGAAGAAGAAAAAATGTTTCTAATCTGGTTGATAACAACAACATGCTTTTTGTAAAACAAATTGGTGCTGCCGCAGATGTTTCATGTTTAAATTTCTAGTTTCAAGCACCTCTGACCAGTGGTCTGCAGCAATTTCATATCCCCTTAAAGAATCAGCACATTTAGCTTAGAACCACTGGAGCACTTAATGTGGAAGGAAAAATCATTTTTCCAACATAGTGGAAAAATGATGGCATGAACGAGTTGCACTTTTACTTATTGAGTGCATGCTTTGCAGTGGGCAATGAGCTCTCTTAAATGAGCAAGTAAGTTGTACATCTACCACAAATGCACACTATAAATTTTGTACAGTCGCCACATATATTTATCTAATTCTTTATATAGGACAGTTTGACCATCAAATACATCAAACAACACCACAACACACACAATCTCCATGATCAGATACACTCATGAACTGAGTTATCAACACTTATAAATTGTAAAGTTTAAATGTCTAAACTGTGGAGGATTCATCAGACGTACATTGATGCAGTGCTGCGCTCACCAGTGGGAAAGATGAAACGTAGCTGCAGCAATGCATCAGTGTATCAGTTAATCCCCCAAATCCTGAACTTTCCATCACTGTAGTCCTGCAAGAAATTAATGCAGTTCATACACTGACTTACTTCTGAAACTTCGGTTCTCTCAGTGTGCGTGCTGCTTCCGAGCCTCCGCAATGCGCTGCTTGAGCTGTGTTGCCACGTTTGCATTGGTGTCAGCTACGTTTCACAAAATGAGGAGAGTTTTTCTTTTTCTCATTATTCTTCTGCACTTTAATTAATCAGCCAAGTCTTGAGAATTCTGGCATCATGGAAAGTTGTGTTTTCCTGATGAAGACAGAAAATGTAGCTAGCTAGTTGCTATTTTCTTTCTTCTTCTTCTTTTGTAACAGTCAAGTGTTAGAGGAGGGTTTTACTTTTGCTTGTCTAATGTACACAACTACCTTGTGTCATAGATTTGTAATTTTGTTTGAACATGTTTTAAGCCACTATTAGTTACTTGCTTCAATCCAGGTTTCTAAATTAGCTTAATTTAAACAGTCCTTGCCATCATCCTGTTCACATTCTGACATCATAAGATCAGATGACACCAAACACATGAAAAGTTATTGTGATATTGATTTATATCCACCACTGTTCTTAGCTTTTCTTTGACTTCTGGTAATTACCATTGCATGATTCTACCAAAATGTCCTACATTCATGATATAATATCAGTGTAGCATCAACTTTTTGTAATAAAATTGTGACCACATTTAACAGAGTATTTAGGTGATAGTGCATACAATAGCAGCATTAAAATCATGTGGAGCAACATTATTGTGTTAAGGGTCAGTAGACACGTGCAATAGGAAAATTCCTAACTTAATCCATAGGTAGAAGTCTAAGAAATGATATTAATAGTAACATGTGGTGAACAGATTTTCGAACTCTTTGCTTTGCCCAAATCTGTCTTGCCTTGGATTCATTATGCATGAGTATGTAATGCAGTTTTACACCTAAAATAGTGTAAGCGCAAAATTAAGTTATTTAAATGATCTTTTTTCCTAGTTACTGTGGCTGAGTGTAAATATGCTTCACAAACAATTTTTTAAAAGCTCAGCTTTAATGTGTTTGGGCTAATGTTCATTAATTCATAACATGTTATAATAATTTGCTCTGTTTCAGTGGCCCCCAGCCTGTTTTTCCTTGAAGACCCCCTTCATGCAAATACTAAAAAGCCATGGAACCCCTGTCCCACCCTGTGCTGAAACCATGAAGGTTTTATATTTTAAAAAATGAGATTATCACCATAAAACTGCATTCTGGTGGAGTCCTCTCATTTAATAGAGCCAAAGGTAAATTAACAACATATAAACATACTTTTTTCTTTTTAAAAAATGGGGACATTGGCCCTCATTTGTCAAACAGACGTGGAAATGAACACACATCTGTTCACAGGAATGATCTTACGATTGGATCTATGTGTGATTCATGACACGGTCGTATCTGACCGGGCGTACGAATGATCATGCCTTGATAAATGTAGTGGCTAATAATCGTCATTTACATGTTCGCTCTTGATTGATCCGTGGTCCAGAGGCCTTGCCCAGTGAGGTCACGCCATGGTGAGGGGAGGTTCTGCCAAAAAAAGAAACTTTTTCAGAGGTCGGGATCGTAATCCTTACTTGTTAGGTGGAAAAGAATAAAGAGGTGCTGTTGGGCAGCCTTAAAACCAGAGTCAAAGGTGTGTACAAAAACACTACATGGAGGCAGTCAATAGCTTCACTGTTGTTGAACAGACTTCAACTGAGGCATGAAAAATATATCAAAAAGTAGCCTATATATGCCCATTTTATTTGTTTTAAATTCAGATAATAGCCCATGCCTGGTAACTACAAGTCATAATTCTTTACTTTGCACACTTGACAATAGCCTATAAACGACACGCTAAAAGAAAAGAAAAGCTTAAAAAAAGTGAAAACTTTTCAAACTGCTGAACATGGTCTGCGTTGTCTGTGTATTATTGTATTTAAGGTTTTGCTATATGATGCCATGGGAACCATTAGCCTACTTATTAAATAGTAAAACTTATACAGCTTTTAGGTATAGAAATGACGGATCAGCTCCTGTCTCCTCCGTAAAGCCCCCAGCGGAGGTTGTGCTGGGCACAGTTCCCTGGGCATTCGCTCCTCTGGCTGCGTCGGGGCATCAAAAGGCTCTATTTGCCATAGCATGGTGTGCAGGACTGCTATGGTTATGTCGCAGAATTTCTGCAGCGTTCCCCCGCTGGTCCCAGACACATCCACCTGCCCTTCAGCAACCCGTAGCAGCGCTCCACCGTGCACGTATGAGTTAGTTTGCAAACACAGATCTCTGTTTGTATTTATCATTGTTATTTGAAATTGTAGTGTATAATGATTTATGGGCCTATTCATTAAATTTAAGCTATTATAATTGTCATGTGTGGGCTTAGGCTGTTTATCATATTTGTTTACCCAAATAATTTTTTATGGTACAAAAACGTGACACAAGTATTTGATTTGATTTTATCCATTTTGATGGTTAATTCTGAGTACTGAATATGTGGCGGCTTATGCTTAGATGATGGCGTGAGGTTTGTTTAATAATTATTTTCAGCATCTGCTGTGCTACATCGTAAAGCCACAGCGACTCAAACATGATCTCAGACCTGTTGTGAGATTTGATCGCATCCTAAGCTCTTTGGGGGACCACCTTGGTTCCAGATTGAAAACCACTGCTCTATTCCATGTTTCGTGTTGCCTTGTTTACTGCTCCAACTTTCAGCTACTGTTGAAGTTCTGATACCAAAGCAGGTCAGTCATTTAGTACTGCAAACATCTGCGTGAGCACACTGATGATGAACAGCCTCATGCTGTCACTACCAGAGCAGTTGCATAATGTCACATTGTTTTATATCCTTGTAGGCTTTGCTACCTCATTAAAGCAACAACAGAAGCTCCCAAGATGTACTCTGTGACAAAAGAGGGACTCTGCTTCTGTCTTTGCTGTAAGGACATGACAGCTGCCATCATCAGACACTCATCCCTCCACCCTACAGCACAAATCCTGGTCCTCATCTCAAAACACTCGTTTTCTAATTGCCAGCCCAACACATCTCTGTTGAGACCCCCAAGTCCCAGCTGCCATTACCTCCAGAGATGACAGATTTTTGCTTTAAATCCTTGGTGAGCATATATGAATACAGAGGAGGATACACAGCAAGCTCAGAAAAACAAGCAGGAGACAAACAGAAACAAGAGTGGACACAAGCATCGGTAATGTGTAAGTGTGTTTATGGGCTAAATGAGATGTGTGATTAAGATATGACTCTCATCTTCACAACAAAATTACCAAACTATGAGGCACTGGATGGCCATTGGGGTTACTTTCACATGACGAATAGCTCCTACAAAATGGTTGTATGATATTGAGGAGATTAGGTGACAGGTTACTTATTTTCTCTTTTCCTTCCTGCCCCGAAATGTGCATCCCCTCTACTATTATTCTACAAACCAATACAAACACACACACACACACACACACACTAGACACAGAAACAATCTCCATCTCTCTTCTGCTCCACACTCTATCACTCCACAGCATGGGGAGTTTTGGCTGATCTACATTGATTGCTATGGGCCATTCCCTATCCCTGGCTCTCTGTAGGAAGAAGAAAATAAATAAAATAAAATAAAATAATCCATGCTTTCACATTCATCAAAACAACACCTGCCAGAGCTAAGCCCAAGAGAACTTTCTTTTCCCATTTTATTTTGTTTATTTATTTATTTTTATCATACACTAACCCATTCTTTGTTTTCTTCTCAACAAGTAACAGTCATGCCCCAAACAGTCAGGAGGGAGTGGTGTCTCCTGTTGTCTATAACAAATTGAATTCCTCTAAACATGCAAGCTTTGTGAAAGTCAGCGGCAACAGCTGCACCTTAGTGACTGACACAATGACTAAACAATAGAATACAATGCCCCAGAGCTTAACTGACACCAGCCATGGGGCAGAAACATCTCCATCCTCTCCGGCTAATGCTTTCACCCCAACTGAGTCTCTCTCTATATATATATCTATATATATAGATATATATATTTTTTTAATTTAAATTTTTCACCTTCTCCAGGCAGATCCTATAAAGAATGAGTGTTTTCCCACATTTTAGAGGTTAACAGCGTCAGTTCAGTTCTCCTTTTTTCTGCCAGGTTTTTATTACATATTTATGCTTATAAATCCATGAAGTGATAGCTTTGGAAGTGCTGCATTGAATAATACATTAAATGCTGCACAATAACAACCTATGTTTCTTGTGAGCTATTGTGTGCTCACACAAGTGTGGAACCACAAATTTCACCGAACAATCACATGAGCATGCACACATCTCTGTTTAGCTGTCAGACCGCTGATAATGGAAAAACTGAACCAGGCGAATATTACAAGGCATGCAGATGAGCATGTTTTTTTTCTTTTCTTTTATCTATGTTAAAATATTACTTCTTTATATTGCATTAGCATATAATGGTAACTCCATGCCTAACTACCTTAGCTATATTTTTATAGTGATGTCTGATAAGGACTAAATTCAGATATATTTTGAAGAAGGACTATGTTTAAACAAGTAAAACAAAAAACAAAAAAAATAAAGAAAAAAATAAAGAAATCTTGGGAACTTAGTCATCAGTCAGTCATTATCTGTACCGCTTATTCCATCGCGGGTCGCGGGGTAAGCTGGAGCCTATCCCAGCATTGTTACAGGTGAGAGGCAGGGTACACCCTGGACAGGTCCCCAGTCCATCGCAGGGCCAACAATCTTGGGAACTATTAATTTAAAATGCTATTATTTCCTATTAGGCTAAAAGTATTGACAAGAATCATTTGTTATGCCTCCTGAATCTAAATCACCCAATCTTTAAGGTTAATAACTTTATTATTTTTCTATATTATTGTTGTCAAGCTGGTCAAATCAACTTGTTTCAAGCCTGAGGTTTTGTTAATTCCTCCAGTTTAACATTTTATTTAATTCATCAGTTCTGAGGCACTCTGCTTGAAACAGTTCAATAACTTAATGTACATATTGTACATGAGAAAGAAGTTTACATGTAGCAACAGTTTCATTAATCTGATGTTGACCTCTATGATAAGCCTGTGGAGTCTTTCCTCATTTTAAGAAGAACTCTCTGCTCTTGGTGCATCATTTGTTACTCAAAGTCTTCTAAAATTCGGGCAACAACATCAGAGCCATCGACCTACACACTAAAAAAAGATAACTGGTATCACAGGTAGCCAAGAATTTTGGCCCAAACATGGCACAAATCTATCCATTTGTTTTACTCGTATTTGATTTTAAATGGCAGCTTAAGTAGCTCAAGTTGAGTGTCTCAGACTAAACCCCATATAGCCACCAGATATGGGCCAGATCTACATTCTCTTTGAGCCTTTGGGTCACACTTGCCCTCAAAACAATTGCTGTGACCTCATATTAGAACCAGTTATGACATTTGGGCCACATCTGATCCATGCAACCAATAGCATATCAAAAGTTATGTCTAGCTCTGGACCATGTCTGACCAGTGCTGTAACTGAGCCATATATCCCAAAGATTGCCCAAATTAGACCCAAATGTGACTGCTATCTGGACTTTTGGTGCTTGTGGTGAATGCTTGCACATATCTCCAAAGAATCTAGTTATAGCAGTGGCTGTTACACAGGGATGTTCTTTTTATTTTTACCAAGCAGCACCTCAACAACGACATTTTGGCAGGGCGTTGTTGATGGATCCAGTTGTGCCATTTTTCTTTTTCTCTTTTCCAAACTTTACAGGATTGGTTACAAATCACTCGCTATATCCTGGTTATTTACATGGCAAGTAAATATGACCACATCCACGTGTTTGCTATTGTCGCCAGTAAACACATTCACTGGCATTTAAGAATATTTACAACATTTTTAATGCTCCATATTAACAGCAATACTTGTTGATAACCTCCAACAATAATTGACTTGATTCTTCATTAATGTTTGACTATCCCCTGAACTTGCCTCTGCATGCTGTGACTATGACATAGAGCAGCGTACAGCCCGTCACCCTAATTCATATGTGTCCTTTACGCATGCCCAGAAGAAAGAACACCCCATCCCTACCCTCATCTGTGCTGCATCGACTGGCTGGCCAGGCCTCCGTGCAGAGCTCAGTTCATTGATCAAGGCTGCCTCATAGATCTTCCCTCTGTCCTCTTTAACTGACCCTCACACACCCAAAGAAATACCGCTGCCAACATCAGTGTGACAACACAAATCGTCTTTTCCACGAGCTCTAATTAGTCCTAATGAGAGGTTGGCTTTCGGATGGACATGGAACCAAATGAGTTAGTGACTCGCAAAGCTAAAACAAGTACATCTAGATTCAGATTTCCACAATCTGACAGGTTGAATTTTGCTGCAAAGTGCAGCATTCAGTAGATGGGGCCAAGAATAGTCAAAGCTCTCACCACACGGCTGACATCAAACAGCAAAGTAGATCATATAGGAGTGAGCCTGCAGGCTTTGACGTAAAGCTAGCGAATCAGTGGCGTCCGTATTATAACCCAAGTCAATAGCAGATTATGTTAATGTGAAATCTAACTTCAGGGAATGGTGACTAATGTTCTACATGTACAAGCAGAATTTCCTACAAACACCCTTACTGGCAATGTGAAAACAAAGGCACATATATACAATGATCCCCAGTGGCTGACAACAAAAGCAAACCATTCATTGTTTGTGTCCAATGTGTTTTTTCTCTCATCACTGTTCTCACCTTCACCTCTTCTCTAATTAATCCCCATGAAGACACACAAAACAACTGAATCGAACAAACACTCACCAATTCTTTTGGTCTTTTGACAGGTGCTAGTTAGCGTGTGTTAGCATATACATGTGTGTGTGTGTGTGTGTGTGTGTGTCTGAATGTGGTGGGCGGACTTGCTTCTAAAGGGAAGTAGCTGGTCATAAGGGCCAACTGATGAGCATCACCCTCATCCGGAGCTCCATTCATCCCTGTGCACAAGGGCCCATTCACCCTGCCGCTTTTCACACTCGCAGACCCTCCAAGAGCCCCGGGCACGTTCCCACACTCATACGCTTGGAGATCAACTGTCACTAACTCAAGACATCCTACACAAAATGGGCACCCTGTGAGATCACACACACACTCCTCCACATAAGCATACTAAAAAGAAACCGAGGAAAAGGCTGCTTTTCTCATCTGACTCATTATAAACAAGCCCCGGAGTCCTTCTTTTTTCCCTTCCAGATCCGTCTCTATAGCCTCCACATCCACATTCTCTTTTAGAGCAAGTGACACACAGCAGGACGAGGTGTCACTTTCATTTTTGTCATCTCCTTCTATTTTGAATTTTCTGACATGCTCTTACCACAACCCACCATCATAACTATGGACAGCAGTGATGCGCCTGACACGGGGAAAAAAAGAGAAGATGTCAAATTGTGCATGGAAGGTTGACAGGGTGACTGGATGGAGAAAGCAGGGAGGGAATCTGTGGATGTCCTTTGGTGCTACAAGTGACTGGATCTAGCTAAGCTCTTGTAAAACCTGAATATTGAATGTGATCCTATTTCAAACAACCCATTTCAGGTAGTTTCGTGACAACGATTAGATCCAGATATTCAGGAGGCCGATTGTTTATGTAAAGAAAAAAAAAATCCACATTCTTGCACAGATCGTGGAGGCAAATTCTAGCTCTTAACTTACTCTAAAAAGAGACAAAAAAAAAGGAGAAGGCACACTGTGCTGCATGTATGCCATTTGAGTTGTTCTTTAGCAGTCTCCTGTGCTGCTGTCTCTCCAGTGGCTGCACGCTGTGACGAAGACATTAATTTACCCCACCATCACTACCACCACCACCTGCCTCCGTGCTGCTACAAGCTCAGTGTTTGATCCAGAGGAGAAATTCCTGCAAACATTCACCACGCAGCCTGCCCCTCATATCCGCATCTCTTCTAAGCATCAGACTGTCTCATTAATGAGGGCATCTTGGGTGTGTTTACATTTCATTACACAGCTCTGCCTGGCTCTCTGGCCTAAATGGCTGCAAGGCGGAGAGTGCTGGTTGAGGTGTCGGCTGAGGACTTCACAGGTTTTGTGCTCCACTTCTGTCCAAAGCATGTCTGCATGCACATGGTCTTATAGAAAGGCAGTAATATTGCTGGAAAAAATATATCTTAGCCATATTTAGGCAGACATGGGTAAATTTGCTTTTACAGGTAGTATTCGACGTTTAAAAAGCCAACACTGAGTATAAACACTGTCTATAAATCTACATATGTGCTGTTGCATGCTATGCTTTTTTCAAATCTAATTTAAGGCTCACAACTGGCTCTCACAGGAACCGGTGCAACAGTATTACAGCATTACCCTTGTATTGTTTCTGTCTTTATAAAACCACATCATTTTTCTCCCTTTGGTAATATCACCAATGTTCTTGCACATGAGTGGAAATGAACTAACGGCCAGTTTTTGAATTCCAAAGAGGTTTCAGTGTGCCAGTGCAGTGTCTGAAAGCAGTAATGGAATGTCTGTCACTGAAGCAATCACACACATTGGGTAGAGAGAGACAAACGGACATAGTTGTCAAAGGCTATCTCCTGGAAGTGTGCGACTTCACCGAACAGAGTGTGAGTCGAGGATGGAATGAGAAAAACATGGCTGAAAAGCCTCAAGGGCGACAGAAATCTTCCACGAATACAAAGAAAGGATAAGTGCAGGGTTAAGAAAAGATTAAGCTTTTTAGACTTGACATTTCTTTTTTCTTTTTTTCCCTCTCTAATTCAGCAAAACTCATGGCACTGAGCTATTGTTTGGCTGCAATAACGACACACATTATCACCCCCCCACTGCCAGGATTGAAAATGTAGCCAGTGAACCTTTGATTTTTCTGCTAACGCTGCCTTTTTTTATGCCGTACAAAATATTCATCACACACTTTCTCTGTTTATGTATGCATATAGATCAGACTGGGGTCCAAAAAGTTGAAACATCTATCTTGCGCGTGCGTGTTAGCGCGTTGTTTTTTTTTTATGTGACAGGGTTAAAACGCATTTTCACTGCAAGAAAAATAATCATTTGAAGCATTTTGGGACATTTTCTGTCTTTCTTTCGCATCGACTTGACACCCTGATCTGAGCTCTGCCTCTTTGTTTTCTACATCGCGACAAAGGAGAGAAGAAAAAAAAAACGAAAAATGAAAAGCGCACTGGGCTCAGTGGTAGCTGTTTTGACATGCATTTGGCGTAAAACCAGATGTTATATGATATAGGGTTCTTCCTGCTGCACAAGCTGGTTTTAAATCCCCTTTGCTTCCTCTGAGCGCAATCGTGCAGAGAAAAATTAGCCCTCCGCGGTTCTACGCAACAGTTAAGAAGAAAACATAGCAACACTCGCGTTGCAGCAGGTCTGTAATTTGAGCGATTATAACCTAAACTGGCATTTTAGCCCCAAACCATAGAGTTCCAGACGCTCTTTTCAAAGTCCAACAGGCTGCATGTAGAGGAGGGGGTGAGCATGGCACACGCAGGCAGAACAGAGCCGTTAAAGACGATTATTGTTAGTTTTTAATTAAATAATACTTACATGCATATGTCATGGAGAAGCTATTTCCCATTTTGACCATATCCACCTGCGGCACCAGTTTGGGGATGTCCTGGTGGTGGGAGAGGGCGAACCGAAACACCTCATATTCGTGTGAGTCGGTAGGGAACAATCCTCCTGTTGAGCAGCAAGGAGTTCATGTTAAGACACTCTGGACATGAGGAAAATCAGGTTAAGCTCACACACAACCACAACACAGGCTCAAGTTGGAACAGAAGGTGTTTTTGTTTGATAGCGGTGCTGATGCGTGCGCGCCTTTCTCACCTATATTGATGTTACTTGGGAAACTTGAGCTCGAACCCAAGCACATCCCCAGTAAACTGGTGTAGAGGATGGTAAGGCTTCGCTGCATATTTCCTTTTGCATTGGCGAAGGGAAAAAGAACCGAAATCCAAGCATAGGTTTGTCCGTGTGTGAAATCAAATCCCCCCCACTGCTTCTCCTTCGCTCCTACAGCCCCCCGTTAGAGCAGCATTTGCACCGACATCGATTCAACAGCGAGGCAATTATCGCAATGGCGAGAGGGGGCACCTTTCTCCCTCCTCTTTTCCCTCTCTCTGCTGATGCTCTCCTGTCCTTGGATGAGACGGAGAATGACTTCAGCAGGAGCCGCACTGCAAAAAATACTCCCGTCTAAAGGCAAAAATAAATAAATATCTGTTGAGCCTTCATGACTAAAATAGTCACTCCGTTAAACAAAAATGATTTGACTTGTTTTATAGATAGCAGGAAATTTGGATTTTAGTTTTCTTGAAATAAATAAAAAGACTGAAACAAAACAAAAAAAATGATGATGATAATAATAATAATAGTAATAATAATAAAGGCAGTAATAAAAAGCTGATTCACAAAAAAAAGGATATTTTCTCAGTCATTACTTGTTTAATGACCTGCGGATGATTATTTTTTGCAGTGTGCCCCCTCTGAGCGTGCGCCCGTCTCTCAAGATAT
>JBAMHW010000007.1:28978241-29000093 GCA_037177495.1 Rhadinocentrus ornatus | reverse complement strand
ATCACCCACCCCCTAAATGATTTAGCAGTTCTGCCTAGAGCAAGGGCTTTTCTGGAGTATAAGAAGATGGGAACTTCTAAATGTATCAAGATTCTGTGAAAATTTGTTTTGTTTGAACATGTGTTGTTTTTTTTTATTTAAACATTTTAAACCGTAGCACAATTGTCTCACATTTTAAAGATGTTAATCTGCAATTTCAAAAGTGATTAAAATTTTATAAAGTGGTAAAAACTAGAGTGCATCTTTGCTTTTTCTTTTTGTTTGCTACATATAGTTTAATGATCAGATTGGAGATCTGGTCAGCTGATACCTACATGTAGAAAACATAAGTCATAATAAATATGTACCATGGTCAGTCAGGTACAACATGTATGAACAGTAGTACGGTTCTTCAAGGCTCTATCCAGCCCAGAGCAGCTTTCTGTTATCAAATTATGGAGAGCCACTTCAGATGGTCATGCTAAATATTCATATCATTCAGCCTCATATTCCCAGAGAGGATGTTCCTGCGCAAAAAAACACATTGAATCAGATAATGTCAATTATTAAACAGGCATATCGTGAAAGGAAAAAAACCATTAAGTGACGTTAGAAATAAACATGCTCCCCTATTTTACTTTTTATTACCATTCAGGTGTTCAGTCTCTCTTTTTCTTTCACCAACTCTGTCTCTAGCTCCCTCGCTCTCATATGGTACCTGCATAATTGCCTTTCCCCTCCACTGGCCGCAGGGGAACTGGAGCTCTCACAACGTTACTGTGGTAATACTGATTGATGGAGTCGATACTTGTGTGGTTCCAGAACATCGAGCATTGCCGTGCACAGACATGACAAATTTCGGGGAACATATTATAATGGCCTGCATCATGATTAATCCCCTCTGGGGAAATGGAAATATTGTGAATACCTATTAACTCAGTGAGGACATAGCTTTACAACAGGTCTAAACTCAGGGAGCTTTTGTTGCCATTGTCTTGCTGTACATATTTGGTGAACGTGGACGAAATGGAAGTTTATGCCTCAGGACGGCCAGTAATGCATGGCCTAATATTAGAAGTTTCTGCAATCTCCTTAGATGTTCTCTCTGCTTGATTCACGTCAATGATTTGACCCTTCTTTAACAGACTAACATCTTTTCATCGATCACTGGATGTATCTTTCACCAAGGTTGTTAAGGAAATGAGAAGCTCCTCATTTTTTTGGGGCCAGGCAGTATATATATATATATATATAAACAAATAATTTTTACTCTCCTCTTTCTGATTAATTGGAACACGCTGAGCTCTGAGAAGGTAGTAACAGGCTTTTGATTTGGTATCAAACTCATGGCAGTAATCCCACATTAAGATGGTGTTTCAATGTTATAGATAGGTGTGTTTAACATAGTATTCGACAGCTTGCTCATTTGCTTTCATTATGGCTTCCGGGCCTGATATTTATCACCACCCTTGAGAAACAAACACACCAATGAAAAGTAAATAGATCAACGGATTTCCAAGGATGTTTAACACACAATGAGCCAAACGTTTTAGTAAATATTTTAGGTGGCCTTTTGCAATAGTTCTCCAGGCTTTTTTAAGGGTCTTTCAAAGTTTTTTTTTCATTCATTTTCAGTCCAGTTCTTGAACATGACCATTTTCACAAGAATTTGTTTTTATTGTTAAGCCCCAATAACAGAGCCATGCATTAAAAGCACAACAAAGGCAGTTAACTAACGGGATTAACCAGTGTGGACAACATGTAACAGACGTAGCAATTGTACCTTGTAACCTTGATAACAGAAGCAGCCATTTGCAAGGGAACATAATTTATTCCCATTTCTTTAATTGCTTGTATGAAAAAATGCCAAAGATAGCATAGTTCGACAAGCAACTTGGGATATCATGGCATGATGTGCAATGTGTCCTCAAAAAAAATAAATAAATAAATAAAAATAAATGGAGGAGAAGGAAGCATCAGCCCTAAAAAACCTTCTGCCACAGATTAAGAAAAAATTGAAAGTGATGTTCTTAAGAAACAGGAAACAATCCAGCAAAGACTTCACTGGAGAAATGCATCTGGTTCTTCAGTTGATCCATTTACTAACATGGTCTCCATAGAAGAGGGGCTGTCAAGAAGTCATTGTCTAAGAAGGTAAATGGGAAGAAAAGGCTGAGGTATGCCAAAAGACAGTAGAACTTGACTAAAAATCAGCAGCAACAGGTCCTACGGAGTGATTAATCCTCCTAAGAGCCAAGACCTCAACATCACCAAAGCCACGTGGAATTTTCATGACAGAAAATGTAAGAACAGGCAGCCAACATACAAGGAAGAACCCCAAATGCCTTTCAAGAAGCCTGTACAATTATTCCTGTTTCCATTTATCTTTGGACTAATTTCAAATAGCAGATATTTCATTTTTTCCTGGAAATATATACATGAAGAGTGGCTGACTCATGCGTTTTGCAGTGTTGTGAATTACAGTGATGATATACTTGTTGCCTATTTGCCACCATACAGTCAGTTGGAAAACTTATGTGATCACTCCATTGAGTGCTTTGTAATTGCTCATGAATCTTGTATGTGCTGCAATATACAGAATCTGTTTTACATTTTACTGTCAAATAAATCATGACACCTTTGTTACATTAAACATTTTTTCTGTCTTGTTTTTAGGAAGGCAAAATATAGGCTTGTATTTGCATAACTCCCTTTCCCCCTCTACTAACATCTATAGAGCTGTTTAGTACACATCATCTAATAACAGCAGTGATGCATTTCACCTTAAAGTGCTTAATTGATCCACTGCCCAAATGTCTCACTCATCATTTGAATATCAAGGCTGCTTTCGCTGTACTGCCTTTGCTAACAGACCCTTAGGATCAATCAAAACAAATTAGAAGTGTGCAGCTAATAGGGTCAGCCCAAATGAGATCAGATACACAGGGAGGGTGAAGAAAAATAAACAATCAATGCGAGCCCGAACTGTTGATCTTATTGGCAAGTGTTTAACCATGAGCTGCTTTTGCAAGAAACATTTTGGAGAAAACTCACTGCAAATGGAAACAATGGCCTCATCCACGTGGCCAGAGGGAGGAAAAGGGAAAACAGAGGTTACATGTCATTATATTTTTGCTCACTGGACTAATTATCACACAGCTGGTATCAGTGGCTGACATTGCAAGGTAGAAGCATTTTCTTTGGTCTTGGAAACCATTATGAAAAGATAAAAAAAAATTAATAAATAAATGAATAAAAAAAACTTGAGAAAACAAACCAAACGAAAGCAAACATTAGATGCATGGCAATTTCATTTGTAATTATGGAAACCCTACAGGACATCTTTTAGATTGGTTTGAGTAACTGCTCTGATGCTTATTTTTTTTCTTTTCCTAAATTCACACACACAGGGTTCGGCACGATGGCTCCTATGTCTCAGTATACATTGCAGGCAGGGTAGGTGACAGCTCCTTCCCATGAGAGCAATCACAAATCATATATTTGCCCTGGGAAATCAGTGCAGACTCAATCAATTCGGACATTTAAGTGTGTGTGTGTGTGTGTGCTTTTGTGTCATCAGTCCAACCTGTACCACTAGCTGTGGCCTACCTCTGCCTCTGCCTGTTCTCTGTGGTGGCTCCTGGTTGCCTGGGGCTTGAGGCTCTCTCGGTCTGCCTCTGATCCTTGGAGGGGGCACGGTTGCATTTGCATGATCACTCAGCCCAACACACCCCTAATGCTAAGTACACACACCTACAGTACGTACACACCCACACACCTACACACAATCACATGCAGACACATACCCACACACATACTAGTTGCTGTTGTGTTCGTTACTGTTCATGGTTCTTCTCCCAAGTGGCCCTATAGATTGTCTGTTGTGTCCTCTTAGAAGCCTTTAGGATGTTTACTGTTTCTTTACAGGTGTAGTAGCTTGTTGTTTAAGTTATTAGGTTAGCTTTCATTACAGTGGCTGTGGTTTGTTTTCTACCTTTGGTTTTGTTCTCCCTTTATGTGTCTTTTCTCTTCTCATTTCTCCTCTATCCACCTTTTTCTTACTGTTTCTCCAGTCCGATCCAGCATCCAGTTATAAGCAAAAACATATTTTAAAATAATAATAATAAAGAACAACATTTCAGATTCAAGGGGAGCCCTATATCCAAAAGGCTCCTCTTGGCAGAGTAAATTTGATCAGCACAATACAGCAACAAGACCATCATTCTGCTGTCATGATGCTGGACAAGACAGGTAAAAAAAAATAAGGAAACACAGGTAAAAAGGTCACAGGATCTGTGGGAAATTTGAAGCTAATAAGAAGTCTAAACCTTTTCACAGACTCTCAACACTCCCTTTTAAAGTAAAATCTCTTCAAGCAATGTAAACATGTCATACCTATGGCTCGGCTCCAAGTGAAATCAAGTGGAAAAGTCTCTCTCACTGTGTTGACGGCAACACTCGAGCAACGTGCAGAGTTATGGCTGAAGTCTGCTGCAGCTGCTTGACATGAGTTAATCAAACTAGTGACAGTAATACAGATGAACTTACTCACTGTTAATGAGTCAGAAAAATAGGTTTTACACACACACCCACATGCACATGCTGAAGATGCAAACCCACAATGAATATCCACTTGTAGCTGTCACAGCTAAGAAAAAACAAAACTAAAATAGAGAACCTGTCACAGGAATTAGTAATAGAAGTAAAGTCACAAAGACAAATGCTTTAGGAGCTGAATGTAGACTCAAGCACAACACAACACGTTCACCTCAAATTCTTCACTGCACAAAACACAAATCCTATTTTATGACTCATAAATCAACAAACTCATAAACTCACATTTTAGCTCCAGTTAACATGGTGATAAACACAACCACACATCCATATAAACTAATGTGAAGTCTTGGACAAAATTTGCAGATAAGTGTGTGAATTTAATAAGAAACACATACCTGTGAACCTTGTTCTCAAAAATACATTATTTCTTTCTTGGATGATTTCTCACAAAAGCACAAGTCAATTACAACAGCTTGAATCTGCTACTATGAATCTTCAATGTTGTTTTTCTCTCTCAGACATGGCAAATACTGCATTTCTTGTTGTTGTATCACAACAAAACTCATTTGCACACCCATAGAGATCTCTGGTCTAATCAAAGATCCTTGTTTATGGTACTGCACCATATAAGATTCCTAGATATGTTTGAATTGCTGCTGTGTCGCCTTTCTCAGCTCTTGCAGCGTGAAAAAAACAGCGTTAAAAGGCAGGTGGAGTGGTGGGAGGTAACTTTGTGGATGGTCCAGCTCCTGCAATGCACATGCTTACAATGTATGGCAAGCCAAAAGGGTCATAATTCGCCACTCGGTAAAAAGTGCCGCTTTATGACAATTTAACGCTCTTTAAAAATGCCGTTTTGTGCAAGTACAACGCGTGTTTTGTTATATAATAATTAACACATGTAGTCCATACACTAGGCAGCCAAGCAAAGTCAAAACTGCTCATCCAGCAGCAGCAGACCAGCCCATGTCAAAGCTGAAACAAGCTGAGTACAGGCTAAACCGATAGAGCAGGACGCTATAAAGAGCCAAAACAGCAGAAGTGGGCAAAAGCGGCCCAAGATGTAGCACCTCTGAGAAGAGGCAGAGAGATTTGTTTAACAAGGAATTATTTAAAACATTTTGAGGCGCAGGTGCTTAGTCTAAAAAAAAAGGGCACTTTGCAGAGCGCGTGGAACTGCCACCGATGCTTAATTATAGTGTAAAAAAAAAACAAAAAAAAAACATTACAGGCTATTATGTACTTGCAAATTTATTGAAATATGTTACTGTACATGAACCTGGTACTGATCTGACAATGCCTATCTTTCTCATCTTCCATGCTGGTAGATGGTCTACTGTTGGACAGTGGAAAGAATAGAGTGATGCATCTTTGAGTAAGACTGCTTAGTGACAAGAGTCAATGCATTACACCACTAAGACTAACACTAGTCTGCAACTGCCATGGTCTGACCTCAATGCCTTACCACTAGCTGTGTTCTGCAGACAAATTCTAATTGGGTATTTATGATGGTCAACATTTCGTTATTAACCTACAATGGTAAATACAAGATAACTGCGAATGATGTAGGCCTAACATAGAAACAACTTATATTTGTGGGGTTACAAAATAATGTACTGGGCTAATATAGCTTGTACCAGATTTGGCGCTGCCAAACCACATGTGGACACTTTTACATGGTTCAATAAAATTAGTGGAAGAGTTCATTTTTAAAAACCTGAGGTCCCCCAATCATTGTTAAGCGCTTAGAGTGTAGAAAAGCGCTATAGAAATGTAAGGAATTATTATTTATTATTAATTACTAAAAGGCCTTAAACAGTTAATATGACTCGGGTCTTGGCTCTGACCTTTCTCCTTCATCATTTTCCACCTTGCTGCTTGATGGCTTCATCAAGGCCAGTGAAGAGCTGCTTCCTTGAGCTGCCTGGTGTAGCTCCTTCAATTTCTGTTTTCTTAATCTTTCTTTTCTTGGCATACTGAAATTGATAAAAGCAAAGACCAACAGAGTTAGCTGAGCCAACAAAAAACGATTTGCCAAATTGTTACAATCTGCGACAAAAGAGATGGGCAACTGGAGAACGTAGTGAAAACTTTACGAAAGAAAAAGCCAAACATACCCACGTTTGTAGTGACCACTTAGGCTAGCATTTGGCAAGGTACCACTGATTATGGCTAGTGCCAAGCTTGTTAAGCGAGCAGTCGGCTAATTTAGACTCGCCCGTTTAGGCTGTAATGAGAAAGACAGGCTACTTTACAATAGGGACAAATTGTTTAGTATCAGGCTTAGTTTAGGAGCAAAAGGTGCCCTCAAAATAGTTCAGTGTTACCTGCGTAGTGGCAGGTGGAGTGGTGGGAGGTAACCTTGCGGATGGTCAAGCTGCTGCAATGCACAATGCACATGCTTACAATGAATGGCAAGCCAAATAGGCCATAATTCGCCACTCTATTGGCGGTAAAAACGGTGGTGAAAGTGCCATTTCGTGTGGCTAAACTGACGTAAAATATAGCATTTTTCAAAGCAAAAAAAACTATGTTCTTGGTGGTCCCTAAACGTAGTTCAATGAACGTGCGTAAGAAGCGTTGTTTAATGGCACTTACACAGTGCAGCTAAAACAGTTTACATGTTAACGGTAGTGGTTTAATTTAGTTGGGGAACATTTAATTGTTTTGTTTTATTTTATATTTTTGTTTGAAAGTTTATATTTATTTACTGAGGATTTACTGTTTATGTTGCCAAATAAGGGTCTATTTAAAATAAAGGCCTGACAGTTCGGCTAAACTTAACTCATCACTGGGTCATGTCTGTTTAAAAAGGCTATTTTGCACGACATTGGTTTTATCTTTAGGTTTGGAATTATCTGCTTTTCAGGTGCACCTTCGTGGTATCTACCTTTATTTTTCTCAAACCCAAGCACCCACCATTCTCGTCCTACAGAGTGTCCGTACAGGTGCTACACATAAATTGGAGGCACCGCTGGGATTTAATGAGTTTGAAAGTAGTCTCAAAATAGCTCAAAATTTTTATTCAATTTTATATTCAAGATTTAAAAAGTTGATTTAAATGTACTGAAAAAGTGAAATGGTTGTTGTTAATCCTAATGTAAAATCATTTTAAAAGGGCACTATGCAATTCTTAATTTTTTTTCCTTCTGTTAAATTAAAGGCTCACTAAGTAATAAAAGTTTACACAACACAAACTAAGCTAAAATTCAACTTGAGTAACAAAGCTAAGCTAATACAAAAAAAAAATAAAAAAATTTGAAACTAACAAGTGACGTTAAAGTAAAACTACATGGGGACGGTTAAGTTGAGGTACTGGTGTAAGGGAGAAGGCACTGACCTCGCAAATGCTCTTCTGGTTAAAGATGTACCAGGAGACGCTAAAGTAAGCTTCATTGCAATGTATTAAAGCACTTGGGAGAGTCAAAGTAAGGGGAAGGATATATTAACTGTGCTATGTGAATGCAGGGAGAAGGTGAGCACAAAGACTATTCCCCTGGATGTCCTCCTGCCTGAGGGTTCAGCTGTGCCGTGGAGGATCTTTGGACCCTCTGAAGACGAGAATCAAGCCCCAGCTAAAGCAGCTGGAGATGGATTCCCCGCACAGCAGACTGACTCTAGCCATGTACCCCCACTTCCAGCATCTACCCCAGAGGCTATTATAAGATCATCAGTTGTTTACTTTGGGTGATGCTGCTGTAGGACTTTTATCACTGCTGCACAAACACTCACACAATGATAAATAGAAAAATGTTTTGTTAGTCAGGTCATCAGTTTTATCAGAGTTTCTTCATCAATGTTGGCTGTTTTACTTCAGTCGTCACATCTGGTGGTTTTATGACAGCAGTTAAGACCATGGAGACGGTTGTTAAGATGACGATATATGAATTCTGAATTCTAATCTAGAACATTGTAGAGATGATTTAGAACATCATAAAGAAGTACATTACATGCTGCATTTACTGACCCTTGGACAACTGACGTTTACCCAAGGGAAGCTCAGTTAACATTAAATATTTATAAGAATTGCCTCTTTCTGTTAATATAATACAGTAAAAACAGGCAGTTTTGAATGTGCACAGTGGCTAAGTCAGTAGGGAAATGCAAGGGAACATTATTGGAGGAAGAGAAGAAAAGAGAGAGGAAAAGGGACAGGGAAAGAGAGAAGATGAGAGCCAACATAAAACTAACTTTTACTGGCTGGAGAGACCCACAGTAAAGGTAGGATGCAAGATGGATCCCAAATTAGCCATCGTTAGAGAAAAATCTGCCAAAGTTTTGTGTGTCTTTAAACCAACTCAAATTGTTCTAATAACTGACTAAACAGAAACTTAGACAAACATTAAACCCGGTAACAATTCCTACAGCGGTTAAGCAGGTGATGGCTCTTACAGAATCCTCCTTACATGTGTGCATGGTCACCTGCACAGCACAAATACAGCATTTCAAAATTTACTTTGTTGCAGTGCTCTGAACTGAAACTAAACAGTTTTTTGTGGATATTTTAGTGTGAAGCTGCTCATACTGCGTCATAACGCACGTCTTTTCGCTGTTGCCTAGCAACAGGCATAACTTCTCCTACACCATGTCTTCTTGCCATTTTTTTTGCTAAATATGTTTGGTAATCCCATTTCTTCCTGGTGTTTTTGTAAAAACAACAACCAGTAATTGATAACTCAGGTGTTGGAGGAGGGTGGAGAGTATCAGCCAAGAGAAAAGGTTATTAAACTATTATGATAATGTCCACCATTAACAGTTCACAATAAGTTGACCATCAAGATGGAGCAAATTGAAGAGAACTGTTATTGCCAGAGCATGATAGCCCATAAAATCACAAAGCACCTATCTTTGCAATAAAGATGTTCATCATAGAGTTGCAATGACAATATTTTTTTCTCTAAATAAAATTATTGCTGCTTATCTGCAGCTGTTTAAAGATTGTGTTGAAAGTTGTCAGACAAATGTTGACAGAGCTAAATCATTGCTGAGAAATGTTGCATTTTGATATATACAACATTGACTCCAGCATTAGTGCCTCATCTGTGGAACAAATGGTGGTAGAGTCATGATTTGTTCTTTTTTCGCTTCTTTTGGGACAGTATTGTTTGCTTTCATTAGTATGACAATTCCAATTAAAAAAAGGTCAAGAGATCACTTTGTCTTTTATTTATAACTGCACCTTAATAAATGAGGGGTACAAAAATGATTTCAAGCGGTAAAGTCAAATTCCTGAAATTAAACCCACAGAAAAGTAAATTACAGCCTAACACCAAACTTTCTACAAGCACAACTATAATACTTTTAACACATTAAAAATAATCAATAAGAAAATTGATTTCTTACTAGTTTGTTTCTAGTAAGTACAATTAAACTTAAATACCTCATTTATCACACAAATCACTTGTTCTAAACTTCTGTGATGGTAACAAAGTCCCTGCATGAGGTGAAGCGTTCAGAATATTGATGTAATCTACTGTGAAACGCTGAAGGAGCCATGACAGCAGCAGTGGGACTTGTTTGAAACAAACAAGGATGAAATGTGGCTCAATCCTCGTGAAGCCAAAAGAAAAAGGTCTGTGAATGTTGGTGAAGGTCACAGAACACTCTAGCTGCTGAGAAATCAATTTCCTTTTGAGCCAAGACGTCCCCTGTGTTTTATTGACCCATATGTTTCAAGTCACCCACTTCATTCTCTAGTCACCCCCCGAAGTGCCTTATAGTGCAAAAAATGAGCCACTGGCTAAAGGAGAGGAGTGGTTTTTCTATACATAAGTACCTGTTGATGACGGTGATGGATTTGAATCACTTCCTTTTGTGCATAAAATTTTCATGTGGAAAGTCGCAATATGAGCGACATGCTTGACTGTTTGTGGATGCCCATGAGTGCTCACATGTGTGTGTGTCTGTGTGTGTGTGTCTGTCAAAATGCAGAGCTTGTTCTTTGCTTTGAAGGAAAGGAAGCCGATCTGTTCCTCTGCAGATTAACTCCCTCATTTCAGACCCCTCTTTTCACCAAAACACCCACTATCTCCTCCGGTTCCTCCTGCCTTTTCTTCATCACACTATCCACTTCCTCCCTTATTGCCTGTTCACTCTCCATCTCTCTTTCTTGCTTTGTGTCACTCAGGATACCTGCATGGGCTGCTGTGGATATGTGTGGGAGAGTGAAAATCCACCTCCGTTTTAAGAGTACATAGCCCTCCCTTTGAAAAGGTCCTTATTCAGCAATGGCTAGGGCGAAACATCACCAAAGGAACTCACCAAAACCGAGGCCACAGGCTGGGAATAGAAAAAGCCACAGACTGCTCATGGCCATGGTTGCTGTGGGGAAAGAAGACTGCTCTTCACCTCATTCACAGAGTTGAAGTGAATGGGTGAGGAGAACCATGCTTCTTCTCCAATTATCCGAGCATCCAGCTGCTTGCTCTGTAAGAGAGCAGCAAAAGGCTAAGAAACGAATGAGAAATGGAGACAATGAGGACATGTGAGGGAATGAATTATGCAACTTCATGACCAAAAAGGACCCATTGCATCTCTTTTTCACTCTCCACCTTCTCAGCCAGGCTTCAATGTGGAGAGAAGAAGGGGTGGGAGCAATATGAAAAGAACAACCTTGAGTGGAAGCGGTGGTGGCATTTGAAGAGAGAGAGAGTAAAAAAAGGCCCTGTGGGGTTCTGCTACCTCACCCACACATGTTTCTGTTTTTAAGTCTTTCAGTAATTGAATTCTGTGCTGAATTTTCTAAAAGGGGAAAAGATACCAAGGCAGACGAGGCAAGAAAAGGTCTATGTGTGAATGAGGGTGTGTGTGTAGTGCAATGCACAGGGGGTGGCATGGAGTTGGGTGAGGGAATATGAGAGTAGATGCTGGGAAACAGTGAGAGTACGAGCACTCCGCGTGCTTTCATTAGCACTCTAAATGCTAATGAATAAGTTCATAGCTTTGAAGATGCAGAGATGTTAAATATGCATGGGTTATCCAACACAGTACAGAGCTGGAAAAAAAGTGGTGGGAGAGGAAAGGAGAGAGAGATACAGTAAAAATGAATCAGTAAAGAGAAAAAGGAAAGGAAGGGAGATGGCAGGGAAAGGCTCTCTCCTTTCCTCTCACTTCCTTTTTACTTTTCATTTCTCAAGTATTTTCCTTTTGGTTGGTCTTGTTAAATGCTAAACACCAAATTGCTTACAGATCCTCCTGCCAGCTCGTAGAAAATCCTGCCCTTCTGTTCTCCTTTCCTTTCCTCTGCTCTCCTCTCCCTACCCGTCATCTCCGCTCCTCTAATAGGACATAATTTCTTTGTTATGGGCATATGAAAAACAAAGTAATGAAATGAAAATACCTCAAGAAAATAGATGAAATTTGAATTGCCGTCCTAATTGTTACAAATAAGAGTTAGCACGAATTTTCATAGCTTTCACGTCTTCGCTCCTCCCTGCAGGGACAGATGCAGAGTCAGTCATTAGTGTTAAGTCAGAAGACATTAAGCCAAGCTGCTTGTGGAGCGGTAATGACCCAGCAGTTTGAAGCAATGACAACAGCAACGAGGGACAAATCTCTGTGGAGAGCGATTTCATTTTTTCACTCTGTATGAAGGAAAAAAGTGTTGCGTTTGGTCTGGCAAAGCACAAGACAAACAAAATACACATTCAATGCAAAGTCTGTAAAAATAAACAAAAGCTCAGAGTATACGTCTCATGTTTGACTCTGCCTCGTAAATGGATTAAATAAAATTCCATTCAACTAACCAGTATGGTATGCTGGTTATTAACAGGTTTATAGCTTCCATTATTACCTTTGCAAAAGTGACAGGGAGAAAAAGAGGAGCTTCTTCAATTTGATTTCCAATTAATATGTATGAGAAGACCTGAGAGGGAGATATGATACAAAGACACATTATAAGAACTGAGCGGAGGTGACAAAGCTATCTGATGACTTGGCTTAAAGAGGAAGTGACCACACTATTAATGTCTCATGACCAAAACTGTGAGCAAGGACAAAGGTTGGGTAGGGTGTGTTTAATTACTCTTTCCAGTTATTAGTGCTTTAAATTCAATGCAGGTAATTCTAAATAATGTGTGTGTGCATGTGTGTTTTAGGTTTTTGTTTAGAAATTTGCCATTTCGTCGATCCAAATTCACACACAAAAAAAAAAACAGATGCTGGTATGTTTACTATCATACAGTCGCCTTTCTTCTTCTTTTAACCCTAACCTTAGGCCTTTAGGTGGCGAATGTTAACCCATTGTTGTCCTTTATAGGATTTTAGCTACGCAAAAGTCTATATTTTTGTCATGTTAAATTTTGTTATGATGCAGGATCTTTTGAAACCACATCATCACTCTCCCCTGTAGCCTGGAGCATTCAGCATGTCTTCTATCTTCTATTGTGAATTAGGTATTTAATTTATGAGATTTGGAAATCACTGCATTTTATTTGCTTTTACATTTTACACGACATTTACAATTACACATCATTTTAGTAATTAGCGTTCTGTTCGACCAAGAGATATTTTCTTATGGTATGCTGTGTGATGCTTATATGGCAGGTTTCATATAATTTTATATAGTAACCCTTGGATGCGCAATAGTCTTCTGTTTTTCATTCTGCCTTCTCATAAGTTGAGTTGAAGTTTTTTTTTAAAAAAGTCCAAAAAAGTTCTGCATTTGACCAAAAGCTAGATAAGTAACCTTTTCTGTCATTATAAAGGGCCTGAAAAAAAAGACTTAAATTGGCAATTTCTCTAAAACCTGCAAGCTTCTACAGGGGGAACATGACTTTGAAAAGAAAAAAATAAATAAATAAAAAATATTGGTCCATTTGGGCCCAAATTTCATTAAATATGCTGTGTTAAAATCAGTAGTAAATGAAAAAAAATATGTCAACAGGTACACAATTTTAAGAAGACCTAAACATATCAATAAAAAATAAATTTGATCTAAATAATTCTACATTCTCTTACAAATCCCTGAAGATGATAACATTGTGGTTTACTTTCAATAGACTCCAGTTAGGTATTCAGTTTTGTGTAGGGAAATTGGACAGTTGAAAACCTACCCTCACCTCCACATGAAACATGGAGCCCACCATTTCTTGTGGCAGGCCAGTGAGACCATGCCACCAAGCTTTTAGGTGACACAAAGTCATCCCGTCTGGAGCAAGATCCAGACTGGGGGCTCTCTTGAGACAAAACATATGTAATTACTTTCATGGAGGGCCATGCAATGATGATATTTGCTTCATTATCAATGATGTTATCAAATTAACCATGTACTTTTAAATGTACAAAATTAACCAGATAGGCTATTCAATGATTAATCTTAACAGAGAAGTCAGAAAGTAAATTCTAATATAATTACTTAACTACATGGTGACTGGATAATGGAAGTCAAACTCACCTGTTTGATTTGACAGTTATATGTGTAGGGCCAATGCCTTCAAACTCTGAATGGAGCTCATCCATAAAGTGCATCGAAAAGTAGCGAAAATCATGCCTGTGGACATAGTTCCATTAGAATAAATTCAGCTTTTTTTAATAGAATAAATATATATTATAGAGCGCCATTTCACAACACAGTCATCTCAAGGCACTTTACAGACATAACCAATTAAAGCCAATTCATTCTGATCCAGTTCCACATTAGTCTAATTTATAATCAGTGTGTTCAAAAAGCCAGTTGATTAAAAATAGCCTAGCTAAGAAAAAACAATAGATTTCATGGAATACTTTCTTTGATTAAATTCCCAACCCTGCATACAAAGGTGGCAGGTGACAGTGAAGAGGAACAAAACTCCCTTTTAACAGAAAGTAAACCCTCCGGCAGAATAAGGCACACGAAGGGCGGCCATCTGCCTCAACTGGTTGGAGGAGGAGAGGATGGGACAGAGGGATCAACAAGCACCACAACTTTTAGCTATAGGGAGACCTGCTGAGAGAGAGAAAGAGAAAAACAAGTTAATTATGCCAATAAGCCTATGGTAGCATAACTAAAGGGGAGTCTAACTACCTGTAAGATTTATAAAAAAAAAGGATGGCTTAGAGTCTAGGTGTCCGCCTCCCAAATACAAGCTATTTCCATAGGAGAAGCCAGGTAGCCGAAGGCTCTGCCTTTCATTCTATTTTTAGAGACTATAGGAGCCACAAGTAAACCACAAATGAACAGATGGATGTTTTCATAACATGCAAGACTGAGTTCCATATATACACTCATATATCCCATCAGGTTAATGCACAGCCCAGAAATCACAACCAAACTTTTCATCTGCCGCACTGTTCATTTAAAAAATGTTTACGCATTTTAGTCTGTAAAACCTTTCCATACCTCTCCCTCTCCTCCCATACATCTGACTCAGATGCACTCTCGAGTACTGGTTGAGTCTAAAAACAACCGAGTATCTCAGAAAATATGATCTGGATAGAGAACTGCTAGACTATGTTGACAGCAAGCATGAGAGCCATGGAAGTTATATAAAAGCCTTTAAAGTTGAGTGAAATTTGCATATGTAGGCACTGGGTGAATAATAACACCCTAGAATTCTGCATAAATCCCATGGAATGTGTCATTTTGCTGTAGGAAAACTTTGATGTCAAAAACGAAGCACTTACTCTAACATATTCTATGTAAATGCACTAGTGCACCTACCATTTTTTTCCCATGCATTGATATGGCTGTTAATGACCAGCTATTTGTCTACTCACAGTTGACAGCATTAAAGCACATTACTGCTCCATCTGTACCACTGCTCTCTCTGTTATGAATTATGCTGTTTAAATGGATTCCCTCCTTTAGAAGAGCTCTGGGCAGGGTCTGTGGAGAGGCATCTAATGGCAACTTAATGAATTCATGCCCAGATAAGGCGTAGGCTGCAAACACAGCAAAGTAACAACAGCTGTCAAAGATAGAGGGGGAAGCAAAAAGAGAAGGAGAGGAGGAGAGTGAAAAGGGAGCAGAGATGGAGAGAGGTACAAAGATGTAGAAAGAAATGGAGTGTGTAAAGCAAGAAAATGAAAAAAAAAATTGTGCTGTGCAATCCAGCCCTTCAACAAGTGTGTGTGGGAGAGAGCAGAACAGAGTGACATTACTTGTGAGGAAATGTATTGATTGCAACAGCAGACATTATTCTCTAAGTCAAGACTCTGAGGCTAATAAAGAAAGAAAGTGTGATGGATGGTGTTTGATGTTGTTTTGGGAGTTTTTTCCTTCTTGGGGGCCATTGATTTGTTATGGATTGGTGCTCACATTTGGTTGTCAAATTTATTTTATTCTATTTGTTTCCTCTAAATTACAAAAACAAAAAAAAAACATTTTCGACATGCTGTCCATTTACCAGTTGCCTTCAACACTGATGCTCAAGTTGTTGTCACTGTTTGTTGAACCTTTCAGATAAGAGAGGAATAAGAGAGAAAAAAAAAGAAATTCCTTCATTTCTTCATGATGTGTACTTTTCTAAACTGCAGTTGACATGCAGTCATGCTTTAGCTGAGCGCAAGCAGAGATATGCTGAAGGGTAGAGAAAAGGAGGCTGAAAGTGTACCAACAAATGAGATGGTGGTGGGGGGGGCTCGGGTGGGGAAGGAAAGGAGGGAAGCATTTACGTATGATGGATGAGAGGTGGAGAGGGTTGCAAACTGTCAGATGTTTCCTTTATCTCTCTCATGCGTTTTTGATTCGTAGAGTGCGGAAAGGTTGGTGGGTGGGAGGGCCGAGAAGCCGAGATGGAAGGCGACAATTGAATAGGGTGGGGGGTTGGGGTGAGGTGAAGGAGAGGAGGAGGAAGAGAAGCTATTACATATATACCTGGCAGAATGTTGCCAGCACCTCTGTTCGTATTTAATGAGGCCAAGAGGAACATTATGCAGATGAGCCTTAATGGAGCGCAGACTTCAGCCCCGATGTAGGGTCACCGATTACTGCGTCTCCATCTTTCTCTTCTTTATCTTTCCATCTGTTTTACTCCTTCTCTGTCTCTTTTTTGTGTGTGCTTCTACCACTTTTCTCTACTTTTTAATATTCTCCATTACTTCTAAATCACCTCCTAAACATATCCTTGCATTTGCCTCTCCAGCCTCATCCTCATTGCTCTCATCCGTCCACATTTTCAGGAAACAAGACTGTGTCATCGATCTCTACTTCAGACTTTCTGGCTGATCAGGAGATGAATAGGGCCCTCATGATGTGAAGATGAGATTCATTGAAGAAAGCGTGCCTTAAACCATCTGTTGAGAAGAGGAAAGGAGAGGCGGATGAAATGTAAGCAATGAAGAGAGGGAAATTGAAGATGGGAAGTTATGAGTAGGACTGAATACATCTCAGGTGGAATTTCAAGGGCTATTCCCGAATGATGGTTCATCAAGCTTCATTCTGCATGTCAAATGTAAATTGCTTTTTGACCAGTTCCCATGGAAACTGCAGTTTTCTATAAGCTGCTGAAGGAGGTGGTGGTGGTGGGGGGGTCCATCACCTTTTCCCTTAGGGGTTAGTGCCACCATTAAATCATTGAATGGTGTGGATGAATAAGCCACACGTAAGGAGAGACCAGCTTCCTAGGCCTCAGAGGATGAACAGAATGCCTCAGGAGAAACTATGTGAGCCTAAAGAGGGATTAGAGTGTTGAATTTGATAGAAATATTGAATGCATGACTTGATGTCACATGAGACAATAGTAATTCAACCAAACCAAATAATTTCCATCAGCGTGTTTGTGTTCACAAATATGTTTATATGATACGAAGACATGCTTTCACATGCTAACTTGTGTGTAGGAAAAATCCCACTTTTCGGAAAAAAAGGTGACATCTTTATCCAGCTTGTCAGGATACAGAACAGAAAAAAAATCCCTTTTTTTTTCTTTTTTTTTTATATCTTTTGATGCTTGAGTTAATTTATAGTCAGCACTTTGCTCAGTAGCTGCCGTTGTAATGTGCTTTATAAATAAAGTTGGCTTGTCTTGGCTTATTACTGTTTTATTTTTTGGAATGTGACTGATAAATCAGTGTCATATGTTTCCCATATATGTGCAAACCAGCACATGCCTTTGGTTATGCCCATAAGTGACAAATAGATATTGAGCAATGCAGATTTAATTATTGTACAACCCCCAATTCAATGCCCCAAAGCTATTTTTTGTCCTCAAATTAATGTGACTGAAGCAGGATAACAGAAGAGTGTAGTAAGGGACTTGGAGTAATATGCAACACTTCAGCCTTATCACTAAACATATTCAATTTATTTCATATGATAGTATGATCTTGAAGTCAGTTGCGGAATTGGAGAAGATCCTTGATCCTTAGGTAAACAGCTAATCATATATGCATCTTGCCTTCACTGTGCTCCTGCCTAGAGCATCCCGCCCTGTGAATTATGCATGGCTCTCTAAATAATGTGTTGTTAATGTACATGAGGCTGATACTGGTACTGGATTAAGAATTTCATAATGGGAATCATCTCTAAAATTGCTGCCTTAGTTCTTATTTAAGCTGAACTGGGTCAGGTACTAAAAAATGTCAGTCACAAATTTTTAGCAAAAAAAATCATCTTAAGGTAATTTAGTTGAGGGTTCAACTAAAAAACTATTATTTTCTCAATATTTCAAGAGAAAGAACACAATAAGGTTATTCCCTCTCACTCTATCATAGCAGTAGTATAGACACAGGAAGCCAATCCCTCAATGCTGCAGCCCTTCCTGCATCAATGCAGTCAAACCTGAAAGAGTCACTCGTTGCTTTTCAGGAATATTTAATTTAATTCCAGTCTCTCCTGTGTTTCAGTATCCAAATCTCTGGGAATGGTGATGAAGGAGGAAACATGATGGCTTCCAGCCCAGCGCTACCCTGCTAGTCTCCTGATATTTGTCATGATGCGGGCGAGATGACAGACCCAGGAAGCAGACCGCAGACCGCAGACCAGAGGACTGTGAAAAAAAAAACAACAATTTATTAATTGCTGACTGGTACGGCAGGGCAAAGAAGGAGAGGTCTTCACGGCGCGTGGTTTTCTGCCTGGAAAGAGAGTCAGAGTTAAATAACGGGTTGCTGTGTCATGGACATGTAAACTAGAATTGTCTTCACCGGCTTAGTCCTACTTTGCGGTTCAGGATTCTGACGGAGGCGGGCTTGACGGAAGGAATAGCTGAGGAGCCGGACAGCAGACAGGAAGATTGACAGGCAGGTGAATCTGAGGACTCCGTCCACGGTGCGGGTAGGTTGGCAACCCCAGGAACTGGGTGAGCTGGGGCAGGCAGAAGTATTCCGGCAGGTTGGGTAAGGGTTCGATCAGCAGCGGATGTCTTGGCGCAGTCCTCAGGCTGAGAAGAACAGACGATCCAGCAACAAGCTGTAGCAGCCGGCTGCTTGATATACCCCGCCTCTTGATTGGGATGATTCGATGCATGTGTGGCAGGAGTAAATCCAACCAAACCACCACACCTCCTACGGCTGAAAAAACTTTACTTGATCAAGTGCCGTTCCCCACACTTAACCTCCCAACCAGCCCCCATGACAGTATCCCCCCCTCAACGGGCGCCACTGGGCTACCCACCTGGCCGATCGGGATGGGCCAGATAGAAGTCCGAGAGGAGAGAGCGATCCACAATGAAGGACCAAGGGATCCACGAACGTTCCTCCGGGCCGTAACCCTCCCAGTCCACCAAATACTGGTAGCCACGACCCCGCCAACGGACCTCCAAAATCCGGCGCACCGCGTAGACCAGACCCCGGTCCACCGCCCGGGGATGCGGAGGCAGTGCCGAAGAGGGGCACAAGGACGGGCTTGACCTGAGACAGATGGAATGTGGGATGTACCTCGACGGAGGGCGGCAGCCGCCGGCACACCGCAGAGGGATTGAAGAGACAGTCCACCTCAAACAGATCCAAGAACCGGGGAGCGAGCTTCCTGGACACCCCCTTCCGCGGCACATCCCTGGAGGACAGCCAAACTTGTTGACCCGGGGCATACGAAGGTGCCGGAACACGCCGCCGATCAGCAAAGCGGCGATTCTGAGCAGCGGTGCGGAGCAAGGCAGCCTTGGTCCGTTTCCACACCCGGCGACAGCGGGCGAAGGTGGCGCTGTACAAATTGGAACCAGGATCTCGTCCTCCTGGAAAGGAAACAACGGAGGCTGGTTGCCCAGGGAGGCCTCAAAAGGCGAAACGCCAGTGGCAGCAGACGTCATGGTGTTATGAGCGTATTCCACCCAAGGCAACGGCGTGCTCCAGAAGGAGGGGGTGGATGAAGCCACGCAACACAGCGCCACTTCCAGTTCCTGATTTAGACGCTCGGTCTGGCCATTGGACTGCGGGTGATATCCCGAGGTGAGACTTACTCGGGCACCAAGGGCGTTACAGAAGGCCTTCCACACCCGGGAAACGAACTTCCAGCCTCTGTCGGAGACGATATCGACCGGGATGCAAGCGGAACACGTGTACAACTAAAAGCTGGGCGGTTTCGAAAGCCGTGGGGAGTTTGGACAAGGCCACGAAATGGGCTGCTTTGTGCTGACGGTATGTGAAGCCGCTGCATCGCTTCTACGAGGGTTTAGCTTGGTGTTTAGTTCCTGGAGCAAGGAATCCATGTGCTCCAAGCGGTGATGCGAAGCATGCAGTTGCGCCACCACATCCGTTAGGATTTGGTTATGCTGGCCTAATAATACCCCCTGCTGTGTGAGGGCTGCACGGACGGTGGGGGGGTCTGCTGGGTCCATAGTATGGCCGGATCGTTCTGTCATGATGCGGGAGAGATGACAGACCAAGGAAGCAGACCACAGACCAGAAGATTGTGAGAAAAAAATAAACAATTTATTAATTGCTGACTGGTACGGCAGGGCAAAGAAGGAGAGGTCTTCACGACGCGTGGTTCTCTGCCTGGAAAGAGAGTCAGAGTTAAATAACGGGTCGCTGTGTCATGGACATGTAAACTAGAATTGTCTTCACCGGCTTAGTCCTACTTTGTGGTTCAGGATCCTGACGGAGGCGGGCTTGACGGAAGGAATAGCTGAGGAGCCGGAGGGCAGACAGGAAGATTGACAGGCAGGTGAATCTGAGGACTCCGTCCACGGTGCGGGTAGGTTGGCAACCCCAGGAACTGGGCGAGCTGGGGCAGGCAGAAGTATCTGAAAACAGTTTACCATATCAAGTGCCGTTCCCCACACTTAACCTCCCAACAAGCCCCCATGACAGTATTCTCAACCACTCCTACTATTCATGAAATGAAACGTGGCACATGCAAATCATGGAGCTGCTACACAGTGATGTGAATCAGTGCACAACAATAATTAGCTTTTATGTTTGGTACCATAACATTTTGTTTGATGCGATCCACGCCCCAAGTAAAAAAACATCTGACATTTCAGATTAAAGAATTAGATGATGCGAAAAAAAAAGACTTCACACACTGCTTTCCTTGAACCCTAGTTTACCAAGAAATGCTGCACATTAACATAAAAAAGTGTAAAAAGTTCTATTCTTAAGCTTATAAGGATGGAATAAATTAACAACATGACAAAATATTACATTGTGTCTTTGTTTTAGATAGTGTGTAAAAATCTACTTAGCCTACTTTCTCCACAAGAATCTAGAGGGTAAGTAGCAGCCAGGTGCTGCTGTTTAAAGGCACTTTACTGAGTGAGTGAAACCTTTATAAAAGTAGAAGTTTGAACATTTTGCGGGTCTGGAGCATTCTGTTGTTAACCCAAAGCCAAGGATGAGAGACATCAGCAATGATATAATCGAGGCCTTGCTCTCCTTTAATCTGGTAACGATTATAAGGTAATTTTCAGACATCAAGTCCATCATTCTCAAGTGAGAAAGATTACTTTCAAGTGGTTAATATTTAAGACAAATTATAAATAAATGAATAACTTGTTCCCAGACCTCTTCAGAGCTGAATGACATGTGGATGATGGAAGACAGCCATTTGATTCAGGTGTGTTGGAGAAGGGATGCATCTAAAAGTTGCAGAATAGTAGCTCTTGAGGACTGGACTGTGGACCTATGTACTATGGCCATAATGTACACTAACACCTCATATTATGTGCTGAGCACGTTGTGAAGGGGTGACGATTAATCGGTTTTTGCAGCTGGACCAAGGGCGTAGGAATGAGTTTAATATTTTTTTTTTTTTTTTTGGGGGGGGGGCATATATTGGAAACCTTATAATACATTTATTAAATTGCTTACACCACCGCTCTTGGAAGGATAGAGTTCCGTTTGACATAACTTGAGCGTTAATGAATTTTGGGTGTGGCTGATGTACTGTTCTTCACAGCTGCCTTGGACATACACTCAGACGGGAGACACGTGTAGCTCTCTTAACCGTAAGCTTTA
>JBAMHW010000007.1:28963217-28978141 GCA_037177495.1 Rhadinocentrus ornatus | reverse complement strand
CTGGACTTCTGCAGACTTCACCAGCATGTTCATGGCGAGTGCAAAGAGTATAACTGAGATCGTACAGCCGGTGATAAAAAGTTTCAATAAAAAGTTTGCTGCATCCCTGTTTTAGCCTCCTTCCTGCATTTTACATTTTAAATGATGATTTCTAGTATAACCGGTTTCCTGTTGCCAGATGTGAACTGTATTAGTGTAAACAGCAATGTAAACAGATGTGTATAATGTAGTTTAAGTTGAAGTACTTTAATTCAGTAAAGATGTATTTGTACATTTAAAAGCTGTTTTACTAGAGTTTTAAGTCGCAATTTATACTAACAGGTATGGGGGAGACATAAATGTGTGCTGATGATCTTTTGTTATCTACTGAGGTTGACTAATACAGTGTAAACCATGGTACTTTGTTACACTAATGAGGCCTTTTAAAGGCATTTATAGCATAAAGTACACATTTCAAAGTTAAATATTTTTTCCTTTGTGATCTAATTACAAATGAGCCTGTCTCCAATATTGGGGAGGACACGTCCCCTCCCCCCCACCTGGCTCCTACGCCCTAGCTCTGGACAGTTCTTTAATCAACCAGAAACTCCTCCACATAGAATATTTTCCTGTGTCAAATATTAAGCCATCTACAGTTAGGGTGAAATTGAATCAAGCAACAGGGTAATGATAACAACTTTAGCAGCAAATCCAGGGCTTAATTTGAGCCGGATTTAGCCGGAACGTTTTCCACACATTGCTGCATTCTGAGTATTTTTTCTTTTTTTTTTTGTGATATTAATAATGGAACTGTGTAATATGTCAAATGTTACTGCTCGTCTGAGGTTCTATTTAAGACCTGGTGATTTTTTTTAATTGAATGATAATTTATATTTTAAAAGAAGGTTGTTGTGGTCTGTGTTTTTTGGTTTAGTTTTACATATTTTTTGGTTTAGTTTTACACCTAAGTCTTGTCTGGTTTCCTGTTTTATTTTGTAGGTAATTCCACTTTTGTTTTGCTTCCTGTTTGCTAGCTCACCTGGTTTAATTGCAAATTCACTTCACCTGTTCCCTATTAGTTCCTCTATATACCCTTTGGTTTCAGTTTTCCTTTGTCACATATTCCGTCCTGTTTCCCTATGGTTTACCTCTGTTGTGTGGTTCCTCTTTTTCTGGATTTTGGATTAAATAATTTGTTCCTGCATTGTGTCTGCCTCCTGCCTCTTCGTCCGGCACTTGGGTCCTCATTTCCGCCAAACTGAGATATAGATGTTCTTTCTTTTTTTACGTCTGTATCAGCAGTCCCTTGTGTACACTCTGTCCTCTGTGGCTCCCAGAAATAAACACATTTACCATCTGTCTGGTTGTTTCTCTGGTGACCTGTACTGATTTGCAGTCTGTAGACAGTCTTTTACCAGGTAGTACCCCATCAAGCTAGATGTCAATTAAAAGTTTGAGAGTTTTCACAAAATAAGCCCAGGTGGGCTGTTCTATGGATGTGTTTAAGCTCAATCATACTCTCCTGTCATCTATTGGATAACTGAACACCATTCCCTGATGTGATGGACAAATGACAGGTGATTTAAAATTCAAAAAACTAATTGGTTGGACTTCTGTCTACTTGTTATATGCCAATTCTATGGCATATAATAGGAAAGGTCAGCATACCCTGCATTCTCTACCACATCAGTATTTGTGGTGTAATTATTTTCAACAGACTGACTCAAGTCTGCATTAGTTCCAGGTGGAAAACTAAAATTAATGCATTGGTTGCATACTCTCACTGGCTTTGCAATGTTATAGTAAATTCTTAAATACAGAGAATTTCTTTTAAATCATTGCTTGTTGTTTCTATCAGGTCAAAGGAATGTTTTTTAACACTTGCAGGATTTTATCACCATATAATCCAAGTGCAGAGGAAGACAGGGAAATAAGTCTGTGGGCTAGAATTCACTGATGAAGCTTATTGAGCCCTCTGCAGTTCTGAAGACAAGCCACGAGTGATTTTAATGTTGCTTGTGCAAACGGTTTTACCAAGCAGACCTGAAGATCATTAGGAGTCTTATCTTTAGCTCCTAATCCCTCCATTTACGAGTGGACTAACCTCCCCTGCTAACCTTGTAGAGATGGTTGCCACTTAAAAACAAATCCCTAGCCTTGATTTTGTTTTTCATATTTCACGATAAAGCCATCCCAAATAATTGCTTTGCTAGTCTTCAAAGATCCAAAACAGCACTCTTCCTCACTTGCTCATCTCAAGTGTTCACAAACACTCAACTTCTGCTGTTATAGTCAAATCAATATAAATGTTTTCACTCCTTTCCAGTACCTGTAGTTGTTCTGAGCATGACAAAGTTAGCCAGTGTTTGAGGCCATGGCTTTAGTTGCTGGTTTTACCGAGATAATCAACAAGGCAGTTAATGCAATGGAAATGGGTGTTAATTTGGTTGGCCTGAGGGGGTTTTGTGAAGCGGTTTTACCTTTAACATGAATAAACCAGCACTGCTTTTATTTACTGGTAATAATCAATGCATTGTTACCATAATTTTAACCATTAATTTAACCATTTTCTCTTTTTTCATTGGCAGATTGAAGGTGCATTATCTGTATCAGCAGCATCCCAGAGAGCTAATATGACTTAATATGACTGTGGTGAGTTTAAAGAGCATCCTTGTCTCTAAAGTGTGAGGGTTGTGTTAAGGCCCATTTATGTTGTCATACGTTGCCGTCCTCATACTTCCATGCATGTTTTGTGATTTCTGGTGGCATAACTAAGCGCCCTAAAATTGGATCAACGAAGCAGAAGAAGGAAAAAAGTCCATCTGCATTTCCATCTTCTTCTTCTGTGTTGAGCATAAATTGGCCTTTTAGTCTAAATTCTGTTAGTGGTGACTGGGTTCAGGTATTGAAAGCATGACTGGCAGATGCAAAACATTATGATAGGATGAAAAACACCATACAATTTGTATTTTAGATCTGGTGGAATGACCTGGCAAGGCAGATTTATGCTCGGCATTTGTGTGTGGTCGGTAACAGCGTAGCTGACGCTGGTAAGTTTTCTCTTGCACTCATGCGTAGGGGGTACGCGTCATTTTGGTGTCAGGTTGCAGTTTTTCCTCCTAATCTGGGGTGGTATCGCCCAGTGAACTCACCAGGTCAGAGTTCTTTTGATGGTTCACTTCAGTTCGGTAGGTATTATCTGTTTTAAAACAACAATGGTGTCCAGTATGGTTCAGTGTCTTTATTAGTTCGTGGAAGAAAGCGAAGAAATAATTCCATTAGCCTCTCATCCACATGATCCACTGGTGATTGTTTTGAAAAATGGTGGTTACTACACAAATTCAGCGAGAAGATCCGGATATCCAGCAACACGTGGTTCCAAACTGAGGGAGTACCTCCGTGTAACTGTCTGTAAAGCAGGTCTGGAAGAGATGCACAAAGAGCCTCTGCAGACCAATGCAGTGCCTAGACCAGTGACTCAGATGCAGCGTGAGTATAAATCCGCCAGTGCACAAAGCTTGTGTTTTTATACCTACTTGCCTTGAGCATATACATATACAGAGAAGCACAATCTCACCGAGTTTAGTTAAATAGCCACAAAACTCAAAAATTGGTCATTATTTTTGCAGCATTACCAACCACAGTAGTTCTAAGTCTCTGGTTATCTTTTGTCAAGTTAATGCAGCAGGAATGACTTACCGTACTGTTGCAGAGGAGCTGAAGAAGCCTCTGACTGAACACGCTACTGTTTTATAACTGTATTATGTAGAATGTGTTCACTGTTGTCCATTATGTTAAGCAGCTCTAGTGACATTATTATTTGCATAATCTGCTCAAGGGTCCAACACAAAGCCAGTCTTCTTCTTCAGTTTCAATTTCTGTGAGTCACTGGCTTTGATGCTGCTGCCTCAGCGGATGGATGCAAAGGAGATTGGACTCTCTTCCAAGGACTTATAGAGGATATGCAATACCTTTCTGCAAACACCAAAGGACCCAAATTTACCCATGTTTAGTCTAGTCTGTTTTCAGGTGAATATCTGCAGTCTTCCACAATCTCCACCTTCGGTAGAAATATTGTTTGGCTTATTTCTGGTCTTCCTAATATTCACAATCATCTTTGTCCTGGTCACAGTCAACTTGTTGACAAAATGATCAACCAGTTATATGGAAACAAGATGCTTGTCAGTCATTATCACTCCACAGGAGAGTTATATAAATACCTGTGCTGATGAAAGAACTATGAGCTTTGCTGGAAATCTGCTGTGGACAGAAAGAAGAAAAACAGGAATTACAGCCCCCTGCAGTGCTTCTGTGCTCTGGACAGCTGGAAGTCCACAGTTAGAGGTTTGACGATGATGACATATCGAACAACTGAGATCACTCCAACGGCTGACGATGATGCTCTATCATTATTATTTGAAATGCCATTTTATGACTCAGCTGCTTTGTTGTCAATGTGTCGTGCATTACAATCTAATTGGTATAGTTAAGAATTAAAAACTTGGTTAAGGTTATATGTAAAAAAGTGATAAAAAATATCATCTTAAGGAAGACTATATAACTGAATCACATAAAATATTCTTTCCCTGGATTGCTGGTAGCTAAATTCTGCCCTCCAGGATGTATATATTATATTGGATGGATGAACCACCACCAGAAGAATACAACTAAAATGTTGTGCTAGTTGGCACAAAAAAATAGTCCATGTTTATAAGTAGGAAAACAAAGTTGGATTTTTCATGGTTTTCTGTGAGCCCAGGCTCAGTGTCAAGCTGAAAACACCCTGATGCAGAAGCACATGACGCGTGTCAAATGATCATCTTCAAACTCCAGCAGAAAGCAGCAGACTGCAGTGTCAACTGCTTCTAACTTGTGTCACTTGTGTCATGCAAAAATAGTTTCTGCTATTGTAATTAAACTATACTGTAGCATAAAAACATTTGAAACAACATGTAGAACTCAAACTTTCACCCAAAGAGCCAGTGTCTAGATTTTTAAATAATTTCTCTGTGAAGCCATGATTTTTTTTATCCTTCAGCCTCAAGAACTAGAAGCACTAGAACAGGGTGCAGACCTCCGTCAAGCCAATGTATTGTTTATTTTTTGCCAATGATTGTGGCTTTTATATTTTAGTTAGAAGCTCTAATGACAAAATTATACCTGTCTCCCCATAGTAAAGAATTCTTTAAAAAAGTTCTGGATCCCAAAGATCTAATCACTTGCTCCCTATTACATTTCTGAGATTTCTGAGAGAATAATGGAGGTGGTTTTCTTGTGGTCTTCTCTTGAGTGTTTCCTCTGTTTAAATATTACACATAGAACATTGAACAGCTTAGATTGATTATTTCTTTACAACACAAAGTTAATAACAACATATTTTTTTCAAATCAACTTAGTTTGATTGGTTTAACTTTATTTCTGCAGTGCTAATTTAAAACACAACACCATCTCTTTACACCGAACATAAACAAATCCAATTTTTAAAATTCTTAAAAAAACAAAAAACAAATAAATCCTGATGTTTTATAATACTTACAGATTCATATTAATCACAGATTTACCTTGTAATTTTTTTTTGTTTTATTTGACTTATTTTAGCAAGCATATAATTTAAATTGATTTAACTGGCTTGGGCAATTATGCATGTGGCTGGATTTTCTAAAAGTAATTATAAAAAGACAGCTATTAAATCATAATATAACTTTATTTATTTATTTATTTTTTTCTGCAATGATATGACTTATTACTGCTGACACGAGGACAGGTTGGGCTTTGCTTCTATTCTCAAAGCTGCTAGTGACCTGCTGGAGGTTGTAAAGTGAAAATTGTCCATCCTAACCCATCCTTCATCTCTCCCCTCCCATCAATTACATCCAACTCACAATCCCTACACTGTTACTTTTTGTTCTGACCAACTGAATCACTTCCATTTCAGACATAAAGTTATTGGTCTACTCCTGTACAACTCATTGCAGTGTATCACACCTATGAATCAAAGTCAAACAGCTAAGTTTTGGAGAAGTTCTCTTTAAACAACCTTAATGCAGCCTCTCAGGAAGATGGACAGTGCAGTGACTCATTGCCAATCTCTTTTTACCATGCGATACTTGGCCATGTGGAAGGATTCAACTCAGTCATTTTCAGACACAAGGGCTTTAACACAGCACAGAGAACTTTGAAAAGCTGCAGATGACAAGTTGGCAACTCACTGAGCCTGAACTTTTAATGGCAGTCTTAGAGCAGCAATGATCTGTCGTTCTTTTCAGCATTCGTGCCAGAGCAAGATATTTCAACAAATACTGGCCAGACTGCAGAGACACTTGGTAGAGATAAAATGGTTCCATGAGTATGGCTTTTGATGGTTTTGGTGACCTCATGGCCTTTCATCTACTGTAGAAAAATTGCCTCATCTAAAGTGTCTTATTTGACCGACGCTTTCATCCTTGTGCCTTTTTTTTGTGTGTGTGGATGAATCCTATTATCAGCATCTCGAAAGTTTGATACTGGAGCTTTCAGTCAACATAAACACAGAGTTATACTGGAAAAAAAAACAGTTTTAAGAGTTGTGTTTACTATCCTCAAAGGCTTTTACAGTGGACCAGTGCTTGCAACCAAAAAATGCTGTGTAAATAAGATTTCATGTTTGTCAAAATTGGTCCTGTCCTTTTGTTTGAGTCTGACTGCTTATTTATCATGTATGTACAGTAATATCCCTCTGAATTAAATGAATGTACCAGAGGTGCCATAACAAAAAAAAGTTATATTTAACTTTTTTCCTGTATTATTATTATTATTATTATTATTATTATTATTATTATTATTATTATTATTATTATTATTATTATTATTATTATTAGTATTAGTATTATTATTAGTATTATTATTGTTATTATTATTATTATTATTAGTATTATTATTATTATTATGGGGGAAATGCCAATAAGATTACAGAAATAGACTGTAATATTTGTTGGTGGGTGGGATTTATTTAAACATTTACATACACATACAAAGATACAAATCACGATTGTTGGCCTAGAGCAGTGGTTCCCAAACTGGGGGATCCAGAGGTATGGCCTGGGGGGCTAAATAAAAGTTCTAGTTTTTGCACTGCCAGCAAAACATGGAGAAATTTGTTAAAGTACCAACGGCCAAACAATGATGAATCAAAGACAGAGATTTCAACTACCAAAAAAAGTCTTGCCCTAAGTTTAACAACTTTACTTTTATTATGGAATTTTATTGTTTTTATTGCATTTTTCTAGCGTTCCAGGCCGGAATATTTATGCTGTATTTCTTAAAGTGTGCATCACTGATGATGACAAAGCAAGAGAAACCAAATTTAAGAAAGCTCGAAGGACAGATGAAAAGAAAATTCTGCTTAACCGCTGTTCTATTTAGTAACTAAACCATGAAATATTAACTGGGAAGCCTGGATAGTCTCCTCTTCTCTTGCTTCCTCCTGCTTTTCACATGTTTCTTTGACCCCTTACACACAAACACACACAGAGTCGATAATGGCTGTGGCTGGTGATCTAATTCAGTGACTATTATGAGTCATAATGTGTTGCTGCCTTGAGCTGCCTTGCACCTGTTTAAGTATAAACAACCATGATTGCTTATATCTAGCTGTGGGTGGACAGATTTTCTTAAGGAACTCTGTTTTGTCAAGATAACTTGGGGAAAGAAATCCGTACAAGTGTGTTTGTTTCACACTTTTGTGAATCACAAGCAATCAGCTCACTTAAGAAATGCAGCATATTTTTACCAAACCATTACACAGACTACTCCAATACTAAGTACATATACATACATAAGTGCAAATACATACTGAAACTAGGGAGCTGGAACTAATGCATTTTCGCCTCAGAAACTTGATCACAGAGAATTGAGTGGGGGGAAACTGGAAGTATTGAAAGCCTGTGTGAGATGGTAAAGTAGAACAAGGAGTCTGGCTATGAAATCTTCATTGCTAACAGGCACTAATGCTAATGCTAATGCTGGCAGGAACAAAACAAACAGAAAAGACTTATTTGCTAAGGTGTATCTTACACTTGGGCCAAAACAATGCAGAGCCAATTGTAACACTTAAAAAATGTAACATACTAGCCTGTCTGGTTGAATGATGTCAGCATGTTATCACATAATGAAAACACTAACAAGCTACATTTAGCTGTTAGCTGTATAGTGTATGCAAGTAGGTGAAAGGATGGAGGATGCAAACCCATGAAATAGTCAGTGGAATCTTAAAAGGTAGAGTTTACTGACAGAAGCAGATATCATGCACAGATAATTAGTTTGTTAGGTAGACCTGAGGAATGAGCAAAGACAATGACTCCGCAACACAGAGACAAACAACAACTCGTGCTACTTTTCAAGAGAATTTTTATATGTCAATAAATCTAATCTACAGGTTTTTGGACTGTGGGAGGAAGCCGGTCTACATGGAGAGAATGCATGCTTACACAGAGCATATGCAACTTATAACTTCCCTTAGAAGGACCCCAGCTGATATTTGGTCAGGGAACTATCTCCCTGTGATATGATGATTCTAAGCACACCGCCATCAGAGATCAAGATCACCCATGGTTCTTGAAATGTAGGATACAGTACATTGAGATATAAAGCAAGACAGGTTTTTCAAAAAGATATAGTAATTCTAATATATTCCATGGTGAAATGTTCACTACTAAAAATTCAACCATATCCACAAATACAAAGCAGGATGATTAGAATTTTGCAAAATACTGAATAAGTTCAGGCAGATTTGAAAATGTATGGTAACTAAGGCTGATTGCATCCATTCTGGAGTGTGTCCAGTAAACAATCACTGGCAAGGTAGCCAGAAAACAACAATCTTCTTCTAAATCCATGTGATTACAAGCAGCTAACTTCTCTTAGAACAGCACGGGGCATTGTCCAATCATGGGCATCAAACCAAAGTACAGTTATTTTATTCACACTTGCCAAAATACTACCATTAAAACCCTTTCAATCTAAAACAAACCTCCATTAAACCTAAAAAAAACCACACAGCATCTATTAGTAAAAGGTAAATGTGACTGGTCTTGTCAAAATAAAGTATTTCTTTCCTCACCAACTCTGCCCCTTGTATTTCAGATAATAAGACCACAACAACATATGTCTCAGCTTAAAGCTTGAAGCTAGATGACACCTCAGTGGTGGCTTGTGCTGATTCTCTCCTGCTACAGTCAGCCCAAATCCCACTGCCACTGCAACCTAAACTGGCCATCTGTAAGTTATTCTAGCTAAAAGCTTTTATTAGACAGCTCTGAAGTGTGGCTGCAGCCAGGAAAGCAAAGCTATGACTAATGCAATTTCATGCACGACAGTGGTCTGTGCAGCTTAACTTACACTGGGTCCCACATGCAAAAAAGTGACAGCAACAGAGCCAACACAGACTGACAGAAGGTTGAGCAGAGAGAGATTTTTTTACTGCACCAGATCAAATTATTGAACTCCATTTGCAACATTATCATTGCAGATTAACATTTTTATGAGTGTGTGAAATTACCCATGAACATCTATTGCCTTGCAATAGAGTCAGGCACCCCCATTCTGTGAATAGAAAAGCTTATTACAGATGTCTTTTCACATTATCTAGTTTTGAGTAGGAAATGTCATAAATCGGTTGCAGGTTTACACTCAGGTCACCTCAGCCCAGTCTCACATAAAAATGTCTAATAGCAACATTGCTACGCAGTGTTCAGTAGAGACTATAATTTGGGAGATAGCTATGCTTTTTGGAGGCGTATTCTTGGGATATGAGTTGTCACTGATACAGGAGCTTTATGCAGTGAACACTGTGAAAGGATTTATGTAAATCCAAGTCACAACATTTTTCCTTGACTTGTTTCTTTCTCAGCTCAAACATACCAGGTTGTGATTTTGTACCAACTGAAAACAGCAGTATAGGTAAAAATAATACAAAATTAAGTCAGGAAATTAAGAAGAAAAGAGTGATGCCACACCGTAACTGAGAACACAACTTATAATCTTTATTAGAAATATACAGATTTAAAATCATATAAAATTGTAGTCATCACAAAACAAAACAGAATCAGTTGGGGTATACCATAGCACGGTCTGATTCCATTTCTGTTTTCAGTCAGCTTGCACTCACAATCCGCTTAGACTAAAATATACAGTTGTTGTTTTTTTTATTTGGTTATTTCTTAGTAACTATAATGTTCAGGTTACTGCCCCCTCTGGGTTGGAGATCATACCCTCTTACGCTGGTGTAGATTGTAAGTCTAACTCAGCACTCAACTTTGTTGTGCATTCGAGTGCTACTTTTTTAGAGAGACATTCAGAGACTTGATGTTATAGCTTGTTTCTGATGTTGCTTTATCATGTTTGGGCCTGTTATACTAAAGTTAGTGTGTCCTTAGTCAAATTTGATGTTACGTTGAGTTATTATTTTTTACCTTAAAGAGCACAAATTATTCAAAATTCCTTTTCTAAAGGTTTTCTGGCAGTCATAAGTGTCCTTTGAATTAACATGTAATGTAATGTAATATAAATCTATGAACTTCTCTATGTAGCTGACAAGTATTTTCTAAAACTTCCTCTATTATGGTTTAGTGCAGTCATCTCCTCATCGCTTTTCACTGGTTCAAGTTTTAGAATTTGTCACTGGTTTATAAAGCTTTAAAAGGTGTGACTTCATCATATTTCTCAGAGCTGCCACCAATATACTCCAGTTAAAGCTCTGAAGTCTTTAATCCAGCTTCATAATCCTGGCACAAATCTAGAGATGGCAGAGCCTCTTCTGTGACTGCTTCTGAACTGTGAAAGAGTCTGCCCCTAACTTCTGATCTCTCGGATGCTCTCAGGTTTTAAGTCCCTACTTAGGACCCAATAGATGTTTATTTTTACACTTTGTTGTGATTCTTTTGTACTTTATGTTATTTATTTATTTTTTAATTTGGTTCATCAGTACTTAGGGCATCTGGGGTTGTTGTGAATGTAACATTTAAATAAACTTTACCTTGACCTTGATCATTTTAAAAATTGAAGATATAAAGGTACAATTTGACATCTCTGCAAACATATTATCTAAAAGTTTAATTTAGTGTCAGATTTGGTGAGTGCCACACCATTTGTGAAGTATATGACATGGGGAGCAAATGCTGATGCAACATACAAGAGTGTGAGCATTAGGTGGAGGGATCGCAGTAAAAACAATGTCAGCAAGCTTTGATTTGAAGACCTAGATTGAGTTTAATTTGAATTCATTGTTTTTCTGGTCACTTAGTTTCACCAGGGACACTATAAAAGTCAATAACCCAATTAACTTAAAACTGCTTAGATCAGCGCTTTAGCTGAATGAGGAGATTTGCTTTTTGCCTTTAATATAGAGTTCTTTTTTTCTTTTTTTTTACTTTCACTGCTCTCAGTTTTAGAGAACATTGGCCCAAGTAGATATAAAACTGTACTCCTGAGTGTTGCTGTGTAACATTGCCAGACTTAGCTGTAAAGCGATCACTGCTGCAGAGCGCAGCTTTACAAGGAATGAAAGGTTTGTGAGCCAGAATGGAGTTGGGTGCAGGTTTTTATCTTAAAGCACACATGGAGGAAAAGACAGCATCAACAGTCTGAGTCTTAAGTCTGCCACAGAGCTTCTTGATAATCATGTTGCTGCATTAACCACAAGGACAAAAGCATATCCTTCTCTCACACAAGAGATGTTATACACACAAACATAAATATATCTTCCAGCCATCTAAGGCATGCAAACATAAACAATACACACTAATATATGTTTACTTATCTTTCAATTAAATTTTACTTTCTGTATGTGGTGAATCTTCTTTTTTAAAATGAATATGCTGCAAATATTAATGTAGAATCCCAAATCAGAAAAAGTTGGTAAAGACAGAAAGGAAATGCCTTTTTTTGGCTCCAAATTGTCCACAGTCTCGTAAAAGGTGGAGATAAGAACTGTAGGCCCTTGTCTTCCTCAGCAGAAAGTGGCTTTGCATCGTCTTGGTGAAAATACAGAGATGTTTTTGGAAAATTTAAAATACACTTTTTAGGGAAACTAAGGGATATTCAGCTTTTTTTTTAATGATGGAGTTTACCTTCAGTGCACTATAAGCTTTACAGGTGAGTTTGATTTGACCTTCTCTAAATTTTTTAATGCGTAACTGTTCAATGTTTAGATATCCCATTTTTTTTCTTTGATTTGAAGCATACAGCATATATTTTTCCCCCAGGAAAGTCCTAAAATACTTACCCGACCGTACTGTATGCATTTCCAAAGTGTAAAGAGCCATCTATGCTTCCCAAAAATATTGACTCACTGTCCCCCTTCAAAATAACTTTTTCTTCTTTTTAACCTTTTCTAACTATTGACCATTTTTTTAAATTTAATACTGTAATAATCTGTTGTAGTGATGAGCTCTGATCCCAGTCATTTATTTTTAATGACCTAAATATAACCAAAAACGAGCTAATATTGAGGCTAAACCAGTCTTTGTATGGTGAACTATCCAGGCACCTTTGTTTTTAATTCTAGACTTGGCACCATGTTTTTCTGTCATGCTTAAAGCAGCTATGAACGAAGAAAGATTATTTTTTTGTGTGCTGATTGTTAATGAATTCACATTTCTTTCACGTTTACTATTACCTCTAAAGGACACACACACTAAAGAAAAAGGCAACTTATGCATATTTTAACATGAGCTGCGATGAAGAGTTATCCTTTCCCATGTGTCTAGACAACAGGAGGCTGGGAAGTATTGACAATACCCTATAGATTTATCTGAGTCGGATACAGATGAGACAGGAGAAAACAATAACGTAAAGGGTGCTGCACAAATGTTGTCACCAATTTTTTTATATCGATGGCTGTTGTTCTGATGTCAAAACTCTAGATATAAAAACAAAAGTGAGAACTGAGTAAAATGGTATAAACACACACAAGGAAAATCCATTGAAACTGTAAATGTCAGCAGTGACCAGAAAATTAGCTGCTGTTTTACTGCCATTAGACATGGCCTCATTCAGATTGTACCTAGACTCTGTAGTAGGGAGCTGGGCATGTAAAGTCTGCATAATCTCCTGTATTGGGGAGAAAATACCTTCTAAATTTTGGGACTGCAGAACTCGTATGGAGAAACAGAGATATTTTGACCTGGCTAAATTGTTCCATAAAGCTTAGCTGGGTTACAAGATCAATTTAGCAAGAGATGAAAAAGAAGAAAAAATAAATAAAATAGGTAAACAGAGTGTTGACCATCAACAAAATCCCTGGGTTGTAAGACGCCTTTATTCTAGCATGTTTTGGAGCCATGCTCCATGACTGCTGTCACAAGTGATTTATGATTCTTTTTGGCTCAGCACATCACTATCAATCACTGTCAACACAATTATTGGCCATTGCTTTTGCATTGCCTGTGACCTTTTCTCTTTCAGGTCAAATTTATGTTTGTTTTTGCTTTGGTACTCTTAATAGTTCAGTGCTTTTGAAGTGCTCTGGTAATGTATCACAAAAAAGCAGCATCCATTCAAAAAAGCAATATGTTTAATTTGCACACACAGTGTTTAGAAAGACTCGATACTACCCTGTTGTTGCTCCTGCTGTCTGGAGGTGGCAAGGCTTTTGTGAAATGCCTCACTGTTGACAAGTATTATGACCGTGAGCAGTATTGAAAACCCAAGTAGACAGATTTAATTCAGCACAGTGATGACTCACAGGCCCAGTGAAGTGAATTCTGGTACCATGCCTTTGAAACAGTTCAAAGATGCAGAAAATCTACAGCATGGCCTCCATGAATCCATTATTGTCAAGAGGACTCTGGCTACGCACTGATCTTTACTTTGTGTTAAAAAGTCAAAAACACAAGACTAAAGAATAGATCCAGAGGCCCAGAAATGACAATAAACCTGGTCATGGGTTCAACATTTAAAGGCATATATGATATTTGATGCCCTATTGGTTCAAATTAAATAATTGGAAATCAGCCTACAAACAACTATTCATCTATGATAATGTTTTTTTTTTAAGGAGTAATTTAACCTTACCCCAGCTTTTGATCTGCAGATCAATATTGGATTATAAGAGGTCTAGCAGAATCGGTGGTCACACGCACAAACACACACACATATGCAGCATGTGATAATGTTGAACAAAGAACCAGGAAGAGATGAATGAGCAGACAGAGCTGGAATCATAAAGCTGAGACTGCAGATAGTTGGTCTTTTTGCATTTCCTTTCCTCAAACTGACCTTTTCAGGAGTTCCTTTCTGCATAGATAATTTTATCCAGGATCAAACACACACGTTCTGAGCCTATTAATGTATGCATGTAATCATCTGGGGAATTCCTTATGCCTTAGTGACTTCATGCAATATATATGATCTGGGCATTGTGTTATTAAAGCAATGAACAACTGCTGATCAGTTGAGTCAGTCAGAAGTTGTGTCAGACATGTTGGATAGCCAACTGCTGGGCATAACTTCTGCTAAAAATGTAAGTCTTTTTAAGCTTTTCATCCAATTTTACTCTCTTGTAGTTGGTTTTTTGGGGATTGGGCAAAGGGTTCTTTAAGTTGCAGCACAATATGTTGACATGGATATTGTTTAGATATAAACATGATAAACTGAGTAAAGAATGGATGGATGCATATGCTAACAAATGGTAATTGGTACAATAGTCACGCCATCTTGGTATGTAGTAGATGAAAGTTTAGGGGTCATCATAGTCACTCTATCTTGAAAGGAGCAGGAATCTGTGCATTACATTTCACTGACAACCAGTGTTGGGAGTAACGCGTTACAGTAACGAAGTAAAGTAGTGCGATACACTTAAAATATTGGTAACAAAAGTACGGTAAGTACAGGTAAAGTTACTAATGACTTATTGTTGGCTGCAGATAATAACATGGTATCAGTGTTGGTTTTGTTGGACTTAAGTGCTG
>JBAMHW010000007.1:28932969-28946200 GCA_037177495.1 Rhadinocentrus ornatus | reverse complement strand
TTCTTTCCCATTCTGACGCTCAGATTAAATTTCAGCAACTCATCTTGGCCATAAAAAGTGATCAGTGAGTGCATAACTACTCCCAGTTTGAGTAATTCATATGTGAAAAATAGCTGAAATACCTCTTTCAAAATATAGTTTGATTATATTTTCTATGATATATTCAATTAGACTAATGACCAAAAGTAAAAGTCATCACAAAAAAACAACAACTATCAAAACAAAATATGGTATGAAGGAATAACCAATCACCACTATCTCCCTGTGAAATGTCTAATTTAAAGAGAGGAAGCAAAGGCAAAGCATCTAAAAATGAAGCTAGTATCCTGCTTTTTGTTTTAATATAAGATGCTCCAATATAAAATCGATTGATGATCATCAACTGTTGCATCAGTTTGGACACTGAAACTCCTCATGAAAACTAGTGCATTGTTCAAAAGGAAAATATTTTATGATGGACTTGAAGCTGAATTTTCTGTTTCAGAGGAGCCACAACAAATCTTTGCTGGTGCCAACAGTAATGATACAATGATACTTGAAAAGAAAAGCAACCAGAATCATCCAAGAAAACTGCAGTCAGTTGCAGGTCATGCCGTACTACTGCAATCGTAACCAAAAGAAGCAAGACTTGCTGTCATCTTTTAGTGGGAATACCAAATATAAAGCCACTTAGCTTATTATATTAGTATTAGGTCTGAAAAATAACAATTTAAAAAAATCAAGCATAATCATAATTAAATCAGCCAGTATAGTTATTTACAGTGTCTGTGCTGTTGTTTCTTGCACAGCCCTGTGGTTTCCTGTCTACTCTAAAAAACAGCATTGTGGAAATAGATCCAGAATATCCAGTCATCTCCCCTTTTTACTACTCCAAGTATAAAATTTCCCATCATTGAAATAACAAATCTTCCCCCATTCCACAAACACGCGCTCTATTTCATCAGAGTTACTGTAACAGTAGCTTTCATGTCAGCTACTGTGGGACCATGAAGGGACGATTTTCTGCCTCATGTGTTTGTTTAAGTGTTTTAGGGTTGACTGGGGACTCTATGCTTATTGCCCCTGAGTATCACTCTTTTTTTAGGATCTCTCCTAGAGGTTGTAATGCACTATTGATTTGTTTAGCTAATACATTCCCTCCTGCCTCTCATCATTCTTATCTTAAGATGCTGCTGTGTGCTTGCTCAGCTGGTTGTGAAGCCACAACTTGGAGCAAGGGAAAACCTTTCTCAACACATCGAGAAATAAAAGAAAATTTGAATTCAGGTTGATGAACTGCTCTCTGTGAATTCTAGCAGCTGTGAAATAAATTAAAAAGAAACGTTTAAACACCTCACAGTGTTGACATTTGCTCTGAAGGAAATAATATATCTTAGTCCTGTCGTCTCCAGTGAGCAACAGTCTTTGTTGAAGAAAAGCAGCTCACCTATCCCTTTTGTTATTTTAGAAAATCCTTGACATGAACATAAATCCAGAGCACTCACTGCTGCTAATTCAAACACACCCATTCTATGCTCTCTCCCTGAGGTGATGTGATGTAAAGAAAAGGTCAAGTAAGCAGTAATAGCTCACAAATCTCTGTCTCAAACCTTAAGTGAAACAATTTCAAAGCTGTAACTGGGAGGCGAAGAGTGTGTAAGGGTTTCCTCCACGAGCTCCCGGTATTCTATCAGGCCAGAGTCGGAGGAAGCTAAAGAGAACACAGAGGACAACCCCTGCTTCAACAATAATCTTCTAATATTGACTTAGTGGTAGTGACACACTATTAATCCATTGAGAACTCATGACTATCCATATCTCCATCTACAACTGAATTATACCAATTAGGGGAACAAAGCAATTCTGCCACATCCAAACCACTACAAATGAATTAATATCATTAGGTTACAATGAAGCATGTGAAAATTTATACTGTCAGGGTTGCAATAAAACGAATACTGAGCATCTATGGCTATAATCATATAAGCACTGTTAGAAAGATAAAGCTCTTGATACACGTAGGGTACATTTGTGTTTTTATAATACTTATGTCCTTTTGTCCGAAGATTTTCAGTTGATTACTGCACACACTGTTTTTCTTGAATACAAATGTGCAATTCTTTCTACAAAAAGTCCCCCCTGCCAATGAAACCAAGGTTAAAAAAATTATGCTGGAGCAAAGGGCGGCTCGGCTCACCTGAAAAGCAAATCAGCTCCCATGAAAACAGCTGAGACAATAAGGGGGAGCTCTAAATATAGTCCACTTCTGAGAATATTTTAGATTTTATTTTCTACAAGATTCCTGATTTTTCTTGAAAGAGTAGCATTAATTTGTCGGTGTTTTGTGTTTACTTATTTATTATGTCAGATTTTCCGAACAATGTGGACAGCAGCATCGTTTGTTGTTTGCTGAGTCGCTGGAGTAGCCATTTCATTTTCTTGCTTCATCTAATTGTTAAGGACTTTCTGTGCTTTTTATTGTATTAGCTGCATACAGTAGTAGGAGTATAACAAACAACCACTAACAGTAAATCAAAATCAAAAAAGTACAACCAAGCAAAAGAAAGAGAAAGAGTAACCCTGACTAAATGACTAACTAATATAGCATCTTCATCAGGGCATCAAATACTACCAGCTCATGGGCAGAATCAGTCATATTTTAGAGATAGTCCTTGCCCCCACAGCCAATATGCAGAGAAAAGACAAACAAATTCTATAAAATAATTAGTTTTAAAGATAAATTTTCATGCATAAATTTACATTGTAGACTCTACAATATTAAGTTTACCTAAATTCAATGCACATTTTTCTTCTGTAGATTTTAATTATAGATTTATTGCACTTTTTACATGTTTTTTAGCTAGTTCTCATCTTAAATCTATCACACCATTATTTTGCCTAATAAAATAACAAATATTAAAAGTGCAAACCTACTGATATAAAACAGCTTTATTTTCTCAATATGTATCAATATGTACATGTAGGTCCATCCCTAATTTTTAAAATCCCTCCTACATGTTTATCATTTTTTAATACATTTTTTTAAAAAGTCTAAATTTCTGCTCTCAACAATTTAAAAAAAAAGCTCAATCATATACTGTTTTAGCTTTGTAGCATCATGTTGTGAACTTCCTGTGCAGTCGGGCTCCTATACGTATTAACCTGATAGGATAGTGTGTGTTGTTGCAGAGCCTTCAAGGAGACCTATGTAAGAGTTAGGAGGGTATCGGGAGAGTGCGAGGAAGTAGCCATGAGTGTAAGGTGTGGCCGGTTGACCTTCATTAAAAAACCGCAGTGAGTCATGCCAAGCAGCACGCCATGTGATAGTGCCTGTTTGCTACAAAACACACACGAGGAGAGGGGATGACAAATTGCAAGGAGAAAGGAAGATAAGGATGTTATTAGGGCTGTTAAAAGCAAAAGTTGGAAAGTGAACAAAAGCTAAGAAAAGGAAAGGATATTAAAGACTATCCACATTCCAGTGGAAGAAAGGGTGACAGTGACATGTCTACCATTTGCCTCATTAGCTGGTGATCTAAATGGGTTACTGAAACAATAAGACGTCTTTGGTGTCAAACCATTAAAGCACTTGGCAGAGAGTCTTCGTGAAGGTACCTTGATGTGCACAAAAGGCATAAATGAGAGAACAACCCTACTTATTCGTGCTGTCAGGAAGGTGATAAAAGGAGAGGTGCTTGTGTAACTGTGAGTGCGTATGTGTTTTCTTAGACCCAGGAGATTCCCCTGAAGTAATGAGGGTTGGGTAGAAATCAGTGATTCTTCTGTTTGTCTTTTTTTTTTTTTCTTTTAGCCTGTCCTTTCCACCGGCCTAACATACAGAACGATGGTCTGTGTGCCATATTTTGCCAGACAGATTTGCTCTACCAAGGGAGACATGTTATATAAAAGTCTGCCCTTGATGTTTTTATTATTTTTATTATAATCTTATTTTCTTTAGTTTTGATATGTCTGTGCCGAACCTGACTGGGAGAAAGAAAGGAAGAGAGAAAAAGAGAAAGGACAGAATTGAAATGTGGAAATTGTTTAGGCTGCTTAAATCACATCGATATTCACAAAACCAAAATAAACTACCACAGTACTGCATGATAAATAAGGAAAATAGGATGATGATGATATGAAGAAGTACAACATTACAGTACCGGTAGAGAGACGTCCCAACACACAAACATCAACAACATCTAGTTGGAAGCGGATGGAGAGATGAGGTCGTTTGTGAGCATGCACGTGTGAACGTGCATGTGTGACAATGCAACATAGATGAAATGTGTGCTTGTAAGGGGGCCGTGACCACGCTGCACCGCGAAGCATCAGGAGGAGACAGGGGGGAGCCTGAGGCCCCAAAGGCCTGGCACGTCCACAAAGCAGAGCCCAGGACAGCCGAAGCAGAGAGAGAAGCAGCCCCACTCAGGCCAGAGCAGAGGGGCCCCCAGACTGGAGCCTCCCGGCATGACGGGGCAGGGGCACCGAGCAGCCCAGGGCGACGGTGAGCAGGCCCAGCAGGCACCGGGCGCTGCAGGCACCCCACAGATTCAAGGGCCACCCATCCCCCCCAGCAGAGCCCCGCACAGGAACCCGACGGCTAGGTAGTATGGCATGTAGCCTTTCATGTAAAAGTACAAGCCTATAGGTTAGCTAGCTAGTTAATGATCTTGTCTTCTAAGATCTTACTTTATCAAACATTTAAAAATCACCTAGTCAGATTTCTACCTCAAATAATCATAAATTTGTCTTTAATTTTGGTTTCTGTACCAACACACCTGATGAGTAAAACATAGCCTACCTAAATGAAAATAGTGGAATACTGTTCAGGATGCTGCTTAGTTACAACGTACCTAGGGGCTATTGAGATATTCATTAAAAAGTGCCTAGATAGTTGTGGGTTCCAGATGCAGTACTGCAGCTTTACCTGCAGATGTATATGTAGAGCCAAGATAAAATTTACAGCTAATTGTTTGCAAATTATGTTTAACTTAAAGTTTGATCTGCTTTAAAATAAAAGTATGTGATTACAAAAAAATATAAATAAGATCACTTATGTGATGCCACATGTGCTTATCACTCTCATTGTCATTATTTGTGTCCCTTACAGCATCGTTATGAGTCAGTCTACAGGGATGATGGAGAACAGCAACTCTATGCAGGTACATGCAATATCAAGCACTTCTTTTTACATTTATGCGTTGTTGTACCTTCTGTGTTTTATGTTGCATCTTTAAGTTCTGTATTAGATAAATGTTTTTATTTATATTTTTTTTTTTTATACAAATGATTCAACTGAGTTGTTGTTAACTTTGATTCCTGGTGCTAGAAGCAGTGAATGCAGCAACAAGAACACTGGATTCAGTGAAGAGGAGAGAGACAGCAGCAATTAGGACTGTGCAAGAGGTGAAGAAGACACTGGAGGCAGCAATGAGGAAGAGAACATGGAATTGATTAAATTAGACATTCAGTTTGAAGAGACAGAGGATGGAAGTAGTAGAGCCTACAGCCCTGAGATAAATGTATATTAATATGCAATGTCCCAAATAAGACAAAAACAAAAAATCTTAAACTGTAGAAACAACCATTGTTCCCAATCCTGCTCTAAAAGCTTGGAAAAAATGGGATTTACATGCTCTCTTTTTTGTAATGAAGTTTCACCTTTCACAATCAAAGACTAAAATGTTGCAAAAAACAACTGAAAATGTTTCAGGGCGCTGCTCAGTTTACTCCGGAAAATGGACAAGATAATGGATATGACGGAGATGTTGGCTCTGAAACTGGATAAACTGATTGAAGCCATGGAGAACATAAGGGGCCAATTGGCTGCGGGAGCAATAACAGCAGCAACTGTGAACCACGGACTTCACAGCATATTCCTAAGGCCTTCTCTGTAAGTTATTCACTAAGTCTTTTTTTGTTGTGATCATAGATTTGTTTAAAACATCTTCATACACTGTTACTAAAAGTGTTAAAAGCTATTAAAGGTTTAAAATCATGCAAACTAACAGAGTAAAATGTAGAAAATTGCTCCTTGACAAGCACATGCATTGTTACTGCAGTATCACACCAGCAGACACTAAACACAATTAAAATAAATCAGTAAATATATATTCTGATGGCTGCTGGCTTGAATGACTTCCAGCTAAATTCAGTTCTTCACTGGCAAGGTATCAGTCTGATTCCCTTAGATAAAATATGTCTACAACCACACAGATGCAAGCAAAAACAATTTACTTAGACAGAAATTATAAACCACTGTAACGAGGTGTAGATTTATTCATTGACCGTCCTTCTTCACATAAAGTTTCAATTATTTTTTTCTCTTTCATGATCTAACTTTTCTCTTTGATATCGGTTGTTTTAGTAGGAGGTAAAGAGGATCCACAGGAGTCTGGAGGATGGACACAAATACAGAGGAAATGAAAGGTGAGACATCTATAACCATTTAATAGTCTGTCATCTGACTTCAAGATTGAAACAATAAATTTTCTACGCAGATGGCACAACAGCATCACCTTCAGTGGTTATTTATTCATCAGATCATAGACCATTTTCTTATGATGCTTTAGTCCATCTTAAATTGACTCAGATCCAAAATTAATGGCACTTTTCTGACTAGTCAGTTATAACTTACCAACATTTTTCAGAGCAGCTTTATGTCTAATGTTGCTCGATATTGTGATTTCTGAAATGTAATGTGCAGGTTCATGTCTGAGCACAACTCCACTGTCACACACTCTCGCAGAAAATTACAGATGAGAAGGAATATGACTCCTCTTTGATGAGAAGTAAATTTCGACTGTAAAATTGGTTTAAAGATACTTATAAATAGAATATTTATCTCTCCAAAGAAAGTTTGACAAATGGTTGAAAAGGTCTTTCACATACTGACGGGTCACTTTTTGTGTTCATAGAAGCCTGCAGCAGATACTTTCAATACCTAAAGAGGGAATCAAAGTTGTCAGAAGGCAACAAAATGGAGGAGGATTGGAGGGCCAAAGCTCTCAACGCCCGAAGGCCTAGGGTAAGTTGAATCACTGATGGATTTAGATTTTTTAAGATCCTTAGAATGCAACAGAGACTTCTTATGTGCTCTTATGTATTATTAGTGTTGTAGTCTGCAGTGTTATCTCTGGATACTATATTTGAAATGTGTTTTAGTAAAAGTTTTAATGTTTTCAGACATATAACTGTGAGTCACTATTGAGAGTAATGTCTAACAAATGTTTTCTGTTTTCTGTTTAAGCTTTTAATTTTGCGGCAATCTGTCGCTCGCAATCTGTTGCTCGCTCCATAACTAATGAGGAGTACAGATAGGTTGGAGGGGCGCCTGCATGCCTTATGAGCGACGAGGAGACAGAACCTGAAGACAAGGAAACATGGAAAGTGTTTCCACCTGAAAGGAGGGCAACGAGACTCACAGACATTTTAGAAAGGAACCAGCGCCAACTTGCTACACAAGAAGTCCTGCAGGATGGTTCCCAGTGGTGTACACAGCAAGAGGCAGCCTCCAACAGGCATCAAATACATTTGTTTGCAATGAAACTATAAATTGTGTGTTTTAATAAAAAATAATAATACAAAAATGTTTTTATTTTTTTTCTTGTCTGATATATTTTTATTTATCTGTGCATTTATAACTAATGGTTTCTGTTTTGTCTCTTTAAGCTTTTAAATTTGCTGATCTAAAACGGTCATGTGGTATTTGTCCAGCTAGTATTTGTACATCATGATGATGGTACAGAAACCAAAATTAAAGACTGTCACATTTATGATTGTGAGGTAGAAATCTGAATGGGTGGTTGTTTGATGAAGTAAGATCTTAGAAGATAAGATCAATTAACTAGGTTAGTTTTTTTTACATGAAAGGCTACTTGCCATACTATATAACTAATGAAAAGAACTAGTAAATCAGATGTCGGGTTCCCACATTGCATAAATGAAAAACCCACAAATATCCAGCAGGGCATCTGTCATGTATGTCAATGTATTTCCCTGTAATCTAAACATGATTCGCCACAGTTATGGCCAGTATGCAGAGATCTAAAGTAGGATCTGTGGGGATCAATACAGATTTTAGGATTTTCCAGGATTCATTAAGGTCCGTTTACGGGGATATCTGAAAACAGAATCCATGAGGTACGCGGTGCAGAATTTTCTGTATATTGTCTGGATATGAGATGTATACAAATATATCACTGCATCGGATAGTACCATATCTTTGTACTTTTAGTCCAGTGTTTGTGCTAACATTCTGAGATTTCTCAAATCGTACAGACATTAAATAAGAGGACAATTTCATAGTTAAATCACCAAATTCCAAAGTTAATAGATAACAAAAAGTATAGCTCATTTCAAGAGAGGCTGGATGTTTACACCAGAAATCATCACAATTAATCTAATAACTAAATATTTCAAGTGGTCCATCCACGTTGTTCAACATACCATGAAAAATGTTTTTAAAAAATCTGTCTAATTCTGCAAACTTGAATATTAGATTCAGGTGTATACAACCTGCTATACATATATAAAATGTAAGCTGAAAACATTGACAGTTGATCAGGAGGATCTAAAAATAACTGCCATCTTTGATGTCATCCACATCTTGCCAGCATGGCTTGAAAGCCTTAATTCGAGTTTATTGCTTACTGCCATCTTCACCTTTAATAAGGCAAGAAAAGTCTAATTTAGGCAGATTTGTGGGTGTCTGGGTGGAACTAAGTATAAACCATCAGTATTGTGTCTGGGAGACAAGAATTTTTTTCCACCTCTCTTTTACTCTGCGGTGTGAGTTGTCTCCTCCCTGGAGGTTATTGGAACAATAACACAAGCATGAATTGGAATGACTTTATATTGAAATCGGATTAAATAGGATTGTAACTGGAACTGGACTTAATTTGACCTGTTCATTCCCTGTTTGAAGTGCATGAGAGCAGCAAGCAGATGCATGTTGTGAAATGGTGATATGTAAAGAATATTAAACCAGTTATCTTATAAAGCATTTAATCCATTGTTGCACCTACTTTTTCTGTAACTAATCCAGGTGTCTAAGGAAACAAAGTTGAAAATGTTTATTGTAATTTGGTGATCTATATTATTTCTTAAACTGCTCTGATGCTCTGCCACATTTTGCTGAATACCTATACTGAACACCTGAGGAGCCTTTATTAGTTTTTACCTGTTACAGTATGGTCATTTACATTTATGATACAGCCAGGAAAGCTGATCTTGGGTACATATAACTTATAACACATCTCAAAAAGCTAAAATTCAAATGTTGCACAAAGTTTCTTGCAAGTGTTTTGACACACTTGGTAGTGTCCGTGCTCATGTTGAGGCAGTAGCAACCCTAGCAGCATCAGAGGTTTGAAGTTTGACTATGAATGAAAACTACAAAGTAAGTAAGTGCCTGTGGACTTGTATGCACATACATGGGGGCGTAGATTAATCAAAGAAACATATGTCAAAACTGTCCCAGAGCCCCTGCCAACACTTTATATCTGATGGAGGCCTGCCCACAGCCTTGGCTTGCCTGCAGCCTCTTCGCCAGCTGATAGAAATCTGATCAGAACCTTTGAGCAGAGAAACAAAAAGATGTCTTCCACTGATTATGGATATAACTTTTTTTTTTCAAAGCCAATTCTCATCTGACTAAGCTAGATTCCTTTGGGCAATAACCCTGGAAAGGCAATCTGATTTTTTTATTATTATTACTTTGAAAGGCATTTCCTTTGGGGCCTCACACGATGAACAATACAGCACTCTAACACAGTCCAAATGGTGTGGCATTCTGACAAACTGCTCTGAAAACAATGCACACACAAAGCAATACACTGTCGTTTTCCCTCTTCACTTTAAGAACCGTGCCAAGTATTTCTTTCCATTAAGAAATTATGTACCATCTGCCTGCTATACATGACATTAAGATTGCCTGTCGTATTATGCATAATTAATCAGAAATTGTACTTTTACCAAGATATCACAGCATGAAAAATGTAATATTATGCAAATATAGTTTAGAATTGTTGTGAGGGCCAGGTTTGCTGTGGATCCCAGAACTGATTTGTATACAGGGGGAAATGTTTGAGGAGAAGAGCAATATTGCCCAAAAGTAGACAGGGTGTTATCTGGCGATGTATCACTGCACTATGTCCAAAACTGTTATTTTTTAAGAAATGAATAAAACTGTATGGTTCTTGTAATAATTGGACATAATGTCATCAAACTTGGTATCGTGTTTTACATCATATACCTTTGGTTAATTATTTGTAAAACTACAGACAGTCATAAAGGGTGACTAATAGTACTGATTTATGAAGGAAAAAAAAATCATTTATTTTGGACATAGGAGGTTTGTGCCTGACAGCAACGACGTGAAACAATTTTATCAATTATGCCCTGGAAGATGACAGTGAAGCAAATCAGCATTAACAAATGTGGAAACCACGAGGGGCAGTGATTTGTTCTTCACGCAACCAAGAAAATTGCCCAAACAAAGACAATGCAGTTCAATCAACTAGTCATCATGTCTAAACTGACACGTCATTATATTGACTCGCATTCATAAAAGAGCCAGACACTTCTTGTATACAAATGGTTCAGAACTATGGAGTTATAACGATGACAACTTCTATTGGTACGGAAAGTAAATCTATATATAGTTTAATCTATATTTAGAAAATTGTTATTAAATTACAACTTTAAAAAATGAAATTAATTGAAAAATGTATTAATCCAAGAGGTCTATTATGAAATTTTGCATCTAAAGACAGTAATTAATTATTTGACTCTGCACAAAAAGAAAAGAAGAAAAAAAAAGAATGTAATCTATCCTTGGCTTAAAAAGTCACGGCATCACTAATAAATTTCTATATGTTAAATGTTATTACAGACACCATTGATTGGAAGGCAGTTTATGGAGAGAATGCTCTGAAGGCTTCATGAAGTTACTCAGCGACAGCCAGTGGATTTGGACTACTTACACTCCGTTATAAGTCACGAAATGGAACTTGTACACTCTTTTGCTCATGTTGTTACACTGCCACAAGATGTTGTTCATGCCTTGTTTGACCTTTTGAGACTAATTAATTTGCATAAGGCAGGGAAACATGCCGTTTCCTCTCTTGTGGAGGTTATCCACACTGTTAGTGGGCAGTGTAAACTTGTCATATCAAAAGGCAATCTGCAAACCCTCATGAGCATGAAACTGTCAATCCCCTGTATGGCTAAGCTCTTGGGTGTCTGCAAAAGAACAGTTTTTCGAAGAACGCAAGAATATGGACTCTCAGAAAAAGCATCGAATAGCAGTCTTACAGATAAGGAGCTGGATGATCTTGTTTGTTCAGTTAAATCGAGATCGCCACATATAGGCTATAGAATGATGATGGGGCAACTGCAAGCAATGGGACACTTTTTCAGAAGGGACCAGGTTTTATTATCTATGCACAGGGTGGATTCTTCAGGGATCTTGGAAAGAATGGCACTTTTAGGCCGTGCTGCTAGAAGAGTATCCTCTGTCAAAGGTTCCCACTTACTGGTCCATGTGGATACAAACCACACACTTATCAGGTATGCTTCTGTACACAGTGAGCCTTTACATTTGTTAGAAGTAGTAAATTCTGTTTGTAGGGATGCACTGACACCACATTCATTCAAACCAAGTACAAGTACTTACATTTGAATACTTGCCAATACAGAGTACCAATAATAGTACTAATAAATCCTGTTACAGTTCACTGGTAAGGGGTGTAGAGATCAAATTGTGTGTCAAATGGGTCATCCTGCGGCCATCGTCTAAATGTAAAGGTTGAAAACTGTCTAAACCTGCACTGCTGTCCTGTCAGATCCAAAGTTATAAATGTCTGCAACTTGGTTGGCTGGAATTTCAGTCTGACAAGCAACAAGCAAGATAAAGACCTTCTCTGTAGATCAAGCTCGGGAGATGGTAATGCAGTCTGGACCTTCCAGGAATCTGTAGGATTCTTCATCTGAAACACAGTCAGAAGAATCATCTGATGAAGAGTTTGCATTGGAGTCTGAAACACCTGCTACCTTTTCTGATCCTGAGGGCAGAGAAGACACTGAAGATCCTGTGAGGCCTGTAAGTAAATGGATTTTAAAAAATGGGGAAATCTGGCTCCTCTCTAACAATGAGATGTCCCACTTTGTCCCAGCTGCCAGAGGTTTGGTTCCAGGGCCCACACATTATGCCACTACTCAGATTTACAACGTTTAATCCTCATTTGATTTATTCTTCACTGAAGAAATCATTGACACCATTGTCAATATGACAAACCTAAATGGAAAACGCTTTGTGGTTAAATGGAATGATGTTGATGTCACAGATGTGCGAGCATATATAGGTCTCCTCATTTTGGTTTTCGATTCCCCCTATCGACTTGTACACACCAGCCAAGTTTAAGAAGTTTAAACTGCTTGCAGTATGCAAATTATATGCAGATTATTTGAAAGCAGCACACATGGAAGCCCCTCAAACTGGCCCCCTCCACGCAAAAACAGTGACAGAGAGAGAAAATCACATCATCCATCCATCTATCCATTTTCTGCTGCTTATCCAGAGTCGGTTCGCGGTGGGCAACTGCCCGGCCCTCTCCCGGCCACATTCACCAGCTCATCCGGGGGAATCCCGAGGCGTTCCAAGGCCAGCCGAGAGATGTAGTCTGTCCAGCGTGTCCTGAGTCTTCCCCGGGACCTCTTTCCGGTGGGACGTGCCCGGAACACCTCACCAGGGAGGCGTCCAGGAGGCATCCTGACCAGATGCCCGAGCCACCTCATCTGGCTCCTCTCGATGCGGAGGAGCAACGACTCTACTCTAAACCCCTCCCGGATCACCAAGCTCCTCACCCTATCTCTAAGGGAGAGCCTGTCCACCCTGCGGAGAAAACTCATTTCGGTCGCTTGTATTCGCAATCTTGTTCTTTCGGTCACTACCCACAGCTCGTGAACATAGGTGAGGGTAGGAACGTAGATCGACCGGTAAATCAAAAGCTTTGCCTTTTGGCTCAGCTCTTTCTTTCCTACGACAGACTGATGCAGCATCCGCATCACTGCAAACGTGGCACCGATCTGCCCGTCGATCTCCCGCTCCATCCTTTCCTCACTCGTGAACAAAACCCTGAGATACGTGAACTCCTCCACTTGGAGCAGGACCTTATTGCAGACCCGGAGAGAGCACTCCACCCTTTTCCGGCTGAGGACCATGGTCTCAGATTTGGAGGTACTGATTCTC
>JBAMHW010000007.1:28898844-28923434 GCA_037177495.1 Rhadinocentrus ornatus | reverse complement strand
GACAAACCCTCCTCTCCAGCACCCCTAAATAGACCTTCCCAGGGAGGCTGAGGAGTGTGATCCCCCTGTAGTTGGAGTACACCCTCCGGTCACCCTTTTTGAAGAGGGGGACCACCACCCCAGTCTGCCAGTCCAGGGGAACTGTCCCCGATGTCCACGCGATGCTCCAGAGGCGTGTCAGCCAAAACAGCCATACAGCATCCAGAGCCTTAAGGATCTCCGGGCGGACCTCATCCACCCCTGGGGCCGACCTCATCCACCCTCGGGGCCCTGCCACTGAGGAGCTTTTTAACCACCTCAGCAACCTCAGCCCCAGAGATGGGAGAGCCAGCACCATCTACCCCAGACTCTGCTTCCTCATTGGAAGACGTGTTGGTGGGATTGAGAAGGTCTTCGAAGTATTCTCTCCACCGCCTCACAACGTCCCGAGTCGAGGTCAGCAGCCTCTTTTAAAGAACAATCTGAAAGATCATCCACAGAAACAGTTTAGAAAAGGGCAGTAAATTTCAATATATACTTAGTTCATGTTTTGGTATACAATCTGTTTGTTCTCACCTTCTGCTGTTTAACCAATTAGACAAAGTTAGTTAATAAATTAAGCTCTTGCTGAAACTATTAAGGAAAAATCAGAAGCCATTTTCCCACAGCTAATATGTCTTGCTCCGTCATAAAACAGTGTTTTTTTCTTTTTGAAAATAAAATGCAACAATGCAGTTTGTGTCTGATATAAGGCAACTCATTTTTTATATGTAGTCTGAAGTTGCTTTTTAAAAAAAAGTTTATGTAAACAGCTATACTTGAAATAAAATCCTCAATTTAATATAAAACATTAACCTTACTTTATTATTCTATTTCATTTATACAAAAAAAAGAATCAGAGGCTGTGTGAATAAGCATTAAATCCAGTCAACTGACATGAACTGAATATCTAATCAATTTGTCTTTTCTATACAGCCAAAGTAGCTATTTTAGTTTGTCTCATTTCTTGAAGTATTGCTTTCAGCTAGGGGAAACTACTCATTTTATCACCATACATAATGCAGCCTAAACCCCCAGCTTATTACAACACCATGTACATAGTTTATTTGCTTCAAATGTAGGAAATGTGCCAACTGTGCATACCGTATTCAGCATTATTCGTTTTCTGCCAGACCATCACATGGTGCGGCACACCTCATTTCAAACCTGATCTCTTTTCTTTTCTATTAAGCCTCATGCTGAATATCTTTTGCAGTTTTACCCCAGCAGAGGTTCAAACCAGCTAATCTGAGATAAAAACACTGCAAGCCATTCATTATTCAGCAACAAAATGTGGCCAGAACAGAAACTGATATAAAATCTGTGCTCACAGGCTGCAAGTTATAAATCTGAGTGTGTTGAAAAGCTGCCTGTAAGAACATAGACACTGCTCTTTTTTGTCCCATGTGTCTGACATCTGACAAGACTTGTAATAAACATCAGGTAATGACCACTCTACATGTACACATTGGAGTTTTATCTCCTCTTGGACAACATTTTTTTTTCTGTAAATAATAGCATGTGTTTTCTAGCAATATACAGAAAAATAAGTCAGACAGCTTTCTGATTGGAATAGTTTCAGAATTGCTGTCACAGTCCTATGTGACCTGGGAACTCATTTATAAAACTATGCGTAGCAATAATGACTACAGGTGGTGTATGTAGGGAAAAAAGGAATTTAGTCCTTTGTTTGATTTTATAAAATAAATATGTACAGACACAACTGAGGCTGGTACCAGTTTATCTAGTGTTAAACAATATTTCTTTTTAGTTCCTGGTTGTACCAGCTGGGTGGGCGGTGCTGCAGCTGTGGTTGGAGAGGGTGAGGCCGGAGACCTCACACAGCAGCCATGTCCTCAGAGGAAGTCCTGCAAGTGTACAGGGACAAAATTGTTTTTGTATGCAGCACTGCATATTTAAGTATATGTAAATCCTGTTTTAACCATTCTATGTCCAAATTTAACCATAGGAATCCGCCCACTGTGCTTTGTTTTTTGATTGAACGACGTTACACACGAGGGTGGGGACGCAGCGCCAGCTGAGAAGCTGGAACATAAAATCACGGGATGAGAAATTATTAAGAGTGGAAAATTATTCCACTCGGCCCACAGCTCGCCAACTGGCATTGTGTTGTGACGCTGGTATGTGAATAACCTTGTGGTTTGTGAGCATTTAGAGAATTCCCTTTAATTGTGTGCACGGTTGTGCTTTTTGGTTTGATTAATTTAAAAGAGACGCTCTCATCTTTTGTGAGTAGCCATTTGAGTTTGAGTTTGTATAGAGATTTTTGGTTTATCTTATTAGGAGACCTTTGTTTGATAGTTTTGGTTTGTTTATACAAGAAGCTCTGCTTTGTAAGTTAATGATAATTGTAAGATTTGTTTGTTTAGTATTTGAAATTGTATAAGTAAGAAGAATTGTTTCATTTTGTATTTGACAGTTAATTGTTAATCGTGTATAGTTAAAAGTTACCTCATTGAGGACACCTATTGTTAATTTTGATAATTGTTTACTTTTTCCGGACAAGATATAACCGAATATAGGACACCTTTTGTTATTTATTATTCTTTTGTGGAACCGAGATTTGTAATACATTTATGTTATATATCTTTAAGTTGGTCCGGTTTGTTTTGTTACTGACCCTTATTCCCCTAGATTTAAAAAGGGGTCGTAACAGTCTAACATGTCTGGCATAATGTGGCTGAAGGTTGGCTGGGATGTCACCGACCTATCAGCAGGTTCCCCTTAAAAGGTGCTGGTTGCCAGAAAACCCAGTGTTATCAGCACTTGCACTTGGACTGGAACGGCATGGTTCTTCCTGGTGTGGAAGTACTCATAGAAGTCCAAGGGCACAGCAGAGAGAACAATCAGAACCAGTTCATGAGCAATGCAGTAAGTCTTGCTGGTCCCCAAAAATCCACTCACTCTGGAGTCTCGCGCCATATTGTCCAGCAGTGCCAGACAAAAAACAACACAAACATACATCCTCTTCAGTTTGAGAAAATGATTGCACCTGTCTATAGACATGTTCCAAACATGGGTATTTATTGGAAATTACACTTTGGAGGCATGCACAGTGGTTTAAATCTTTCAGCTCAAAGGCAATTATTCTTTTAAGAACAAGGGACCTCTACAATCATTAACCTGTTAATCATCCAAATATTTGTTTATATAAAAAGTTAGCAGAAAAAGAGAGGCTGACAATCTAAAAATTAAGTCAAGTACCTGAATTCCACTAAACAAAATGAACAAGTTAACTACAAGAGCATGAACAAATTCACAACTAAACTGTTTTTTTGGGGGGGGAAAGGGAAAAAAGCACAATAGATGATATCAAAGGAGCTGCAAGATGTATTCTACTTTTCCTTCTCAGAAAAGATGAATAAAAAAGTTTTTAGGGTAGCTCAAGTAAACAGGTTCAAGGGGACAACTTTTTTCCCCTATAGTGCCCTCAGTGGATGCGAAGAATACACTGACAGACAATCAGATTTCCTCCCACACACATACACACATCAAGTTAGTGCAGACTGCAATGAGCATCTCAGGTGAGAGATAGTCAGCTTTAGTGAGGAGCGATTAGAGATCCCTTTGGTCGCCATGGAGTTACTGATGATTGATGTGATTAATAAAGCCGTTGTCATGGCGCCCTCTATGCCACTGACTGCAGGCCAAAAGACACAGAGGGAGAAACAGAAATTGACAAAGAGAAAGAGAGAGAGAGAGTGTCTAAAGGCACTCATGCATCTAACTGTAATTTATCCTGTTACATCTTTAAGACAATCCTCACTCATCAGAATATTATTATACACACAACATCACCTCCTTGGTGCACTTTAAGAAAAAAAAAAGAAGTCTTTACAACACAGCTGAGCCATGACATTCATGCTGATATCAAGTTCTGCCAATGCAACTAATTTTTTCGCTAATATTTTTTCAAGAAATTAATTTGAGTTTTCTTTGCCTGTGGGAATCTTTCAGTGTACCAATAATTCTTTACATTTTTTTTTTTTTTAATATCACGTAAAATTTTTTTTACTTTGCTTCCACCTTTACGTATTTAAGTTCAAGAAGCAGAATTAAAGATTTAGTTAAAAAAATAAATAATGGGAAAATGAAGAAGAAAAATCCTGCAATTGTTTTTCACTGCTTTCATCTATTCTTAAGCAGTTCCACCCAATTTAAACAGCATTTCCTTTTAAAGTCATATGCTATAAATATTATAAAGGTCATTATCATTTTAGTCATCTTCATACTACTCTTAAGGTTAGCCTATATTTTAGGGTTTGGTTTATAGTATTGTTTTTGGTTTTGTTTTGTTTTATGTAAATGCTAGTATAATTTGGGGTTGGCTTACTGTTCCTTTGTCCATACGGAAGGTAACTTTCTTTTTACTTTCTCAGACCTGAGTTTTAGTTTACTGAATATATAAATTAATATACTGTTTGAGCCAGCACCTGCAGGGGATTTTTGCTTTAATTGTTGTTTAATGGATTAAATAATACAATTGTTTAATCAAGAAGAAATCTAAAAGCATATAGAAAGTCTTACTTGACTGAGCAGGGTGAAATTGAAGTGTTTTTCAATTTGCTTTATGTTCTTTGACATTTCAAAAACAATATGTTATGTCAGCTGCATTTTACACAGCTCCAAAGACCTCATTTTTATTGTTTTAAGTCTTTCATGGCTGAAGGGTGCAAAACTTTGGTTTGATTGACGTGAGTTTGCCTCCATGTCTGAACAGCACAAAGCAGAGGAACATGACGCCATTATGCTTCATAAATGGTAGTGTGCATTGTAATTAAGAAGGAAATCAGCTTGATGTGGGCGCACACCTGGTGGAGCTGAGAAGCTGAGATAATGATGGGATTGTTAAGCTTTGAGCTCAGCTGTCTGTTCATGTATTGCTTCTGTAATTCTAGCATGAACAATCAGAGGAATAAGCCACTCCATTTTGACCCAAGTTGATAGAGCCAAGATAGTTTATTTAAATATATCCGTAACCTGTAAGTTTAATTCTAATCATTGATTAGAATTAGAAGAAATTTTCCTTTCCCATACCTGTGAATATGTTTTGCAATGATACATTAATTTGAAGCCACATTTGAGACGATTTTGTGGCCTGCTGAGTTTGGAAATTAGCAGAACTGTGTCATTTTATTGCTCTAGACAGCTGGTGCATGTGATGTCTCTCACCTATTAACTGAGAACTGAATCAGAGAAAACAATATCCTGTGCAATGAGCAATAACACAGGAAAATGCAAGATGTGGAAATAGCTTTGCACAGTTTGTTAAATCATACGTTGAAAAAAAATCCAACGGCTGTATCATAAGCTCAGATGGCAGTTATAAGAATGCGCTCTGATATTAGAGTTTTTTTTGTATCACCATAGCAACAACAAAGGATAAGAAAAAAAATGTGTGATCTTTTTTATTGTGACACAAACTAAATCAGACATTGCCCTGGGGAAGGACAGGGAGGCCTGAGGTCCACCTGGCTGTGAATGTAGGCCACTGGGTGAGAAGGAGGAATAATCTCAACGCACCCTCATTCTCCCCATGCTAGGAAGTAGTCCTAACCGTTGGCGATTATTGCAGGCATGATAGGCTCTGCTCCTCTGCTCTGACATGTTAATATTATATGAAACTGTTAGAGATGACAATGAGCCTCAGGCAAGAAGGAGACATCGCTTTTTTTTTTCTTCCCTCTGCAAGATTCCCTATTTTGGTTGCCCCTCCATCCTTGCTAGTCACTTTAAATAACTCATGGCCTCATTATCTAAATAGGCAGGGGAAAGCACACAATTGCACATAATTAACTTGATTTTGGTGAATTTAGTTCATATTCTATTTACAAAGAGCTCTGGATTTCACCAGTGATTCCGATTCACAGTCCTGTGTTGATGACGTTTGTCATTTCGATGGTGGATGAGGATGTGTATGGAGTCAGACTTCTTATATGCTTGATTTATAATTTAGTGCACGTAGAGACCTATACATGTAATCTATACCATATGTATACTGCACTGTGTGATTACACCACCAAAAGACTGGTTAGCAGCCAAGGTTTCCTACTGTGTTACCACAAACAAGTCCAAAACATTTGAGCAACAAAAAGTACTTTTTACCAAAATATTTCAACTGCACTGAGTCATTACAAACACTTATAGAGTGATGTAAACAATAATGAAGTAAATTATGTCAGTCAGAATAAAACCAGGTTTAACTTCACTATGAAGCTTTTTTGAGCATCTGAAGAAAAAATGAAAAAAGTTAATCAGACATGTTTCCATTAAGTGATTGCATAATCACAGAGGGTGCTGAAACTTAGCTAATGGTTGTAAGTATTTGTCTAAAGTAGAGCTACATCAATGCAGAGTCAGAACTAATTTATTTTTTAAAAATTTTTTCTGAAAAGACGGAATCGTTTCAAGAAATTATTTTTCCAAGTTGGTGCATTTGGAAAATCATTTTGCCTGGTAATAACATCACATACCCTTAGGCACTCGAAATTATTAGACAACTGGAACGCAGCTTGAGCATAAACTTGTGTGATGTAAACAAACTTATGAAGAGGAATATGTCAGAGAATTAAGCTAAAAAGGAGATATTTGCATGTAGACACCATACCATGGAGTAGCCTCTGCAGAATGAAAACAACACTTTAAACCACCAGTATTAATTGCTGTTTGTGGAGTTTGCAAATGTGGGTTAAGGGATGTGGGTTGTAAAACATGGGGGGGGGAGACAAATTTTTAAAATGTAAGATTTAATCACATAGGTACTCAATTTTAAAAATGAGCATTTGTTTGAATGCTGGTTCAATTTGGATAAAATGTCCAAACAAAACAACTAAATATACATCTAAATCCGTGTGCATGTGGACATTGCTGGGAACCAAAAGTCAAACAGGAAAAAGCAACAGCAGCTACTTGTGGACATCCATGGGAGGAAAATAGAGAGAGCTCTTACTTAGGAAAGACATCGCTATCTGGAAACATCTGGAATATTATGCTCTATCTGGGAAGATGCCTCTCAGGCTGGAAACAGCTGCTGAGTGTTGTCATTTTATTCTTTGCCAGGTCAGAAACCACTTTAATAAATGTTTTGTCATGTTTTATTTTTTTTATTTATTTTTTTATTTTAATATTTCCATTCCCTTCCATTGGTAGAATAATGGTCATTACATCAGCATTATGAGAAAGCAACAATACAAATGCCCCTTAAACCTATTACATGTGTGATTTTATTTATTTTGGTATTTACTTTGTACCATGCAAAGCAACATGTTTACAGGATGTGAAACACACTGGTCTGTGTCATTGCAAAGAATAGTTAAGTTTAATTTCTGGAGATATAACACACATCAAGCTTTGGTAATATATAAATGCCAAAGCTTCAGGTTTTGTTCAAAATTTATAATGAATTAAACATCTAGTCTTTTTAAATAAATTTACTTTTTTTCTGTTCTTCCACAACATTAGCTAAAATACTATGTTGCATTAGCATGTTTTAGATATCATCTACAGATCCTCACTTTCAAAGCACCTCACTTTCTCCTTGTAGTTCCTTCATGCAGTATCTCATGCATAATCTGCCCCATCTCCCCCACCTATCTCCTTTCCCCCCCGAATCTTGATTCATCCCTCCAAGGACACATTCAGTTGGTCATTATCTTCTTCCTGCTGGCATAAATTTGAATCCTTTATACACAGACTGCTTCAAAACATAAACACTTAAAATCTCCTTTTTGGCCAAGGGCACCTGTTTAATGAATTCAAGCAGAGCTAAACAAACGGTCATTTCTTTATAATCTGAGAGCTTCTGTCACAAAACTGTAAAAGCACACAGATGTGTCACTTTTGCCGTTTGTTCACGTAAGAGGTTCTATCCTTCTGACGCAGCCCCAATAAAGTAAAAGTTGGGGCGGTGATGTCAGGGTTATGGTTTATGACACAAATATGCTGGTGTTTAGTGAGGGATGTTGGAGATCATACATTTGGTTGCTGCAGCATTGGTCTGTCACTGAGCTGAGGTAACCATGGCAACAGGCTGGGAGACAGAGGAGTGAGAGTAAGAAGGCTGAAGTCGTGGGCCTTCAGCTTTTGAACACCAAGAGAGATTAGCTCAAAGCAAAACCCATAAAACTTGCTCTGCACACAGCTCTTTGACGGGTTTTGATGTTGGAGCGAGTGGAATTCAAGAGCAGAGGGGGGTGCACAAAGTTTTTAGGCTAAGATCCAACCAAATAGTTGACACTGCAAGTGCATCCTCTCAAATCCAGAGCAGTGTGAACTGTAAAATTATAAAGAGAGCACAGAACAACTGAGAACATATTTAAAGCATCAATGAAGATTAAAGAATCCTGTGATCTTGGTAATCATGGTGATTTGCATCAGTTATGAGCAGTGGATCAACCTCAGAGATTAATTATATTGTTGATAGATGTGAAACTCATTGCCATGATGTCTGCATCAGATTGCCATGGCAATAGAAAACAATGAGCAAAATGGAGATAAAAGAAGAGTGCGACTTACATAACAAACCAAGGGCAGGAAGTGAGGAAACTCAATGAGCAACAGAGTGAAAATGGACTCGAGTGAAGAACAAGGAGAAATAAATCGATAAGAGGAAATCTAGACAGGAGGTTGGAAAGCGAGAGATCAAAAAGGATATCAGAAATATACAGAGGTAAAAACAAGCGGGAGAGCGATTGATATCTAATCCTTCAGAGTGCCGTTAGCCTAGCTTAAGAGGTCAGAGATGCAGTAAAATATGAGATCCCTGCAGTTGAAACAGAGCGCTGAATGGACAGGGTGTTGTGGTAAATACTGGAGCAGAGATTATTTGTTGACTTGTGTTGTGAAATAAACATGAGGAATTGTCAGAGGGTTTCTCTTTACTCTCTCTCTCTCTTTCTCTCTCTTTCTCTGTCCCTTAATCCACCTACTCAAGTAAAAGATGACACCCCCCCACCCACCCACCTCTGACTTTGTGCAATTCCTCCAGGGTAGATACCAGGGTGATGTCCGCACTAATGGTAGCAACGCTGTTTACATGAAGAGTGTTTTATGGCCACAGTAAGTGTCTTTTAGATCACTTAATGCATTCCACAATAAACTGTAATCTGTCTTGTTTTTCTACCTTTTACTTGATCAAAACTATTAGTGGCAAAAACAAAAACTGAATTACTATCAACATCTGGCATCAGTTCCTCATTGCCGTGATCCCAGCTTTTAGTAAGACAGCATGGGAAGATTCAGTAATACAGTGTGACATCTTAATCCCCCATGTATTAACACTTCAAGCTCTCAACAAACTGAAGCTGATTTGATCCCTTGTAGGTTGTTGGTGCAGCAAATACAACACAGTAGTGGTGTTTTGTTTTTCTTTTAATGTGGATGATGCATTCATGGTTCATTTGGGTTGAACAGCAGTAGAAGGGATCATTCCATGTTTGCATGTGCCATGTTTTCATTTAATTTTGCTTCCCATTTTATTCAGTTGAGTTAAACTAAAAATAGGAAACTTTTAAAATTGCGCAGTTCATACAAAAAGTTATGGCAGCAAAACAAATCACTAGAGGGATCAATAAGTGCCCGTGGTCAAACTGCAGATAGGGAAGAAACTGATAGGATAAAGCTGCTGGTCAAGTATTTAACAGTCTAACACAGCAGTGTGTGCTAGTGCGAGCTGCACAGCTAAGGTCTGTATGTTGTCACATTATGAGGATGTCATGATTTAATAGTTATTGAGTGTAATTTGTATCCAAAGACTTCCTTACAGAGCTATCGTACAGATTTAGCTTAAGAAAAAGTTGCCTACTCCACACACTAAAACCAGCTGCTGTAAAAAGAGTAAGTTATATGCTGCTGTAAGTTTTTTGGTTCAGAAAAGAAGTGCTGTTCTGTTATCATTTAGACAAAAGCATATCAGTTGGGTCCCAAAATTATTGACATAGTTTTGCTTAGCAGTCTTCATTCACTGCTACGTGGGCGATTCTCAAATTTATGTTCCCATAAAGCATAGTACCTCACTCTTCTTGAGGTTGTATTGAGCTGCCTAATGGATGTTAAATCTTGGATGGCACAAAATGTCCTGAAATTAAATAAAGATATAACTGAAGTCTTGTTGTTTGGTCCTCCAGTGCCAATCAGTTCCCCTGGAACCACACAAAAGAACCTATCAGTTAAAAACTAAGGAGTTATTTTTAAACATATATTTGATAGAGACATAAACATCATCATATCACATCAATTTTAGCTTCTTTTCACTGGCTCCCAGTCTGTTTTAGAGTGGTTTTTAATAGTTTACTGTTATTTTTAAGTGTTTAAAAGGGCTAGCTATCTTTCCAGCCCTATCTTTAACACTACCCACCCCTTTAAGAACCCTTTAAAAACCCTGGAATCCGCTGATGAGATGCTTTTGGTTGTCCCAAGGTCCAGATTAAAACACAGGTGCAACAGAGCTTGTTCTGTTGTCGGTTCCTCTCAACATCAAGACCTCACCACAAGCAGACATTTTTAAAAACGCATTTAAAAATGTTTAAAATGCATATTAAAGATTTTTCTTGTTTGACGATTATTATTATTATGTAACTTTATTTCACATTTAATTTTCCTTACTTCTGTGTCACAGTTTCCCCACAACACAGTTGTCCAAAATACATGTGATCTGATGCAACAGTGAGGCAAATAATTTGCGATATATAAAAAAAAAACAAATAAAACGCAGTAGATGACCATGATATGAAATTCACACAAGAAAAAAAAAAAAAAAAAAGACAAACTTTGCAGACAGACGTGCAGTTTGAAATATTCAACATACATGCAAAGGCTTTGAGTAAATATGGGGTTATATAAACACACACATACAAACACACACTATACCTTTGAGGATTTTTCCACTGTGGATGCCAGAGGCTTTGCCTACAGGCAAGAGAAAAAGAGGAGGTCTCCCTGACTTCTTAGCCTGGAGCTGTTTTCAGCATTCCCTAATGCAGATTATAAAGATGCTACCTTGACTTAAAAAAAAAAAAGGCAAAGTTAAAAGTAGAAAATATTCCAAAATGTGTATCAGTCATTAGTATGGATAGGCTTACTCAGAATGGTCCAATGAGAGTGGCAACACTTCCACAGACTTCTACAGAGAGAATGAGGAAGTCAGATGTGGTTCGTGGATCTGCTGATAGGTTCAAACACCAATAGTTCCAGCATTGACCGCCGTTCATTCTTTGTGGTTGGGAACCGTTTTCTGCTGTAAGTGGAAGAAATAACTACATTTCTTAGCATTGTGAGGCATTGCTGAATCTTTTGTAACAAATAAACTGTCAACTCTATTATTTCATGTGGCCTATTTTAGTTAATTAACTGGGTGATTAATCAGGTAGTTGTTAGTTAGTAGGGGGAGTGATACTACAAGATTTGGTATCGATATGATAATTTATTTTATTTTTATATAATTATGTACTCAGCTAAACGATCTCCCAAATACACAAAGGACTTCAGTCCGTATTAAGACCAAACTTTCTGGCTTTTAGCCTGCCCTACATGGTTGCTGCCTCAATGGTTGCAACATATGACAAAAAAGGGACTTGATCTCAAGCTTACATAATGGTTATTGCATTGATTATTTATTAATAAACTGGAACACATCTGGAAAGTTATATCAAGAAAAGAACGACCAGCCTATTATATAAGAGAATGGCGCTTGCCGTTCTTCAACGGCACTTACCGTTGTACAGCGGTATAAGAAAGAACGGCAAGCCTACGTCTGGACAAAGTAACATCCATCCATCCATCTATTGAAACAGAGTAACTTCGCTACACCTACAGGTTAAATTCAGTGATCATTCAATCTCAAATTGATTAAACAGCCTGGCTGACCAGCTTTGCTGAGATGATAAAATTAAATTAAACACAACTTTTGCAATGACACAGTTATTGTTATCATCAGTCTATAATACTATCACGTTTCCAAAGCACATTACAAACCAACGCAAAAGATCAAACAGATTTTGTATAGCCTACATGGTTTCATATATGTCCTCTTATTTTCATACTTGACAGTGCAGATTAATCCGTGCAAACCTATGCATCTTTTTGTAAACATAGGTGGTTGGTGCGAAATTTGCACTGGCATTAGGAGTTGAAACTAATGTGAAAAGTCTGCAACCAGCCCGCAGCGGCAAACCGCTGAGACAAACAGCAACTACCGCTACAGGAACAGCAAGTGCCGTTGTAGTGAGAGCGGCAGGCGGTTTGCCGTTTTGGGATCTCGGCGCTACTATCTAAATGATGCAGTACTGTAGTGTCTGCGATTGAGTTGGACTTGTTGTGAGCTTGCCAATCACTAGTGCTACTTTTTTGTAGTGCTGCATTATATCCTATGATCTCTGAAACACCTGTTGTAAAAATATATTATGATACTCTCCTCTGGTAACTGGACGATGCATTTCATGATTCTGTTTGAGGTTTTGACATTTACCACCAGCCTCTTTACCAGCATGTGGAGCACAGTTGCCATGATGAGATAAAGTATTTGTTTACATAAGGTAAAAGGTAACTTCCAATGACTGCATCACTCACCAATGTGTACTGGAAGCCAAGATAAAAAAAATTCCAAATGTTTTTTGTTTTTTTTTGCATTAAAGAATATAACTAGAATATACGAGAAGAGCTAATATGTAATCTCCTCCTCCCCTTCTCTCAACAGACCATCTTCAGTGTTCACAGGACCTTGATGAAATATGCATCAGCTGTCTCCATTCCCCCTGTTTCTCTGTTCTCTCCCTTCCACTCATGGTGGAGCATAAAACTAGACCAAAGCCATGTGGTTGAAGTTGTCAGTTGAGACGGGCAGTCTGGTACAATGTGCACCAGGGATTTCTGACCGGACTGAGGTGTGCCTTTGCTGAATAATTATATTTCTTTTAGATATTTGAGGTACAAATTCCTCTGTTTCCTGTAAACCTGGTGTTTGTCTCACTGTCTAGTAAGTTTTGTACTGATACTCAAATCATATACTCTTATTTTCTTTCTTTAATTTTCACTATGTTGTATATAATTACAGATAAATTCATACAATCTACTATTGCTCATCTACAATACAAGTTATAAACCTGTTGCACGAGCTTCGGTGTAACGTGGAGCTAAGAGATCCAACACATCCAACACATCCATCCCTAGGACAGCTTGGCATGCAGTAAGAAGGGCTGTGCCATGCATTTGGAAACGATAGAAAAAAAAATATAGCAAACAGGCCTCGAGTTTGACATTGTTTTGTCAGAGGAAGAGAGAGAGAGAGGGAGATGAAGAAAAAGAAACTTAAAGGCAGTGCTTGGTAATGCTACCCCCCACAGAGAAGATTACATGTGTTGCCATAATAGTACTTGTGGTAAATCCTGTCACTTTGACATTCAGTTTTGAAATTTCTATCCTCTCCTCTGAAGTGGTATGAATGCAATATGAAAAATCAGAGCAAATGACTTAGAAAGCTATACTATACTATTGTTGGACAACTTTAAATTAAAAGCACTGGTTCTGCTGAAAGAACACACCACCTGACTTGTCAAGGAGAGAAAAAAAAGAAAACATCTGATAAGCAATTTTCCTTGCTGTCATTCGCATTGCAAACATTACGACCTTTGTCTTGAGAAAAGTCTTGGAGGGTGCTGACAGTTCTCTGTGATGTGTTAAGATAGGATAACAGTGAGCCAGTAAGAGACTGATAGTCAATGAAGAGTTTTAGGACAATTCAGAAGAATGAAGAAAAAGGGTTTAAAGGGGCAGCATGTAACAAAATCAAAGGTCATTTACTGATAAAAATTACCATTAAAAACTTTGGTATCTAATCACTTTACTGAAATAGCTGTTTTTTTTATTGCCTTAGAATGAGCCATTTATATCTACTTGCTCTATTTACATGGCAGCCACCATATTTGTGCCATAATTTTTACTACGGTGTCTCTGAATGGACAACTATGTGTGAAGTGCAAACCCTCTCAGCATAAAAACTTCAGCACCAGATTTGTTTGATAGGAGTTAGAGCACTGTTTGGGATAAGTAATGCCTTAAAAGGCACAACGAAGACGACAAAACACATGTAAACAATTTTGAAATAATTATCTGTAGTGCCTGCAGTCATCGCTGCACCTGGTGCCACTGAATCCACTTGCAGATAAGAACATGTTTATGTCTGTAAGAATTTTGGCCACTGCCACCAATCATCCATTCACAACTGTATTTGCTATGCCCATCTTTACCACTAGATGTCAGTAACTCTTACACACTGTGCCTTTAACCCAGTCAGAAATTTGGCTTAGACATAAACAGAGAACAACATCAACAACCATTCAAAACTTTTGCTCAGACAAAAGAAAACAGAGTAATGCATGTGTTTTGCTTGTAAAAATATCATTCCAACAGCTTCAAGGGCTTGCGACCTTGTTACATTAGGAATTCTCATTGGCTACAGGGGGAAAACCAAGCAAAAGGGACACCTTCATGAAGAACAAAAGCCTGTCAATCACGTTTAAAATCTTCCTGAATGAAATGTGAAGTCACATCAGTGTCTCTCATTACACAAATCTGTTTAATTGATTCACTATTCATCTCCTGCCTCAGTGATTAGGCCTATTAAAGCTCTTTTAATGGGACAATCTCATTCCAGTGATTGATATTTGGGGAGAAGAAAGCGCAACTCCTTAGGGGCTGGACTGTACCAGAGTTTGCAAAAACCCTGCAATTAAAAAATTGTCTCTGCAGACTTGGACAGAGCAAGGGAAGAGAAAAGGGGGTCATTAATAAAATCTGCTTGAGATTGCTTAATCAATTCTTCTAAACGCATTCAAGAAATTTGCATAAGTAATTACATAGTTGACAGATATTTGCACATTGCTGATTTTGTTTAAAGTAACAAGTTACTAATTATTCAATGTGTTGCTTTACTGATGGAAAAGAAAACAGGATCATAATGTACCAGTCAAAGTTTGCACACACATACCCCTTAATTTTGACTTGGTAAGCTGAGTGCCATTCATTATAGAGTTATTGCACTGTTTGAACTCGTCAACATGCGGTCATGTAGCCATAAACAGTTTCAAACAGCTCAGCAGTCAATCAGTTTAAACAGGTTCTGATGGGAAGAAGTGCAATAATGTGCGTTTTCCTTACAATTTTCCCTAAATACTGATTAATTATATCCACTGATTACTGCACTGACTATGTATTTATCAAAGCTTTGTTTTTGAAAGCAGCAGAGACCCAACATTTATCACAGTTTATAATTTTTGAGAGAAGTGTGATTGTAAACACATCACTGAATACATTTACAAACTATATTCAGTGATGAAAAATAAATGTTTGTTAATACAATAAACGGATCAATATAAACGGGTCTGTAGTAGATTACAAAACCTTATACACAACGGAAAAAACACTGGCAGCATAACGCCAATTTTAAAACTATCTATTTTCTCTGCATGCTAGCATGGGAATAACTCCTACAAAGTGTGCCGGAGCATAGTGCCCTGCTTGAGTTTACCTTCAGATCTACATCTGTAGCGACTATCTGGGTGCGGGGATCCAAGTCATAACGTGCTTCATTAAATCAATGTCCTGACTGAAAGGTAAGTTTGGGGTGTGTTCCCATTTATTGAATGAATAAAAAAATGAATGAATGATGATCTGAGGTCCAGGATGGCGGTGTACAGCAACAGGACAGATGGCCCCGAAGTTATGACAGATATGGAGGTATAGTGGAGGCCACATGGAAAAGCATTGAGAAGCGAAAAAGCGGAAAACCATTGAAGGGGTAAAAACCATGTGACCTCTCATTACCCAAGCACCCCGTGCATTGTCACCTCCATGCCTATATCCACTTTTACCTCAACACCGCTTCCAATGGTCGAAAATATAGATCACCTGTGTCATCCCAAACATAAACAAACACCACCACCACAATAAACCTGAACCAAACAATAAAGAGAAATAATGGCTCCTACAACATCCATCAACCAAGCATATGATATTACTGTTTGTTCCCAGGATTTACTCCTACTGTCCCAAACACTGTGGAAGACTTAGTCAGTCTGTCTTTTCTCTCTGTCGGGTGTCAGATGGAAAAGTAGCTGAATGGCAGAGATCATCTCATTAATCTCTTTTTAGGAAGTTTTAAATTACTTTAAGGAAAATAGGTGCTGTAGATGCTTTAAATGATTATTTGGGATTAATTCTTCAAATTATAGAGACTTTTTTATATTGCTCCATTATATTTATCATATTTACTTTTTATCATGTAAACTGAACAAATACATCTGTATCCCTGTTCAATGTGGTTATAGCTAGAAAACTATTCTAAAATATTAATGAAAATATTAAAATAATAAATAAAGTATTTTCTGCTTATTGCCATATCAAATAACTAAATTAGTTTGTCAGATTTGCAAAATCACAGCATTCAAGTAATCATTGTACAATAAAACATTTTATTATACAATAAAATTTTATTATACAGTCTCACTGAGATGGAGAATGTGCACTAACTGGATGAGACGGCAATCACACCAAGCGTGGAGCTGCGCCGAGGAACAGGGAAGCTTTCTGAGGATGTGACATTGTCTGGGCCTACAGGCAGAGCAACACATTCATATGCTTTCATGTTGACAGGAAGCACAAGATGAAAAAGTGGTTGTTTAGAATTTCAATGGCTACTCCACTAATCTCAAGCCTGGATGAGAACAGCTTCCATAGGAATTCATGTGGTAAACATCAGCAATGCCATGGGCAGCCCTAATCCAGCTAAGGGAAAGTAGAAGAAGAAATTGAAGACAATCCTTGTGTGTGAACAGACATTTTTAATTCCACTAGAAGCAGTAAAAAAAAGACACAATGAAGTTTCTGCATTTGGTAGATTTTTAAGAAAGAATGGCAGTGATAGCAAAGCAAAAAAAGAAAAAAAAACCTTCAGCTCAGTCATTTAGATAAAAATGAAGGTTGGACCTGCAATGAATGTCTTCAGTAATTCAATGAGTACAGGTCTGAAAGACATGGTAGAGCAGGAGCACTCTTTACTAACTTTACAACAGCATGGTTTCTGGAGCAGGGAGCCACTGGTTGGACACCATGTCCTCTTACCACCACGTGAACAATAAAACAAAGCCACTGAATTCCTCTAAGAAATTATTAAACCCTTCCGTGGACTTAAGATCAGTCAAGCTGTTTACTGGACACTTATACAAACAGGAGTTATTACAACATCTACAATTTTAGCCATGAAAAAAGACATGCTTGACCAAGGACACATGTTTGTGTTGATGAGACGGTTTATCCAATACAGTGGGAAACTTGCTCAGCTGCATAAGGCCAAGGAATCCGGTCCCAACACCAGTGGAGTTTCTCGAGGTAATGACATGAACAGAAAAACATTAAATGATTACTCTTTTTCACAATATTTTTTTTTTTTAACTAATGATATCCACATTAATCGAGTAGGGCCAGGGTCTCTCCATTACTGCTACTGTCTCTGAGTCACTGTTTATTAAAGGATGTATAATGCCACCTGAATTAACCATATCAATCTTACAGGACAAAAGCTAAATCTTCTTCTGTCCTTTTGGCTTTACCCTGCAGGGGTTGCCACAGCAAATCATCCGCTTCCACCTGACCCGGTAAAGAAGCTGTAGGATGTATTCGCACATTTCTTTTACGCCGGATGCCCTTCCTGACGCATTGAATAGGAAACATCAGGTCAAAACAACCCTTACCTAAATGGCCACACAGTAAGTTCCTGAATAAAACTTGTTGATTCTTGCATGTTTGTAGGCTCATTAGCTACTTAACCTCATAACCCAGTTCAGACAATCTTGTCCTGCAGTGAAAATCCAGCTCTTTGGATTATAGGGATGAAATGATGGCAGGTAAAAATATGACTATCTAAAAGCAGCAAGTTTAGTATCTCAGTTTCTCAATACAAAACATGATTAATGAAAGAAAAAAGAATGACTTGATGGCGTTAACACATTTCTCACCTTTGTGTGTCTTCTGAATTGCATGAAGTGTGATCAGTGAATTGTTTATTTTGTTGCCAAATTCCAGTGTTAAAGAAGAAGCTTCACATCTTCCAGTCATCCTGCTTTAACCACAAGCTCCTTAGAGACATGACATGTTTGCTTGACGGCCAGTTACACTCAGTCAGGCTGTGACTTGTGCAGCCAACCAGATCTCACATACTGGCTGATGGTGTCAAAATATTTAACACACATTTAAGTTTAAAAATGCCCTCTGGAAACCTTCCTGGATGACACATGATGCTAAATGAATCAAATTTTATGGTTTGTGCTCACAATATATGATTGTATTTACTGCTTAAGTGCCCTTTGTATATGCTGTTCAGAGCGTTCTCCCATAAGCGAACCTCTGGCGCTTCTCAGCAGAGGATAAGGGCAGCTACATCTCAGTGCCACTGAGCTGCAGAGAGCCTCTGTTCCGCTTCATATGCTCCGTCCATTGCTCCTCAGTGGGATTACGATCACTTTGTGAGATGTCAACAGGAGTTAATGAATATCTTCTTTCCCAAAGCCTGAGTAATCCTGCCAACAAAATGCCCCCCCTCTCATTGATAAGATCTGCCATAATACCAGGCGGGAGACCACTAGCATCCTGCTCTCAACCAAAGAGGGATTTTTCAAGCTTTGGTATCTAAGCTGCATTCCTTTACTTTGTTATTTTGCAACGCTCTGATTAAATTGGGTGAACTTATTATAATTGGGGATTTGTTGCTGGTAGTGGCAATAAAACAGACTACCTCCTGCTTAATCTACCCTCCTCTAGCACTGCTGTTGTCTCATTTTATCAGTGATGCTTTCTTCCACTCCTGCTTTTGTTCTCTCCTGTCTCTTTCTCTCTAGTTCCCATCTCCTCCAAGGGTTGAACAAATGATTGCTGGATATTAGTAAAATAAGCTCTTTTGTGGTGGGAAAATGCATTTTCTCATGTTTTCTTAATATAAAAGGAATATATAAAAATTTTGAGAGACGTTTATATTCAGATTTATGTATTGCTGCCTGAGGGCTCGATTCCCCAAGATGTTTGAGTCTTTTAAATTTGTAGATGTCACATGATGGTATTTTTTCTTTGAATCAGTCGGGCACCTGCAGTGCAGAATAATTGGGTCCACCTGTTTGTTAATTATAGGTTTAAACACATATACTTCTGGTATGTAAAAGGATACAAAAGAACTGACTTGAGAAGATGATTATATACATTATATCTGCCACCATTGCAAATATTCAGACAACTCAATTTAAAGATTTTTTTTTTTTTTTTACTGTTTAAACAGTTACTGTTTATAAAAGCATAACATTCATTAATACACAAAAATACTTCTTCAGTAAACTGTGAAGAACAGAACATCTTCTGTTTTCCATCTGTGGCTTTTGATCACTGATGTGTGGCTTATGGTCAATGAAGTGAAGAGCAGCAAATGGAAAATCTTTGTTGAACAAGAACATTTCACAGTCGTGTAAAAATAAGTGCATTCCATGGAAACTGTTGACTTTGTCAACATGTTCAAACAAGCAAATGTTTGATAATCACTGATTTAGCAGCTAGATAATAGAAACATACTCCAAACAAAAAATGCATATTAAGACACAACAGATAAGGTAGCTGAAAAAGGTGGAACTCCCGAACATTTATCATTTAACTAAGTAATAATAAGCATTAGGGGTTCCAGTATGGGTTAGTGATTAGAGTCTCCTTAGGGAGTGAGAGGTCAAGCCATCTTAATTAAAAATCCAAGATCCGCTGTTCACTTTTCTACTGAAGTGTATGGCATCACAATGCCAATACATGAGTAATTATTTAAGAACATCCAAAAAAAGACCGTGGATGTCTTTGTTCCATGAAAAAAGGTCATCTGCAATAAATCATTTCACTGTATACCAGGTCTGGTCATCTTGAACAATCCAACCCAAGAATAGGCTGTTTGAGGCAGGTCTAGATTTTCCACATAATTAAAAAAATAATAATAAGTTGCCTTGGTATAGTATTGGCCAAAGGAAAATACATGTATTTTTGTGGTTAATCCAACCACACAGCTTTACAACAGTAAAGCAAGAACATCCTCTGTGCTGCCAGTCTCCACTGCAGGCACAGAAAATATAGACTTCATTACCATGATGATCATGCTACCAGCACGCTCCAAATTTGGGAGTAGCTCATTCAACCATGTAGATGCAGCAGGTGGCGAATCGTCTCTTTGATGAGTACCAGAAAGAACAGTTACAAAATGCCTTCCTTACAGGACAGCAGTAGGAATTCTCTAATGCTGTGGTTCAAAACCAGCAAAGCTATGCCCTTTAGTTAGGCCTCGTTTCTGTTCGTTTACTTACTGGTGAGTTTAGACTATAAAATTCCATGGATACCAGTTTTCATGTTGCCTTGGTTACAAATAAACAACTTGTAAATAAGGGCAGCTCCAACCAGTTACTCTGCTGTTGGTGTTATCAATAATAAGAAAAAGACTGAAAAAGACAAATTTACCCACCATGGGAGAAAATCCAAGAAAAAGGATTTTATGTAAAAAATAATAAATAAATAAATAAATAAATAAAAAAGGAGAAGAAGAAGAGAAAAAACAACAACAATCAAACAAAAAACATTACAGCAAAACTGACAATGCTGGACTTTTGGAATGAGTAAGAGTTGTTTGGCAGCAGCAATGTATTTACTACAGATACAAGAGATTTCTTCATTAGAAAAACTTAAAGTTAAATGTAAAGCATGCTGTTAAAGATGGTATAGATTGTGGCTGTTTACCTGCCTCGGGGACTGGGCAGATTGCTTTTAAAGTTTTAACTTTTGTTTTTGTGTGAGAGGCCATCTATTGCAAAGTTCAAGTCAATGGAGTACAATAGAACAGAAAAACCTTTATGGTCAGGATACAGTGAAATTTTGAGTGCTCTTCCCACAGCCATTACAATATATATTTAAAAAACACACTAATGATATAGTCAGGCCATATACACTATTAATGATGGCTGGTTCATTCGTTAACTGACACAATAGTTATCAGAACCATTTACCAATACAATTCCTACTCCAAACTGCAGTGAGAAGTTGGGCTTGGGCTTCACTTGACATGAAATCCAAGTTTCCTGAAGAAAAGTTTTTTAAACGTGATGCCAACCAACCATTTGAGTAAGATAAGCTGGAAGTGAGAATCTATTATCCAAACCCAGATTCAAATCCTATTGAAATCTTGTTAGGGGATTTAAATGGCACCTAATGTTTGCACCACTGATTCAAATATTATTTTAATCAGATTTTTATAAAAATGTTCCAGAATAAAACTTTTTAAAAACCCAATTTTTAGTAAATGAGTGAACACATCAAACAGGGATTTGGAGATGATGGAACCTCAGCAAACTATACACTTGCATTGTACAACGTCCATGTCTTGGACATAAGTGCATCTATGTACCATCTTTTAACATCTATCGGGAATGCCCAGGCCAGATGACGTCTCTGCCCACAGGTGTCCAGCCATTGTGGGCTTCATAATCTGCCAGTGTGTTGACACAGTTGTTGGGGTAAAGCAAAGTGCAGCTGTCGCATGATGTCCTGGCTGGGAAAAAAAAGGTTGTGAAGTGTAGTTCTTTAGCTTTGGGACACAGAAGGACAACAGTGGCTCCAGGGATGTACATAATGAGGCTCAGTGTGTCATCAAAATTAGTGAGAAGCACAGAGTTAAAAAGTCAGAATGCTATGTGGTGTTGCTTTAAAGGTTTTTGGATTAATTATTGAGATGAAATAGTCAACAATGTTGAGAGGAACAACCTTACATTAGCTATGTTTACATGGACAAATATTTAATCTGTACAATTGAAATTAACCTGATCAGAGATTCCAGCTGACATTTTTACATGGAGGCGGGATAAAGCGATCCGATCACTTGTGTGTTTACATGATGGAAAGAATTAATATAATTGTAATGCTTTTGACATGCGCAATACATTCTAATTTGCAAGAAGATTTTTTTTTTTTTATTTTGAACCTTTTGACCATCAAGATGCTCAGCAATCCATGTGTCTTTTAGTTTCCGACATAAACGTCGTGTCAGCCACAGTCCCATTCTGTTTTGCTGCCTCCATTTTTCAAATCTTCCCTGAAATACATCACCGAAACCCCCACATGGTTCAAGCATGCACAGAAACAACACATAGAATGACAGTATACATGGTAATTTTTTTTTCCTGCTGATCTGATCATGAAAAGGTTTAAACCACCCCTCTCAGTCGGATTGAAAATTGTTCCCGATCGAGGCCAATCTGATAAGCTGATATGTTTTCACAAAGCATTGTTTTTCTGATTGGATGTTTGATTGTATCAGAAGTGCTCAGAGTAAATGTAGCTATTGTTTTGCTTCTGAAGTCACCATCAAAGGAGAGTCAATTCACTGGGCATGCTCACAATGTTCTTCTCCTGCATTTTGATGTCATTAATGCACTGTAGAGGATTTTATCACCTTTCTAGCTTTTGTAAGAATTTCTGCTTTCTAATCTGGATGGGTATAGTTTGGAAAATGAAGGTCATATTGATTTAGATTTTTTATACACAGAAGTAAAAATTGCTTTTAAAAAAATACATGTGGAGTAGAGAAGTAAAGGCCTCTGAGACTGGAACAAATCTACAAAACAATTGCAAGATTTCCTTTTGCATGTAAGAGGGCAGATATGTTACTGATGTAAACAAGTTCTTGCGTTTTCAGTAATGTCACGTTCATTTGGTACAATTTCCATGGGTTACACTTCCTATTTCACAGAACTGTAAGTTTTTTTCCACAGCCTTCCTATAAATATGATGGATATTACACACAAGAATAAAATCAGGTCATGACAAATGCATTAAGTGGGCACACTTCATAGAATTTGCATGTCAAGGCGGGAGGTAGGACACAATTTTAAAAACCATCCTGTCAGGCTCAGTGGGAGTACTAACAGATCATTAAGTCTTGACCTTTTTTCACTTCACTTCATCACATGAACGTGAATCTGCTTAAGGTAAGCAGTAGCAAATCACCTCTCCAACATATTGATCCCTGGACTGCTCTCTGTCTTTAAGTGTGATTTTGTCGGTGATATCACAGTCTAAGCTGATACTAATGTGCATGATAGCGACTTCATTGAAATTCTCTATCGTTAGTCCATATGCTATTAAACGATACAATTAGATACTCGAGAAGAAAAGAGGGTTTCCTTGGAGACAATCTGGGAAACCTATAACCACAGTCTTTTGTGGACTAATGTTTTGATGTTGTGCTCCTATCTAAAAAGCCATGAAAACACGGGTATTTGAAGAAATCAATCATCCTTTGCTTCATTTAATTACAACTGACATAACATTGCAGAGCGATTATTATGAGGAAGGTGTTTTGTATTCCAGATTAGTGATAGATCTTTGCAGTTAATTGTGCCTAATTCCCTTGATGTTTAATTTTATAATGTCCTCAGATTCGAGGATGTGTTTTATTGAGCATAATTTCAAATCCATGTTATGACAAAGAAAGATGCATGGCCATTCACTGTTTTTAGCACATAATCAGTAATGTGTAATTAGTGTAATCAATATTAGTGAAATAAATCCTCCCAGTGCAGTGCCTGTGGGCCCCCCGAGCAATAAGAAGGTTGGAAAAACAACATCATGCTTAACTTTTTCCCTGCTAACTTACTGAAACATAAAATTAGTTTTGAAGTTCAATTGACTCCAGTTTTAACTTTTTTTTTTTTTTCAGAACAGCTGTATGTTTCTTAATAATTTCTTTTTTTTTTATTTAAATTTTTTTCTTTTATAATTAGAAAGTACAAAAACTCAAATTGGTATCAAGCTGCCTAAATGCAAAAACAGTCAAAAAGCAAAGAAGTGAAGGAAAATTCTTTAATAGTCTCATTATTTCCACAATAATCAAACATAAAACACTTATTGTACGGTGCTGCACGGTTGTGTGGTGGTTAGTGCCGCAACCTCACAGCAAGTAGGTCGCTGGTTTGAGCTGGGGGAGGTTTGAATGTGGGGGCTGATGGCCTTATTGTGTGGAGTTTGCATGTTCTCCCCGTGTATGCATGGGGTTCTCTCCAGGTTCTCCGGCTTCTTGCAACCATCCAAAGACATGCATGTTAGGTCAATTGGTGACTCTAAATTCTCCCTAGGAATGAGTGTGTGTGTAAAAGTTGGTTAGTTTCTATCTATGTTGGCCCTGCGATGGACTGGTGACCTGTGAATCCTGGGATAGACTCCAGCTTACCCGCGACCCGTAATGGATTAAGCGATACAGACAATGAATAAATGAACGATTAATGTAGCCGAGTGGAACCGAGACATTATTATCATTTTCTAAATTCCTGGTTAAAAACAAATTTTTTTTTTTTTAAAGATATTTTACTGTGGTCATTTTTTGTGCAGGGCTGCACGGTGGTGTGGTGGTTAGCACCGCAGCCCCACAGCAAGAAGGCTGCTGGTTCGAGCCTCGGCTGGGGGAGGTTCAAATGTGGGGGTTGGTGGCCTTTCTGTGTGGA
>JBAMHW010000007.1:28840356-28850709 GCA_037177495.1 Rhadinocentrus ornatus | reverse complement strand
ATGAGGTGGGTAGGAGGGGGTATTTTTAAATGAACTGCCTGATCATTTCCAGTAACTGAGGTCACGTTGAGTCATACTGATCTGAGATGAGCTTTCTTTTGTGAAATAGATTTCCTCAGCAGCTGCCATCAGCAGGTTGTAATCGTACCTCTGGGAAGATTAAAGCGAAAAGACCAGCAGGTTTGGTGATGTCAGCAAAGGACCATGAGTTTTCACATCTCACCACTTTAATAGGGCATGACATGATTAAAAGATGCTTCACCGTGTGCAAAATAAAGGATGTGACTAATTTTAAAACCACTCACACAGACACATAAACTACGAACTAATCTGCAATCTGTTTAGAGTTTTTTATAAAAGGCAAAGACTGCAGATGCATTTCTGCGGACTGCATATCCTGAATACATATAACTTTTTCTAAGTCAAAGGTGGTAAACATTTTTTTTTTCTTTCTTTTTCAAGTTGCCAAAGGGACTCACATTAGACCCTGCACGTGCATTCAGATGCAGAAACAATGCCTTGTTAAGTGTCCCAAGGTGTGTTCACCTTGCATGAGCTTCCCTTTTTAAGTCTTTGCTAAGGAATAACTAAATGAAAAAAAAACATTTGTAATTATTTTTATTAATTAATTTCTTAAATAATAAATATGTTTATTATATTACATAACAACACTATAGTAACAAACAATTGTAGGTTAAAAAGTTTTGTCTGCAGGCCTCAAAATATCTACTTCTACTATTAGTGGGGTTTTGTTTTTGTGCTTAAAGTAAAAAATATCTTTTGACTCACCAGGCTTATTCATTTTCTATTAGTGTTTATTACTGACTGGTTTCTCTGCGCCAGTTGGGCACAATTTGTTGTTCCAGTTGGACAATTACCAAAACACACACATCAAAGTTTGCTGAATAAATAAAGCAGACTTTTGGGATGGTTTCCTTGAAATCCTAAACTCGACCCTTAAAGAAATATGTGTACAGTGCTTAGATGCTCAGTTTGAGCCAGGAAACCAGGATGTTCAAGTTAAGTCTGCCGATTCTCAAAGGAAGAAGCTAAAAAAGCTAAAGCTAAAAAAAACCCCAACAACTCTGCACTTCTGATGGCATCTGGTCTTTGTATACATTATGATTTGAGGGCCGGACATGGCTCCAAATCCTGAAGCTGCATTTTTAACTAACAGCTGAAATCTACATGTTGGTTAAACATTTATTCTATGCCAGATCGGTTTATATGCCAAGAAATTGTCCCAATATTCAAATACCACAGCACCACCTTTCAGCAAGCCATGCTAACTACTCTGCAAATGCAGAAAAATGACAAATTCCTAAAGTTAGTTTACAGAAATTCCACATAGAAGGCAGTCAAAAAATATAGAAATATTCAAGACACGGCAGGTTAATCTGTATAGAACATTTCAAGTACAAGACGGAAACAAGAAATATTAAAAAGGATAATTTAAAACTAACTAAACAGAATAAGATTAATTAAATAGAAACATAAGCTTAAATAGAGATAAATATACAACAGAATACATAGTGAGGCACATATGTGTAAGGGACCGAGCTGGTGAAGGAAAAGGACACAGTTGGTTTCAGAAGGAATGGGTTTTATTTACCTAAAAAAAAGTACTCACACACACAAATTAAAAGAGGTCAAATGAACAAAACTAAACAGTATAACGGTAACTTTAACTAACTTTTAACACAAAGAAACCAAACATACAAAAACCAAACTCACCTAACAAACATGAAACAAAGGAGAACTTAAATACTGGCTGATCAAACCAGTCTAAACACACAAAGGGGTTAACAAATACTAACAAATAACCTAAACAAAGAAACAAAACCTAGTCAGTTAGTTTATTTATTACCTGCACCAAAGAATCACCTGAAATTAAACAAGATAGCAATCTACTCAAAAGCAAAACCAACTAATCTAAATATATAAAGAAAATGGGGCAAATGATCTCCCCTCTGGAAGGAGCTTTCTTGGTACAGGTCCATGGCACTTCCTGTTCCCTTGGCTACTAGTGGTTGTGCTCACTTCTGCCCCTAAGCACCAGTAAGAAAGAAGAATAAATGTTAAATAAACAAAACTTAAACAGAGGTGACAATACAATAGTGCTCCAATGTGCGCGCTAACAAAAGAGAACTAAAACATTTCAACTAAAAATAAACCAAATATGTAAACAACAGTGTTAAATTGTAAACCAACGTAACTGAAATGTGTTGGTGTAGTGGGGTTACCGCCTTTGAATGTGTGACTGTAGGTGCGGCCATCACAATATGATACAACAGATGCAATATCTGTACATTCAAAAATAAAAAATTGTAATATAAATATGTAAAAACCAAAAATCAAACAAGAAACAATGAAACATCGAAATAGAAATATTTTTACATTGAAGAATTTGGTTGTTTTTTTTACGTATTGTACATTGTGTCATTTGTCTTTGTTCTTGTTTTGATTGTATTTATCTAAATGTGCCTGTGTCAGAATACAGTAAGTTGCAGCTCCATGAATATTCATTTTTTATGAGACCGTTCTAGGAAATTAACCCAGAAAAATGAGATGTATTCTTACAGTATATGTAATTCTCACTAACTATTAAGAATCACTATAAAGATGGATAAAATGTTCCTTCCAGTATCCGTCACTCAGCAAATTCTTAATAGGATAATAATACCTACAATATGTTAAAAATGAATTATAATCAGTCTCACAATACTCAACAGCTGTTCCCTGTCAGTGAATGCTTTCCCCTACTCTTTTCCTTTTGGAATATTAATATTAATGACACAGAGAGGCTGACCAAGCTCTCGCTCACTCTCTCTCTTCCCTCCCTCCCTCTTATACCCACACCCTTGATGCAGGACAGCGCGCACACACCGGCAGTCTGCTTCAGCTACCGTGTCACTCTCCTGCCTCCATCTCTGCATCTCTATCCCTCCCTACACTCTTGCCGGCGGATTTCAGCCCACAGCTGTGTGTAACATTGGTAAGACACACTCATCTCTTCTTCTGTCTGTTATTCCTTTGTTTTTGTTTGTGTGTCTCTTCCTGGCTGTGTTTTATCAGGATTTTAAACAAAGAATTGGGGTGTGGCTGGATGGCAGAGGCTGGCTGCTGGTGGCAGCAGAGAAATTACGTAAAAAATGGGACGTTGTGGCTCCTGATTATGGCGGCATTAATAAGGAAAGAATAAAGATAGAGACTTTGTATGATTAAGTTTAATAATGAAATAAAAAGGCTGAGAATGTGACTCCGGATGTTGATATCAAAGCTTGTCTTGCTGAAGTTATCCAGACTACTTTGTTTGAGAAAAAATGGACACTTAAAAATCCATGTCTGAAAGATCTAATTCCATGTTAAACTCATAACGCCCCATTTACATTTACCCTACTGAGAATAATTTTACAATAGATTGGATTGCTTATGACCTGCAGACATGTAGGCTTGTCTCAGACAGAGCAGTGGTTTAAACAGCATGACTAGGCTAGCCTGTGAAAGACTGATTACTCAGACCTGAGACTAAGTCTGACTGCAGTGGAGCTTGTGGAATATTATAACATCCTAAGGGTTGCAGGGGTGGATGCAGAAGAAGAGAGCCAGACAGAGGGAGGATATAGAGGGGGAGAACAAAGACTTGAGCTTCAGAGAGGGAAAGAGCAGAGACAAAGGAAAGAACAGGCAGCTGGGTAAAAACAGACACATGCTAGCTACATGCACATGTGGGAGAAGCAGAAATCTAGACTGAGCATGTGTGGGAGGTAACAACCACTCACGGGCTTGCATGTGGATGTAGTCTGCACTGCACATGTTGTAGCCACTCCCTTTAGGTGTAGTCACTTCCAAAGATTAAACATGTGACATATCAGACAAAAATATAGCTCATAGCTGACTCTTATGATTTGAAATTTCAGTGCACAAGTGTGTATGATGTTATGTCGCTTTGCCAATATGATGCTTGACAGGAAAGGTCAAGGCATTCCGCTCAAGTACTACATGTCTCATCTTTCATAGCCAAAATGTCTGACAAGCCTGACATGACGGAGATCGCCCGTTTCGACAAGACAAAGCTGAAGAAGACAGAGACAAAAGAGAAAAACCCGCTGCCCACCAAAGAAAGTGAGTGTATCCTGACTATGTCTTTGTGTGTTTTTCAGAGCAGCTTTGAAGCCATGAGTCCTTCATCCCCTGCAGCAATTCTCCTGTCATTCCTTCCTCATCATCCCATTCACACATGCGCAGCAAGCAGAGCAGCAAAACCAAATAGCTGCAAGATCAGCATGATATTCCGCTAATATTAAAGCTGCACCCTCTAAAATATTCTGTGCAAAACAAGCCTGCTAACAGTATCTCTCTTCTTTTCTTTTCTTTTCCAGCCATTGAGCAGGAGAGGAAAGGTGATGCCACACCTTGACCTGAAGAGAAGGAGCTAAGATGCTGCAGCAAAAAAGCACTTTCTTTTTATAATTACAGTATTGAAATCTCTTATGTTGTCTTCAGAAAAGAGTGCTCGTGAGTTCCCTGGGGTGCTATAAGGGTCTTTGGCATCCTCACATGGGGCTCTCTTACCACTCTAAAAACTTCCGCCTGGGTGCCTGCCTTGCACTGTTAGCCTATAGCTAACATGTCTCCAATATTGCCAAACTGGGGAGTGGTGTAGTGATGTAGCACAGATAGGCAGGCATCCAGGCTAGGTGTAGGTGGGAGTTGTCTACAGACATGGGATCAATCAAAGTCAACACATGTGGGATGTTTTTTGTTATTAAACTTTTTACTTTTCTTTAAGAAATAAAAATGAAGACATGGGAAACGCCTGTCCGACGCATGGTGATGTCTCATTTATATGAACGTGTAAAAGAATAAATTCATAAATCCATTTACACAATGTAGTTATGAGCCATGGATACCGCAGCCTTACAACAAACACACAATATGATTATAATAAGCTATTTGCATGTATGTCCTGTTATATGCATATTAAAAGAGGTCCAAAGTCTTTGTAAGATTTGAATAAGCTTAAAAAAGTCCATATTTCAGGGTGTGTGGCAGGGCTACTCAATTTGGTCCAATGAGGGCTGCAGCCAACACACCTGGCTGAAATTAAATAGATCCAACAGCCTATGAAATTCTGCACAATGACTCATTAATTTGAGTGTTGGGGATAAAATGAAAACCTGCAGAACTGCGGCCCAGACTGAACTGAGTAATCCTGGTGTATGATAATAAATTCTCCAAATGGCTAATGTTCAAAATGAAGAAATTACTATAGATAATATAGACTTAAGTATAGACTTAAGACTCTTCTCATTTTACCTATGAGTCCCTTTCCAAAACATGAACTATGAGTGAAATTTCTTTTTATTTATACTTTATTCACCCCAACTTTACTGGAACCATGTTAGGAGCAATACATGGTTATGACATTATCTTGTTATCAATAATTACCTGGTTTTTGAGAACAAATAATTACATAACAAACACTAAGTTATTCAGTTAGAAACTGAAGTAGACTCTAAAATGTTAAATAGATATTTTCCTAAGTATAAATGACACACTAGCTTTGAGCTTAAAGCTCTCAGTTGTTCATTATGCATTTTTTTTAGCCTATAACATTGTGGAAATCAGTTATAAAACAATTTATAATAATTACCACATTTACCATTTTTATTTATATTTAATTACTTAGAAACTGACTTGGAAACCAGCTGTCATACAAAATGTTAACTAATCAAATGGGTATTTATTTATATATATATATATATATATATATATATATATATATGAATAAATATTATAATAAATAAATAATATACATATAAATTTTAAAAATAAATAAAAAATAACAATTTGATTGAAGCATGACGATTGCAGCCACTGTTCAATGGATTCCTTATTTATTTTGTATTGAAAATAACTTTTGTTATTGATTTTTTATGACTAGGCCTGTTATTGAGTTCAATTACGACAACTAACTATTGCATTGGGCTGGTTAAATAGGTTAACACATTGCCCTAAACAGGCCGCTTTCTCACTGGCGTCTCAACTCCTTCCACCCTTTCTCGGCCTGTCAAACTTGACACCCTTTGAGCCTTTATTGCTCCATTTTTCTCACCTCGCACTGCAACCCATAAATCAACGCTCCCTGGACGCTCTATGTGTTTGAAATGTGTTTAAAAATAATTCCATCAACCTGCAGCAGCTACTTCTATGATATTACAAGAATGAATGAAAGTCCAGAACCCAGTTTTCATGTAGTTACACTAGTTATGACAGCAAAAATATCGTATGTAGCCAAACAAACTGTTGTCTAATCTGACATATATATGCGTATATATATAGTAGTTTTATGAAATAATCTAGCAATAAAGTAAAAAATTTAATCAAATTAAGGATACGACCTAACAACCCGCGTGATATGTTCTTAACAGTTTCGATGTTTATGAGGCATCCAACACTTATGTAGACGCATGCCCATTCGAGAAGAAAGCTATTGTCTGCTGTTATTAACTAATTAAAACCGTTATGGGAGCACTCACTTTAGCACAAATTACAAATTAAGTATCCACGACTGATTCTCAGCCTGGTGCTGAAGGCTTGTAGGTTTCAGTCTTGCTGAAAAGTGAATGTGGGTAATATCTAATTAGTAAGGATTATCCTCACCCTCAGCTTTCCTCCATTGTGTGGAAGACCTCGCCCAGACAACCGGCTTTTGTCCAGCACACTGAGTGAATTGTTGTTTTAAAGGATCTTGAGTGGTTTAAGAAGGATTTGACAAATTTAAGTTGGGGAAAATGGCCATGTTAATCATCTACTTCGTAACTCCTTTCACATTAAATTACATTTATGAAATGACAGAAACTGGCGTGATGACTGTTGACGATGGCAAATATTAGGGCACGTGTGAGGGACAGAGCAGGATTTTTTAAGTTTATATATAATTTATCACACAGTTAAAGATGACTGACAACACGACACTGCATTTTAATGTTTAAAACAAAAGCAATTCTGTGTTTTGAGAGTATAAATTCCAGACTATTTTAACACCAAGTTGTTTCCCAGGAAAACATCTATTATCCTATTATCATGACGATGCCAATTTCGCCAATGTGTGAGGCAGTATTTACATGACTATATGGGGTCAGCAATGAAAAGCCTTAAGGCTTTGTAGTCAGTGTCCCCCTGGGACACCGGTGCTATTTCCCAAGCGCTTCAACAGAACAAAAATCCCTCCGCGATGTATTCACTACTGTATCACCTTCGTGTCTGACTTAATTTAATAGTGATGTGTAACATATTGAATATCTTTTGGAATGAACAAGTTCTTTTTAATAAACGGTATGTTTCTGGAATGACATTGAGTGTGTATAATCACATCACCATCCCGATTCATGTTGATATTATCAACTTTGTATTTAAATAAACATTATGACATGTATTTGGGGTCTTACTGAGCCGAATATGGTGCGCACAATAATCTGATTTTATTCTCTGCAAATGCTTGAATTCGTGGGAAAAGCATATAAGGATGAGGGCCTGGGAACGACAGGTGAGTGAATAAGGGGTTGTTTAAATGTCTGTGTCACTTCTTTGAAGTGCATTTATGCGCCGACGGCTCCTATTTGTCTATAGGACGCAGCAATTAATGTTGTCGTTGACGCATTTTCACAGTGAAACGTTACCTGCAGGACAAATCTGTCAATCAAAGGGGCAATCCCATATAAATATCATCCGTGTGGCGTAAGGCAACGACATCACTTGCTTCTCCTTCGACCTGGTACACACATCTGGAATACAGTAAACGGGTCTCCACTACAGCTGCCATGGGACCACTGAATCTCCTTACAATCTTTGCCCTGAACATGCTTTGTCATTTTCAGTTTGCATCATCTTGGTATGCGGTTTACTTTTAAATGAATTGCTTTTAAAAATAGACATGTTTACTATTTTTATATACATTGTGTGACAATATTAACGCTGTTTTGTTTTTCACTCAACAGGACAGTGAACAATTTCCTCATGACAGGACCAAAGGTATTTTATTGTGCAATTATCTAGAAATGTGCCATGCGCAAAACGTCTTTTGAGAGAAACAAATCAAATTTGTTATGTTCAATTTTGTTTAATGCCAAGAGTAATTATATATATTTTTTTGTTTAATGTAACAACAGCGTGTTTTTCTTTTGTTCCAAGGCTTTTCTTACCTATACCAGCAGTGTGCAAGTGGGTGCACAGAGTGGAATACAAGAGTGCAAGTATCAGTTCGGTTGGGACAGGTGGAACTGTCCAGAGAGCACACTCCAGTTATCCAACGGCCTCCGAAGTGGTAAAAACTCTAATTAGATTAAAAAATCTGACTTTAATTTATTGCAGGCTGCATTTGCGCGTTTGCATGCCAGTTTTCCAGGAACGCACAGACGAAAAGCGCCTTTACGCAGCTTTTACGCATTTGTGGAACCACCTTGAACTCGGTAAAACTTTCTGTCTGTCACGTTTTGTAGCCACAAGGGAAACGTCTTTTATCCATGCCATCAGCGCGGCCGGCGTGATGTACACGCTTACGAAGAATTGTAGTATGGGGGACTTCGACAACTGCGGCTGCGATGACTCCAGGATTGGTCAAACAGGTACATTTATGAGTATTCTATATATCGTTAAGAAAAACCTTCCGAAAATTACCAAAGTAAAAAATGTCCAATGTTTCGTTTTTCGTTGTCAGGAGGTAGAGGATGGATTTGGGGAGGCTGCAGCGACAACTCGGCGTTTGGCGAGAAGATCTCCAAACGGTTTGTAGATGCGCTGGAAGGTGGACACGACTCACGCGCAGCAGTCAATCTGCACAATAACGAGGCGGGCAGACTGGTAGGTTCTGAATACATGACTCATTGGTAGCATCTCCCCTTTTTTTTTTTTTTTAGGAATGTTTCCTAAAAAAAAATTAAGGCAGTGATACCTTAACATTCTGTTTTGTTGCGTTTACGCACGTGTACAAATCAGTAACTTTCATTCTCCTAATAGGCAGTCAAGGCAACTATGAGGAGAGCCTGTAAGTGTCACGGAGTGTCTGGGAGCTGCAGCATACAAACTTGCTGGATGCAGCTGGCAGAGTTCAGGGAGGTGGGCTACTATCTGAAGTTGAAGTATGAACATGCTAACAAGCTGGAAATGGACAAGAAACCAGTGAGGGCGGGCAACAGCGCAGACACCAGAGGAGCCATAGCGCACACATTTCGGAGCATCGCTAGAACGGAGCTCGTATACCTGGAAGATTCTCCAAATTACTGCGTCAAGAACCAGAGCCTGGGAGTCCAAGGAACTGAGGGGCGGGAGTGTTTGAAGGGTGACAAGAACATATCCCAGTGGGAGAGAAAGAGCTGCCGCAGGTTGTGCTATGAATGCGGCCTCAGAGTGGTGGAGAAGCGCACTGAGCTCGTCAGCAGCTGCAACTGCAAATTTCACTGGTGCTGCACAGTCAAGTGCGAAAAATGCACACAAGTTGTGACGAAGTATTACTGTGCGCGCAAAGGTGGGAGAAAACAGCACAATAAAACGAAACGGAGGCACAGTGCACGCAGAAACTGATTATATTGTGGAAAATGGACTAACCCTTGTGATAATTTTAATTTCATTAGAAACTGTCACATCATCTGAATCTTCTATTGCACTTTTATCTTATAGACTGGATTATGTATATGGATCAAATTATTGTTTTTAAGGACTTAAATCTCCAATCCAAGCACATAGCTTTAGGTCATGCTGTGTTTTTATTGGGTTGGACATCTCCAATGTCTGGACTATGTATATATTTTATACAAAATTTTAATTGAAATTGTTACTTAATAAATATTTTTTTTACAATATGTCGGATCTGTCATGGGCAACATGCTGATATCATTATGTAGGAGTCCTTGTGTCAAACAGCCTTGGGGAAGAAGCGCCATCCTTTGAAGTGTGCATAGAGGCGTTTCCTGAACAGGTCGCCCAATCACCTTCATCCGACTTTGGGAACAAAGAACAAGAGTCCCATTTGTTCTTCTATCAAATAAAGGCGAAAGTTGCAGCACACTGTGACAAAACAGCAAGATCTCCGTTGGCTAAACGCTGCAGATCAAAATGGTGCATTCAGTATTTTGGCTCTTGCTTCTGCATTTCAGAATACACCCGGGACATGCTTGGTAAGCCTTTTCTATGCATCTTATTATTATTAAGTCCACGCAAAATAATGTAACCGTTTTTTGTTTGTTTTATTTTAATTTTATATGTTCCTCTCAGGTTGGCCAGTAACCTTCTTATGACGGGGCCAAAGGTAAACACAACCAGTTTTTTTTTTATAATTTATTATTAGAATTG
>JBAMHW010000007.1:28797043-28818464 GCA_037177495.1 Rhadinocentrus ornatus | reverse complement strand
TGAGCCTCATTTTCACTTGTTTTAAGGACATTACATCAAAGTTGGATCAGCCTGTAGTGTGTTTTTCCACTTTAATTATGAGTGTGACTCCAAATCCAGACCTCCGTGGGTTCATAAATTTGATTTCCATCGATAATTTTTGTGTGGTTTTGTTGTCAGCACATTCAAATATGTATAGAACATAGTGTTTTATAAGAATTGTTATTAAATAAATGTTTTAAGAAGAATTCATTCAGATCAAGGATGTGCTATTTTAGTGTTCCTTTTTTTTTAACAGTATACTGCATATATAGACAGTTCAGTCTTTTTAATCTAGTCTGCTTTTAAATTCGGGTCAGAGACAATATCTCTCCACAGAGAGCATCATTTATTATCATAAAGCTTTTAGCATGATGCCGTTTTGTTATTGACAGTGCCCTGACGGTTTCCTGTGATGGATCACATGACATATGTACTAAGTGAAGAACAGGAAACGTCCCAACGAAACTGTGGCTCATAATCATCAGATGTGTACATCTTCCAAACCCTCATAATCTGTGTGTTATGACACACTGCTCTGACTTCAGTGACAAAAACAAGGTAACTGCACTGGTCTGTTCATATGGGTATCAAGGGATTTTCCATTAAGTATTTGGATCCTTCTAAGAAAATGTCATATACAACTTGGAGTTGACACTATCGCTGGAGACCGATTGTGTTTTATAAGCCCACATGAGATTCAAACAGGATAAACAGCCGTGATGCTCCGGATGAGTCAGTTAAAGAATTAATCTCCATGAAAGGTGAACGAGTTAATGGTGACCCTGTTTTACATGGAACTGCGTAAATATAATCGACTGTAAAGTGTAAAAAAGACAAACATCGGTTTTAAGCATGCCTCTTCATAACACTAATAACTCTTCAGTTATTGGGTGATATTATTGCACCTTTAATTTAAATTAAATTTGATCATTTTTTAACAAAAGGAAGAAATTTGTGTTGATGAGGAAAGAAATAAAAAGCTCTTTCCAAAGAGATGCCAGCAGGGGAGCAAATAAACTCTTTTATAAGTATGTTTGGCATTCCCATTACTCAAAACCACGTTGCTTTTACATGGAACAGATAAGCTCTGGCCTTGGCTTATGTCACCAAGCGTATCCAGGTTGTGGTGATACTGTGGGAGATATTATTCCCTACATTCTGTCCTTAATATTGGGCCAAACTATGCACTGCTACAGAATACTGGGTCTTCCCCCGTGTTCCTGCTTTTTCCTATATAATAACAGCTCATGGCTGTCTGCAGATTAACAGTTTTACTTGTAAGGAATAACACTTAAAAAATGCTGCTATCTTCAGATCTCATTACTTTGCATAATTTTCACCCCAACAGACAAACTCGACCAGGTGTAGGAACAAGCATTTAAAATAGAAAGAGACCACCTGGTGGTCACATTTAAAACACTTGTATAGCTTCAACTCTAGGGCAATGCAGATGCTTTTGATACACTCTGGCACGCCATTACAATGCTGCAATTCTGTATAGTTTCTTAATGGATGTACAAAAACCAGCAAGTTCTAACAAGTCCATCTGTTTTCTCATTACTCTGCAGATCTGTGAAGGGCAGAGTGGGAATTAATTGAAAATTAATTGCCTGTTTTGTGTTAGTAAAATGAGGATTTCAGACACGACTGACTTAAAGAGTAATAGGTCCAGTGAATTTTTTTCTACGGTGGCTATTTAGTGAATATAAACAATGTGACCCAGAACATCAAACTAATGCTGTATTAGTTATTGTGTGATCACTTTATAATGATTTTATTTTCATACAAATAGGCTCACCAGAACATGCAGACTTCATTAAAAACTAGACTGTTCTAGGCTCGAGGGATTGGAAGTTTGAAGATGGAGAAAATTAAGTCAGAGAAGGAGAAAGAAAAAGTAGGCGAGGATTAACTAGAGTGGACGGAAGAAAGAAAATTATCAGAAGTGTCTGAAAAGGTGCAACTGGGAGAGTAAAAGCAGAGCAGGACACAAAGAGGATGACAATTTGTTTTGACAAAGGCCACTGAAGTGTGACTATACCGGGAGAAAACACCAGGGAGTACAAGTCTCTCCAGTAGGAGGAATACACGAATTACTTTTCTGCACATCAGTTGTTTAAATAGAATATATTTTCTCAAGACAGTCATCTAGTAAGGACTCCATATATACGAAACTGCTAGCCAAGAAGTTGTTTAAATAGTAGGCTGACATCCTGCAGAGGTAATGGCCAACCGTCACGCAAGTCCTTGTCACTCCAAGTTTGTATCACAAAGTAATTGCATGTGTTCGGCATAGTAAAAACTATATATAAAAACTATATACTATATAAAAACTATAGTTTTTATCCAAAATTTGTAAAATCTAACTCTGCATACTCGTAAAAAATTACTTACTAAAGTTAAAAAAGTGACATTACATGTGAATATGTATATTTGTGTTTATAGGATTCACAACTATTAGAAGTTGTTGTGATAAGATTATTAAAAACATTAAGAATCATTCTGGTGGAGAACAACAAGAATATGTGGCGCAGAATTGTTTTTCTTTATATCTGAGCACAATTTGAAAGATGTTAACACTTTTAATCAAGAAATTTCTTCCTCAGGTTCATAGCATTTAAATGAAGCTAATAAAGATATGCTGTAAATAATAACTGATATTGTATATCTAAAAATGTGAAAGTGATGGACTTTTAAACTGACCTTTGTTTACAAGTGAAGATGCAAGAGAAAAAAATCAGGAATTATTTGATATCTTTAAATTTAGAAAAAAAAAAAACATCAAGAAATTCAGATTTTTTGTTAACCATGCTTTTGTAAATAATTTTACATTTAATGTTTGATCATTAATTGAGTTCATGCTGCTAATTAGGAGATGTAAACTTTTCAATGCACTTACAATGCAATGCATTTGAGCTTGTTCTCTCTGCACCTTTACTAATGGTACCAAAGGTTTAATTTTATTACAAAAATCTATATTTAAAAAAAATGTATTGCTTTAAAAATTACTATATATATTTAAAAATACTGTTAAAAAAACTTTTAAAAGGCCATTTAATTATTTAGTCAATCCACTAAAACAAGACTTTTAAGTAACCTAGCTGCTTGTGCTAAGAGACAGTCACACTAGCTATTCTGATTGTGATTTAAATTACTCCTGCATGAATGCACTCTCACCGGCCAAGGTCAGGGGTCTGCAACCCGCTGCTCTTGAGCCATGTGCGGCTCTTCAGGCGTTCTGCATATAGGGGAAAACAAAATGTAATTCTGCACAAACAGATTTATTTACATTTATTACCAATTATGCTGTCTTATCAATTTGCTTGAACTGTGGCAAGAAATTAGCAAAAAATGTGATGTTGAAAGACATTTTCAAAATTAACAAAACATTTGCAAGTTCAAGCTCAAGATAGGTGTCAAAAAAGTGACTACAGAATTTCTATGGAAAGCTTAGGAAGTGGATCACATCCCTGGACTCAACTACTGCTAAGTCATAAGCACAGGTGGAAGAGCAGTCGTCGTCCATCCGGGAGGTTTGTGGATCAATTCCAGGCTTTCCCTGACTATATGTTGAAGTGTCCTTGGGCAAGACACTTTACCCTAGGTTGCCTCCCGATGTGTATCGGGGTATATGGGTGAATGTGACAAGTAGTGTAAAGCACTTTGAGTGGTTAAGCTGTATAAGTCCATTAACTGCTCTGGAGACATAGTAAGGTGTGGAAAGACTTTCAAGAATGGACAACACACAAAAAACAATTCCTTCAACTATAAGAGTTTGTTACATAACCTTTGTTTTGAATTCTTCAAAAACAAAGGTTATATAAAAAAAAAAAGAGATATGTGCCTCTTTGCAAAGAGGACAGGACAGGATCAATTAAATGACATGACTTTAGTCCCAGCTGGCTCAATTACTTAAGATGAATTGAGTGATGTTGGCAAAATTAAGCAGACAGTGCTATTGTGTTGCTATATGAACTCTAATGATGCACGGTTTTGTTTAAGCTGGTTTTAAGAGTCAGATTTTGTGACTCTAAACTACGCTAATTTGGTGGAACAGTTGGCAAAAATGGTTCATTTATCCGTGAACGTTGCAGGCCCCTGACCTAGGTGTTTAGCACAGGCTCTATGGTTTAGTCCTAATTCTGATTGTTGAAATGATGGTAAAAGAAGAACAAAGAAAAAACAGAAGCAAATAACAGCCATTTATTACTTTTTATTTCTGAGCTAAGTCCCTAAATATGATTTAGGGTAAACAAGATTCATAGCAGTTACGCTGATAAACACTAGAAGTTTCATATTCTTTACCCTAGAAACATGCACATATACCACATATACTTGATTGATTGATTACATGCTAAAATATAAAAGATAAAGAACCAGAATTAGCACAGGGCTTCCTATGCAGCTTTGCTTAGAAAAAAATATAGATTGTCATAAAGGAACTATTTAACTGTAAACTTAAAACATTACTAGGAAATTCCTTTAGCTGAATTGCCAAATATATCTCTGAAAACATAATTAAACCATGAATAACAGTAAGACAGCATATCTGTGTTTCATGATTTCTGAAAGACTGGCATTTAAGTAGGTTTTATAGCAGGGATAATACATCATCCACATGACACGTAATTTACATATCATTTATGTGTGAAAACCATCATGAGAGAATGGTTTTTTTTTTCTTTTTCTTTTAAGGACTGCAATAAACCCTCAACATGGGCAATGGATAATAGCCACAAAAAACGGAAGAACAATATTATAGCACGAATTTTATGCCCACAAGAGTGGGGGGTCAAAATAACGTAGTGTCCCTCCCCATGGATACTACATTATACGTTATATTAACGTATAAATGCTTCCACAATCTGAACATCGCACATCCTCATTTGCACAGCTTTTCTTATTATTCTTTTGTTATTTATTTGTTTAATTTATTTATTTATTCTATTATTATTTTATTTTTTACCTTATTTTTCTTATTGCTGCTAATCTCATATTTTGTGTTTTTTTTTTTTTGTATTTATCTGCTCTTGTTGGCATCAACGCACCAAAAAATTGCCTTGTACGTGTAAACCTAAATGGCAATAAACCTGATTCTGATTTTGATACACTAAAGAAACAGCTACATGCCTAATTATTCTAACTGCACTGCAGCGTTGATGCCTGTCCTGGGTAGACACACAGCAAATGACCTTGTGGACCCTTTACTCCCCGCTGGGCTTTTCTGCTGGTCTTGAGTAAATCAACTGGTGCATATAATTGGTGTGTCTTAATCCCTGTGGCAAAAGGAGAAACAGTACGTGTTCGCATAAATGTGTGCTTACAAGAGCAAATGCTTGTGTGTATGTGAGTGGAGGAGTCAACTGGACCATGCAGATGAGTTGGACCACATCAGTATAGTAGCTCTGTTTAGACACCATCTCCTGGTGCACAAACACACATATACATGCAAATTCCATATAGGTGTGTAAGATGTTTTTTCAAATTTGGTTGAATTCAGAACCTTTTTTGTTTACCTCTTGCACACTATTCACACTCAGTTTTTAAATATTAAAACATATTTCTCACAAATTATGCTCAAAGTTGATTGTGTGCAGTCCCTGAGACTCCACATACACTATAACAATGGAACATGTAGGCAGACACTAAGAAAACATCTTGAAACACGATTGCAGAAAAATACAACATGCAGAAAATAGAAAACACAAAGCAGAGATTCATACAGAAGTTGAAGTTGTCGGAAGTTAATGGGCAAATACACTTTTTGAACAAGTTAAAACTTTATTTAAAGTAAAAAGTCCAACACCAACATCAAACCATTGACTTTAGACACCTAGGGTGCAACATGTAGAGATCTGTATTTCTTTTTTTATTTTAAAACATTCCCAAAGTATTGACGATTATTTTTTTAACTATATAGGAACTATAGGAACGTTATAGTGTGTTGAGCTCTACAACTCAGGGATACTTAAGTTTTAGTTCAGTCAGACAACTCATCCCAACTGCCAAACACATGCATTTTTTGGCAGTTGGGCTCAGATTCCTTCACTTCTTGCACATGCATATTTTTTATCCAATAAATATTTGAATGAATGCTGGATGATATTTTTTCATTTAAGTGGAGCCTGCAGGTGGATGCTGGAGTGACAGAGGGGCTGACAACAAAAGCAGGCGATATGCAGTAATGATGGCGGCAGTAGCATGAACAGTTGAGACAGATCACATGGGATGCAACACAGCAGCTCGAGTCGTCTGCCTGAACTAGATTGCAGATACTTTATTTTTGCACAAAAGTTGGAATTACATTAACATTGTTGCAATTATATTGTTGTTGCCGTAGAAATAATGTGTTGTGAAAATTTGTCCATATGTGGAAAACTCAGCAGTGTGTGAAAGGAATTTTTACTTATTATGCTTTATATATTATATTATAATCACACCTATAATCACTTCCTTTATTATATTCGTTTATTCATTGATTGTTACTATATTACACTTTTTATAACATTTTTACTCATCATGCTTTAATTCACTTTTAAGGTTTATTTTCTTCATTTACATATGCTCTGTTAAAAGTTCACTACGAGGGTAAGATGACCGTTATCTGGTCGTTCCTCAGACCCTTAGTCAGACTGGTTCTTGTGGAGACACAAATATAAGGTTGTTTTGATGCCAGTCCCAAGACCTTAGTAAAAAAAAAATAATAATAATTTCATTAAAAGAAAAAGAAAGCCACCTATAAGGGTATAACTTCTGCAGGCAATCCATTTGTGTCAGTGTACTGTGGTTTAGTGAAGTCAGTGAGTAGTTAATCAAACAGGTCTGAGAAAGACCACAGTGTGTACCTGCACATACATCACTCAAGTTCCTTGTGGAACATGTGGTGGTCATGTGAATGAGTTTTGGCAGCCACACTCACATGGAGTCAATGTTGTAAGTCAAGGCCAAATGTGGGCTAAACAAAACTGCAGATATGGGCCATATTTGGTTTGTATCAGGAATGTACTGAGTAAATTATGTAATGTACTAATGCCTGACCTGAACTAGTTATGTTCTTCCTTTGGATGAATCCACAAAGTGGCTTTGGTACTGATCTATTGACACATTTGAAAAATTCAATTTCATAAAGCGTAGAGTGAATCAACTTTAAATACTTGTGAAATCTTTTTTTTTCTTCTTCTTCTTTGTATATGGCTGTGATAAAACCAAATTGGCCTTTGTATCTATAATTTTTAGGGCTTGGCATAATGAGCCTATGTGTTTTAGTCAGTATGGGGCTGCCTGAGCCCAGATTGGGAAAAGCTCACACAATGCATGTATAATAGGGTTGCCAGGTTTGCTGGTTTTCAGTATAATTTGTGATTCATTTAAACCAGTTTAGTTTTTTTGAAGAATTTTAAAATATTCTTTATATGGTTATGAAAATTGAGATTAGGATACATTTTTTAAAATTCTGAATCAGAAAAATAAAAACTGAAATATGGAAGAAATTACTATAATAATAATAATAATAATAATAATAATAATAATAATAATAATAATAATAATATTAATAATAATAATATTAATAATAAAACAAATCCCATAGAACTTAGGATACCACTGAAAAACAGACTGCAGATAGACTGAGGCAGAATTAGGTGTGACTGGCCCATCAGAGCTGTCAGGATGAAGGTGACTTGGGAATGAATTCCTTGTACACCTCACCTCGCTCCTGTGGAACTGAATGCAATGCTTGAGTCCAGATGATAACCAATCCTGACGTTCCACTCATCTGAATTTCAAGTAGAATGGTAAAAGGGATGAGGTTTGCTCTGGGGAGAAGGGCTGATTCTGGAAACAGAGACTATAAAAGAGAGAGAATAAAAAAAATAAATAAAAATAAAAAAAATACTGCAAATCAACATTGCATTCTGAATATAAGAATAACAATCAATTCTGCTACAATAACAAAGAATAATCATCATGGTACATATTTAGCTGCACAAACTGGAAGCATTTTACATCACTGATAAATCTCATCATTCTCTACATGTTGCTGCCAAGGCTATGGCTGATTAGATGGGACAACTCAACAAGAAATCCCCTGAGACCTGCCAAGTTTGTTGATGAATTCACACTTCGGTTACTCAAAAACAGCTCAGAGCAACCAGAGTGGGGAAGAAGAGAATAAACTGTTTCACTTGACTGGCTAAAGAAGAAGTGGTTGTTGAAAGGATGGAGACTATCAAGAGGATGTAAAAAGAGAAGGAAGAGTGAAGATAGCTGTTCTGTGCTAATCTGTTGCTTTTGCTGCACTAGACTTGGGAGATGGCAAACAGGATTTAGCTCTCCGTCTCTAAAAGTCCACCTGGCTGTTATCTGCAGCACCTCTTAAAAAATGGTGATGGTCAAGTCTTAAAAGGTAGGTTGTAGTGTGGTTAAGAGTGCAAACAGAGCTAAAGAGCACCTGTAAAACTATTTAGAGCAAGAGAAGAAATAAATATTTATCAAATCATCATCAAAATGTCAGCAGTCACACTTACTATCTGCCCTTTTAAAAAAAGTTTAATTTAATTACACTGCAATGTTGGAAAAATGAAAAAGCTGATTTTCAAGCACAAAGTCCAAGTCAGTAATATCAAAAGAGCAGAAACATTGAAGCACAACAAAGACAAGTGGAAATCAATGTGCTGGTACTAACCTAAATCCCCAGCATGAGTAATATGGCTATTTTTCCAGCAAAAGTCTCCATTCAGGAAACTCTCCTGCTTCTGTGCTATATTTCTTAGATATATTCCTTGAAGCGTCAGCTTCATTACACACTGTGTCCGCCTAAAGTTAGCCAATCCTGTTGGTGCCTTAACATTTTTTTTTCAAGTACATTATAGTTTAGAGAAGGTGGAATGAATGACACATTTCAGACTCTAACTGGCCCTGAAGGGATTCAGAGTCCCAAGTAGCTGTGATGCCTCTGGGAAACAATGAAGTCCCACAGCTTTGCAAGAGGAACATGAACATTGAATTTCAAATATGTTGGAAAGACATCATGAACTTTCAGGTTTCTCTGCTGCTGACAGCTCTAATACGCTGACTTTCGGCAGGGCAGGATGGCGTTCTTATGGGCAGGAGAGTGAGTCTTTGTTTTTCCTTCCCTGACCCTGCACTCAGTGGAAAATCCTTGTTATTATTGTATCAACACACAGTTTGTTATAGCAAAGCTTAGCGGTGAGCAGAGAAGGATCAGTGCCAGTTTGGTGAAGGCAGAGGCAGAGAGGTAATTACTAGTTATCTGGAGATGGAGATTAAAAGTCTAATTAAATCATGCAAATTTTCTCACCCTTACCAACTGTATCTCAAACTAAATGCCTTTACAGAAAATCACCAATTTGGTTTGCATTCTCTCAAGACACCAGTCAACAGTGTGTGGCAAACAAGGTTATGAGGCTTAGATGAACTTACAGTCTGGAGGAAAGAAGATGTTAACACAGAGTAAGCAGCTTATTTCACACTGGATTTTTCTTCCTTCTCTTGGCTGCCAAAACACCTCATGGGTAAACTGTACCAAAGCTTTCAATTGACCAAGTACATTCATGGTGTTGTTGTCATCATCAGAATAGTTTCCCCTATGCATTCATGTCTTTAGAACTTTAGCACATACCTTTTCATGCTATGTTGATGATAAGTACTTGTAAACATTCAGAAACACTTTCGATAGTAAGCCATGGAGCCTTATGATGGAGTGGCGACTTTTCCAGGGTGTACCCTGCCTCTCTCCTGTTGATTGCTGGGATAGACTCCAGCTTCCACAGCAAGCCTTAACTGGACTAAGCAGTACAGAAAATGGATGGATGGAGTAAGCCATGGATGGTGTCTGACTGGATGTCTGGATTGTACAACCCATATTTCAGAGAAGTTGGGATGTTTTGTAAAATGTAAATGCAACCAGATGCAATGATTTGCTAATTTTGTTACCCACATTTGTTCCCTATAGAACGTGAACAACATATCAGATGTTGAAAGTTAGGCATTATACTATTATGCTCATTTTTGAATTTGATCGCATCAAATCTTAAAAAAATGAAAGAGGGGCAACAATAGACGGGAAAAATAATTGGCATGAATCAAAAACGTGTGTGTGTGTGGGGGGGGGCTAGTTGTGCTGGAAATCTTTCCTTTGTTAACATTATTATGTTTCAGCTGCAGGTGGAGTGCTGGGCAGGTTGCCCTGCTGGGTCTGCTATCCTAGCCATCCTCCCTGCACCTGCCCTGCATCTGGCAACCATGAACCTGGTTAATCTGGTGGGAGGCTGCAGCAGTTTCCTTCCAAAAATGTCTTTGCTGCTGTGGTGAACATTTAGCCATGTAGGTCACTTAAAGTCTGTTCAAACTGCTTAGTAACTAGATCTCCCATATTCTTTCGCAGTTGCTTGAAGGTTGCTCCTTTAGAACTGCTGCTTTCCTGGGGTTTTACTGTTGGGGAACCTCCAGCGGACTCGTCCGTTCATCTGCCTGTTCAGATGCCTATCTTTCCACCTGCCAGCACCTGCCTTTGAACATCTGCCAGCTTCCGTCTATAAACTCAAGCAGGACCAACTAAGTCATTGCAATTTCTCTAACCAATCATGGCTCCCCAGCTGGGACAAATTCTAACGCTGATTCTCCTCCCTGCCAGAGCCCCCAAACAGACTTCACTCACTGCTCCATTGAATTAGTTTCCATTGAATTTTTAATTTCCTAACTGTGACCTGTGTTTGCTTAATAGGTAAACTGCTTGTTACATTATTACAAAAGCAACTAGAGAAGCATTTGAGAACTTATTAGGGTCACAGGCAGTTACATGACTGGGTGGAAGGAGCATTTCAGAGAGGCAGAGCCTCTCAGATAAAAGTATAGGCAGAGGTTTACCAATCTGCATCAAACTGAATCTAAAACATTACAACTTTGGAAATCCCACCACCTTCATTGTATATTAATAAAAAATTCAATGAACCAGGAGGAATCTTGTCTTATGTGTTTCTGCCATCATATTAAAAACGAGCCACACCTTTCCATCCATCCATTTTCTTTACCACTTATCCTGATTCAGGCTCACGGGGGAGCCTATCAGTTACTAGGTGAGCGGCTGAACACATTTCCAGTCTATCACATGGCTAACACAGGGAACATGTGCTCATGCATAGGGAGAATGACCAATTAACCTAACATGCATGTGAGAGGAAGGCAGAGTACCCAGCGAGAACATGCAAATTCCACACAGAAAGGCCACTGTTCAACCCCCACCCCAGCTTTGCAGAGACAGAATCTTCTTGCTGTCGGGCAGAGGCTCTAATGAAATGATAAAATGTTTCAGTTGCAACATTTTATATGTTTTTTATGTTCTGTTGAGAATAAAATAGGGGTTCATGAGATTTGTAAAGCATTGCATTCTGTTTGTACATCTTTTACACAGTTCCAAACTTTTTTTTGGAATTGGGGTTAAATCTCTTTATCTTTGATAAAAAATATTCATATGAAAATCTAACACAATTGGTTGATTAACTTAAGCCCTTTGAAGCTCATATATTTAATATAATTAACAAGAAAATCAGCCAAACTCAGACATTCCCTCATGATTATCATGAATGAGGCTTTTTTTTTTGACAAGATATTTTACTGATGCAATCAAGTCACAAGACAGAGTGTTGCTCCATGCTCTGTGATCATTGTTTTGATAGCGTTATAAATCCTTTTTTGTAATCATACAAGTGAATGCATGCCTCAGAGAGATAGCAGGACCAGAGTCTTTTGCAAAGGGGGAATGAAGCAGAGCTAGCGGGGGTGACAGTAATATCTCTGTTATATTTTGTGTGTTTGATAAGAACTTAGATTTTTAATGCACTGACAGATAGTCATTTGAGTCTGTTATCTTTCTTTAAGGTCTGGGCTCTTGGCTTCTCAGTTGAACTTTATATTCTATGTTTGTGCATTTATTATTTGCTCTGCTTCTGTCATCACACTTATTTATTTCGAAGCTTCAGATCTGTATCCCTATTTTCTGTTCATATCTGAGGAGAGACGACAGAAAAAACTTCATGCAACAGTCATTGGGGGGTTGGGGGGTGGGGGTTGAGCTGACAGATGGCTCAGGGGAAAAAAAGCGCCTGGGCCACATTAATTCATAAATGTCCCTCCTGGACATGGCAGCCGTCATAGTCATTTAGGGAAGATTTTTCCCTGTCCCTCTTACAGGCAGTCCTGTGACATTTCCATTTGTTACATGACAGCTATTCACCGGGCCAATGCACAGGCTGAACTTTACCTGGAACATGGTATCATCAAAACATCTGCTCACAGTGAAAGACAGAGAGAGAGAGAGAGAGAGAGAGAGAGAGAGAGAGAGAGAGAGAGAGAGAGAATATATTTGGATAAAGATTAAGCAATCAGGGATTCATGGGAAAGAAATTAACTTGCAGTGTTCTTCTTGAGAGATGGGGGGTGATGGGGAACATGGATGAATGGATGGAGGAACGAGAGACAAAAGACAAAATGTAAAGATAACTTAATAAGATATACGTGCTCCAGAGGAGTAAACGAAACAAATGACTCAAGGACGGTTGCCGTGGCAGCAGGGCACTGTCAGACAAATGTGTGGACTTCATTTGACATGAAAAATTAAGCATTGTAGTTAACAAAACAGTTCTGCTAATGAAACATTGCCCTTAATGAGGGAGGCTAAAAATGGAAGGCTTTTGCCCAACGGGAACACACACATAAATTTAGTGCATCCAAGGATCAGGACTATGGTGTATCAGTCTGGCATAAGGAACAACATTTGTATTAAGCATACCTTCTACTATTTATTTATTTATTTACTTAAGTAAATTAACAATAAATGTTTTAAATAACGGTTAATAATTTTGTAAAAAATAGTGAAATGTTAAAAACTCTGTACTGTAAAGGACATAAAAGGACATAGAAACATTTACTTTTAAATAGTCTAAACAAACCATGTGGGAGAGATAACAACAACAACAATAATACTACTACTACTAATAATTATTATTATGATAAAAAGAATAACAATAATACATTGCATAGCAATCTAACATTAGTTCAGTCTGGTTTATTTCCAAGCGTTAAAATGAGTAGCCTAGGTCAGTGTTTCCAAACCTTTTTTGACTTGTGTACCCCCTGAGCCATTTTGTCATACCAAAGTACCCCTTTTGTCAAATGTGTTGATGATTCTCCAAAAGTATAACGTACAACTGATTATTAACTAAAACCAATTTTATTGAATCTCTGCAGATCTAGAAGTGAATCCATACAAAATACAGTTTTCATTGTACTGCCTAGGTTTAGGGTTGGCCTCTTATTTGTTTTTCTTGGATTCTGCTGAACTCTCTCCTGAATCCAGAGCAACAGGACTTTTCAGCCATTTATCCATATTTGACTGCAGCTGCTTTGGTGCGTTCTTGCCTTTTGACTGTAGTCTGTGACCGTGTCTTCTCTCTCACGCCCTCTCTCGGTAACGAAGCGTCATGCAGTTGCACAGCCCTGCTCTAGTCTTTCCCACATGTTGTTGCTTATGCTTCTTGCTCTTTTGATTGATAAAAGCTGAAGCTTTCCCCACCCAGCTGTAAATAGCAAATCGAATGAAAGAAAGTAATACCTGTTAAAATTAGTTAAACAAAGAATACAACAAGTGTTAAATGCAGTTAAAAGCAGAGGAGAACAAACATAACTTCAGACATGTGTTTTGTTTTGTTAATAGGAAAGGTCCATTTAATTTGCACAGGAAGGCTGATCCTTAGTTTTAAAGCTGCTTCAGCAAAGGCATAAACTCCCATTTTATCTAACCTCAGCCAGAGCAGCTTAAACAGTTCAGATTTGGAGAAGATCTGAGAGAAGTTAGAGTAAGGACAGAGGAATTTGTAAATACTTAAATGGAAATCATAGTAAAGCAGGAATTTACATGATCCTTGAGGACCACATCCTACAGGTTTTAGATGTTTTAATGCTCTAACACACCAAATCCAGAATCTTTGAAAACTTGACAAGTTGTTGAAGATCCATCTAATTTGATTCAGGTGTGTTAGAGCAGAAAAACATCCAAAACCTGCAGGATAGTGGCACTCATTGACTGAAATCAGACACCCTGATGCAAATATTTAAGAACATATGAAAAAATTCTAAATCAATTCCATTTTTAATTAATTTTTTCAGTTATGGGAAAATCATACATTTGTAAACAGTCTTAGTGTAAACCTGCAATATAGCCTACTACAGGTGCAAGTGGTCCTTTAGAAGTTGTACTAGGTTGGCTTTCTACTCATCTTCTGCAGCCAGTTGTGCTTTAGGCAGTTTAGGTTCTTATCATGTTTTTGCTGGGTGCATGGATTTTACTGCACCCACCCACAGTCAAACCTACAAGAAGCATCTGTGGTTTTATAAAGATGATAAACTTGAAGTGATTAAAAAAAGCAGCCTTGATCTACAGTATAGCTGGCATTGACATTAAGAGAACGCAAGAGAGGTCATAGACAGGTAGAGGCAAATAAAACACATAACAAGCTCGTTTTTGGCTTATCAATGAGCAAGAATAAAAAGCTGGTTCCAGGGAAAAGATATTAAAATGTTTCAGTCAATTGCAGGATCTGCAGGCAGATGTTGTCTTACTACAAAAAATTCATTAATCAAACACATCAATAGCTGTTCTTCCCACTGAGAATTTCAGCATGTGTACTCCAGAAGGCAGATTTATGTTAGTTAAAAAATCTATTCTCAATGTTGACAAGCTCTCCTTTTTCACTCCCTTTTCACTTCCCTCTATGATCACTCATTTATTACAGGAGCTGACCTCAATGTGATGTTTGAATCAGGAATAGCAGCTCAATCCTACAGGAAATCATCAATTTGGCATTTCCCAAAAAAATGTTAGAAAGATTTTTGTCTTTCCAATGCTCTTACCGCCCCACTCTCAGGGAATACATCTTCTTCTTCAGTGCACCACTTGTATACCATACTAGATCATTCATGAACTAGCAATTTGCTGATGAGTGATATTTCAGAAACCAAAGTTCATCAGACATCAAAGTTCAAAAGACCCACAGTGGGTGGCCCTGTCCTCCTGGATGTTGGGCAGGGCTTTTGCAGAGAGGGTGGGTTGTTCTCAGGCTCGTGGGGCCCCTGGGCAGCTGTTGCCCATTGAGGCTAACAGCTATCATCCCTGGCCCCCTGGGGTCCATGCTTGTTAGCCGTGAGTCCTCTGGCTGGTGCTTTTCTCTGCCATCCTTTGGGTGGGTAAGTTGTCATCCCTGTGGTGGGCTTGTTGGGTTTCATGCTCTGTAGGGGCTACTGATTGGCTGGACCTTGGGGCCGTCATTGTCAGATTCTGATTCTTGGAGGGGGCAAGGCTGCATTTGCAAGATTACACTCATCACTGAACACGTCTCATTCTCTTTACTCTGCGCTCACACTCACTCATGCACATGATTGTACAGTCACTGTGATGTTGTGTAGGTTTAACACCAACAGCTACAAATATGCTTTCAAGGTGGTATTTGTGGTGCTGTTGTTATTTGTGTCATTGCCTTTCGTTTGTACTTTTATAGGTGCTCTTCCTTCCCTCATTTCCCCATGTCAGGTCCAGCATTAAATGTAACATTGCAATAGTAAAATTAAAGATCAATAGTCAACTACCATGGGGGCCCTTATATCCTCTAAATTTGTTCTGTACAACAAGGCAGCCAGACCACCATTTTGCTGTCATGATGCCGTATAGGACAAGTAAACTAAAGTAATATAAACAGAAAAATATGCACCTATTATAATATAGAAGACAAATGAACATGTTCACAAATAGGATGATTCAGTCAGCTGGATGGTGACTAACACATAGATGTTTGCAGTTCTGACATCACTGTGAAGACTATGATTATTCATCAGACCCCTAAATCACATGTACAACATTTATGTCTTCCCCTCCAGGTGCTTCACAAATGTCTCCATCTGTCCCTTTCGATGTCAGTAACTGTATGCACTTCAATTCACATTATTCACGAGGTGAATGCAAATTAGATTATGCTGCTTCCACAGTGCTCCACGGCATCATCATTAGAAAAAAAATGTATTCAAGACATACATTAGGGAGGGAAATTAAGTAGGAGACAGCTTTGTAACTCTACTGCATTAAAGACAGGCCAAATAACCTAAGGAATACAACATTTTAGCTTGTTAGCTTGGGTTATGTTAAAACAAGCGAATACTGAGTGGGAGAGGTTACAAGCAGTGAAATCTCATCATGCACTGTTAGTCAGAATACCATAGGGGCTTCCTCAGACATGCTGCAGCTCCAACCAGTGGGTTCTCGAAGGTCAGGCTATGCAATTACAGCTGAAGCTGAGCTGTGGAGTCATAGGAGAGCCAGGAGTTCATAAAGATTAATGGTACAATGTCAGCAGAACTGGAGATAAATGACTGCTGTGTGTGGATAAGTCACCATCATCGCCATTAGAAATACCCGGATTCCAGTAATAACCATCAGCTAAATCGGCATCAGTAACATAAATGTGCACTCAGCGCTATTATTTTAAAAAGCTTGGGTAGCACCAGTGTTAAATGCGCAATTCATACACTGCAGTGGCAAATGACAGACATCTTAATGACAGAAAATCTTTTGAAAATGAGCCATTTGCTCACTTTTTGGAAGTAGAGATAGAGCCGGGAGGACACTTATTCAGACGGTGATGCTGATGCAAGGGAGCGTACATCAGAGGTGAGAATGGTGAGGGTGAGGGAATCAGACAGCAGAGAGCTTGGGAGTCAAGAAGGTGGGGCAGTGTCAGAGTAAATTGGCAGAGAAGGAGGTGTATAGAGATTAGGTGCCATAGGGATGGAGAGTGTTAGGGAAAAGAAGTGATTTAAGGTGATCAGACTGGGTTTTGTGTGAATGTGAGAGTGTGTGTTGTTTGGTTATTTTACTTAGATGTGAGGACCAATTGGAGTGTTTGGACATTTTGTTTTAGGTTTAAGATTTGCTAAAAACAAGCTTACGATTTGGTTTAGGATTAGGTCAGATATTGGTAAATACCTAGGGAAATGATTGTCTCAGTATGTGTGTGGAGGTAGAGGACAGTGAAACAGATTAAGCTCAAATGTGATGCTGAGTGGCGAAAACTGAGAGAGGGATAGAAAGGAAGGAGGGTGGGCTGCACACAGGCTCTGTGGGGAGATGAATACAGCTGTGCAGAGAGTCGGTGGGAGTCGCACAAACAGTAAAACAACCAGCCGCTTCTCACACAACAGGATCCCATATTAGATTCAAGTGTGTGGATTACTGTTTACAGGAAGAAACAATGGGATTTAATCAGAAATAACCGAGAAGGAGGACCGATCTCAACCTCTGCCAACACGTGGAATTTGGAGGAAATCAGTTGGAGAAAGTAACAAAGGACAGGGCTGCACAACAGGAGAAGTGTGGTGGGGGGGGAGGAGCCCACAGAAGATAAGTGTGGTGAAACCAAAGCAGGTAAGAGAAGCTTAAGAATGACAAATGGGAAATGTTAAGTAAAAACATTTCAAGACAAGAAGATGAAATATAAAGACAGATGTTTATTTGGCTGTGCATGAACAAGAAATTGTGTAGTAAATATGCTACTCTGTTATTAACGTATGGCTTAAGGAAAAGAGGGAAAAGATGAGAGATGAGTAAAAGAGAAGAATGCTCAAAGAAAACAAAATTAATAGTCTTAAGCAAGCAAAACAAGGATTAAAACAGAAAAATAAGGCTGCTTGAATCAATAGCTGATGTGTAGAGAAAACAACACATCCTATTAACATTCTATTACTCTGTATCTTTGATTTGTCCATTAGGAATGAAATCAATTGCATTTTGCAGCTTTGCAATCTGCAACTTGTCAGCATAATGTTTTTCTTTGGGAATACAGCCTAAACACAAACACACACATGGCATATGTGCATAAATTGAATGAAAGTGAGACATGAGAGCCCCAAAGTCTATTAGTGGCAATGAGATTAGTTTTGGAGAGAATAGGGGAGGGTGGCAAGAAACAAGTAGACTACAAGGACTCCTCGGTGAGTTAGCAACATGATTAGTTGTTGGTTGGAGCCTCTGTGAATAATCCATGAGGTGGTGGCCACATAAATCACCAGACATGGCAACATTCATGCTAGAAACACACACACAAACATACAAAGAATGTAAATGTGTAGATGGGAACACATTCTTTTTTATGTGTAAAAGGAAGCAGCTACTAATATACATGTATTAAAGGCAGCTGGGAGGAAGAGATTAATGTAAGATTACAGTGACTTTCTCAAGTATCGGGGCAGAGAAGAAGCACTGTTTTATTTAAGTTCAAAGTATGAGATCGGCTGTTGTGCTGCAAATTTCCCCTGAGGTGTGTAATCACATGCAATAAGGTGCTGCCATCTCATGGGGAAGAGAAGAGAAAAGATTAACATTTGGGCCTTTTTCCATTTATCTGAGCAGAGCACTGACCTCTCCCTGCTGATTCGCAATGTCTGTCCAGCTGTGTGAGCTTCTGGTCCTCTGCCTGACTGTCACATATAGGTGAGGGATTGGAGGTTAAAAAACACATGGAAGTTTATATTTTCCATTATTTTAAATGCAAGGTGTTGCTCTGCATCTATGTTTACGGCCAATTTCTATGTCTTGTTCTTGTTTCCTTCTTTTCCTTTTTTATTAGTGGTGGTATGTTCCCTAGCAACCACTGGGGTGAATGGAATGACTCTCAGCTTCAGCCAACAATTCAAAGGCTCATGAAAGGATACAACCGCTATCTCAGGCCTAATTTCAATGGTATTCAGGAAATTGAAAAACATTATTTTATCATTTTATAAATGATTCTTTTCATTTTTATTAAAAGCTGACTCATTTTAAAACTTTTTTGTGGCTCTTTATAACACAGAGGGTCCTGTGGAAATTGGAATGAGTCTTGATATTGCCAGCATTGACGCCATCTCTGAAATCAACATGGTACGCCACTTCCCTTTTATTTTCGTCTCTGTGAATGAGAGAGAAAGTGATTAAATCAATAATAATAATTAAAAATCTGTCTTGTTAACTCTTCAGGACTACACTGCAACTATCTTCCTCCGTCAGCGCTGGCGGGATTCCAGACTGGTGTTCCCTGGAAATGAGAGCGTGAGCGTGGATGGGCGCCTAGTGTCCCTGCTCTGGATCCCTGACACCTTTATTCCAGACTCCAAGCGTTCCTTCCTGCATGACGTCACGGTGGAAAATCGCCTCATTCGTATTTTCAGCAATGGAACGGTTCTATATGCTCTCCGGTAGATTGTTTATCATGTTTTCATGATTTGGACATGAACTGACTGAGGGAATTGTATAGATTTCTGGATGTCTTGTACAGCTTGCCTTATCTCCAACTTAATTGAGAGCAACTAAAGGAAGATTTGTCCAGGTTGATCAGGGTGATATTCATTCTCATTGAATGAAAACAGGAGGTGCTGACTCATGTCTGTGATTGTGGCAACTTAATTTGCATGAGTCAGGAGCGTGGTTTTGTTTTTCACCATACATTAGGGTTATGTGATGTTCACATACTATCCTTAAAACCAAACAAAATTGCTGAATTTCAACAAGTCAGAGACTTAAACATTAATAAGCCATCAGTGTTACGTTCAAAATAAGTCTTTGTTTTCGTCAGTGTTGCTCAGGTGAAGACAGGCCTTTGTCTTCACTAATAATTAGCTGCCTTGTACATCAGAAAGAGAGGAAGTCTTGAAAAAAACAACTTGCTTTCACTACCCAACAGCATCACCGCAACAATCGCCTGCAACATGGACCTGACCAAATACCCTATGGACAAACAGGTGTGCACCCTGCAGCTGGAGAGCTGTGAGTACTTCCCGTGCCCCCCCATCAACCCTCCATCAAGTATGTAGGTGGCCTTGAATCATCATCTTCATCTCATCATCACAATGACCATTTTTTGCATCATCAGTTTAGTGAGTATCAAACAGAATAGGTGGGTTGTTGCTAAGCAGGTTGGATTCTGTAAACCACAAGTGTATATGTGCTGTGTTGCCAGGGGGCTATAACATCCAGGATGTGGTGTTCTACTGGACCAGAGGGAATGATTCAGTGAAGGGTTTAGACATACTGCGACTGGCTCAGTACAGTGTGGAGAGCTACTATACATCAGTGTCAGAGGCTGTATATGAAACAGGTACTGTACAAAGTCATGTGATGAAAGAAAATCTTGTAGAGCAAAAAAATTATTCACCCTCTTTATTTAGGAAGCTGTGTCTTTTTATGATGTTTTACAGGACATTACCCCAAGCTGGTCTTGCATTTTTCTCTGCGTAGAAACGTCTTGTTCTTTATCTTGGAGACATATGTCCCTTCCATTCTGCTTGTGGTCCTCTCCTGGGTTTCGTTCTGGATCAGCCAGTCCTCTGTACCAGCTCGAACCTGCATTGGTCAGTACAAAACTCTGTATTTTTCCTAACTTAATCATGATTTTGGTACATAGATTTAATGTTTGTAGACAGCTACACATTCATAAATGTCCAACATTGAAAATGTATCTTTTCTTTTGCATCACAGAATAGACTGAGAAACTTGTGGTGTATACCATGTTTACGGTGTCTTACAAATGTATTTACCCCTTCAGCATTTTTCTTTCTTGTGCTTTCATCTGGACTCATCTGATGGTGCTAATTATCAGTAATTGGGAGAAAAGAAATATAAAAAGAAGACAGAAAACTAAAGGGAAGATATGTTAAAATGGCTCAAAGTCAATGCTGTTTAGAGCAGTTACAACTACAGCCAAGTGGGTTTGCCTCTAGAAGTTTGGCACATGTAGTCACTTGAATATTTCCCATTTTTCTGGAAAGGAATGGCTCCTGTTCAAGCCAGATGGATTCTGCTGTATACAGTAATCTTAAAGTCAAGCCACAGATCAGTTAAATTTAAGTCTGGAGTTTGAAAATGTCATTTCCAGACATTGAATTGATTCTTCTCATATCACTTCATTGTTAGTTTAGAAGCACACAAAGGGCTGTTGTCATGGTAAAAAGGAAATCTTGTTTACCACTTGCAAGTCACTCGAAGTCTGAAACAGGTTCTCCTTAAAAATCCTCCATATAGGAATAGATTTGCTGCATCTTCAGGTTTAATTTATCCTCCTTGTTACTTCTCTGAATAATGTCATCCCAGTCTGGTATGTATATTTAGGCTGTCTGCCCTTTTCTTGCCAGTTATTATTTGTCTTATAATTTTCTAATAATTTCTTCCTTTTGCTTATTCATTTATTAATTTCTTTCTTTCTTCAATCAGTCATAACCGACATTTACTCATAGTATGTATGTATGTATGTATGTATGTATGTATGTATGTATGTATGTATGTATGTATGTATGTATGTATGTATGT
>JBAMHW010000007.1:28771042-28796943 GCA_037177495.1 Rhadinocentrus ornatus | reverse complement strand
TGTATGTATGTATGTATGTATGTATGTATGTATGTATGTATGTATGTATGTATGTATGTATGTATGTATGTATGTCTTTATTTATCACCCAACAGTCGTATGTATTGCTGTGGAACCTTGTCCTTAACCTATTTAAAGAGAGCCTTGGTCTTCATTGTGTTGCTTGAATTGTAGCGTTAACGTCTCTGGGCTTTTCCTAACTGAACACTGATCATGTGACAGTGTTCACAGGTGGACGGGATGGGCTTAAGTGACATCTCAAAGCAACTTGTGAAACAAGATCATAAATCTAAGGTTTCAAGGTAAAGGGTTTGGATAGATGTGTAGAAACCACTTTCCAAATAGGTTATTTCTTTTAATTTACATTAATTTAATCAATTTAGAATATTTTAAATAGGGCATTCACATAAAAGTAATAAGTAATAACTCTGCAGAATGAACCTTTACAATGATTGTTACTTGTGTATTTATACTGCAGGAATATAATTTCTCTAAAGTAAAGTTTCATTCAGTTGGAATTAATCCATTTTAAATAAATACAAACATAAATATATGTGATAGTCTCTAGTGAACCTAAGTTTTAATTTGTGACTCACTGACTAGTCATATAATTAAACATGACTTTAGAACTAAATACATCAGGTCGGTTTTATTTGCTCTAAGATCTTTTTTAACTGGTTTGTAAAGCAAACTGAGATTTGTTAAATATTATGGTTTTCATTTTCATTTAGGAAAATAATCTAACACAATTTATTATAGAGTTGCTAACTTTGGAGCACGGCACTTGTTTCAAATTCCTGCCAACAGAGAGAACTAAAGTTAGAGGCGATTCAAGAATTCTGGAAGATTCACAACTTTCCTTCCACTTGACAAAAGCATAATTCTACAGTAAAAATAGATGAGTAAAATAAAATGTCTGATCTGTTCCTCAGGAGTTACTACAGTCTTGACAATGACCACTTTGATGATGGGTGCCCGCACTTCCCTGCCAAATGCCAACTGCTTCATAAAAGCCATAGATGTCTATCTGGGCATCTGTTTCACCTTCATCTTTGGTGCGTTGCTGGAGTATGCCTGTGCTCATTTTTATACCATGCAGCACCAAACCATAGAGGATTTACACAGGGTGAGAAACATGCATGTCCATGTCTTGAAACGGCTATTTTTCCCTGTTATGTGATAAAAATGCCAATAACGTATCTGTATATGTATTAGGAACTTCTGAGGGAATTCAGTGAGTCTAATGGAAATGGCTCGATCCCTATTGTCAGCTCCAGACAACCAAACCAGTCTGTGCAGATCGGCTCCACTGCAGAGGAGCCAGCGGAGGACTCAGTGAACAGTGACATTCAAAACCATACCGCAAATAAGGAAAGGGTGCCAAGTCAGGGCTGCGGTTTGTCATCAGTAAAGGATGCATCTCGCAAGGCAGCGTCTGTCTTTGTTGTGGAAAACCCACACAACATCGATCGCCATGCCCGCACCGTCTTCCCTACAGCTTTTCTCTTTGTCAACATCCTGTACTGGCTGTATTATCTTTTTCTCTGAGTACCAGTTTCAGGCTAAAGAAAAAGTTGCTCTCACCATCCTGAAACTGGCCTTACCTCCTCATTAGAGCTCCAGTATCAGTCCATGCTGCCTGGATCAGAACTGATTGCACAAAACCTTTTACTAAAAACACAGATAAACAAAAAAAGAGATGCAGTTAGTCAAGACTACTCTCTGCTCTGCAATGAAAGGCATTATTGATCATGTATGAATTGATATCTCTCAATATATAAGCATATGGGAATGGTGATAAAGTTTTATTACCTACTAAAAATCCATAGATCCTTTAAGGCATGACTTAACTCGCTTCAAACAATATTCTGCCTGAAAAACTGTGCTGCATTAAAATGCCTTTATAAAACGGCTCATGTATATGTGCTTTTTCTCTCGCTTCTGGTTGTGATAAAATGTTTGTATGAAAAAAAACCCACTGTATATTTACTTCACACTACTATGTGCAATTAAAATAATACTGACTTGACTGGGATGTGTTTGAGCAGTTTAATTCAGAAGAGTTTCAGTGTGTGTGTGTGTGATATTAAATGAATCAAGGCCGACTGTTTAGACATTATGATACATGTTTATTTAGTCCCTCATCTAGGTAAGTAAAGTGCAAATGTCAGCCACAGGTTCAGCGGAGAAACTGTTGGGAAATATCTCTTAAATAGCACCACTTAGTTAGTAATTTAATAATCTATAACAGGAGTAGTTAACTCTTCTTGACTGTTTGCCAAAGAGGGTCAAGGGTTCTGTTTGGATTTGGACAAGTTAGTCAGACTGCTTTGAGCTGAATAGAGAAGCTAATTACAGTAATAAGTAAGAATCTTCCAGGTGATTGTTTAGAAATATCTAGAAGATGATGTGCAAACGTTTAGGACACTTGTTTAAATATGTATACAATGAGGAGGATTTTAATTGGCTCAAAATGTAGCCAGAGTCATTGAAAATAAGAAAAAATAGAAACAGAAGTAGTAAAAGAACAAGTAGAATTAGAAGAAAAAGGAGGTAGAAGAAAAGTAGAAGCAGGAGTAGATGAAGAAATGGAAGAGGTAGAGGAAATATAAGTAGAAGAAATAAAAAGTAGAAAAAAAATAGGTAGCAGAAGGAGTAGAAGAAAGAATTTTGCAACAGAAAGTGTGATCTCATGTGAAGTACATTGTAAAATTTCAACGTGACTTTGTTTTCTTCTTTTTTTAAAGTTACTGTATGAGGATAAAAGATAAACAAAAGCTATACATTATTCATTCAACTTTTTGTGTCTTTAACCGTGGCACATTGCCACATGTGATGAGAATATGAAATGAGACCTTATAGAAAAGTAAAAAAAACACAGAAGACAGCTGTCGCAGCTCACAATGTACAGTAAGAATAAAAACACAGTGTCACATAACAGGCACGTCATGGTAAAAACTAACTGTCATCATTTTATCCCCACAACACATCACATTACTCAGGTTTCTGACACAGCATAAACATGTCAACCTGTGCTTTTTATAAACAACCTTCTGTACACTTGCCCCTTATTTTACTTTTCTTTTGTCTTTTCTTTTATGAACTCTACTTTTTTTCCTTTTTCTTGTCTACATTTAAAATGTTGCCACTCAAGATAGAGAATATAACGGCATCCAGAGGGTGATCCAAAGAGTCTGAAGAGTAAGTAAGAATGTACCACCACCTGCTGGCTGATTTATTTCTTACAGTTTGAACATCCTCAGCACTTTTGAAATGAAAGTCTTTCAGGGAGAGAAGGTGGAAAAAAATCCTCCTCCTGATATCTGCAGGCCTTTCCATTTAACCCATCCTAGGTTCCTTTCTTTGACTCCCATTCCTGTAGAAACAGAATATTAGGTGATTATGTGGAAACTGATTTAGATTTTTTATTAACTGAGTTGCTTAAGATCATTTTCTAAATTAGATCAAGAAATTGTTATATTAGTGGCAAAATACTGAAGAAATGCAAATAAAGAGACTTAATAAATAAGCTTTGTGCTCAACAAATAAGTGGAAAAACAAAAAGGTAATGTCCAAAGCATGTAGCATGTATCACATTAGAATACTATTTAATAATGATTAGAGAAAATACCAGTAAAGGCGCAAAGACATAGGATTTTACCAAAACTTCCACAGTAAGTGCACCATCATCTACACGCTGCCTATGTATGTGTGGAATAAAACCCATTGGATGAGGATACATGGCGCTGTGATTTAACTAACTCCATGTGGAGGCTGACAGGAAAATGTGTCTATAGAGACAGGCTAAAGGATCATTCAGGAAGTGAGTGTGCATAAATCTCATCATCGTCACCTTTGCTTTCTGCATGACCGTTCCAGAAGAGGAGGCGTAAAGAGATGGAGGTCTCTTCCGCATCTCAGAGGCACAGTTCACGGGTAAAGAATCGCTGTAGATGTTCTGGATCTTTTTACTGGGCCCCTATACAAAAATAAAAAAGAAATTAAGTACTTCATTGGTTTTTAGTCCAGTTTTAACTCTTTTGTGCTGACTTCAGATATAACTATGTCTACATTCAAAATACAACTCAAGCCTTTCATGTTCTCAGAAGCCTAAGATGTATATGTTTGTGTTTGCTAACATCTGTTAAATCATATCATACATCTTATATATGGCTTATATATGCCCGTCATTTCCCATTAACCAACAATCATACCTTTACTGGTGGTTTAGACTCCACTGGTGCCCCCAGAGCGCCACCTGCCAGGCTTTTCTTAAGGTTTTCTTTGACCTGAGTCAGCCGGAGCTCCAAATCCACCCTCTCTGCTTCTTTAGCCCGACAGGCCTCCTCCAGCTGGGACATGTGTTTGTTTAGGAAGGGCTTCTTCTTTTCTGCTCCAGACACACAATAAGGAATCAGAATAATAAAATACGTGATTAAAAATGGCAGCAGATTCTAAAAAAAAAAAAAGAAAAAATCCAGGACTGCTTTCACAATTACTTACAATTACTCAAATGCTATTATTACTATCAGTTCCATTATAGTTAAACTTGTATTTACTGCATTCTCACAAGCAAATACACTTGCATTGCATTAAGTGGCCACCTAAAGATGTTTTTTTTCATTTTAACAGTAAAATCTTTACATTTATAAATTCCCTTTAAGACTTTTTCTTCAGTATGAAATTTATGAAGCAGAACTTTTTAGGGTCAGAAGACAGCACACCATTTGCAACTACAGGATATTAACCAATTACACATAGACACATCTTTAGTTATCCCTGTGGGTGGATTTTTTCTCTCACACGGCCCTCTAATAATGGAGGTCAGTGAGCAGGATCAGATAATGGGAAATGATCATTATGCACACTGGACAAATATTAATTGTCCATCTGCAAAATTGTGACTATGTAATATTTATCCTTTCTTCTATTTCTTTGTTCTAATTCTACATTTTGTTTCTGAGCAACTTGGAGCCTCAATTTATGTCTTTAATTTTGTTTTAATTGGCAAATGGGAAAGCGGATGCTTGTTTTGTTTGCGTTGTTCATTTTCATAATATTGCTATTTTCATTCAAGCAGTTTGCAGCATCTGCTTTCTGTTTAGCTTGTTAGCTCCTCACCCGAGGCCATCTTCAACTCTTCTTTCAGCTCTCTCTTCTCCTGTCGGAGGATCACCAGCACATTTCGTATCCCATCCCTCTCTCCTTCTAGCTCCTCTTTTTCTCTAAGGTAACGCTTGGCATCCTCCTCCGCTCTTGTTTTCCCATACTTTCCATACTGGTTGGCATCTGCACAGGGAGCAAAGGTGAAGGGTTAAACGTGCAGAGGTTGTGGGAAGAAGACAAAACGTCTCGGCGTGATACGTCTTCCTGTCTAATTACAGCTATACCCTCTGCATAAAGAAACATGACGACACCTCTACGTGGAAGTGCGACAAACTAATTTGACCTCATGCTTATAATTCAAATTAAGAATTTAGGGTGGAAGAACCACATCATCATAAAGGAAAAACAAGCACAGAGACAGTCGTACGGAGTAGAAGGTCAGGAGGTGAGGTGTCCAATAAATCTCAGGTTACATCCTGAAGCTCTCAACCCTGGAAAGTGCCGGGCCCTTTGAAGTGTTTCTACACCGCCAACGTGAAGAAGCACTGAAGGCTAGCAGCACTGATCTTGAATACTGTACAACAAAATTATCTAACAGAGTAAAAGGGAGAGATGAGAGAAAAGGGAAGTGATTATATCTGGAAAATAAAAAGAAGATGGAAGGCTGGGATTATATGACTTTCAGTGTATTGGCTCATCACTGATGGAGTAATGGAGAGTGTAAGCTACAACAAATGGTAAATGGTCCGTATTTATATTTTATCGAAAGCGCTTCACATCATGCATCACATTCACCCATTCATTCACTGATGGTGGTAGCTGCCATGCAAGGAGTTCACCACGACCCATCAGGAGCAATTAGGGGTTCGGTGTCTTGCCCAAGGACACCTCGACATGAACTTGACTTGGCCGAGGATTGAACTGGCAATCCTCGGGTTACAAGACGACCGCTCTACCTTGCCAAGCCACGCCGCCCCCCATAACAGCACAAGAGTTGGAATCTATGATTTTGATCTGAGATGTGAATGCAGTATATTAACAGAGGCCATCTGTATTACTTGTCCTTTCCCCTGTATCTCTTTTCTAAGACGGAAGGTAGAGGTGTATAGAGCTGACAAAACACCATGAAATAAAAAAGTGTAGTAGTAACGAGGAGGCTCCACTGGGATTCTTAAATTTTAGGCCTTTCTTATCCTAAGTGTGCTCCATCTCAATGACATTGATACCGTTTTTATGCAAATGCTCATGCAATTGAGACTGCATTTATTAATTTGCATAAACAATAAAAACTGAATGTAAAAAAAGAAAACAATGTCTGTCCTTGCTTTAGCTTTACAGGGCTTATGAAGACTGCATCTATCAACAAGAGGGAGTGGCTTTTAAATTTTATGCTATTTTCCAGAAGTACACATAGCATTGTTTGGAATTTTTTGACAAAAAACAAAACAAAACTATGCATTCACTAAGAGAACCTTGTTCCTCTAAGTATCTAGTAGATCGTTCCATGAATTACACTGGAAAATAAACCTTTTGATAATCTTTGGTCACTTTAGATGAATAGTGGCAATTCAATTATAAAATGTCTTTACCTGTTTTATATGAACATGTTTGTATTTTCATACGTATTTCTACATTATTTGTTCATATTACACTATATCATTATAAAAGACGGCCAGCCTAAACACATTTTTTATTAAAAGTATAGGGTCAAAAGGAGAAAGAGACAACAATGAGTGAGAGGTAGGGAACACCCTGCCAGGTTACCAGTCTATAAAAAGCGGACATTTCACTTTCTACTAAGGTCAGTTTAAAATTACAAATGAACTTTTCATCCATTTCTTTTAACTGCGGAAGGCATTCAGAGCAACCAAAGAAACCTTGTGCTGAATGGTGGAAAGCTGTTAGTTAAGCATACATCCATGAAGCCAGGGGTACCAGTTATGTCCCTGCAATTAGCTCTGCTTTCAACAGGACCAATCCTGCAGTTCTGAGAGCTTGTGCACTGAGCTGGTGCTTTGTAAACAAAGGAAAAACCAACTAAATGCACATACTTGAGCCCGATCTCTGGAGGGAGACTAATAGCTTGGTTTTGTCGGAGTCGCTGCTTGAGAAACTCGAGCGTCGCTTCACTTGACTCCCAGATTGCTGCTTGCGGCTCTCCCTTAACTTGGGTGGAGTAGGGAGAAAATGGGAGGAGGGGGCATCACAGATGTTGTTGGATGAAAGCAAAAGAAGAAAAAAGAGAAGTCATAATGGTTGATTATGACTTAGCGATGACCTAATCTTCAGATTTACTGATAAGAGACTGCTGAGGGCTGGGTGTTGTTTTTGGCTGTAGGAGGTGAAAGGTATGTGTTTAAGTGCATGTCAGAGGGGTTAAGAGAGAGGTTTATGGGCTGTAAAACAGGCATGACCTCTTGCCTTCTTGTCACTAGTCTTAGCATGTTATTTTTTTTTTTTCCTTTCTCCTTCTGGCTTGCGAAAAGAGCACATGTCTGTTTATCTAGTTGACTGGCATGGAGTGCCTCATTCAGACAGCTGCACATACACATGAACTCTAATCTGTTCACATCAAAGTAAAGCATTACACGCTAATCTTGGAAAATATGCATGCGAATGTGAGCATGTGTGTCCCACCTGCGTGTCCTCAATGGGGACCTCATCATATGTTCTGGAATCCGTGGAGGTACTGCTGGAGGAGGTAGCCCACCTAAGATCAGAGGGGAAGGAGAAAGTAAGGTCAAAACATTACTGCCTTGTTCTGACCTTGTCCAAACATCTCCAACTCGACCCCACTAACAGGAAGGAATGTCGTGCAGCGTCACGAATGTTAGCAATAGTGTCCACGTCAACGTAGTCATAATGCAAAGACTCCGGGTCTGTAGCAGAGCCCATTTCTGCCAAGAGGATCCCGAGCCAACGTCCAAGCTCCTCAGAGTTGCTCGCCTGACAAAACAAAAACACATAATGAATCAGTATTTACGTATCTTTTTATTTCTACTGTCTTAATAATCTTAATATTAACACATAATTGTTGTTTCTTCTGAGAAGAAGTGGAGCAAGCTTAAAGAAAAAAAAGAAATGTTATGAAGGATGACTGTTCTTTTAACTGTCTCCACCCACTAAGAGGAGAAACATCTGGTTTATTAGCTCATTATTGCTCCATAGTGAATTCATTAAAGATTTTTAATGACACATCTTCCTGCTTCTGGCCAAGATGAGGCTGAAGAAGAGAGATGAGGGTGAGTCAAAACTCAGGAAGCATCACAGTTTTATAAAGCAGAGTTGTGCTTCGATGGCAGGTGACATTTAGCTCCAGGAAGTGCTCCTTTCGTGTAACACTTATTCAACCCATTTCCATTTATTTATTTAAGAATAGGGACCAGGCATATTAATCAGTGACAATGACATGATACATTGATAGTAACACATAATTATATCACATGGTTGCATAATGAAAATGTATGTATGTGTATGTGTCTGTAATGGTAATAACAGTTCCAAGAATAATAACAAATGATAAAAAGCACAAATAAAGGAAATAAAAACCATCGCTGTTATACAGGGTGGGTATATTGTTGGTGTTATTTTAACCAATACTTCAGATTATTTTTTTAATGATAAATAGTTATTGCTCATTCTGATGATTACTAGCTGTTTGTTACAGGATTATGTGCCACTGAATGACCTAACCATTTCACTCAAAAGTTTCTTTTTTAACAATCTCCTCTTGTTAACTCCCTGGTGTTTTTTTATTAATATAGATGCTTAATGGTGGGGGTGCAAGTTCATTCAAATAAAACTTTATAAATGTGTCAAAGAAAATTCGATAACTGTCAAAAAAGTGAGGATGTTGTATCCGTTTATAATGCCACAGTGGTGGAAATGACAGCTTTTCTATCCATGATTTTCTTTTTCTTTTTTAAAGATGCCAAATGGATTGCAGTGTGCTTGTTGTTCTATAGCAGACAGTTTTGAATCCTCTGATATCCTAAAAAAAAAATGTGCATCAGTGTAGCTTTTGATTTAGGAAACAAATGGTATTTTACCTCCAGAGCAGCCACCTCTGTGCTGTTTCGCAGAATACGGAAGGCAAAAGGGTGTTTGGGTCCAAGCCCTGGGACCACCTCGCAGCCGTGAAGAGGAAGAGAGGGCAGGGAGGTCCGGGGGTCCCCTCTGTCGTAGTAGAAGTGCAGGGAGCCTCTGCACACACAGCACCACTGCTCACGCCACACCTGACTCACCAGCAAAGACAAGTAGCCTGCAGGGTGAGAAGGGGAAGAAAAATTATGTGTCAGCAAAGTTTAGGGTACGAAGAATTACAGACAAGCAGATTCTCACCTTGTCGAGGATCGATGTAGGCTGTCCTGGCCTCTCCTGGTCGATGGGGCTTCTTCTTGGAGAAACTGATAATACGTGTGATCTTACGGCCTGCAGCGAAAGCACCCCTTTTTACCTTACCTAGAACGAAAGTAGAGGTATAATCATCCATTTATTGGGTGTTTTTACTCCCAAATGTACCTCCTAAACTGCCTGAAAATATATGAATTTAGGGTTGAATTTATCCAGCTGTCTGTGTGCTACTTATGAATCTTACCTCACATATCTGAATAAAAATGTTAATACTTTCCATCTCTAGCATCCATTTCATCACTGTTATCTGGAGAAAAACTGCACTTAAACACACCACAAAAACCATAAACATTTGCGAGACGACATAACTTTGCAGTGCAGAAGGAAAAAGAGATATTTGCTATGCAATAAGGTAAAAATGTAAACAGATAAAAGCAAGGATCATCAACCTGGTGTGTTATTGGAAGGTTCTTTCCAATAAAGATGGCTGAGAGATGGAGTTGAAGGAATATGTTGAAGGGTTTCATCTTAAGTTAACATACAAGTGTCTGTCTCACCGCTCTCTCTGTTGTTCTCTCCTGCTGACACACCAACACTGTCTGAATCGGACGTGTTCCTCTCTGCAGATAACCTCTGTGGATGAAGCACACAACCACAGGTTAAATGTCTGTAAATGCAAGCTGGAATAGTCTACACTTATCTTTCATTATTGAAAAGCTTAATAACTATAATCAAGACAATTCTTCTCACATGAATCCACCTCTGGATTTTTTTTGTCTCTGCACGGTCATGAAGACATGGCATCCTGAGACAAAGAGACATATCTCCTTTTCTCTCCTTCCAACTCTATCCTGTCTTTGCTCCTGTGTCACAGGCTTGTTCAGTTTATGCTCCAACAAATTAGTAAGCTTAGAGGATGTGCCTGCTCCCATACTGACTCACTGCCATCCCCCTGTCATTGTTGCCTTAGCACTTAATTACACCACATAGCCAACATAGCTCGTAGCTAAAAGGCAAACAATTGTTTAGTAAAATTGATGGTGACAACACAATTGCTACTTGGTGCAGACTTTTCCTTACCTAAGCTGGAAGATTATATCTTTGGGAATATAAATTACAGGGAAGCATTGATGTGAACATCCTTTCCAACCTTACCTTGTCGAGTTCATTTTTCCTCAACGTCACAGGAGACACAGGTTCCTCAGGTTTTACGCTCTGACCGCTCACCTCTCTTACAACCTGTGGATATATTTCAGACTTTCACTTGAGTACAGTGAAGTTTTTTCCAGGGATAAACGTTGGTGGTCTTGTCAGTCTAAATTTGTGTTGAAACGACAGTACTTACCGTAAGCCATGTGTGAGCCTGCTCCTTGCTTTGTGCAGCCAGCACCAGTGCATCTCCATTGGGTAGAGTGAACCTTAGCTCATGGTGCTTTCTCTTACTGTCTTTAGGAACATAGACTACAGTGCAATGGGGCAAAAGAAGGTCCACATAGGGGGAGGTGTCCTTAGAGCTCTTATAACACTACAGAAGGGATAGAAAGCAATGTGTATTAAGTTAAAAATAAAAAAACATACAGGATCAGAAAAAAAGGACATATTTTGAGGATTATGAAACCACCTGTAGTCTGTTCTCCCGTATGACAGTGAGTTGTTTGGCCCACTGGCCGAAGCGCTTCTTACGCAGCAGGAAGGCACAAATGCGACAGTCCCTGGCAGGAGGCATGGAGCTCTCATCTGAGGGCCACTGATGAGTGAGTCGGACACCAGGGTTCCTCTCTTCCTCATCTTCCTCGTAGGACTCGTAGGAACTGCTCAAGGCATCGGAGTCGTTGTCTGAGAGAACAATGGCAGACATGATAGAGGATTCTTTATTTGATTTTAAAAAGGAAGTACCCATAAAATATGGGACATTTGTTGTGTTTCTGGCTTACAAGAGTTTTTGCGGTGAGAATTTATGCAGGTTGTTGGGTAGTGATTTTCAGTGTCTTCATAGCCATCTTCAATTGAGTTTGGAGGACTTGGCCTGACTAGAAATGGGAAAAAAATAAACAAAATTCTAGGTTTTAGAAAAAGTTATACTTTGCAATTACACTCATGTTTACAAGAAAGTACCACATGACTGTTCAGACAATGCATGACTTTTTTCAGAAAACTGATGCTTAGGTCAGCAAATTGAGCTGATGTGGGAGCGTGCTGACCTCGTGTGATTATGTACTCGGGCATCTTGCCAGGACTGAGAGGTACTGCCTCCTCATAGTACTCCTCAGGAGGAGGCGTTGTGGGCAGAGGGGGAGGAGAGTCAGCTGAGTGTGAGGCAGGGGAGTCTGCACAGCTCTGGAAAGAGGAGGCACATAAACATAAACAAACTGTTCTCTGTAGCCAAGTGCTTTCAAAACCAAAGAGCTGCAGCATGTAAAGCTTTACAGTAAATAATCTCCATAAATTAGACACATGGGCGGACCCCTAAATCTTCACTCTTCCAGCAGCGTGTGGAGTGATGAGCATGTGAACATGGGAAACCCCCACAGAGTGCATGAAATACAATCTCTTTGTTTTTCATCGCCTTGTCTCCACAAAGCATTACATGGAGGCGTAATATTCATTTGCAAAGTTGGACCCTGAATGTCGAAAAGAAGACATTCACACACATTTAAAGCCAAAATAACTTTTTCCACTTACCTGTTTTAAAGTGTCTTTTTCTGCATTCTTGTCTTCTGTGAGAACATCTGTAACATCCTTTAGGTCTCCAAGCTCACAGTCTGTAAAACACCAAAACCTGAATTTAAAGGCAAACTCAGTTAACAGTGTGATATCTTCAACATTGTGTGCAGTTTACATTCACCATGTTGGAACTTAAACGCACCAAACGTATCAAAGAGAGACTCCACAAAGCTTGTGCCATTTCTGTAGACCGATGAGTTCATGTAGATATGGTCTGTTCCTGACACTGGACAGGAGGAAGAAAACAAACATTACCAGGAGATTTGCATCAAAATATGTGAATATATAATAATTATTCATGTGAAAAAAAAGACCTTATGAACACTAGCCTATGATATCGTTTACCAAAGATTTCTCTATATCCTTTATGAAAAACAATATTCTTAAAGAAGCACTGGTCAATCTAGTTTTCTCCCTTCTTGCTTTGCTAAAACATCTGCAAATCATTGCATCCTCTATTTTTTAATGCCACATTGGTCATGTTACTAAGGGCATAACATGGAGATCCTGTAGAATACATTTTTCCTGTTCTAAAAAGTTAAAAACTCTTTTGTTGGTCTAACGTAAGCTACCGCATAAATAAATGCCAATTTGTATTGTTTGAATATTCTTCAGATTTATGTGCTCGTCTAATGTGCTTTATCCTGACCCTCTGACCTGATGGCTGGATCTGTTGCAGGAGGTTCCGCACTGAGGTCTTCTTTTCTTGGGTGGAGGAGCTGAGGTTCTCCTGGTCAAGCATCTTCAGCAGCAACCCCAGTTCACTCACCAGCACCTCCATGGCTACACAGGAGGGAAAGACACAAAGGTCACTTAGGCATGGCTTCGGTTTATAAGCGGAGAGGGCAAAGTTCAGACTGACAAGTCTAAACAAACCCCAGGTGTATGTCCAAAAGGCTTTTTGTGCTTTACTTTGTTTGTGTCAGTCTTTCATTTTTATCACTGACGTCCTGCCCTCTCATCATAGCGTCTCCCCCCAGACTAAACAGTGACAAAAGGCTCCGGTCACAAAAATATGTTTGCTAATTGCTAATTATGCCGGAGAGTGAGAGAATCTCAGACTACCAAAAATAACAAGCCTATGCACAGAACTTCCTGAATAAAGAGAGCAGGAAAGCAGCTCTGAAATGCTGCTGGCTCCCAGACAGATTGGCACTAACACAAACTTCAATCAACTGTCACTTGCAATCAAAGTGAGTAAATTAATTGTGCTGCCAAGGCTGCAAAGCTCTTGGCAGAAATGATCCTGCACAATGACTCTCTAAAAGGATAAGCAGATATGGCTAATGGGATGGAATAATATGGGATGCTGACAAGAATAACTGAAGGCCCACTTTACAGCCAGCAAGAAAATATTCATTCACAGGGACCTGATCTGTATCTAACAGTTGAGAGATTTGAGTCATGGAGTCATAAAAAACACAAGCAGGCTCTGACGGGATTTCACAGGGTTCTGCAAGTTATGTGAGCATGAAGACTCAGATTAAAGAAATATCTGATTCACATCATGTGTTGACCTGAGAGGTGGGGACCGGTCCACTTCCTGTTTTCAGAGCAAAACTTAAATAAACCACCTCAAACCCCCAGTTGCTGGACGCTGTGAGAAAAACTTCACAACCTGCTGCAGACGTGAGTGCTTGAATTCCTCCTTTTCCACTTCCAACAAGGGTGGGGCAAAAAAGTTTAGTGATTATTTGAAGATTTGGCTTAATGAAAATCACGATTTCTTCACACTTACAATATGTACCACAAATGCTGTCCTTGGGGTTCTGTAGTTAACAGCAGACATAGTTAACAACCCAGACAACCCTAACCCTCCACCTGTATTCCACAGAGACACACAAAACTAAGCTAAACACAGGAGCTAGCAATGAAGAGCTTGTTCCAAAAAAAAAGGCACTGTGTTATCAGTTATGTTGAATGACTTCACACTTAGAACAAGTAACAATATGTTGTTAAATCAGTTTAAATGCTGTTTCTACCAAAGACGGAAGAACAGCTGGTTAAGTTCAACAGTTCAAACAGACATGCTGCTGAGCGGAAGAGAAATGACTGCGAACAAGTAAGCCAACACTTAAAGCCAGATCCCGTCACTGGCACCAGAAAATGACATGAGTAAGTCAAATTGCTGTTAAGTCTGCAACTATTTGCACTAAAACATTATTCCAATAGACTATGGAAGCTGAGAAGCTCAGCTCTCCAATGTAACATGTGTATTACGGTACTCGCCGGGTTGCCTGTGCCGGGTGAAACTAGCAGAGCCCAAAAAGCAGCAGTTTAGAGTGAGAATGGCCCTTTTTTTCCAGCTGTATTTTAGAAGTATTTTCTGTGTAAACTACATTTTACTGTTGTGAATAATAGTACTAGTGTTGTTTCTGAGAGTTTTTTCTTTTTTTTTGGTGTGCACTTGACCGCAGCGAGAAATGCTGCTTTCTACAAGCTACAACCAACATCATTTTCACAGTATGTCCCAGTGGAAGCAGTCTGGTGCATATCACTGAGGATATAGTGCCTTTTTATACAGTAGAAAAGCTCAGCGTTATTTACGTTATTCACAAGTTTTGGGGTATTTTTTTTAAAATTATATTATTGATATTTTAATACAATAGACACATTTACATTAAAAACATGTAGTTTATTGTTGTATTTTTTAAATACGTTTAAAAGAAATTGGGAAAAATCTATTAAATCTGAAATGAAATTTTGTGTGAAAAAGTTTTTATTTTTTTTTTTTTTTAACCTTATCAAGCAGCCCCACATCCAACCACAGGCAAGTGCCACCAAGCACCCACTCTAGATCTCTCCCTTTGTTTTCTGGCAACCACCGCATCCTAAAGCAGATTTCCCACAAGTCTGAAATCTTCTTCGTGGCCTGAGTCACTGCTGGCACACTTGTCTACAACACCCTCCCCAACTTCCCACCTCCCTCCATCTCTTTCCCTCACTCCCCACCTCTGTCACTACATTTTCACAGTCCAGTCGAATTAAAACCGCTGAACCGTGCGTCTTGCTGGGGTCAGCGGCAGGACAGAGCTAGCTGAGCCAGAAAAGTCTTTGTTCACTGGGCGGTCATACGGCAACAAGACCTGTTACACTAAACACACAAATAGATGCCAGACATGGACAAACACACATGGAAAAAAACAAAAACACAAAAGCACACAGGAAGGCTTATGATGTGTATTTAGTGAAATGTGTCAATAGTTAACTCCCTTCAGTTTATGACTCTACCAAAGACCCTCAAGCCATCACTTGCACAGAATGGACTCTTAGATGTTTTACTGCAGCATGGTGATCTTGTATCCTATATAATGTATCACCACTGATAAGTAGACAATCTCCCTAAGCTGGCTGACAAATCAATTGTTTGGTAGTGAGACATGTACTTTATTTCAGTTATCCCACTCCTTAAAGACTGACATACTTTCCCGAGATGGGTCTTGCTTTGGGCTTTGCAATGCCCTTCCAAGACAACAGTCAAAAGCAACAGCTACATTAGGCGTTTTTGCTTGTGTCTGTTTAAACAGACCATTTTCTACCGTTTGAGTGGTTTCCTTCCATTGTAATGATAGCATGCTAACACTGAGACATAGGCATTAGGAATGAATTCATGGCAACTGGAATGTTTCCTTATTAAAATCCTATTCACCCAGAGGAAATAAGGAAATGGAGTTCATGGAGGGAGAGGAAGCTCATGAAAGTGGGGTGTCTTGGCTTGGTGGATGTTGTCTCTCTGTCAGAGGCTCCAGCTGTTTAGATTCTGGCTTTAGTGTAGCATTGGGCTTCCCCTAACAGAGTGTAAGACAAAACCTTTTCCACAGCATGACTCATTCGCTGCAGAGATATTGAAATGTACACCAGTCAGCACTAAATCAAATATAACACAGAAGCCAAAGCGGCACTTTTAAGGATGCTGGCGTGACACTAGACGTCATACTCATTAAACTGTTTTTTATTTCATTTGGCTTTAAAAAGCTGATTATCCAATTGGATTACACAGCTTTTACACTTGTGCCAATATGAGCAAAGAGGAACTATTTTGCAGTTTTTGGCATGGGAGACACAGAAGACCACCCTTAAAACAGCGGTCACACCTTTAGAACCAACCAACTTCTTACATGGGTTCCCACACATTAAAAACTTGACCTTTTAAACCTGTGCTGCAATGGTTTATGGGTGAATTTGAGAGGCCTGCCTTTGATGCCTTATAAAATAAGATAAAACAACTTAGGTGAACTTCTCACCTAATGCTAAGTGCACCCACACTTCCGGATCATCTCCATGCTACATAAAACAGGTTGGATGTGTCCAAACTGATTAAACTTTGCAGCTACATGAAGGTGCTTTGATTGCTTGAAACCAAAAACACTTAAAAAGTAGTAATAAAAAAACAGGAATGTGTAAGGCTATTCAGATCGTTTAGCACACTCAAACATTTATTCCTTCACACTTGCTCGGCAACCATCATTAAACATCAGCCACATTCCTCACCTTGTTGATAGTGCAAGACTCTGCAAAGAGTGTTTGTGTGTGTGTAAGCGTCCACTTTTGTGAAGCAGTGAGAATTGTTTGTTTGAGACTGCAGTCAGGTCTTTGTAAGGAGCTTCCATTTGCAACTTTTCTGCACTAACTCTGTAGGGGACGAAGAGAAAAGGGTGGGGGTGGGGACAGAGTAGGTGTGTAACATTAGTGGGTTGAGCACCTGTGCTAACATTTCCAACTAACTCTGATCTGAGGAATGATGTGACCTCAATCTGGGGCATGCAAATGTTTTTGTTTTTTTTAACTTAGTCTTCGTCGTCACACTAAAATCTTCCCTCATGCTGGGTTAACTTTCTTTGCGATGCAATACACACACAAATAACTTCCCAATGTGTCGAAAGAGACAAATTTCAGTGATTCACCAGCAGCTCTGTTTCACAATGTTATTGCTGTCACCCAATCCCGTTAATCACACAAGAATGTGAAAGCCACAAAAAGTCATTGGGGGATTAAAACGTAGTGTTTACGATTGAGTGTGGCTGGCAAACGGTTTGTTTTCTTCATAAAACATCATTTCAGCAAGATGGCGTGATGCTTAAGCGATTAAGTAAACATGACCTGATTTCCTAGTCTGATAAAAGCAGAGAAACCTCTTAGGATGTTGCCCTCCTTATAGCCCTGAGTCTGGATGTCTTCCTTTCCCACTAAAAAACCTGGCACCTACCTCGGCTGTAGATACCTGCTGTTAATTACAAGTTACAAACACTTTTTTGCAAAACTTACCCTCTACAGTAGTGGATGAGAGTCCCACCATTCTACAAGGTAAAAGATGAGGGAAACCACTTCATTTATACACAAAATAGATTCTGTAGGAAATATATTCCACACTCAGAGCCTCCCTGCATTCTCCGTCCTGCGAAGCCTTTGTAGTGGAGTTTAACTGGAGTCTGCTGAATACACACTCCCTTTCCCTCTCCCTTCCTCCATCTGTTCTCTTATCTCCCTCCACCTCCACCTCTAACACTTTGTCTCTCCTCCTCTTTTTTTTCCCCCTTTGCGGGGTAGGGTATAGGGAGATGTTGCTCTGTGTGTGTGTGTGTGTGCTGGATCCCCCTCCACAGTAATCCTAGGGATTGTATGGCACCTGGGAAAGGCTTGCTGTGTAAACACACAAGCAGACTAATGGCTAACCAGCATTCTTTATTATTTCACATTCTTTCTGAGTTAACCACATTAACCTTTAACTGGCTACACACATCCGCAAGATGCCAATGCACCCTTTAACAACAGATCCCTGTACTCTTCCTCTGCATTAGAGCAACTCAACGCTGTTACAAAGCTCTCAATCAAGCAGTTGCCACAAGTAAAAATTTTCATGTTTTCTACATTTTTTTTAAACAATAAAATTGAAAAGATTTTTTTTTTTTTTTCAGCGAAGGCAAGTTGAGACTTTTAGGAGTTACACGTGGATGACTCGTTGCCTTGAGGCAAACACGACGCAACATGTTCCCCTCAAACATACAAGCACTAACACTGCACCAACAACTCCAAAGCACACAACTATACACACGACAATGCAGGAAAATAGACATAATATCGTGTTTCTTCTCAGAAAAGCCTTTTGCTATCAGCATGAGATAAGATCATCTGCTGTTTTCATTCTGGTGTAATCCTTCATGAACCTTTAAAAAAAAATCTAATTAAATACACTTTAGTTAGAGGGATATATTTGGGGTCATATATTTTTTGCTAAGAGGGTCCATCATAACTGTACGACAGGGATGGAGCATAGTCGGGTTAGCTGAGCAGACTGTAAGCAAGGGTCCAGCTTGGTTTTGCAGAGGGCCTAGATCTCACAATTTAAGCTCATTTATTTTTAAAGTTTAAAAAGTTTAAGTACTGTTAACTATAAAATGTAAATAAAGTGTAAATAAAACAGTCCAACACATTAAACTGCCAAAACTTCTGCATACGTTGCCAAATAGTAATAATAAATAACTCTTTACAATAGCAGAGAACAAACTTCTCAAGACAGACTGCAAAAGTTAAATAAATAATGTTTTTATTTAGTCAGATCACTCATCTTATTTTCAGAAAGATTAGTTACTTTTATATTGGCTTAATATTTGAAAGAGTTTTTAAATGTTACATGCTGGCCAGCCAGAGACATAAAATACTGTCTGGTAGGGCTGTGCGATTAAACTAATTTTAATCACAATTACGATTTTGGGTTTTCAACGATCATAAAAATTAAATGGTCCGATTATTTTGCTCCTTTGCAGTTTACTCTTGTCCTGTTTTCAGTTGCAAATCGAGCGCCACTGGCATAGCAGCACTGTGCTCTGCTGCAGACTCCTCCCACAGTCCCAGCCGCTTTGGTTTAATTCAACTCGAGATGCAAACACCTCTCAAGTTATGGGCTGGACACACGGGAGGCAAAGTCGCTCCTTCTCCGTAAATTTTCTATAGAAACTTGGGCGATGAGGCGGAAATCGCTGCCCTCCTCCGTCCAAGCTACAGGCGACATTCGTGCATGTGAAATGTTGCGCTCGTTCATGTAGACGTGCACACAGGGGCTTATGACGCGACACAAGGAAATATAAAAATGTTCAATTTTTGTGAGTCGTGACTAAATAATCTACCAGCTCCCAGAGACAGAGACATAACAAACGTTATAAACAAACATAACTTATTTTCTCGCCAAAGACCAGCGCTCAGTTAACACAGTGAACAACCCGGGATTAAATAATAAAAAGCTGAAGAAGAATACAAGGTTAAAATGAAAACTTTTGGCCAATAAGATGCTGAAGTTGTAGATCCAAGCCGTGATACTGACAGGATTTTTTAAAGACTTTTTAGAATCAGAATACTTTATTAATCCCGGAGGACATTGTGTTTTTTGCAAAGAAAGCTGCTAAACTGCCACCATAGAAGGATGACAAACAGTTAAAGGCAAATGTTTTGTTCCCAACTCAAACTAAACCATGGCTGAAAAAGTAAAAAAATATTTAAAAAAAGAGTGGAAAAAATTAAATACTAAAAACACCTGAGCCCACACATGATTTATATACAAGGTCTGTGTTGTAGTCCTCCACCATCTCTCCAACACTCAAACATAGATTTACATGTAGAGTAAAAAGATCTTACAGTTTTGGAGCCTATATGGTCAAAATATGTTTAGAGCTGTGGACTAATGTAGCAATTACACATTTTGACAAAGACTGGGTTTCCTCCAAAACAATTCAACGATACAAAAGCCAGAACTTCCCTGAGGTATACGGTGCTTCTCAGATACAAATGCAACAGACACACCCTGTTAGACCTTGTTATGGCCAGACAAACTACTTCTCACTGTGACTAAAAGTGAACTCTGACCTCCAAAGTAAAGCTGTGACCCCATCCAGAGCCGTGGAGACTGCAGGAGGGACGCAAACGCACACCAAGCTGTAAAATCCACATCACTCTGCCTGACATTACAACAGATCCCAGCTGATCGCATATTCTCATAAAAACTAAGTTCATGATTCACGACAGTCAACATCCACAAAAGTCAGAGTACCTTTAGTCTTCCAAACAAAGCTGCTGTGTGAACCTCAAAGGACCATACCATGTGTGACTCCACAAGAGATCAGCATTTAATGAAAACTGCTGGATTTTTCTTGGAAGTCTCCCCTGCCTTATTGTCTTTGGCCATGTTGGATATACAACAATTTCCCAACCTGATCTGACATGAAAGAGCTCTGCAGGTTGAACATCTTGTCGAGAAGGAGTGGGTGTCGCTTTGTCAGCTGAACAATATCACCCAGCTACTCTTTTTTTTTTGTGAGACAGCATAATATTATCTTGTGTTAGGTGAGTCACAGGATAAATTCTTCAGTACAGAAACAGCACCAACTGAGTACTGTCTTCATGTCGTGAGAGACTTGGCAAAATACCACCATCCAACTTGGCACATGCGTGCTTAAAGATAGCATCTGGCCCAAAACATTAAGCATAAAGTTCCTAAAAAAGTATGTCTGCCTCTCTGTTCAGTTACCATGGGATTAATCACACCCACAGCACTGTACATATTAGTGAGGTGAGTGTGGCTGACATGCAAACAAAGGTGAGGTAAACCAGATAGCCAGATGTGCTTGATGTTTTTTAACCACATCACAAGCCGTGCCAACAATGACTTCTCTCATGAGCCTGTGGGCTATCATGATGAAATGCCCTCCCACTCTACTCCTTAGATTCCAGGCATTTCCCCAGGGTGATGGATCTCCTCTCTTCTTACTGCATTAAACGTGTTTGGGCATTCACAAACTGCTATCTCCAGAGTTAACAATACATAAACGGAGACGGTGCTGGTTCATTGGGAAGATACGTATCAATTTGACGACTGCAACTGTGACTCAACAGTTTTTTTTGTTTTATTTTTGCAAATCTTTGCATCATCAGTGGCAAAGGCACATATGTATGAACATGCTTTTTCATTTAAGCACATTAAAAGCTGCAACTTGAATTTTTCACTTTTGTCAGTTAAATAAATGGGTTGCTAATCATCTAAAAATCTGTATATGGTCCCATTAAAAACGCAGTATGAAAACGCTGTAGGATTTTATCATTATCAATTTATTTATTTTTTTTACTTATTTTTTATGTATAAACTGATATGGTACAAAAAGTCTTACTGGTTTCCACAAGTACATCTTTGATAGTTATCATTGCTGGAATTTAGCCTTTCTGTAAAACACAGGGAGGTCTTCAAAAAATTATTTCCTTAATTACGGACACAGGAAATTAGATTAAAATCCTAGGGAAAAAAATATGAGCACACACAATCTAAATAATGTCATATATCCTCAGATAGACAGACAAGTCTACAGCAGACATACAAAGCAGATATGTTATGCTCATGTTAGAACTGATGAGTTAAGTACCAATGGCCTTCAGAGAGTAATTATTATCTTATTCTCCATGATGCCAACAAAATGCTCTTTCTATTTTGCATCATCTACTGAGTTGGCCAACTGTATAGCGTTGCCCTGTATGCCCCCTATAGATTTGGACTTCCTCCTTCTGCTGATGACATCACCTATCACCTCCTGCCTTCTGTTTCCTCTTCCTGTCAGCTGACCCATTCCCACTTTTACTGCAATGTCTCTGGTGACCCCATTCTTATAGCACGGTGAAGATCCTATGCTAGATAGCATTGAATGAGCCCGCTTGTAGAGCAGGGACAATATGAAAGAGCTCAACTTTTATTTAGCAACTGCAAGTCGGCCCCTTGAGAGTCAGAATTCCTTTCTTATAGTTTGACAAATTCATTATTTGGCTGGAAATCTTAGACAAACATACTATAGTAAATGTAGTGTACCAAATGACTACAAAGCTGCTGCAGGAAGTGAGGAGAGCATGTGGAAAAGCTTATTTAGTCTGTAGGAGCTGTAAAGGTATTCAAATGATGGGAAGAGAAGAAAAAAACACACGATCTCCCTACTGTTTTATTGCACTCAGGAAGAGGCTTCAGGTTATCATAAAACACAGCAAAGATCCCACACTCTGTTATACATACAAGTGTACCAACACAATGCATGCTGTAGAGATGGAAGATGTATAGCCTGTATTATTCCATTTCCATGTATTTACTTTCACTAGCAGTGAACTGCTTGACCCAGTGACTTACAAACTGACACTAGTGACAACATGTGTCTGCAAAAGCATGCATTCCACAGCACAATTACCCTCTACTCTACTAATATGAGTTACAGACTTAACTCTACTTATCTAAGTTCAAATCTCTCTGAGGTAGAACAAGGCTTATATTGCACAGCAATATGTGCACTGTAAATATTGCAACAGGGTTTGAGAGACTGAGTGTCCTGCAGACATGGTGTCTGGCAAATCTCTGACTTAAACATGCACTCTCATTGTCTAATAAGGCCATGCTAATTAACTTGTCCCAGGGTCAAAATCAAGTCAAAGTTGCAAGGACCTAAATGAGACATATCTATTCATTAAACACCCAAACATTTGATGTTCAGACACAGTTACATCCATACACAGACACACGGCTTAGCCTGGCCTCAGTGTAGATGAGTGATTTAGAAAGCTGCAATGATAGCTGAGGCGGTTATCTCAAAGTCTCAGTGGCTTTAGTTACAGGTCAGCTTAAGAAAGCATTGGCACTTATTTTCCCACCTCACATCTACTATGCTTGTTCTGCATCTTTTAACGTTCCTTTAGTTATTCTTGGAAAAGATTATAATTTATCAACCCAAAAAAATAACAATGAAAAGATCCATGGAAATTAGTGTCCAGTGTAGGGTGTGACATGACAAAAAACAGACTTTAAGGTATTTTATATTGCAGATGGCCAATTTGTCTGTCATCATTTGGACTTCAGATTCATGGCACTTAAGAAGTTTTTGCAAACTGTTTATACTTCCTATGTAGTTTACCAAGTCCTGTCTTATTCAACAAGCAAAATGGCTGAGAAAAATACAAATCTGCCCGACAGGGCTGCAGCGGACAAGATAATTTTCAGGAAACAAGTCATTGAACTTGAAACTATTCACCACCATTTACTATATAAAACTTTAGATGCATGTGGCAACATCATCTAACAGCTTATGACAACAAAAACCAAAACACACTAAAAACACTTTCGACATTCACCAGAGACTGTTGTCCTCTCCAAAATGTGCCCATGTGAATTGTGTAATGTAGGCAGATAATATTTACAGAAAAAATAATGTATGGATGTCACTGGTGCATTGCAAAAATAATATATTTTAGCCTAAATCATGATCCTTAAAAAATAAAAAATAAAAAAAAGACTGACAATGTTTTTTTTTAAACACATTTGGTATATAAAAGTATTACAGTGAAGTATATTTATGTTACTAACATGTCACCACACAAAGGCCCACGGTTGAAAAGAGCTGCCATTTACTGCTCTGACCAACTTATGTTCATCCTCTTTAAGTAAAATTTGTGTCTTATTTAATTACAGATGTGACATTGATGCTTTCTGCAAAACAGAAACCCTTACATGAAGAATGTTTGCTCTCATGCTGCCTGTAGAGGCGGTACCTTACAGGATGCCATTATAGGATTTATTTAAGATTATGAACTATGACCGTTACCGTAGGGGGGCAACAGTGAGCCTGTACTACGTTTAATGAAATAATAATAATTAACAGTTGATCATCAAGCATATCAATTAATGAGTGAACCAACTAGTACATTGTCCAGGGAAGTTCCCTTCCTTTTCACAATGTATTGTGGGATGGCTGATCTTTTCAGTGACCCCAAAAAGAAGAAAAAAAGTAAGAAAAAAAAAAAAAAACAGATGGGAGAATGTAGTCTGATCACACAATAGCAGCACTGACCAGGTGGTAACAGTTGCATCTGGGCCAAAGGCCACAGAACCGATCAATATGAAGTCATGTCTCTATGCTATACCCCCCATTTTTAATTTTTACTCTGATTTATTCAGGTCTGGGATGGCACAGAGGACTTGACTCAGCCTGCTGCCAGACAAAGGACCTACAGTGCACTCAGTATTATTCAGATCCCATATCTGCCCCGAGTCCTATGAGATCACCACAATACTATGTCTCACTCACAGAAAAGTATTCACATACTAAGAAAGATGCTATTTTGCAAGCGGAAGCTCTGCTTTACTGATGCTGCATAGACAAGGGTGACATACACTGAACAGACAGGCCTGCAAACACACACATACACAGGAAAACACACTAACACCACGGGAGAAAAGAGGCCACTTTTTCTCCATTTGGGATTTGATGGGTTAATGAGTATTTGACCGGGGCACTGACTTCAGTTCTTTATTAAAAATCGGAGACACTCTCTGGGTTTTATTTCTGTTATTAAATTAAATCAACTTTTATTTATTTAGCACTTTTCATACCAAAGAGCAGCACAACGAGCTTCACATAATACCAGCGATAATTAAATATCAAGTTAATATAATTTCAACATTAAATTAAAAATAAGCCTTCACAAACCCAAGTACATAACATAACCTAATAAAAACACACACCTAATCATTCATTATCTCCCACACACTCACACAGATAAAGCACTCAAAACCTGGGTTGACACAATCTCTCAAGTATTAATTTCATCATTCAAAGCAGCTTGAGACTAATACAGGAAAAAAATAAAGCGAGCGAAAACAACTGATTTACAGAGAGAGGAATAGTAGAACTTATTCTGTTGCAACAACGTTTTGCATTTCAGTGAGTAGGTATTCTGTCTAATAAGTAGGCTGTTGTTATTCCAGGACCGTGGAGCTGTTTCTCTTAAAAGCTATTCATCAGAATATGTTTCCAGCTGTTAATCCTGCAGGCATACCTGCAAGGGATGGTAGACTTCTGAGAGGGGTGTTTTGTTGAGTCATGCCCATTAACTGAGGAATTGGACAATTTCACAGTTTCTACACGACTGTTATTAAGCTAAACAGATGAAAAAAGATTCAGCACAAACACTTTTTAAAAAATTTCCCAATAAATATATTGAACAACAACCAAAGAAAGGGTGTTAACTTTACAAGAGGGATTATAGTGTTTACAACCTCTTAACTCCACTGCAAAGAAGCAGCCTCATTACACCATATACACTCTGCAAAACACAAAGAACACACATAGTTAATGTTTAGTCAAGGCTCTTATTGTCTCACATTGCTATAAAATGCTTTGAACCTGCTACTTCTTTAATGTGTTCCTTTGCAGCTAAAAAATGTTCCTACCATAGCCATCTTGGCAGCGTCCCGCCTGCCGTCGCTCTTGGAAAATACAAAAATGGGCAAAGTGGCGGAGCTGAGAGGGGGGCTGTGAGTGTGGGGGTGGATGATAGACATCTATCAAACTCCAAGCTGCTTGTAGCTAAGAGCTAACTGAGCCAACTCAGATCTAACGTGAGCTAACCGGCTAACGAAGGTAGGTGGGCTAAAGCTAAGGCGCGCTGTTAGCCAGCTAAAAACTGCGTTTGTGCTACACTCTCCCTTCTTGCCTCAGATTTTGGATACATGTCAATCAAAAGGACACACCCCTAATTATGATGACTTTTAAGATTAAATGACATTCAAACGGAGGAGTTAGAAAAAAAAAAAATCACCCCCCTCACAGTTGCCATGAAGGTAAATTTGAGCTATTAATCCTAAAATGGATTTTTGTACCAGGCTTTAAACATGTTTATTTCTGCTGTGAAGTTGGTCTTTTTAACAT
>JBAMHW010000007.1:28760761-28771009 GCA_037177495.1 Rhadinocentrus ornatus | reverse complement strand
CCAGGCTTTAAACATGTTTATTTCTGCTGTGAAGTTGGTCTTTTTAACATGGGAGTCTATGGGGATTTGCTCTGTTTCCAGACCAGTCCCTAGGTGGTGAACTGCAATTTTAATGCACTTCCGCATGGGCTTCACATTTTACCACCGGAAGTTTCCGCTTGACATAAAGATGTTTTCATCTGTGAGTGGTTCCAGTGGTCTCAGGTGCAGCAGTGACTGCACTACAGGTGACTACTTCAAAATTGTGTATATGTGTGATACCTTCTTCTATGTGCCTTTAAGGCTTTACTTGTTTCAAAAAATGACACCTACCAAACAAAGCTGGTACTGCAGTTTTATAGCCCACACACAGTTGTTTCTCCATTCAGTGACACCACTGTAAAAATGGTGGCACAAATACATAATAGAAATTTTGATTTTTCTGTCATTGAACTATCATATTAATACATATTAATCTATCAATTAGAACTGCATTTTAATAACCTTTTTCCTCTCTGTTTTCTAAAAGGTTACTTTGGATTTTCTGCCTTTACGAATAGTTCTTGCGTTTCTTGCAGCTAGCATAGATTCTCCTGCATGCTTAGACAAGGAGGCTGAAATGGGGTTCAATGAGTTGGTTTCCATTTAAAACGTTCACAAATCTGACTGATTCAGTACAAGATCAAGATTTTAACAATATCTTGTCAACAAACACTTGATCCACAGAGGTTTCTGTCAGGCTTTCTAACATGTGGTAAAAGTTGTGTAGGAGAACATTACATCCTAAACTACAAGCTTTCTCGTAGACCTGATAGTTTATTTGTTGCAAAAAATACAGTTATAAAATATAAATTATGCTCTAAGGCATTTTCTCAAAGAGTTTTTTTTTTTTTTTTTTTTAACTAATAGAAGAAATGGTTTCTGGTTGAAAGTGCTAAAGAATATATTCCCCAGGCCATTAACAAAATTAAGTCATGCCTGTTTTCAACTGCCTTATAAATAAAAACCGGTTAAGTAAGTTTTATTCTGCCAAGTCTTTCCAATAAATCTACATTTTCTCTGTATCGCTGGTACCTGTGTGCACGCACACCCCAGGCATTGTCACCTAACCCTCTGCAACAGAACATTTGTGAGTGTCAAACACCCTCTCTGGTCCCCTGCTGTAGTGTTGTGTGCTGCATAATCTCCATGGAAACCCCTATATAAACAGCTGTGCCGAGAATGGCCATTGCCTATATAAAATGCACATGTGCACTCCCACAAGCACAGATTCATACAGATACCCTGTACAAATCTCAGCCATATGAATCACAGTGTTCCACTTTTCTTGCTAGAGTTAAAGAGGGGAATTCCACTTCTTACAGGGCTGGTCTACAACCATGCATAATATACAGTTCAAGCAAGATGAGGAATACATATATTATACCAACTGTGTTATTATATTCTCGTGTCTGATTGCCAGAATGTCTGCATAACTCTTTAATGTCTAAAACCTCTTGATAAAGTCTGGCAAGGCAAACAAAACAAGGGACCTAAGGAACCTTTAGGTATCTAAAGAATTTACATGGATGGGAGAGTCCCCTTCTCTACTTTCTGGGATTCATGTAGAATGATTAATGTTTGTCAAAATGCATATTAGATGAAATGGAGTGGACAACTGGAACTAAATTAAGAGCATTTTAAAAGCAATATATTTCGGGAACATTGCTTCCTTCTGTGCGTCTGAAGTCACTACCAACAGCACAACTCTGATATTTTGTCTTCGGTCATCTAGATCTAAAAACGTGGCATACAGTGAATCATTCAGATTTGCAGGATAAAATAACATCTCTTTGTTAGGTGATCCAATCTCCTCCCTCCTTATTCCAAACTTTAACTTCGGATTATGCTGTACCTTGGACGTTAAAACTCTTTTAGTCTTGCTTTTTTTATGAATAGAGAAAAAGTTATTTAATTTTAACACGAGCATGATGTAAAAATTTCTTTCATCATGTTTTATGTTTTTTATTTATAAAAAAATAGCTTAAGATCAATTTATTTAAACCATTTTTTTATGATTCTTTGTTTCATATTTTGTTTTATTCACAAAGAAACAGTAAGCTGACAGTAAAATCCAGAGTTTATGGAGCCAGTATGCGACAGAGGAATTACAGCAGGAGTTTGGATCTACTCTTTAGAGAAAGGTGCAAATGAGTTGGGGTACTTGCCACACTTGCAATATTTCCCAAATACTTTCTTCCATACGTTTTAGAAGTGTTTGTTTCAATTTGCTGTGATCTTGTGTTATTAACAGACTATCTTTTCTACTTCATGTTGATGCTTCCAGACCACTATCATTTATGTTTGTTAATTGCTGATTCCGATCCTGGTCTTAGTTTAAAAAAGGTTCAGCAGAGAATGATGATTATGGTGCTCTGGGATTTAAAAAAAGGATATCTTACAAATAGGGATAAACCCTCACTTAGTACCTGCAAACTTCTGGATTATACCCTGTATCTGGATAATACAGGTAACCCAGACTCCAACACTGCTTGGCTGAAAGAGGCTGAAGGAGTCTACTTTGAATATGTGGGAGTTATTTCTATTCAGGGATCGAGATCTTTGGAAACCCCCTGCACAATGAGCTGTTTTATGTTTAAATAGCTTTCTGTTGCTCTCTTCTTCTGCTCTGTGAATTTTTTTCTTTCTGACTATGCATGCATACATTTTAAGCTCTGTTGTTCCTTAATGTGGCAGCCTTAACATTTTGTTATGTTTCAACATCTTAAACCAGTCACAGATATTTCATTAAGACCTCAGCATTCAATTTTCAAAACAAATAGTTTCTTCTTTAAAAGTTTGCTGAAGTCAGAAAGATAGTTATCTGATCTTTGAATGAAGGTGGGCATTTAATTTACTTTCAGTAAAGTTATTTTACAGTCATCTTCTATGTTGTCAAAAGTACAGTCATCTTGGACTTGAGAGAAGAGTGGATAGAAATTCCCAGACCTATCAAAACATCCAAGTGAACCAAAAAACAGACCAAATCACCAGGAGTTAATTGCGTAGTGCTGTAAAAAGAGAGAGACTTTCCGCATGGCAGTTACTGCTTTATACAAATACCAGAAAAACATGGTGAAGTGTGGCATCCTGCCGCTGACTAACCGTTTTATGTGAATCTGAGAATTTTGTAGTCTGTGCTTGACTTTTGGTGAGACTTAATAAAAACTCAGTTTGTAAAAGTGCTTTTCAAGGATTCGTGACTTTAGAGTGAAGTTACTTCTATAAGCAGAGTTTCTGTTATGAGGAAAAGGAGGTCACAGAATCTGTAATGAGTAATAAGCAATGAATGCCCACACAGTGAGATTGTTCACCTCTGGCCTGATGACGACAACATGCTGCATTTTAATTTTGCTCTATTTCTAAACAAGCTTTAAATGAGCTCCTGCCAGTTCTGATCTTTTGTTGTCTCTCAAAATGAAGACTCAGTTCTGTGAAAAATATACAGAATTTGACAGAGCCTAAACACACAGGTTTTAGTTTCAGAAATCACAGTGGAATGTGGAGCATTATGAGCATCACGTTAGCTGGGATTTCACGCTTTCAGCAGACATGTGCTTGCATGAACAGTTTGTTGCATTTATGTTTCACTTTTGACTCCATATAGCAAATCCTTGTTAGTCCATAAATTCTTCCACATGCTCCAAAACGTCCTGACAACAGCCACAATTCATCACATCAGCTGGGCTAAATCACAGACAATCCCAACACTGCAATGCATCTCTGCAGAGATAGCCTCACCCTTCTCACACCCACCTGATGTTCTGCTTCTCACAGTTTACATTGACACAGACCATTGACACCACTGCTCCAGCTGACTTGGATATTAAAGAAGTTCCTACCATTGAAGTCCCAAGGTACCTCTTGTAAATATTTCAGAACTTGATATCTAAACTCATGACACCCTGCATAGAAATGTGAGAGCCAGAGAGGAATTAAAGTATTTTTTGAGACAATTACTAAAAGTCAAAGGATTAAATCTGCAAAAAAAGAAAGAGAAATAACGCCTGCTATAGCTATTTTATACTACGTATCTGCCACTAATCAACACACAGTGAAAGAAGTGACCATATGAGGATTTAGTAGCAAAAAGTGTCAGAAGTTGAAGCAAAGAGACCAAAGTGGGACTTTCCATCCATCCATCCATCAAGGGGTCACAGGCTAAGCTAAGCAAAGACTTTCAAACAGTGCTGTTGATAGGTTTTCAATATAGTGAGTCCCTGGGACCCGCAGGTGGTGATTGGAGTAGGGAAACTCAAATAAAACATATTTATTTCTATTTCTTATATTGTTTTGGTAACCTCCTTTAATAATGACATGGTATGACATAGTTATTATTAATGGACATATTCATGTATGTATATGGAATTAAAGAAATAATATTCCAAATCTGAAAAGGTCACATACCAATAACAAACAAACACTTCCTGTAACTGATGTCAATGTTTTTTTTTTTTCTTTGTTTTTTTATTATTCTTATTAATAAAGATCAATAAAACTACAAGCACCGTCAACAACAACATGATTCATCAATATGTACATTCATTAAGTTAAATGTGTCAGTGACCCAATTTGCATTCTGGCTGTTGGCATTTTATTTTATTTCATTCTCTCCTACACCACTCACCTACCCTGCTCCCCCACTTGACTCTTCTGCTTCCTCTACCATTACCTGTGTGACAATGTTCTGTACCTAACCCCCTTGGGCTGCACCTGCCTGTCAAACATTCAGTCCACATTTGAAGATGTAGTTTTATTATCAGGGGCTGGTCTAATGTGAACTAGGTTCCCAAAACATTCAGTGGAATTGCCCTTTACACATATGGCAAATCTCAGCATTGTTTATTTACATGTGTTGACAACACTTTAGAGATGTTCTTTCTGACATTAGCTTTGCTGTTGGCCAGAAACCGAAATAAGAAGAACAGAAGTCTCAAAACTCCAGCAGTTGAGCGAGCAAAGACTGTTTAGCCAAGTGTCCAGTGACAGAATGGAGAACCCGCTGGTCACCGACATGATGACATTGATCCACATATGTTTACACAGTTAATTAATGGGCTCTTATGAGGGTCATTTTCTGCCGGTAAATACTGTGTTATTCCTTTGCAGTGCAGAAATCCCTCCTTGCGATATTTGTTTTCACTTGCAGGTACTAATTTACTTGCTCGTACCATGTACACGGTCCTTTTTCATGAGCATGTCAGTTTTCAAGTGTACCCCTTTTGGAACTAAAGAAACCATAGACATGTCTATGAAAGAAAGGACAGAGCACCCTGCATGCTGTGTTCACATGCAGAGCAGATGTCTGACAGCAGGGTGGCCGACTGGTGTTGCGTTTCTGGAGGCCGCAATGCAGGTTCTATTAAGAAATTTTGTCGTTCATGTCATGTTTCTAGATCTTAGATAAAACTTGCGGCGTTGGAGCTTAGCCTAGCCTAGCCTAGCCTTCTACCTTGCGCTAAGCATGCTGGGCAGCAACCTTACTCTGGATCCCTCCAGAATGACTGAGCTCCTCACTCAATTTAGCAAAAACAGCAACCATGAATGAGGCAGAGGTTGATTTTTCTATTTGTTTGTTTTGCTGACCTGTGAACTACTTTTTAATTTCCTTTGATACGGTTAAAGAGATTGAAATTTGTTGGGGAACTTGTCGTTTAATTAGGTTTACATCCTCTTAATAAAATGAAAACATTCATACAGACAATATCCCCCACACAGACAGTTGATGAGATGATGCTGTAAATATTCTGCATTATGTTTAAGAATATGTTAGTGCAGATCTAGAACAATATATAGAAGGGCATTACATCCTGCTTTTACTTGCACTTGGATATCTGAGGTTTAATCAGGTAAAACTCGGTTTGCACTGAATATTTGTTTGTTGCCTATACTGGTGGCACGTGGGGGACCAGTCAGATTTGAGTTCCACCATTTAATATTTGGTACTAAATCAGATGCATATTCCATGTTTTTAAAGCAACACCAATCTGAATGGTCATTTTGCCTTTCATGAGACTTTAACATCATTGAATTGAGACAAATCACAATTCTCCACCAGAAGAGGCAGGATGCAGCATTATAGAAAATAAACGGTGGACAAACGACTTCAAAACTTATACACACACACACACACACACACACACACACACACTGACACATGTAGCATCCATTTTTCCCTCCATTAACACAGGGTGTTACATGTGATATCATGTATTCTTCAGCACATGCTGGATGGCCCATTTGATGTCACACTGTAAGTGAAATGCATCAGGGTTGTCTTGCAAATGAACTGAGACCCCTGGTTTTCAACCGGACCACAGTTTGCTTCTTTGGTCTGCACCAGAATGTGAATGCACATTCACACTATGCATAACACAGTGTGACGGCACCCTTAAAGGCCATAGAGTGTTCACACTGGAGTCTGATGGTAATAGCATTAAATTATAACCTCTCATGGATAATAATCAGATCTCAGCCAAAAATTAATCTGCATGGAGCATTGAAGAAACATTACATATGTTTCCAGCATTAAAAACTCCACGTCTGCATAATTTTGAAGGTACACTGACATTCATTATGCACATTTTTGGAGCTATCATTCCCCTGTAGAGTCCCTGGCCTGAGAAAATGCACTTCTCATCCTTCTTTTTGTTGTTTTTTTTTTTTCCATCCTGGGGCATCCCTTGTCACATGCTAGCAACTGGATATCAACACGCTGGCTGTTTTGTGCACCATGGCTGATTCACTGATTCAGCAAAGATACAAAAGTATATCAGACAAAGCAAGGAAAAGAAAGTGAACATAGGACAGACTTTTACTGGTTAGTGAGAGCTCAAAGAATACGAGATGCAAAACAGATGCCAAATGAGCCTTAGGGGGGATTGGGGGTGCCAAAGTGCCAAAGTGCCAAAATCTGCCAAAGTTTAAGACCTGCAGTGTGAACAAAGTGCACCAAACCATTTTCACTTCAGCTCAGTGGCTGTTTTCTCTATCCTTTCCTTTTCTTTCTGGTCTTTCTGCACTCTTAAACTGTAGAATGAGCTAACTTTACAATGTCTCACCATCTAATATTACTACAGATGGAATCCTCTTGGGTTAAAAATCATTATGACAAAAAACAAGTAACTGGAAAGTCATATAGTTATATATAGGACAGATCAAGTAAAAGTCATATAGTAGCAGACAATCAGCAGACTACAAGACAATATAAACAGTCATGTGATCCCCAGAGATCACAATTTGTTTACTCTGGTGGTGTTTACCCAAACACACAGCTTGCCAGTTAAGTGACATTCTTGTGTGTGTGTGTGTGTTGAAACAGATAGGAATGACAGATGAGGATTGCTCCCACCCTGGACAGGACCTTAAGACTTCCTTCTTCAGTTACTTTGTACACAAACCAAATACATTGGTAACAATAACATTAATGTTATGTTTACACATTTGTAAGAAAAGGAAGTATAGAAAGATGGAAGACAAAAGTGACTAATGTGCATAAAAGTGTGTGTTTTCTCTTACTGACCACCACTGAAAATAGGTCAAAGCATCACATCTGCAGTTTATGCCAATTCCTTTCAGCTCTTGTCAGATGATGAAAAAAAATAAAAATAAAAAAGTTCATTAAGTTGAACATTATAATCACTTTCACATGTTTACCAGGCGGCTGGTAACAAGACGTGCAGCTTTACAAGCAAACAGAAGTATTAAGCAAATAATATTTAATTCATAGTTCTAATCTTGCATATGTTCACATTACACTTTTATCAACAATTCTTTTAAAACCTAAACAGAGAAAGAGGAAGTGTATTTGTTTTTAGTTGCAATGTGGAAAAATGTCACTGTTCAGGGGGTAAATGAGTCCCTCCCTGAGAAAACATATAGGGTGAAAACAAATTTTTATTCTCGGCTATTTCAACAAATAAGCACAGGGATTTCTCTGCTAGTAGTACCAAACAATTATAAGCAAGACTGTCCAGTCTATATATGAAATTTGGATATATAGGACAACATTGGATCTGGATGAGTGCTTGGTTTCCTGGCTCCCCAAACAGCGGGTGGGAGCACTAACACTGTTTTGTCTAACAAGAAGGTTAATTAAGATTGAATGGGAATGTTTAAAACATGCATTTGTGTGTGTTCCCTGATTCCTAATACAGCAGAATAATAGGATGTAAAAGTATCAGAACATGGTGAAACTAAAGAGTTTGGCATCCATCAGTAACCTCTCAGTTTAGTAAGGTTCAGTAAATCTTGCAACCAAAAGTGTGAAGGGAGAGAAACACACATTTGGGTGTGCTAAATAAAGTTTGCATTGATGACAACTACATGAAATGATCACCCAATACATAAAACACACATGCAAATCTGAATCCGCTTTGACAGACGTCAGACGGAGACACAAAACAGTTCCACGCTGAAAGACGCACTGAGTTCTGCAGCAATAACTGAGCTTTTGGAAAACTGGCCCATAACACTTACATTTAGAGCTGCTTGTATCCATTTTGCTGCTCATGCTGTCAGAACTGATGAAATTAAGTGCGGACCCATAGGTGTCACAGCGTGTGAGGGCGCGCGTGGAGTACTGCTTAATGCCTCTGACAGATACAGTTGATTCAATACTGATCAACAGGTTTCTCCTCTGCTGGGTCCTAAAGTCCGCTATGTATGTGGAGCTTTCTTCAAGGGCTCTAACTGTACTGTCCTGGGAAACGTTCTGGTATGACTCGAATTTTGTGTTTTATCAACTTGGCAGCCGTATTTTTAAAAAAAAAAAATATATTTTTTTTACATGTTTCTATTATATACAGAAAGGAAACAATAGACAATAAACATTTCTTGTGTCTAATTTGTCTTTTAAAGCCCAAAATGAGGAGATTTTTAAAAAAATCTGACGTATTTATGTATGGCGGACAAGGATGGTTTTTGAAACAGCAACAAAGAATTTGATGATGAAAAATTAATTGTGTAATAAGTTAGATACGTTGTACCTTAGGAGACCGAAATGTACACTTACTGTACCTCTTTTTCTTTCAATGAAGAATGAGAAAGTTGGTACATCCGTGATGCTTACCGTATGACATTTCACAGGTCACGAGCTTCTCTTTTCATACTACAGAATATATGTATAGCCACAGCTTACTAAAAAGTGTCTATATAACTGCTGCATAAAACCAGGTTTCTTATTGTGAAGGTCCACCAAAGATGCTTTGACCATATGTCATGAGTACCAAAAGAGCTTTGAAGGTCCTTATATAGGTTACATCCCTCACCAAGACATTTGCAACAAAGCTTTTGTGCCTTTTAAGTTGCAAAGTGAGGCCTCCATGGAACCAACACATCCCACAGATATTAATCAGACTGAGCAAAAAGGAATTTGGCAGTTATTTCAACACCCTCAATTTCTTCTGTTCTTCCAAACATTCCTGAACACATTTTTCCTGCATGGAAAGTAAAATTATCGACCAAAAAGGCTACAGCCATCCAGAAATACAGTTGTCAGAAGGGTGTGTTGTCTGTTTCAATTTTTTGATAGGTGGTATGTCCCAGTGTAACATTCACATGCCAGGTTATTGGGTTACCAGTATGATGCTGCCCACTGTCTTGTAATTCCATTTATAGTGCAACAACTAGTTATTTTTTCCCCAGATAAATGAGACATACAGGCCTTGCTGTTCATGATGTAGAAGAAAATGCTTTGTCAGTGCAGGCTGCCTTCCTTCACACCCCACTGTGGATGGTTTTAGCAGCAAACGTGGCTCAGCTTGGGAACTCATGGTAAGCTGCGGCAAATTGTGTTGTCTGATAACTTTCCAGTTTCAGTTTTAATTTCTCTATAATATAGGATTTGATCACACTTTCCAACCTTTCCTCTATTCCCACATCAATAAATGTGTCACCAGTTAACCAGTTTGTTCTGATTCAGTCATCCAGCCCTCACAGTGTGATCCTCCTCAAAGTTGCTAAGATTACACCTCTACCTTAATAATCTGCTTTTATGTTGATTACCTTACAGGTAGTTTCAGTCTTCAAAATGTATTTAAATCTTAAGTTGTATCAATCACATCAGCCGATTCAGCATGTTTAAAAAACTACAAACAAACAAAAAAAATACACATAATAGATCATAAGTTCATTTTTTGCTGTCATATATATATATATATATATATATACACAGGACTGTCTCAGAAAATTAGAATATTGTGATAAAGTTCTTTATTTCCTGTAATGCAA
>JBAMHW010000007.1:28733008-28744199 GCA_037177495.1 Rhadinocentrus ornatus | reverse complement strand
AACTCAGTACTGAATATGCTGCATGCACTTATGCCCAAGATGATATTGTGTGATGAAATCGCGATCTTGTATTTAAAGAAAAAAAAAAACCTGCGTCTAGCACTAAATGACAGCACCTGGGTCCAACACGACTCACAGCGGTATGACTACTACTTAATTATGACGTCACACCCTGTTGGAATTCTTGCTTGTGTTGTTCTTACTCTCAGGTGTAAGTCGCTTTGGATAAAAGCGTCTGCCAAATGAATGTTGAATAGAATAGAATAGTTACTTGTAAGCACTGTTAAATATAATTATCTACATGCACACAGTCCACACACACCACATAAAATCATATTGGACCTTTAGTTTTCCCCAGTAGGTGCGACTGTGACAAACTGTATAAGAAAGTAGAGGGAGAGCACAGAAGCTGCAAATGATGCATGGCTGCAAAGTAAAAAAGCAGAAACAAGGTCGGCCCTCGATTTGGTTCTATCTGGAAAACATTTGACTTAGCTTAACCTTCTCTGACCTGGTCGGCTAACCCTATGAGAATGCAAGTCGGGAGGGACTGCTCCACCCTGGCTTGTCATCCAAGAGAAACTGGGTTTTTCAGTAAAACCTTGCAGTGTATAGAGTCAGGTTTCTGCAGCAGATATAAATCTTAACTGTGGGAATAGTGCTGAGTATAAAGAGCCAGGATTTTGGCTTCAGACTGAAGGTGTACGCAGCTGTTTTTCCACTGAGTCATTACACTTTCCCATTATAACCACTGAATAGGAATTAAATCAGTGACAATCATCTTATGGTTGAATGTGGTAACATAAAAACTCACTTGAATGAGGGAGGAAAGAAATTTGTGAAACCTTAATGTAAGATGGAACAAAGGGCATGGAGCAAATGTTGAACAAAATCAGATGTGCAAAATGTCTGCAAGTGACTAGTTCTGAGACAGACATTCTGAAAAAGTTCATTAGCACAGTTCTGACAATAATTATTTGGCCTATTCATTGATCTCCATTTGCTACAAGCATTAAAAAAACAGGATATTAAACCACAACTTTAACAAAGGCATGAAAACCATATTTTTTTTCAAAAAGCTAAAAGCAATAAATGTCATGTGTTGGATAAAGTATGAATGAGAGCTTTGAGGAGTGCCACCGGAGCAGCCTGTCAATTTCACTCTGTTCTTCCTTCACCAGCTGCAGCTGCGATCTGTTCATGTTAACTAAAAACAAAAGTCAAAACTCTCAGGCTTTCAAAGGTGACCTCATCAGACAAAATGACATTTGTAAAATTAGTAACTGCAGGTAAAGGGACAGTAGATGTTATCTCGTGTTACTATTTCTGCCCCATTTTGATGCCTGACTAATTTTGTACTTGGCAAATACCATCAGTATTAAAACGTGTTCTTTAACATCATATACTCCCCACAAAACAAAGCCGTATATTATATCTTAGTGTTTGCACTTGGAGTCTCGTTTCACAGAGTGCATCCTCATATTGCAGAGTGATGAGCATGTACCCAGGGAGCTGTTTGGATTTTATTCTCCTAAATGGAGAGATCTGGGAGAGACAGTTATTCACCCTTTCTCCACCATCTGTTCTAACTGCACAGCCAGCGAGCAGCAGCCTGCTGTCTGTGTGCCACACTAAATAAATGATTCACTATCAGTCACTATTGCTCTTTGCTAGGAATGTAGTTTATCATTCTTTGACTTTACACTAAAAGAACTGGGAGAATGAACTCTTCCACAACATACAGATCTCAGCTGAATGTCTAATCGTTAAACATCGATTTAGCTTGTATGTGAGTGTGCCAGAATACAGAAAATCTTCTGTATGTGTGGTGCTGACAGCACAGAATGAATGACAGATCTGTCTTTGTGCATAATTATCAGTTCGATTAACACGACAGCCCTGACGACTGATTTGACAGACACTTGATTTTCTAAATTAGCTGAATTGGCTTCATTGCATTATAAGCGGAGCACTGTAGTGCCTGGGGGCCCTAAACAGAGCTAACAGAGCAAGGCGAACGTTGGACTTACGACTGGGCCCGTGGATCTTGATAGGTTCGTTTGACTTGACAAGTGTGTGGGAGCACTGTTGGCACACGCAGTCCTTTCCACTGAACGTCACCTTGTCTCCAATTGGGAAGGGTTTACTGAGAAAGAAAAAAGAGGAAAAACACAGAAAGAATTCAATACTAGAGCTAATGAAATGAAATGCTTACAACCTTTCATTGTTTTTACATCCAAGTTAACAGAACACGTGGAAATAACACATACGTGATGGATGGAGAATGACTGGTTGACAGAGAGGCCACAATCCTACTGACACAAACTAAATATAGTCTGACATACTCAATGAGGCATTTACAAACATTTGAGACAATGGGTTAATAGGATGTTGATTGCAGCAGGAGCACCTGGCTTCTCGGTGATTAAAGAGGTGATAATGTGATGCTGCCACAGGCTTCTAGAGGGAAAACCAGCTCTCTCACTGAGAATACAAACTTATTAGGGAGACTCTGCAGAGTGAATACTGATCTTAACTGCCTGTATAGCTGTTGGGTTTGTGATGCTTAATTTACTCCCTACACAGCTGTGGACCCCATTTTCTTCCTACAGCTCTACAGCCATGCTACAATAAAGTAAATGCACCCTAACGTGTTGACAGGCTGAGGACATGACAACACGACAATGTTTATAAAATCTAATTTACCATTACATGATGCACTGTTTTGACTCCCTTTCCTTTTCTTCTGGGAGAGACAGATTGATTTCTTTATGACTGGGGAGGATGGAAGAATGAATGGGGTGCTAAAAGGCTTAGGGAAGGCTGTTTAAAAGACACACATGACAGTAATCCTTTTACTCCCCTGCCAAGACCCTGAGCCAAAGCCAAGACCCAGAGGGAGGCTTGAGTCTCACATTCAGCACAGATGAGTGCGGTACATCCATGTAGTCACTTAGAGACGTTCAGAGTAAAGCATGTCAAGTGTCTTCTGTGACAGTATCAGCTGTGAATGCTGCGAGACTATATGGGAGTTTTTAACATCAGTTTTTGTCTATGTATGTGGAAGGATCTGGTACATATATCTATGTTAAAATGAAGATTTAAGATTTTATGTATTAAAATAAATATCAGTTCATTGAACTGTGGTAACGTGTCTACAGCTTTTTTAAGGTACCTCGGCGGCATTTCATTCATGGTAAAGTCTGGACTTTGAATGTGTTGGGATTATTGTCCTGTTGCTTTCTTCCAAGCTTTAACATTCAGACAGATGGCCTCATATTTGTCTCTAGAAAACTGTCTTTTTTTTTTTTTTTTACCTGTCCTGTCCAGCATCATAGCAAGCTGACTGATAGTCTGGTTGCTGTGTTGTGCCGAACAAATTTGCTCTTCCAAGGGGAGGTTTATGGATATGAGGCTCCTCTTGATATTTACTGTTATTTAATGATTAAAACAGCCGATATTAGCCCTTTTCAAAATGGCCAATATTGGCTGTTGTTTTGCCGATTATATGCCGATTTAGTCTTATTTTCTCATAAAACAGTGAATGCTGTTAAGTGTCGGAGTCGTGCAGAATGGGGTGTTTGTCCACTAGATAGAGCTCTGACTCCATTCAATCCCACAGTCATCAACCTGTCTTTTCAACACGGGTAGCTAGCAAGGTTACATTAAAACACTGGGCCGAGTGGGGCTTGCCAACAGGTCAGTTTATAATAATGCTGTGAAATTATTGACTCTGCATGTGTCCAGTTTCAGTTTAACTCTGTTTGCCATGTGTAAGGACGAGTGATGTGTGCTTTGTTGTGTCGATGAGCTTTTCTTTATTTATGCTGTATTGCTAAAGTTGTGCTAAATTAGCTTAAGGCACTAACAGTTGTGATGTTTTGGCGAACTGCTGTAAGCGGAACTTTTATTTTGAAGTGTGAAGCACCGGAACAGGATGTGCATGTAAAATGTTAGAGCATTGCAATGTTGACTTGTAGCCAAGAACCTAGTGATGGGATGTTCAGCACTTTTCAGAGAGCCGTCTCTTTTAGCTCAGCTCCCGAAGAGGAGTCAGCTCTTTTGGCTCCCGAACAGCTCTTTATTTGGCATCTTATTTTAGCCCCATAATTTACCTTAACTTTGCAAAAATTAATGAATTGTGTTTTGAAAACCCGTTTGTGTTCAGCATTTCTATGAGAAGCCTCATATTTTCCTCCTTTTAGGCATTTATTCTGATACAAAACCACTTACTTTTGTTAACAATACTTTTGTTTACTATATATATATAGCACGCTACATAGTGCACTCATTCTCTTGGCGATTCGGACACGAAGCTGCCTATTTTTTCCTCGCCGCAGACCACGTGACTACCAGTCGTCACCACGGCAACCACAAAGTGCGTTAAGATGTCATTCCAAATCCAATCCAAAGTTGTGTGTAAATATTTTTATTTTTATTCCTTATGCTGTATTTTATTCTTTGTTTCATATCTATTCAATAAAAAAAACAAAAAAAAAAATTCCTCCTTGCTCAATGTTGAGCTTCTGCCGGCAATGCATTGTGGTCTATATTGACGCATTTAGTGACCAATGATGCCCACTACTTTTCAAGATGCATTGTGGGTAATTTTTAGTGCTCTACTTTTTCTCTCTGGACATTCGAACGCCCCTACGGGAGTAGGGTGCACATTCGGACACAGCCTCTGTTTTTAACCACCGTCGTGTCATGTCTGCCTTAGTTTTGTCAGAAAATACTCACATGACAGGCTGTAACAGCGACTCACTATGTGTTACAATTAGTGCCAGACCATTTGTGACCATTATATATAAATATAACTCTATCAAAGAGGACATACTTTTGACATTTAAGAAAAGCATATCTGGTTTCTATTTTGGTTCATATATGATATATGAAATGATATATTTCATGACAACAAAAATATTGGAGTAAAGAAAATGCAATTTAACTTCAGAATGCTTCATAAATAATGTTTTGCTAACTTCACTCATGTTTGTTTAATAAGGCATACACCTTATATATATATATAAATTTACTTTGAATTATGGAACCTGACTTGCTGGACCTGACTGGAGGGGACAGAAAAAGGAAGAAGACAGCAAAAGTAAAAAAGAAAAAAGAAGAAAGAGGAGACAAAAACACAACAAATAGAAGGCAACAACCCTTTACTCCAAGCTATCACCAGACAACAAACTGCTAAACTTGAACAGAAACACATCAGAAAACTGTAAAATGGATTTTACGGAAAAAACAGAGCTGACAGTAATCAAGTTCCTAAATAATAACCAAAAAATAAACAAATAAATAAACATATCACAAACTGTATCACAACAACAATCAGAGTACCGGATACACACTCACAGAGAAAAAAAAAAAAGTCTTTATGTATAGACATGCAAATGCGACCACGCCTCTACGGAGGCTTGAAGCAAACCAGGGCAGCCCAGAGACCCGGGTCCTCAGCAGCCATCCTGGAGCACGAATCCAAGCCACCAGTCTTAAACGTGTTCCTCTTGGGGATAATCTTTCAGACTGCAGAACAATGCGCTTAATTTTGTAAATGTATACCTTCCCAGGTTGATTGGAAGCAACTATTTCTTCTCTGAAATCATTGATGGTGTCTTTCCTCCTTGGTATTGAATTAACTCACACCTGAATATTCAAGACCACCAATCTGCCAAAACCTTCATTTTAATACTTCGTAAGGTGCAGATGATTCTTTATTATATCCTGATAACAAAACCTTTAAAAGTAAAAGAGTGCATGCTTTCTTTTACACAGCTGTGCAGTATTCTAGATTAGCCTCTTTCTTCTTTCTTTTTACTAAAAAACAGGCAACTTCCATGCATAAAACAGAAATGACAGACAAGTGAGCAGAGCAGATGAGCCAACAGAGACGTTCCAGCACACAAATTATTCAACAAAAGCCTGGTAAATGAAACAAACCAGTGAAAGCTGATAAAGCCTAGAATTTATTTGATTTGATGCACGGAGCCTGTTTTTTTTGTGTTTGTTTTTTTCATCAGGATCTAGTTTCAAACATAACAGATTAAATCTTTTTCATGTATTAGAGTCTGACCATATAAGTCAGACTTGAGTCTAACTTTTGCATGAAAAATTCTGTCATGGTGCAGAAAAGTGTGTGTATGACCTTGTCTTTACCTGCATGTTACTCTCACTCCCTCAAGACTCTTTTACCTTGTCAGCCTTTCTCAGGGCTTTAAAAATTCACTCTGTTTACATTTTTAATGCCATTTTTTTTACGCAGACCAAAAAATGTGAAGTTATTTCTGGCTGAGGGATATGCCCTACAGCTTTGATCACTACTGCTTTTTTTTAAAAAAAACATTAACACTAAAAAGTAATCCGATTCTATTAGATCTGAGGCTGTCATGACACACACACACACAAAAAAAAGACATAAAGGCAGGAAGGTGATGAAAGGGATAATAACAATAAGGAAAAGGAGCTCATCAAAAAGAAAAACAGGAGTGAGAGATGAGGGCAAAAAAGAAGTGCAAGGAAAAATATGAGTGATGTGACAGGGGGCAGATGGAGCATGAAAAAAAATAAGAGATTCACCCAGAGGCTTTTCGCTGTCCCTTCCAGTTGACTTTTGTGGACTGACATCACACACACACAGACACACCGTCTCTGCCAGGACTGCTCCACTGACTGTCACTGGCCACTTAAGGTTACTTCTGTTTCTTTTCTGCTTTACAAGCAGCTCCTGGATGTGACTGCCGATGTCAAGCAAACACCCAACAACACACAAACGCTACTCGCCTGGAGGGAAGTAAGTAAAGATCACTCTCTTAGAAAACTTAAAACATATCACAACAGATGAGGAAACCGAAGAGACACATCATCCATAGCTTCAAAGCAAACAGAGAAACTGGCCTTATAATGTGGAAGAGAAAGAGAGCAACATAAGTGATTAAAGGTGAAATAAAAGGAGGAAAAGGAGCCCAGCGTGATGCTAACTGCACGAGCTGGAGGAGCTCAACATGATCAGTGGAGAGATGGCCTACTTTAGCTGAATCTAACTATGCGACACACCTGGTCAGCTTTCTTATTGCGACTTTGTGTTGGCTAAATAAAACAATGGTCTGAGCTTTCTTATCAGATTTGAAATTCTGACTAGTATTAAAAGTTACACACTTAAAGCACCCTTTCTATTTCTAAATTCTGAAGATGCAACTTTTGCAGCATCATTTCTAAATGGGCTTCATGGTCATGACAAAGAATGCGGTGACTCATGGCACTTAGAAGAAGAAAGCACTTCTAATTCAGTCTCTCAACAAACCTTTCACTATTCTACAACCTTTCTTTTATCACACTATCCTCTGCAGGATGCTGATGAATCTTTTCTAGAATGTATGCAAAGCAGTAAAGATAAAGAAGTCAAGTAATGCGCACAGGACGCCGTCTTTGGTAGAGATGGGATTTACGGCTCTTTGAAGGTAGCCAGATCTTGAGGAGTCATTCAAAAGACTGGCTAATTCTTACAATATCTTACAAAATTTCACAATATGTAAGAATGACAAGCAATCAAAATGTGTACCTCTATAAAATCTACTATATAAGATTTTAAAAATTCGAGGAAAACATAGATAAAAAAAAAGATAAACATGAGCAGTAGGGCTGGACGATATGACTATAACTTGTATCACGATGTATTTCTTAATTTCGGTCGATACGATATAATTCCAATATCGATATAAACAATATAAAATCCTCAGAAAAACTACCGACAATGCCAACAACAGATGCCTGTAAAACTAAAAATTATTTTGCCAAGTCTATGAAATTCCTCCAGTATAACATGTTAGAAATAAAAACTGTACAATAAATTAATGTTCACCTTTTATTTTTATTTAGCAAGTCTAAATTAGCCTTCAAACAAAGAAATTTGAAATCATCATCAAAGGTGAAATAAAACTTTTACCTTTCTCAATATTAATAGAAGATTTAACTTTAAACTACAACTTAAGCTTTTTATGTTATTGTTAAAGATTTAAACAAAGGTGCTTCAACTAGGCTTAAAAATAAAAGTACTCAGAATTGCTACAATTAACAGAAAAAAATAGTGAGCAACAATTGGTGCTTCATCTTCTGACTCTCAGCATATTCTACGAGTAGAAATACTTCAGATTCACTGTTGCCTGATCAGCAAAACATAATAAAACTAAATTTTTCAGTCAATATTTTTTTGTTTTTTAGTTTAATTTTATTAAGTGTAATTAGTTTTTTAATTAGGAGTCTAAAACATGTTAGGGCTGGGCGATTAATCGAATTTTACTCACGATCTGGGTTTTTTATTGATCATAAAAATGAAATAATCCGATTATTTTGCTCCTTTGCAGTTTACTCTTTTGCTGTTTTCAGTTGCAAATCGAGCACTACTGGCGATGCAACGCTGCGTTCTGCTGCAGACTCCTCCCACTGCTGCAGACTCCTCCCACAGCCCCAGCCACTTCAGTTTAATTCAACTTCAGATGCAAACACCTCTCAAGTTATAGGCTGGACACACGGGAGGCAAAGTCGCTCCTTCTCCATTATTTTTTTATGGAAGTTGCGTGATGAGGCGGAAATCGCTGCCCTCCTCCAGCCAAGCGACAGGCAACATTCGTGCATGTGAAATGTTGCGCTTGAACATGTAGACGTGCACATGGGGGCTTACGACGCGACACAAGTAAATAGAAAAATGTTCAATTTTTGTGAGTCGTAACTAAATAATCCACCAGCTCCCAGAGACCCAGAGAGAGATAACAAACGTTATAAACAAAAATACTCGCCAAAGACCAGCGCTCAAGTAACACAGTGAACAACCCTGGATTAAAGAAACCCTTCAACATTTTGGACAAACGGCATCATTGCCATCTCATCACTATTTTAATTGCGTGTCTCTCCCTGCCACCCAATGTTTCGCCACCCATACGGACCTGTGGTCAAGCCGCACCATAGGGCCGTATATGCCGCAGGTTTCAACGTGAAAACGAAACGTCTCCAGTCTCATTTATTCCAGATCACACCTGGTAGAACATAGCTGCTGCTGGTTTGAGACAAACAATAGCTACTGGAACCTGGTGGAAAGAAAGTAGTCTAGTAAATGTTTTGGATAAAACAGTTTTTGTTTCCGAACAATACTCTCTGCCCATAGATGCTTCACACGAATGGAGCGTGTTGGACATCAGACTTCTACGATGTCACAAATGTAATAAAGGCAGTGTGGAAAATTTGTATATAAAAAGAATGGCTCACAAATATACGGGTCACAGCTGTGATTCGATTCACATTGTTTAATTGAAGCGAGCCGCTCAAAAGAATTGATTTGTTTATGAACGTCACATCTCTATTCTTTGCACATCATGCATTGGGCAGCTATTTATTAAAGCTTAGATTAAATCATAAAGGACTGTTCCTATACAGTTTTAAAACTGTGAAAAACAATTATTTCCAAAGTCTGGATATGTATGAAAAAAAGGAAAAGAATAATGGAAAAATATTTGTGATTCCAGACTAATGTCACTAAAATTATATTTCTAAAAATGAATTAATTAAATGACCAAAAGTGTTTTCCACTGACTTTTCTTTTTTTTTATTAAAGATGGGCACATCCAACATAATGCCACCATTCTTTTATTACTTCAACTGGATGTTTTGTGGCCTTTACTTCCTGGTTGAATGTACACTTCATACAGTTCAGTCCGGGTCCGAAAACACTATCTATCCTAAATGGGCAGATTAGTTTGGCAACCTTCCCAGTTCTTGGATTGCCCATAAAATAAAAACTGAACAAAACAAATAAATAATGAAAAAAAACCTCAAAATAACATATCAGTGACAGCAGATCAGCAGCCCAAGATGCTGCATATGGGCCTGTGCAGATAATCAGGTTATAACGACATCAGAAAGTAATTAATCTAACAGAACGAAGTAACACTGAAATGCTCTGTCTGTGTTAATAAAAACTTAAATGTAAGTCAATTTGCATTTTTGGGTTTGTAGAGGCTAAAGTTGAGAAATGCTGTTCATATGGACGTAATTTCACATTTTTTCCCCATTTCAGGATTTATTTGGACCAACCAAGGTACAATTACCTTACAAGATATACCCTTCATTCTATGAAAGCTCATACACAAAAGTAAAAGAGGAAAAGTAAATGCATTAATCATTAAATATAAAAAAAAATGCTTTTGGATCACAATTATTATAACTATTTAGACCAAGGGGCCATGGAAGCTGTACAACTTCAGTGTCTGTGGTAAGATTTCCCCCTGACTCATGGAGCTGGGGTGTCACAGTGCTTTAATTGTGTATGTGTTTGGTTATAACTGATTGGTCCAAGCTGGAGGACCTACAAACCACAATCTCTTGGCAAATATTTGCCAACACAATAGATGGTAGAAATCTATGGTCGAAATAATCTACCATACATGTTCACAGTTGGATTTTTGAGCTACTTCATACACATCTAGATGATTGTACTTGGATGTAAGAAATTACCTAAAATATTAACAAAGAAATCTGGGAATAAAAAAATCTCAGAAATGTGTAGGAAGCCTGATTATCTGATACTGTTTTTGAACTAAATGGCTAAATAGAGGGCAACTAATAATGCTGGTTACTTAGTATTTAGAAGGTAATTGAAAATATAATAAAAATTATGCTGAAAACAGAGTTTGTTATTGCTACTTTATGGTGTTTTTATAGCTTCAACACAGTTGAACATTTTGACATTGAAGACAAAAAAGTTGCCTGGTTGCAAAACTCTTAATAAATGAGGCTGAAAATCAAGTTTAGAGCGCCGGATTTGTGTTTGTGCTGAAAGCATGAATACCTACCTGCAGACACTGCAAACGAAGCACTTGGGGTGGTACGTGCGACCCAGAGCAGAGACCACCTCTCCTGTGATGAAGCTATTGCAGCGGTCGCAGCGTGTGCCGTACAAACGTTGGTAGTCTGCAGTACAGATGTACTCACCCTTCTTCTGGAAGAAGCCAGAGTGCGCCAGATCACAGTTACACACTGTAAAGAGAAGTATTTATGGTAAAACATATACAATGATGTGTGGGTATCATAAATGCTTTTTTTTTTTTTTTTTTTTTTTCCTCCAACCCTTTTCAAAGTGTTTGTTTTTCCTTTTTGTCTCTTTTTCTTTCCCCACGGCTGCCCAAGAAATTCCTTC
>JBAMHW010000007.1:28707910-28721738 GCA_037177495.1 Rhadinocentrus ornatus | reverse complement strand
CCCTCTGATTGGTTACTGCCACCTTAGAGATGCTGAGAATATCCACCAACCAGGGCCAAGGTGCCCCTTTACACCGTTACCACAGCAACCTCTCATAATCACAGTGAGCGTGAACTCATGTATGGATGTGCACATTTAAAAAGATAAACAGGGATATGTATGTGTATGTTTTAAGTAGAGGTTTGAGTTTTTATTTAGGTGACAAATACATGTGGGGAAGTAGCAACAGCAACCCTCCAGTGAGTACTCACATGAGCTAATGTACTGTAGAACATCTGAGTGCTCTAAAACTGTCATTACAGTTCAGAAAGCATAAAACATCCATCTTTTCTCAAATATCCAAAGACAGCCAAGGAAAAAGTGCTACTTTAAAATGTCCATCTTCAGTCAATTTAAGCCCTGACAGTAAATAACTGAAAAAAGAAACTAAAAGATTTCAATGTGATTGAATTATTTGCTGAGCACTGAAATTCAAATATAAAGTGACGCATGAGTAAATTCTAAAACACTGAAAAGTTGGTGCAGACAGCAGCCAGCAAATGTGTAATATTATTTTGTATATGTAAGTAGGGTGGTGTGGCTCAATAGGTAGAGTGGTCATCTTGTAACCTGAGGGTTGCTGGTTTGATCCTTGGTCTGTCAACCCCATGTCGAGGTGTCCCTGGGCAAGACACAGAACCCCAAATTGCTAATGATGGGTCATGGTAGAGCGCCTTGCATTGCACCTTCTGCCATCTGTGTGTGAATGTGATGTAGATTGTTAAGTTCTTTGGGTAAAAGCGCTTTATAAGTACAGACCATTTACCATTTTTACTAATAGGTAGCCTACACAGCTTCTCAAGTCAAAAATTAGGTTAGGTTTTCGTCACATTGACATCATATCCTCCAGTTGTGCAGCTACGCTGTCCTTACAGACGGTAGAGGTTTAAAACCTATACACCTTGGTGTCTGGTTTTAGGCATTATTGGTTTCACAAAGGCTAATCCCTGGTTTTGTGGGGATGAAGGGGTAGATTACTAAAATATGTTTGCGGTTTTACTGCAATTCAGCGCCGTGGGGACGGTCCCTTAGACTATTGTAGAACATTGCTATGTCCTTAATCTGCACAACCCAGCAAATATGCACGTTTTTCTTGTTTATCAATTTAACATTGCCTTTTTATTTAAGTGTAAATGGTGGAAAAAATAACCCATGAGTGACACTTGATATAAAATTGAACAACAATCTTAACATTGAGCAGATTCTTCTGGCAGTACAGCAGCATGGTAAATAGCCCTTTTCGTCTCTTTTTGATTTCTTATTTGCACATTCACAGATACTTTGTTGTCACAAGACTTGCCTTTAAGGGATATAAGGGATCTTTTTTCTTTTTTTTTCTTTTGAAGCAAAGTTGTGTAAAGTACTTATGAGTACTCTGTGTCTCACTTACAATGAACAGGACTAATCTACATTTTAAGAATCTGAAAAGGAATTCAAAGATTTGAAGATCAAATTTGTTGCCAATCTAAATCACCTCAAGCCTCAAAACTTTCATTGCGGTTTGAGCCAACACCTCTGTAAGTAATCTTTACCTTGTGTCACTTTCTGGGCGTTACATGATCAAGCCACCCAGTATAATGCCGACTTGATGTTCCTACTCCTCATGGCGCACCCTTTGGTCTTCAGGCCAGAGCCACTTGAAGGTCCCACCTGGCTTTTTAGGCTGTAGCCCCCAGACTCTGAAATGACTTGCCCCTGTCCCTCTGTGTCAACTCCTTGGACTCTTTTAAAACACAGTTGAAAACTTTCTAATTCAGAAAAGCTTTTTGTTAATGGTTATTATTTATTTCATGTAAGTATCATGTTGTTTAATTGCATCTATTTTAGGTAGATAACTGTGATATTATCTTGGAAAATTGCTTTATAATTAAACTTACTTTTGAGTCTGAAAATGGGACCAATTTCCCAACCGAGTTTCACTTGAGAGAAAAGACCTTCAATTTTTTATATCTATTTTTTTATTTCTTGTTTTGCCAATTGTTCATGCAATAAAACATGTTGTGTATAACACGTGACCAATAAATCCACATTAAACTCTGTATTCACTGTATGTTTTACCATCCATTAACATGAATTCTATAGTTATTTTTAATGATATCTATAAAAATTATCATATACTTAAACACTTTTAAGACAATATTTTCTCTTAATTTTATGATATGATAATTTCTTCTTTTTAAGCTATAGCTTTAAATCCTATAAATGAACAAACTCCTCGGTTAAGACTTTAGTGACCACAAAGTAGTGCTCACACGTAGCAGTGCAAAGCTAGTTAAGCTAGCCTCATCAGGCCACTGTTTACAATGAAATGAAAATCCTTTCCAAGTTACCAACATAATAACAAGCTACCTCAGCAGGAGCCAGTGTGCCCTGCTAGGCACCTCTGATCCATTCCAGTCCTCACTGTCGGCTAATAGTAGCACTCAGCATGTGCGCCAGCAGATAGAGTGCTTACAATGTGTCTGTCAAAGCATGTGTGTAGGCGTGCGGATAGAGAGTCAGGATGCCAAGAAAGATGTATTATCTCTGGCCTATTAGAAGAATTCACATCTTAAAAAAACCATGACCACCCAGGAATGGGGAGTGTGTAAAACAACACCTGTTTGCAGAGCTGCTCACTACAGTTGCTTGTCTAGTCTAACACTTCCCCTGCTGTGTTAAGGGAAACTGTTTCCATTTCTTACCAGTGCAGGTGAAACACTTGACATGAAAGTGAGTATCTTGGACACGAACCACCTCTCCTTTGCATATTTCCCGACATCGGTGGCACCGAATAGGTCCAGAGCTCTGCTCAATGCGCTTAGAGGCATGGTGAAAAGCTGCAAAACACAATAAGGAAATTTTACATATTTGACTGTGTTACATTAAAGAAGATCTTAAAGACTATTTTGAATACACAATTGTCCCATGGATGAATTTCAAAAACAATCTATTGTTGTACAAAAATATTAAACCATAAAGATATTAAACTCCAAATGGATTTCAGGATCAACTTTAATTAAGGTGCTTCTAATACTAAATAGTTCTCAAATAATTCATTGCCAGGCCTGCAGCTTGATTACACTACAGACTGTACTGTGTGCTGTTCACACAATAAGATCAGTCTGTAGCTCCGTCAACACTTGTTCTGAAGCTGTGAGGTCTGACACCTATAAGCTGGGTAAGCTCCAGGCTTTCTCTCCCACTGTCTCTATTTTTCACACACTCATACTGGATGACACACGCACTTGAGAAAGCGGATGGATACCCTTACCTAATTATGCATTAGCTTATGCCCGATTCCTGCAAGCCTAATAGCTATTTCAACCAATCAGAAAAGCAAGTTCTCACATAATGTTTCAACAACACACTGAATGAATACCATCACAAGAAAAAACATCAAAATGACACATTAATTACATTCAAATGAATGATAAAAAAGGCTATTAGAAGCTCTTTAAAGGTCCATCTCCTCCCCTGAGCTATAAACAAATTCTCTTCCATACAGGTCTAACAATGCTGACCCTGCGCTATTCCAGCTGGGTTCAGTCTCTTATTTATCTTCATTTTTCATAAAGGAGCACAAGTGGCAACCTGAATAACTGACTAAAGCACAAGCACAACAGAGCAGCTGATTTTATTTCACTTGATGAATTCTGAAGGACTTGCTTCACTTAAAGTCTTGTAGTCTCTGCACCTCAGAGCATCAGGGACAGCTGTGTTTTTCAACCCATTTTGATCTCAGGGCATCATATACTGAACTCTCAAAACCTATTCTATTCGCTTTCTGTGACATTTTTCTTCAAAGCAACATCCAAGAGTAAGAACAACACTAACAAAATTTCGGATGGAACATCATAATTAAGTGGAAGTCAGACTGCTGTAAGTCCAGTTGGACCTAAGTGTTGTCGAGTATTGCTAGAGAGAGTGCTATTTTTTATTTCTATAATAGTACTTTGTTTAATTATGAGATTATGATTTTAACACACAATATCATAGTGGGCGTAAGTGCATGCAGCTTATTGGAAAAACCCTCCTAACTCATTCCGACGAGTAGAAAAGTTAAGCTAAGTGCGGAAATACTCCTTGAACAGGTGAATCTTTAGCTTGCTCTTTAAAGTGGATAAGGACTGCGGATCGGACAGCGTTCGGTAGAGCGTTCCACCACCAGGGAACAACAGAGGAAGCTACTGATTTTGTGCCACATTGTGGTGGGAGCACTAGGCGTCTTTTGCTGCCAGAGTGTAACTGTCGAGAGGGAGTGTAGCTCTGGATTAAGGAGTGAAGGTAGACAGGAGCTGTTTGGGTTATTAATTTGTAAGCCAGAAGCAGAGCTTTGAACCTACATGTCTGACAGCATTATTGAATATTTCCTTTTAAAATCCACATAGCGAAGCAAAGGAACTCAAGCCAAAACAGGTTAACAAATCTATTGGTTTTATATAACAAAATGGTTAGAGATTGTAACCAATGTTTTTTTTATGTTGTTCTGTTTTATATTTTTTTAAATAGTTGGTTTTTGTTTTTGATATGTTTTTGCGTAATTGGGTTTATTTATGTTATTTTAGGTAGTCACATTAGCATTTGATTTGTGTTAAAGAATGCTTGAAAATTGCATATATGCTGGTATATATGATTCTAAATCATAATAAAAACTAAAAAAAACTAAAAAAAAAAAAAGAGATAGTAAAGATCATAGTTTGACATTAAAACAAAATATTTCAGCAAGGTTATCTAGTGAACTGAATACAGACTGTATATTACTTGCTAATGCCAAGGGGTCATAACAAAACCTTTGTGACACCTCAAGAACATTCTCTATTCTACAAGTGTATGTGTATGTATGCTGTGTAAGGGCATACATTTATGCGTGTAGGAGAAAATGTCTGCACAACTCTAGTTGTTTATTTTCCTGCACAGGATAGGAGTGTGAGTGCTTGAAATATGCAAGAATGATCATTTCCCACTCGCCATCTCCCACAGTCAAGTCTCTGTTAGTTCATTGTTTTTGCTTACAATGCTGGCAGCATGACTGGGAACAACTATCCTGCCAGATAAGTGCCCAGTGTGTGGTTCACATTACACTCCCTCAAAGTTTATTAAATTCACTTTAAAAAAAAACCATGAACAAAACTGATTCCATCAGGTGTAAATGAGAAATAAAGAGAACTAGACACTAATGGGAATGCATGCCTGTCTGTGCAAGCTTCTATAGATATGCATTAGGTATTTCTTTACCATGATGACCTTCTGAAAGTAGGCCAAAACAATCCCCTGCCACAGTCTAACACCCTCCGTTTCCAAGCTCAGCCAGGTAATCTTATATGGAAACAGCACATGCCATCAAACTTGACTAGGGTGAAGGATGAAGTTTATCACCACAAAGTGAAATTAAAAAGCTTGTGAAAATATCAAGCTTCAAGGTTAAAAACAAGAAGTAGTTTTTAATGAATGAGGTGTTTATTTAACTTGTTGAGCATGTGTGCCTGAAAAGCAGAGAATCCAGGCAATCCAACAGAAAGCAGTGTGTCAGTGCGTTCATTCCCATCTTTCCAGTCACCAAAACTGATATAAGTTTCTCAATTTTTTTTTACATTTTTCTCCTGCTTTTTGGTGTTCAGTCATCCTTCTAATGATAGCCACCAGACTACAGGTGTGATCCACTGACTCCACATCAGTGCAGAGTGTCTCAGGAGAATACGGCCTCTGGCAGTAAGGTGATAGTAGCGCTGTGGTCAGAGAGGCAGACAGCGTCCCCAGGGAGATTGCTGCTATTTTTTGCCCTGACCTGACAGCCCTGTAGAAGAACATGCTGGGAGCTGAGTCACAACGGATGCTGGGTGACTGGGTGGTGATTAATGAGAGAAATGATGAGTATTGGGCAAAATCAGTAGAATCAGCTGACAGAAAGAAAAATGTCTTGAATTTCCAGCACATTCCTTTGAACCTTGTGTTTTTATGGGCGTATCATACTGTAAATATTTACTTCTGTCATTTTATTGCAATAATTTCAGATTCTTGAACTAATGACAAGTTCACTATCTCACCTTTTTTTATTCCTTCTGTATACAAACAAGTGCCGCAGCCAACATGTAGGTTGGAATATTGTTAAATTTACGGATGACTCGGTTATCGTTTTCTTGCTGAGCAGGGATTACCCTGATCATGGACCTATAGTGAAGGAATTCACAGACTGGTGCAGGTCATCCTTCTTAAATATTAACATCAGTAAAACAAAAGAAATTAGCTATTTGGAAGAATTCTCTGAACATGTCTCCTGTCAGGATTGAGAACCAAGCAGTAGAGGTGGTTAACACATATAAAAACCTGGGCACCCACCTGGATGACAGGCTTTCCTTTTACCTATATGTCGACGTTGTGTGCAGCAAGGCTCACCAGCAAATGTATTTTTATTGGAAGCTTCGTAGTTTTGTTGACAGGACTTTTATGCGAATGTTTTACTCTTGATTAATTGAATCCCCTTTAACTTTCTCTTTTATCTGTGGGTATGGCTCCCTTTCCCTAAAAAACAAGAACAGATTGCAGGGGATTGTAAGACATCTCCCTGAATGATCTCTCAGCCCTGTACCACACCAGAGTCCAATGCAAGGCCCGCTCAATCCTTGCAGATCAGAGTCACCCCTTGGCTCATGACTTCCTGCTACTTCCATCAGGGTGCAGGTACAACCTACCAAGAAGCAAGACTAATAAACATAAATATTCGTTTGCCTACAGGCCCAATAGGTCAACTGAAGATGCCATCGCCTTCACCCTCCACGCTGCCCTTTCCCATCTGGACCAGAGGGACATACATGTGAGAATGCTGTTAATTGATTACAGCTCAGCGTTTAACACCATTGTGCCCTCCAAACTCATCACTAAGCTCAGAGACCTTGGGCTCAACAGTGCCCTCTGTGACTGGATCCTGAACTTCTTGACAGGCAGACCACAGGCTGTGCGGATGCACCACATCTTCCACCCTGACTCTGAACACCGGCGCCCCCCAGGGCTGTGTGCTCAGTCCTCTGCTGTACTCCTTGTTCACGCATGATTGCGTGGCCACCCACAGCTCCAATACCATCCTTAAATTTGCTGACGATACAACCGTCATTGGCCTAATCACCAGCAACATGGACTCAAGAATACTCTGCAACTTTTATAGGTGCACCATTGACAGTATCCTGACTGGCTGCATCACCGCCTGGTACAGCAGCTGCACCGCCCTCCACCTCCACCACAAGGCTCTACAGAGGGTGGTGAAAACTGCTCAGCACATCACCAGGAAGGTCCTGTCATCCATGGGGGACCTCTACGCCCAGCGGTGTAGGAGGAAGGCCACCAAAATCATTAAGGACCCCAGTCACAAACTGTTTTGTCTGCTACCATCTGACCGACGGTTTCGCAGCATTCAAGCCTGTACCACCAGGCTCAGGGACAGCTTCATACCGCAGGCCATAAGACTTCTAAATGCAGTCAGCAGCAACACCACCTTTAAATAACAGCATCTTCTTCTTGCTTATTACATATTTTACTGTATTTACTGAATTTCATTGCCAATAATTGTTGATATAATTGTTGTGCAATGACAATAAATTAATTCATTCATTCATTTTAGATGTTTATTGTTGTTTGTGTTATTGTGCACTGACTGATTGTTTATACGCTTGCTGTACAACAATAACAATAACCCTCACGGGATTATAAAGATTCCTTGATCCTTGATCCACAGCAATTAGGAAACATTTGACTGGGTTGTGATTAATCTTACTAACAAATGCTGAGTCTGTGTGTGTCTTTGTGTGTCTGTGTGTATGAGTGTCATTGAGTCTTTGTTATCGTGTCATTATCGGGACTGTACAAAGGAGACCAACTTATGGATCCTTTTGTTAACATGGGGCCCAAATATTGCAAGTCACTGCATGATGAAATATTAGTGACCCAAGATGAGCCTAAACTTTCCAAACTGATGTTTCTCTTCGGGGATAATATTGTAGCGGTCTCTACACAAATAATGGTGAAGCATAATCTGTGTTCTTGATAATTTATTTAGGAAAATACACAGAACATAGCCAATGCAAAAAAAAAAAAACTCCTGCAAGTTGCTGCAAACTAATTTCCATTCTGTCCAAAAGGCCTGAATGATTGTGAAAAAAAACCAAATCGAACTGTGAATTTTTTTGACAAATATTGACATTGCAATTTGTTTTTTAATTTCATCTTTTAAATTCAAGCTTCAGTTCAGTGTTTACACAGAAATATATTTTCAATATAAGATGGAGTATCATCATGAGATAGTATCAAAATATGAACTGCTTTATATTCTAAAGCTAGATCCAAAGTTGAGACAGCTACACTTTCTTGAAACTGCAAGATGTAACCTGCTGCAATGGACTGGAACCCTGTCCAGGGTGCACCCTGCATACATGTACCCTGCCTCTCAAATGCTCATTTCTGGGATAGACTTCAGCTTCCCCATGACCCTAATTTGGAATAAGTGACATAGAAAATGTATGAATTAAAGATGCAAGCTATGGCCAAAATACTGGAGCCTCGTCGTCACATAAGATCACGTTTCCTATAGAGCTGATGAAAACTTTGTCGTTGTATTAGGAAAAAAAACAGTTAGATGTTGCTAATGTTATTTACACCACGTCATGTTATTTCTTTCTACATGCTTTCTATGCTGCATAAGACAGAGTTCCACCCCGATGCCAAACACACAGACACGTTTTCAACCTGCAGAAAGAAAAATCATGTTGGAAAATATTTTGCTTCATCAACCTGAATATCAGACAAAAATATGTGCTTTTAAAACTCTAAAATATCAAAGAAAACGACTGGATTTTCAATGTTGATGAAATAATAATTCACTCTGCTTATCATCACTTTTCATAATACAGCAAAGCAGTATGAACATCCATCATCTTTGTCAGTAATCTAATGCAGCCATTGATCAGAGCTCTTCATGTCGTCCCCCAACACCCTCTCTTTATCTGTCTTTATGTCCACCAGGACCTTGGGAAGGAGCATCCATCAGAGCAATATAGTGTCCAGGGGTAACACAAACATGCTGTCATTCCACAAAGAAAGAAAGGAGGGTCAGACTGCTACTGACAGTCTGAATGATTGCTCAGTCCTACTAGAAGCCAAGGTCATGATGACAACATCCTTGAGGACACAGCAGAGGTTTGGCATTGGGCTGAAATAGTGTACCAGTTAGTTTGTATCCATGTCTGTCTTCAAGATTTCCCTTCCAGATTGGTATTTATTGATGAGCTAAATTAAACTGACTTCAAGAGTAAAAACCACAAGTGATAAGCAAAAGCGTGTGCTTTGTTTTGCATTGGTCTGTAAATACATACCAGTAGTACACAACTGTTCATGAATATTCATTAGTACATGCCAGCATCTGTGTTTGCATCTGTGCATGTTTGTCTCCTGCCTTTGTTCTCCATGCTATTGAAGTAAGAAGTCTGAAGTGATCACAGTGTGATGAATGGTGTTTGGCCCATGTTTGAACTGTGCATTAGACAAGGTATACAGGAATAAAAAATAATATGAGCTCAATATGGTTCCCTACATCGTTCCAGTTCATTTTTCCAATAAAAAAAGTGGATCTCAGCTTACAACAAAGCTGCACATAAAAAGTCCATCATTTAACCTATAGGTATAGCTGTGAGTTCCATGTATGTTGAACTTTATCTATGTTTATCTCTTCTGATTTATTTACAGAGAAGTTTTGACTGAAGTGTTAGTTGGCACATATATATATATATGTGTGTGTGTGTGTGTGAAAATGATTTTGGGGACATTTCTGGTTGTGCTGCCTCTATCTTTTTGTTGCGCTCTGGCAGCTTCTCTAACCATAGCCTACAGTGTCACCTCTCCATAGCCGGATGTGCACATGCCCAGAAATATTACTATGTTGGGTCAATGAAGAACCTAACAGTAATTGCACCATCTGGTATGTGTTTTCATGGCATAGCCTACTGCTAAGGTAAAATTATCACCCCAGTGGAAGACCAATTTCACATCTAAGAGGCAAATCAGATTTGTACATACGTTCATACACAGCAACCAGTTTTATGCCTGTAGCTGTTTTCTTAATTTTTTTTCAACAGCTAATCATGAAAACCACAGTAACAAAGCAACTTATATGTTTAGATGCCGCTGCTTCCCAACCAACCATACAGAACAATGCAGACACCACTCAAGCAAAAAGGTCCATACTGATGTCACTTTCATACGGCTTGGCCATAGGCTCTGCATCACTCTGACTTTAAAGCATAATTTTGTCACAACTTTAACCATTACAACTGAAGGTCTGACCATAACCCTTACCCTAATCTTAACCTAAATTTTAATCTAACAATTAGGCCAAGGATTGACTCCTAAAAACCTTCAAACTTGTAAAGTCTTGCATTTTACCAAGTGTGATCTCCTTATAAAATAGTATAACAAGATTTAATGCATACATCCAAAGGAAAGCCAAGTGATTAACATGTCTGATATTTTCATTGAAAACACAGGGGAGGGCTTATTGCTTTTCTTTTCTTACTATTTATTGATGCCATTTCAAGGTGTTTTTCACACTGTGTCTCAATAGTCCCAAGTATGAGAAGTTTACCTGTGCTTGATAAAGTATAATTACACCTAAACACATATATTATATTACTGGAATATGATTATCTTAAATTGAAAAAAATATAATTTATTACATTATTTCAATGAATTGTCATTTAATCAAAAGTACTTGAGAATATAGTGAGATTACAACAGTATCTACATCATTTATCAATGCAATAGTGAAGTTGCATGACATGCAGCCCAACTTTTAAGTAAACAAAATGGTAATGTGGGAGAGAGTGCATAAAGGTTCCAACATGTTGCACTAAATTCTTCTGTTGCTTCTGGATATTTCTTGTCTGAAAGCCAAGAATGCTTCTCTACAGTGCAAAGAGAAGTGTCAATGCTTTTGATATATGGCTCTGCAGATCCCCTCAGGTCCCTGAGCTCAATGATCTGTGTATTGCTAAACATGTGTTTTACCACTCCCCTGAAACACACAAACTGCACGCACCTTGTCCCAAAGAAACACCTTGTAGTCTATTATCATAATAAGCCTGAATGTTGAATTTTTCTTGTATATCTAATTATCAAAATCTAAGTTTATATCAGAAAGATACTAACCTGCTTCACTCAAAGTCCTGTTTAGCCCTCCAGCCAGGCAGAAAATAAATGTTCAGACGCGACATCCATAAAACCCAGTGACCATGAGAGATAGAGTGCCCAGAAGATGAAGATGGACAGAGTTGTTTGTAATTACTCTGCATGTGTTGATGGCCTCTGGGTTATCACCAGTTCAGTAGAAAACACTACACACAGTGCTGCCTAACAGGCACAGTCATGTTCAAACCTTGACAGCATTGGAGACAGAAGGGAACACTTGTTTGATTGACATTAAAAGGAAAGAAGAAGAGAAAAAAAGAGATGCTCTCTTTTAAGCTCAGATGCCTGCTGTGTTTCTAAGCCTTGAGCCAAAGCAGAGACATGTCACGCCGCAATCTGCTAGCTGTGACAATACTGACACATGCACACACAGTTAACTACAGACATGCGTACTCTAGGTTCCCACACACACATACCACACACATGATGACATCATGTATGTGTGCAATCCTGTCGGAGCACATGCTTATACACCACAAAAGCTTGTGACAGTTCTCCACATGTTTGCTGTGCGCGCTCCTCTCCCCTCTGTGTCAGCTGAGAAAAGCATTTTAAAGCTTAACAAAAGAATCAGTTTGATTTTCTCAGAAAGCGTGGAGGAGCAACACCCTTCCCCACACAGAAATTCACTTGTTTAAGGAGCATTTCCGCACTTAGCTTAACCCTTCTACTTGTCAGAATGAGTTAGAAAGGGTTCAACTCGACTCACAGCAGTCTGACTACTACTTAATTACAATGTTGCACCCTGTTTGAATTCTTGCTTGTGTTGTTCTTACTCTCAGGTGTAAGTCGCTTTGGATAAAAGCGTCTGCCAAATGACTGTAGAATAGAATAGAATAGAAATAGAGCCGGCAGCCAGGCTCGGCTGAGTTCAGAGTACTAGATGAATAATGTAATGCCACACAATGACAGGCTAGATTATGAATGATGCAGTAATACCAGAGGGTGGACAGGAAGTGCCTGACACCATCAGTTCTCTGAGCACCTGGTTCACATCACATTAGGTTCTACCAACCTCACAGTGGACTAGAAATGGGTTTTTAAAATGTTAACATCCAAACCCTCATACCATGACCAGGGTATCAACCTGTGATGGCCTGGAAATACAGCAAAGCATGCATATGTGTTCACATGCTCACACAGCTGACTCTCCACCCCTTACATACACACACGTTCTACCCCGGCCAAACAGGGAAAGCCCTGATTCAGCGGACAAGAGGATCAGGGTCAGAGTCAGCTGATACAAGGTCAGCTTAGCATCATAGCTGTCCCCAGGCCGTTCCAGGGTAAGGATGACAGGAGCCCCTCAGGCTGTCAGAGTTTTTATGTCACATGCTTCATCACACATGAACTCCATGAGACCAATAGCGGTCAGTTCAGAGACCCCCCCCCCCTCCACCAGATAAAAGGCTTCCTGATCCTGCCATGAATCTTTATGAGGACAGGTGGTCTTTAATTAAGAGACAACAGCTGAAACTGCTGAAAATCCTTTTCACTATCACTCCTGAGAGTGATAGTGAAAAGGATGAGAAAGGAGAGAAGGTGAAGGAGAGGTGACAGACCAAACAGCAAACATCGAGAAAGTCCCAGTAATAGCTATCTATCATGTGGGTAAAAAATCCAAAAGATGTACCTTCATGGATGAACTCTGAGCGAATGTCATGCTGACCTCCTTTAGTTATTTTTAGCTCCACTATCCTCCCTAAACCTGTTACAAATCTATTGTACGAGTCTTGCAGGGGTTCTCCTGCTTCTACAGCACATACAATGTGATAATAAACTATTTGAGAAGAATTTTCATTTAAAATGTAAAATGTTTATTTTCTATAATAATTATCCAACAAATATAATAAAACGCAGGCAACGACTGGGGGTTTCTGGACTCTCGTGTATTGTCTCTTATGTTTTGTCCGTTCAGTTGAAGCTGACAAATAAAGCGCGCAAGAATGGACTTACCACTGGAACTCATGACAGCCAATGTATTCTTATCCAAAACAAAGCTGCGCCGTCAAAAAAGAATCCCATAAAGCACGAGGAAATCTACACGCGGGTAGTTTACTAATTTGCTAGAGTGTAATTAAAATGAATATCCAGTAAAGGCAAAAATGATGCTCCTGTCAACAGCACCGCTTCTAGTCAATAAGAAGGTGGACGCTGAAAGAGGGATAAAAGAAGAAAAAGATAAAAAAGAAAATAGAAATATAAACGGGGGTTAATCTTGTAATTAGCCGTAACATCCAAACAAAGCCCCAGCGCCTGCTGTGTGAACGTCGGCTCTCTCCTCACAGTGACAATAAAACGACGCTTCTCCCTTGGATTCCACCTTTACATTTTCACTCCCGGCTGATCCTCCAGCTCCGACGCGCTCCCCTGGCGTGTCCCCGTGCGCCTCTTTCGCGCTGTCAAAACTGCCACCGGAAACACTTTGAGGTCGTTGCTTTCAAAGTAAAACAAAACTAAAAGGTTTAGCTTAAAAATGTATTTTCCTCAATTGTTTTTATTCGTATTAAATAAATAAATAAATAAATAAATAAATAAATAAATAAATAAATAAATAAATAAATAAATAAATAAATAAATA
>JBAMHW010000007.1:28689079-28699327 GCA_037177495.1 Rhadinocentrus ornatus | reverse complement strand
ATTATGATAAATCCTTATTACAAGACTTTTAAAAACTTCCTATCTTAAAGCCATTATGTTATAATTGGTTATTTCCTTCTCAAATGGCAATGGGTCACATGTGATCACTGATTTTGTGGTTCACATGACATAAATGAGACCACATGTTACCCTTTGCAACATGGGTGAGAACAGTCAGAACCTTCATGATATTCCTCAATGTGTAAACTCTGAACCTGAGTCTGTGCCCCCAGGCAACTCTTACCCCACTCAGCTGCGACCTTGTTGCCTGTCCCTGTGTGGCATTGCCTTACAGCAGGTCAGCAATACATTATCCCAGCAACACACACAAAACACACACACGTTGTCTTTGTAATACACATTTTGTGCATTTTTTCACTGACACACACACACACACACACAGATGACACATAGGGAAACTCACTGAGGCCTGCCCCCCACACACTCATTCCAACTGCAGAGAGTGCTTTGTGCATTCACTGACCGGCTGGGCAGCGATACTGAGCAGAGAGGTGGGAGGGGGAAGATGGAGACAGCAAGAGACAGGAATATTACAAAGAGAAGCAGACCCAAGCAGACGGAGCAGAAGAGGAGATAAGCTTGCAGCAGGACAGTGGAGACAGACCTTGCTGACACAAACTGGGAGGAAGAAAGTATTAGCTGGGCAGGAAAGGATCCACAGAAATAGGAAGGGACCCAGGGCTTGTGCAGCAGAGAGGAAGAAAAGGAGTAGCTGGTAAAGAAGCTGAGGGAAACTAATGGGATGGCGCTGATCTCTGGGAGCTGCCGACTCTTGGGCCAGATGGCGTCTTGTTGCTGCAGACCATTCCTCAACTCCTCCTGTTGTCAACCGCTCATCAAAGTCTGCCTTTCCTCCTTCACAGGTCGGTCCCAGCACGCTCTCTGTGCTCTACTGTCATGAGACGGACTGCTACATTCAGATAGGCAGGAACATAGGTCATTATACAACATGGGTAACACACTTAGCCAAGAAGGTAAAAGGAGCATGGTGTGATGCTGCACTGTAGGAGCATGACTCAAGCAGTCCCGTTGGTGCTAACTGTACTCTGATGGAAAGAATAGGCTGTTGTCCTTATTGGCATAATGTCATGTTGCATATTGTCTTGCACCCAGTTGTCTTGTTATTAATGCTTTGCATCAGGAAAATAATGTGTTTTCGCACTGACATGGCATGTTAAAAACTAAAGGCATCCTAATCCATTTTTTACACAAGTATTTAATTAACATTTATTCTTTGTTTGATGGTGTGACCACACATGAGGCATAGAACAGATGAAGGTTCTTCTGTCAGTGTAGCTGTGTGTGTATTCTGGTTCTGTGCGTATTCAGTGTCCTTGTATCCCCCTGATGACTCCTTAAACTAACCAACAGCATAAACCTGCCATGTCCAATATGAATGGCTGAATCAGTCCCCCAGTTATGTTTAACTCTTTTCTTATCCCAAAGTCTGTTTTCTCTAATTGGATGGCTGGCCATTTTGAGAAATACCTTTTTTTGCCACGATAAGAAAACATCTGTGCGCTAAAGATGCAACCAGCAGAAAATAAGTTTTGCTTAGAAAAACTTGAAGAGATAAACATTGATTTTAAGAATAAAAATCATCTCTTGAGCACTACACGTTGTGTCATGTATCCCTTTTGAAAACCTTATTATATAGCATGACCTAGTAACTGCTCACGGTCAAGTAGCCTATCTCATAAGCCAACTCCTGTATGACATATTAATAAGCTAAGTTGCAGATAAGCAGATTGTGTTTACTTTGGATCGGGCCTTGCTTGCTATTTCCTTTGTTTTCTTTCATGTTAAAATAAGCTAAGCTTAGGGCTGCTGGTTGTAGCTTAATATTTACTGTACACATGAAGAAGTAGTGATGTCAAGAAAATAAATATGCATGTTTCCCCAATCACTAAAGATGCAATGATGTGATGTTTGAAACTGTACAAAAAATAAATCATATTTCTCAATTTGTTTACTAAAAAACAGTAGAAAGGAATAAAGTTTGCTTTAGGATGTTTGATTTTCTTCTCTTTTAGCAGACATCTCTCCTGCTGAGCTGGATGCTCTTTGGAGGGAACCACCATATACTCTTGGGGGAACAAATGAGCTCTTTACGGGAGATGACATCATGACTCAAGGTATGTTGAAGGAACAGCCAGAAAATTTGAACCGCTGGATCAGTCTTGTTAAAACCCGGCATTGGTTTGGAGTGCAAACAACTCATGAGGTTCATGTGAGACAGAGTGTGCAGCTTTCCCTCTGGTCTCAAACCGAGGAAGCGTTTGGGATATCCTCCCTGCACAATGGAACAAATCAGGGGAAGCCCGTCACTACTTTATTACAAAAAAATATATATACTGTAGCCAGCTATTTTATGTTGTGTAAGAAGGTAAATCACAAGGAACAGTTGCTGTTATTCTCTTTTTAAGTGTCAAACAATTATTACAATATTGAGTCACATTTCTCGTTTAATCTCCAAGTCAGTGTGGGAATTGTATGTTGATCTCATTAAAGCAGCCCTTGAGATGACCATTTTGATAAAACTGTTTTTACATACAACACACTGCGACTTTCTAACTGCAGCATCCTGTTTATCCAACAATGGATTAAGTTTTCTACTGTGTGTTGTCCTTTATGGCATTGAACCATTAAAAAAAAAAAAGACCCCACAGTTTCCCTTGACCTTGCTCCCTCTTTCATGAGCAGGTGAGGAGGAGGACGGTGCAGTGGGTGAGTCGGGTGATGGAGCGGTGGAGCATGACAACTACTGGAAGAAGAAGGAAGCTTTTCTTAGAGGAAGTACGGTCTCAGTAGGAGAGAAATTGTCCTCAGGTACAGTTTAGTGTTGCACTTTAGTCCTAGCATGTTGTGTATTTTAACTGTGAAACTAGTTTTCCTATCAGCATGTCTAAACTAGCACTTTTTACATCAAGGCGTTTCTCATGGTTATAATTTTCCTGCATATTGATGAAGCAGACCCCCCCACCATCTTCTAATGTTTTACTCAATCAGCATTTTAGCTTCATCCATTACATCCCCCAGGTTCTTCTTCTGAAATGGATTTAAATGGCTACATTGAGAGTCCAGTAAGAGGCCTAATAGCTTTGTTATTCCTCCAGGGACTCATGTTGTGCTCACAAAGCATCTTTCTAATATCAAGCTCTTATAAAGCATCTTTAATAAACTCTTGGAAGATTCTCTCTTTTTCTTGAAACAAATTAAACCATTTGAAGACCATTAGATATATTATAATTTGACTGTATTTATCTCTTTTTATGTACTGAATTTGAATGGCTATTCCAACACAAAACATAATGCAAGATGGGTATTATTGATCACACCAGACTTGTCTGTCACCTAGAAATTGTACTGTTGTTTACTGGGCGGAGGCGCTCCAGCAAGGATCCTGACCGGGCCTTACAGGAAGCACTGCGCACACGACTCCGAGTGGTGGAGAGCAACAGCACAGATGTTATTCAGCTCTTTAAAGTAAGACAGGAGAATGTTGATGCTACATACACTTAACTGCAATGCAAATGCTTTGATATGATAATAAACACATGATAAGAGTCTACATAATCCAATATGATATCATGATGAAACGTTCCCTTGGTACACATGCATCAAAATCCTGCCGCCGTAGTTTACATGATAATAACTGTAGGGAGAAATATCATACTAAGTAGGGGAAAATTATTAACAAAAGTTTTATGTTTTGTTGCAGTTTAATAACTTGAAAAGCATTTTTTATTTTTTAGAGTTAAGACTGTTTAATTTGATTAGATCCTAAATCACTCCTGCCTGCCTCGATCACACAGTTGCATTATTTATAATCCACGCCATCTCATGTGGGTGAGGTTGAAGTGAATTCAAATCAATTGAAATGTGACCTGAGACCTTGCTCCTGCAGGACCTGTCTGCACGTCTGGTCTCTGTCCATGCTGAGAGGGATAGCTTTGTTCTGACATTCAAGACAGTGGAAGAGATTTGGAAGTTTTCAACCTACCTGTCATTAGGTAGGACTAACATGGATGATGCTGAGGTTTCTCTGTTGGACTGTATGACCTCCTTTGAAAGCATTTATTGTTTTTAACAGCTAGTTTTTCTCTTGATTAAAGCTAATGGTTATAGTGATAATAATAGCTTTAGTTTTATCAGTGTAATTTAGTCGGAGTTTGCTGTGTTCCAGGCTATGTGGCTCGTTGCTTAGAGAACTTCCTGTGTGATCAGTCGATCTGGTTGGATCCAGAGCTGCTCAGTGATTTGGAAATCAATGTCAAGGTGGATGAGGAACATCTAGCCACTCTCTACCTGGGACTCGTACTCCAAGAGGGTCAGAAGTGTTTATTAAAGTATTATAAATGGTGTTTTTTCTTTTCTTTTTTTTAATAATGTCAATACAGTTTGGATACAAGGTCACAGGAGGTCTTCAATGATTATTTTTAAACATTTGTGAACATAAATTAAGCCAAGTTATAGAATTTATTATTAAAATCAGATTTTTGGGTAGCTAAACCTACACTTTCAGCATCATCTCACAGTTTTTTAACTTTCGTGAAATCCACCCAGATGGATTTTGACTCACGCAGTTAATTACATATTATCTGAATGCTGCCTCCTGACCCCATTATTCTTAATCCATTTCTTACAGACCCCAATTAACTCTGGGAGGCACTTAATGAATAGACTGCCATCCATAGCGTGAGAGGCAGCATGTTGGTGTAGTTAGTGGTTAGCAACGTCCCCACCACAGGTCCCCACCCAGCAAGAAATTCAAAGAACCTAAACTAGAGGATTATTTAAGGGGAGTTTGTGCTGGTGTGCTGTTTCTTTCTTCTTCTTTTTTTTTTCCACCATACAAATACATGCAGCCAGGTTAAATGGTGATTTGAAATATGCACATATAAGCATGCATGCTTACCTGTCTCAGTTCTGTAATAGACCCTCATGGTACACTCCACCTCCTTTTGCCCCATAACAGCTAAGACAAGCTTCAGCTTTCTTGTCATCCTGCCTAGAATAAAGTGATTTGTCAAGGGATGATGAAACAAATAAATTAAACTAAATTCATTAGTATTTCAAAGATTTACCACAACTTGAATCAGACATCCTTGGAAAAAAATAAATAAATAAATAAACTTATTTAAAAAAAACTAGTCAGTGTTTTCCTGAACTGAGTGACTCTTCCACTTTCCCCATGAATGCATATTGATTCCCTCCTGCCTGGTATATGCAGATACCGTTTCCCAAGCAAAAAGCTTTACGGAACATAAATAAGACTGCAGTGCTGGCAAATAGTGATGAAAATTACATTAACATAATAGAGGGGAGGATATAAAACATCCATCATCCACCATTTGCCTGTGACTGAATGAGGGCACACTCAATGTGGGCCTCATTTTCTTGTTAGTGCATACATGTTTTCAGAAGCTGTCTCATTGCAGGATCCTTCTTTGCTAAGGGGCTGTTCACTAGAAGTGAGCTTGAGGAGGAAGATGAAGAGCAGCTCTCCTTCAAAAAGAATGATCTGCTGATGGTGAGGGACACGGGGCAGGACAATATGTGGGAGGGCACCATGCTCTCGACGGGGAGCCACGGCCTGGTGCCGGTCAGCAGCATGCAGCCGCTGCCTTACCCCTTCTATCAGTGAGTCACTATAAAACTCCTCAAATGATCCAGTTCAGTTTATTGATGTTGCACTTTAGGCCTTGTAGCAGGATTATCACATTGTTTTGTTAAAACTTTTGATAAATAAACGGAACAAAGGTAAAAGGTAATGGATTTTTTTAACAGTAATTTCAATATTTCTACTTCCTGTTTGGTCAGGTGGTTCCTGAGGAAGTATCCAGGCCATGCTGGATGTTCACCAATAGAAAAGGAACAGTTTGAACATCCTATTGGTAAATCTGTTTGCAATGTGAATCACATGAAGTACACACACATCAGGACTTTTCTAATTCTTAAATTGTTAAATGTATTGTGAAGTACCCTCAACCTGCCACACGGAATCAAACAAAACATATACATATTAACTTTAACACTTATCCCTTTGCCCCTTTCCTGCTCTCCTCATCTAATCCCTCAGTGATAGGATCTTGTGTAGCAGTTGTTGACTACAGTCCAGCAGGTCCAGATGAGCTCCAGCTGAGCCAAGGGGACATTGTGGAGATCCAGGGTCTGCTGCTCCGAGGACTGGGTGTTTTCATAGGAAAGCACACTTCCACTGGACGAACTGGCTTTGTACATTCGACCAACGTCAAGCCTCTGAATACGATACCACTGTAAGAAGTTGCTTCATTTACTTTTAGTACATAATATGTGCATAATTTAAACTTTAAAACACTTTACCTTAATTCCGTCCACGTATGTTACAACTTGTGTACAGTGTTGTGCCTTTCTTTTATGAAACGCTATTTAGTGTGTCTGCAGTCTGGATAGGGAGGAGCAGGCGATGAGGATTGGGGAGATATGCGAGATGATAATGTCGCCCTTGTTTTCTTCTCACAGAGACGGACAATTAGTCTTTCTCACCCAGGAGGAGAAGGCCAGCCTGGCTCAGATTAACCCATGCAGCTCTGAGCCAAGCGACAGTAGTCTGCTGGAAAGACTCTTCTCATCTGACATCAGCTCTGTATACAGACTAGGTAAAGGAATGAGTGGATATTAAGATATTTTTAACTTTTGTTCTCAGTGGGAGAAAAGGAAGGGCTTGTGTCAGAGGTATAAGTAAATTTAATAAGTGTGGAATGATGGGCAGCTTCAGTAAGTGTTTTTTGTTTTTTATACTGTTTGTGCTTCATTCAGAGAAAAAGTAGTTTCCATCTCTACGACCGTCTGGTAAATGAATACTTAAATTGATTTACCTTGTGTGTTTTTCCAGACAGACTGGATGAGACTGACTTCATGTATATCCGGAATCGGCCAAAACACGGTATATTTATTAATATGATGTTGCATTTTAGCAGATTTAAATATCAGATTTTAAGCACTTATCTGTCTCGCATTGATCCAATTTTTCTTCTGAACAGATCATAAGGGTCTTGCAAGCGCCCGTCAGAGTGTCATGTCAGAGAGAAGTGGAGAGACACCACCATACCAGTCCTCTCCGTGCACATCTGTGTCTCACTCCTCTCCTCGTGTGTCCTTCTATCAGTCTCACAATCCTCCGCCACGAGAGGGAGAGCGCTTTTCCTTCACTCTGGAGGACACTTTCAGGGAACTGGATGAGTTCCAGGAGGATCCTCCGCTCTATTTGGAAGAAAACAGTTGGGATGGGGAGGAGTCTGAGCTCAGCGACCCTACTCTGACTCTGCTCAACAGTGAACACTTCCAGGTCAGTGAAGTCACTTTATTCATTCAGGTATTTATTACAGCACAACCACAAACTGAAGGAAAGTTTTTGTCTTTCTTTTCGTCTCAGATAAATGACAATTTTTTACTGTTTTCTACAAGGTTCTAAATTATTGTGTCCTTTTGAGTGCTTTGTAACATTTGGGAATATTTTGGATTCTTGCATGGACAAGCAAAAAGTATGCAGTGTTTTTGAGTAGGAAAGGAAAAACATTGAGAGAAAATGGCAAAGGTAACAAGTTTTCAAAACTCTACTGAGAGTAAGTGCGAAGTTAGGAAATAATTACATTAAAATGGAAGATTTAAATAATTTTCAAGTGCTGGACTGGAAAGGTGTAATTTCCACCAGAAACAACTTTCTTCCCTCCTAATATTACTGTTCCCAGTGACATTTAGTTTTCCTCCAATAATTGACGCTTTAATAATTATTTCCCATTTTAATGCCAAATTCCAAAAGAAGTAATCCCCTTTATTATTATAAAGAGAAAAGCCGATTATTTGCTTTGTTATGTATAAAACAGCATATTAACAGAGCTCCCTGTTTTTGACTAAGATGATTTTTAAGGATGTGGTGATATCAAATACATTAGCCAACTGGCATGTGAAGCGTTCTTAAGCATTCTAATGCACTTGTATTGCTTTCTGCACCCTGCTGTAATGTTTTATGTAAAGCACTTTGAATTGTCTTGTACATGAAATGTACTATACAAATAAATTTTGCCTTGCCTTGCCTAAATGTTGACATGCAGAGTGCATGTGCGTGAAACCTTTCTTGGGAAACCTGTATATGTACATATATTTTTTCTTCTTTGTTATTACATTCAACAATCTTTTGTTTGTTGTGTCTTTCAGGAGGATTTCCTTCCCCTGTACGACCTGCAGTATTCCTTCTTGTGGGTGACTTTCAGCGGTAAGACTGAAGAAGAGCTGTCAGGACAACTTGAGGGTGTGAGAGAGTGTGCCAAGAGAATGGGCTTGCACTGGGCACATCGACGTGCATGCTTTCTCCTGGGCCGGCTGTGTGCCAGGAAACTGAAGTTCTCCCAGGTATGTGCAATAACTTGTAAATAAAACCAAAGATTAAAAAGAAAAAAAAAAGATTCTAATGTGGAGGTATTTATTAGAGTACCTTTTCCTGAGAATATTTTATTTCATTTCCACTTCTCCTCAGGCACGTGTATACTATGAGGAGGCTCTGAGTGTTTGTGTTGATGGGTTCTCTGATACGCCGCTGCTTGTGGCTCTTCTCACAAACCTCACTGCCATCTACCTGAAGCAGCGTATGATTGATAAACTGCCCCAGACTCTGGAGAAGGCCAGTGCCTTAATGCTCTGCCTTCCCAGTCACACCTACACATCCACAGATGAAGTCGAGTTGTTGAAGCTCCTCCTGAGGAGATCAGTGGTATTGGGAGACAAACGCTTGGAGGCTCGTGTTTGCTACCTCATCTCCAGCCTCTTCTTGCTCCTCAGGAAAACTGATGAAGCACTTCCCTTTGTCGAGCGACTCCAGTTCCTCTCAGTCACTTTATCTGCTGCAGAGGGTGAACCTATAGCACCTTTGGACCTTAACTGGCTCTTGAGCTGGCTGTATCATCGTAAATACATGCCTTACTTAGCACTGGCCTCTCTGAGCTTGGACTCTAGACAAGACCACTCACTCTACGATGCCTTCCAAAGGATTGAGCTGTTTATCAAGAACACTGTTCGTTTGAACCCATGCTGGAAAGAAGGAACCTCCCTTCTTCATGCCCAGATTGTTGTTTACCTGCAGCAGGCCCTGGCTATAGCTGAGCAGGGAGATGATATAAAGACTCAGAGGGATCTGTGTTTGGGCCTGGCGTTAATTTACCAGCAATATGGTGCACTTGATAAAGCAGTGCGCTGTGCTCAACAAGCTGTGGAGGCAGGACACATCAACGAGGAGGATGGCTTTGAGGCTTCTGTGCTGCTCGGATGGCTGCTGGTGTTGACAGACCAGGCTGAAAAGGCCCAGAACGTCCTAGAACCACTTCTAACATCACTGCAGGTACAGTAGCTAATGATAAAGAGTGAGCAAAAACATTACTTTTATAAAGTATTTTCTTTTTCAGATGAATGTAATATTTATTGAGTGTAAATCTCTCTGCAGAGCACAGACAGTCCAACTCAGCGAGGTGTGATCCATAACCTTTTAGCTTTATGTCTGAGGCATCAGTGTCATGTCAGAGAGGCAGGCAGACACTTCTATTCTGCATTGGTAATATCCAGAGAAAATGGAAACCAGAGGAATCAAGCTCTGGCACTGGCCAACTTAGGCTGTCTGGCACTTGATGCGGGGGCTTCTTCCGTTGCAGAACGCTTCCTGGTCAGGTCAGACATTTTTTTTTTTTGTCAATGCAAAGAAAATCCGTGGGAGAATGTAGAGTCAAAAACTAAGTATTTATTTTTACAGTATTTATTTTGCCTCAATCAGATCTTTGTGCCTTTTTCTGGAGCTCTGGGAAAGCCCAACAGATGAGGAGCATGTTCAAACCTACCTTTGGCTGGGGCGGAGCTACAAAGACAGGGGGAGGAGCCAGGAGATCAGGGCATGTTATGAAATGGGGCTACTAATTGCACTACATGCCAGAAACTTGCACAGTAAGTAGAAAATCATCCAATTTAGTGGAGATGTAATTTGATGCAACTGATTATAACTTTTCAAAGGTGAATAATTCTACTATTGAATCCATCAAATTTAGTATCTATTCCATGGTAGTGCTTTACTGTTAATGCAAAAAAAAAGCAACAATATATATATATATATATATAAATATATATATATATATATATATATATATATATATATATTTGTGGGTTTTTGTTTCTCAAGGTTTGTCATTTTTGAAACTAGAAATG
>JBAMHW010000007.1:28647780-28665112 GCA_037177495.1 Rhadinocentrus ornatus | reverse complement strand
TTGGATCATGTGTTTCCCTACACAAAACGGCAAAAAACAAAGCCAAATAATTTTATTCAAAGCACACAGTACAGTTACATCCTCAGGTAGGAAGCTAAAAGTTAGCACACAGCACTAACAGAAGCAGAACGCACAACGCTAATACTATCAAAGCAACTGCCGGTACATCACATCAACACACAAAATGCATGTCTAAAATAAAGCTTGGCGTAATTTTAGCGTTATTTTGAGCTTACTGCTTTGCTGTGTTCGTCGTTTTCATAGAGAGAAGGAACTGACTCCTCATTCAGACCAAGTCTTTCTGCAAATCCATCTTGATACTGGCTGAGGTTGCTGAAGCACTCATCCTTGAAGTGCTTCACGCAAACAGAAAGGGCTTTCCCCACTGATGTCGGTACATTTCTGTGAAAAACTAAATTCAACCAGACACTTTGAAGAGGCTCTGATGCTGGGGGGCGATGTAAGGAATTGTGTGGGTTGAGACACCCAACAACTGCACATTTTAACTTGTCTCCTGGTAACTTATATACACAGCATCAGGAGAGAATGTATTTCACATTTCTGCATTGATAAACACTAATAGTGCACAAAAACATGTATTTCAGAGCTAAAAGAGTGGATTTTTCATTATATATATCCTTTTAAAACCCTCAAACATTTTCTGACATAAGAGTCAGAAATACAAGCCAAAGATTGGTTGACAATTGTGAAAAACATCAAGAAAAAGCTATTTTTTACTTAATAACCTCTGTGACCAATGAACCACATAATTTTCCCACTGAAAATGACATCTATTTATAATCTTTGTATAATAAATATGCCAAAATGCTAATAATTTTCATTTGACATACTTATCGTAAAGGATACTTTAATCAATCTAGTGAATAAGTTTAGTCAATTTTGGAAAAAAAAATTAAAAGACCAAACAGGATAACAAAATATGTCTTCTTTTAAAACAATTTTTTTTAAAGAAATTAAACATAAATAAAACGTTTTAAAGTCACATTTGTATTAATAATCTCCGTCAGGGTGAAGCAAAATTTTCAGAGGCAGACAAACTGATGTGCTTTTGCTTGCACATGGATCTACACACTTGCACATGCTCAAAAGGCCCATGGGAGGGAAAAGACTGCAGACAGTATGGTGCCTTGCTCACAGTGCCAGCGGTTTATACATGCTTACACTGTCTAGTGTTATGCAACTCCCTCCAAACACATAGCTAACAAAAAAGTTGGGTAGTCCTGATACAAAACCTTTTATTTTACCTTTATCACTTTTTTTTTCTCTCTCTCACTCCGATCACTTCCTTTGTCCTTTTATATAACTTTTTAAGGACTTGAATCCCTGTAGCCTCATGAAAAATTAAAAAAAAATCACCATGTCTCAACTTCTTTGGAGGCTGAAAGACTGGCAAAATAAGTTAAAACTTCTCTGTAAGTGTTAAAATTTGTCTACCAAGCTCCACAGAGCACATGTCTGATCTCATAGTCTCATATCTGCAGAGGTGCCAGTGGATTGGCCTCAGTGGACATCTAAAGGTCAAACGACACGGAGCATTTGCTATGAGTTAAACTGAAATTGCCTTGCCACGCAGCTGGTAAGACTTGAGTTTTTAAAGATTAGAGGATACGACTACACACTTTTTAATTTTTTGAAAGTAAATTCAGTATAAAACATGAGGAGAAAAAACCTTTAAACAAATTATAATTAATTGTCAAATGAGAGCTGATAAAAATGCCATATCAGTGATAATTGCTGTGAGCTGGCTCACATCTGGCTCCAACACATCAAAACATTTAAAAAGATACCACTCATCACAACATATGGAGCCAATTTTTCCCACAAATCATTGCTATTAGCCAGTTGTTGTAATTCGGTTAATTAATTGAATTATACTTTATTGTCCCCAAAGGATGACAGTACAAAATATTGAACAACAACAACTATTTAAATTAATAAAATAAATACCCAAATAAATTGAAACTAATAATTTGGCATTGTCAATATAATTCTAAGAAAAGCATTAATGTTTTGTTTGTTGTTTGTTGGTACCTTCACTTTAATTAACTAATAAATTAATTAAGACAAAAAGCAGGAAAATACAACATAATAGATGTTTTTTTTTCTATAATGAGCATGTAAACTGTAAAAAATAAAAAAACTGTTGGAAGAGACTCCCTTACAGCAGTATCAAGTAAAATAGAGAACTCCACATTTGCAGCACTTTTAATACACATGTCATATTTGTAATTGCAGCCAAGTCTCAGTTCTCTAAACTCATGATAATCTTTTTATTTTAGGAATATGTGCATATATTAACAGCAGGAAAATGTTAAACAAAGATTATGTGTACTGGACAGTTGTAAAATTATAAGACTTACATGCCACTTGCTACTTCTGCATGAAAGAGAGTGTGAGAATGCTACATTTAACATTTTATGTTGTCTTTTCACCAATGAATGCATTTTCTAATTCACAAAACTCAGTTTGCTTCATCATTTTCTAGCAAACTGCATTTCCTCCCATGTTAGGAAATATGAAAAATATTTTGAACACATGACTAAGTGCCAAATACTGAGATTTTTATTGTCCCACTGTATAAAATATCTCTGCTGTTTCACTTTGATTAGAGCTAGTTGCTGAGTATATTCTGGAAATACTGGGCTGAATGTAGTTTAAAAAGATTTTAATTGTATCCTGATCGCCTTTCCATATTATTCCACCTGGATGTCGTGCTGATGATTTTCCCAGTTAGAAATAACTAAACTGCTCTCAGTATTTGTGCTTTCTGCATACAGGAGCTAGAGAATCTGAGCAATTTAATAATCATAAAAGACACATCAGTAAGAACATTACATGCAATGTACATAATTTATTTCAATAAAAATGTTACACATCACACACATCTTTTATATAAATACCACAGGGTACCACATATTATAAACAGGCTTCAAGACTTTAACAAACAGTGACAAGAACTTGTGCGAAAATAGCAAACATTTAGTAAACATTCAGTTGAGTGATGATGTTTTCACTCCGACCACATAAAAGAAGTTCACATATGACACATATTTGTTTTTCATGTGATAGCTAAAGCAATATTCAGCCTTCCAACTAAATTCACATTTACATATTAAATTAATCTCTGTAAATAGTTGGCCTTGATTAGCATCTGTGCTGAGATGCTGCAGCTCTCTTCCTCTTCTACTTTGTTTTGAGTTGCAGAGAGGAAAAACAACTTTCAAAAATATTATTGTACAAGTCAATGGGCAAATTGTTCGTAGTTCATGAACTCAAATGTGTGTTCAAATGTTCCGTCCTCACAAATGTGCCATGAAAGTGCCATTCAGTGCTACTTCAGGTTGGTGAACAAAGTGACGTGTTATTTAGAAACAGCAGTGGATGAGAGAAGATAGGCTTTAGCCCACTTGGATCATGTAAACGTGCATCAGTCCATGACATACACTGTGTGCTATGAGACTGAAATATGTGTGACATATGTGCCCAATAGCAACATAACCTCTAAAACGCATCTGTGCTGTGACCCACAGTCTTCTTTTAAAAGAATCTTTTTCTTTTCTTTTGCTGAGTTAGCACAAGTACAGCAGTGGGTAAAGTGCCTTCAACCAGACTCTGGGAAAACTGAATGTGCATCGTAGGCATGATATAAAACCTATCTGTGCTTGGAATGTTGTAGTGTCAGCTCATCATTCAAGACTCATTGCACATAACAGTGTTGTGTCCTCAAGCATTGAGGATGTGAAAGCATGAATTACAATCCTTATTATACAGGGGTATTGATGAAACAGTAACCATTTGTAACTGCAAGAGAGCTGAGGTGCAAGGAGAGGCCACTGCCAGGAGGGTGCAGTGCAGATGTATAGTTCACAACCTCTTCACTTGGACTAAAATAGATCACTTGGAAAGGAAACGGCACAGAAGTCCACAAACACAACACCGCTAATACATATCAGACATGCAAACAATCACTTCCACAATGCTTCAGTTATTACATTTAATAGATGAAGTTAAAAAAGAAGAAGCAGCAGAGCCACTAATTAGTGCCAATTCACAAGATAACTAAGTGAATACAACATATCAAAAACTTGGTCTAATATCTTTTCTAGATTTGTGCTGTCAGCATGCAGTGAGAATGTTAAAAAAATGGGAAAAAATGCCAAAGAACATTTCTTTTGACATTCAACCCCTACATTTACTTTGCTGTAAATCTGCAAAAAAAGAAAAACAGAAAAAGATCAACATGCTGGAAAGCTTGTTTTTCACATGGCAAAGACTGACGCATGATGACACCGTGTTTACGTCTATTCCTAAGGTCTGTGATAACAGTGCTGACCAAACCTTGCGATACCCTGCATAGAGATTTCCTCTGGAGGGAACAAAGTTCATAGTTTTGACAGTGTCAGCTGATTCAGCTCCTTACAGAGGCAATGCTACATGCACTAAAACACATGTCACTAGCACCAATTTAGACTGGCAGAGAATCCCTAGTCCCCCCACCTCCCACCTTCAGAAGCTACATTTAGCATGTTGTCACTTCAATCAGATCATACCAGAAACTGACTAAAACAAGTTGAACAGCTGAGTCACTGTTCTGGGGACTCCTGAGTGATACGCCGATTTCAGAAAGACTGAGACATCCATATACACTGAAGACAGTTAGCAAAATGTCAGAAAGTGGTGACTAGGTGCACTATCCAGGGTGATACAGGGTTTGACCCAGGGTTTGACCCGGAGCTTTATCATTTGGCTATGTCAACGCCCTGTTTATTATTATGTATGATTTGTACCCTCGTACTATGAGGAAACAGCTACTCTTGTTGCAGTAAACAGTGCTCATACTGAAACACAGAAACCACAAAGATTTGATAAACACTCGGGGGTTGTGCAAGCATGATGTCAATAGCTACTGTTGCATAGAATGGAGAAAATACTTTCTAACACTTATGTAATGGCTTTGAAATTTACCACGCAGTAATATGCATGCCACACTTTTTGAGCCACTTTGTAGAACACAACTATGTAGTCAACTATAAAAACATATATTCACAGGTGCTTATAAGCTGCAAGCATTTAAGTTCAATATACCATATTATCCATTAAGGCTTGATTTTACACTTAAAGATATCAGATATCTTTATTGTTTCTAACATAATCTGTCTAATAGAAGAAACTTTAAAGTTTTATCATAGTATTAGCAGAGGATGGCCACAGGCATTTATCAGCTCAACAGGGAGATCTAGATTACATCTCTGGGGCTTTCTGCTGACAACGGAAGCAGGAAGATGTGCGAGAAAAGAGAGGCAGGTTTTAACTGGTGTTGTTGATCTTAACACTCTTGCACTTCAAATAAAGAAAAAAAAATCTGACTTAAGTATGCCAGTTTATAATCTTAGCTGGACCTGGAATGCATTTTTTCAAACAAAGCACCACACCTTACTATTTACCAACTTCTGATGCAACTAAGATACTTCCTTTACATGCCAGGTAGGTGCATCCAGATCAAACCCACAACTTCCAATCATTTTAACACTGAAATTAAAAATTATGTTTATTATAATTTTATTTATGGCATTTTTTCCCAAGAGCTTTGGGACCAAAACTATGACCAAAAGGTCCAGCTGAAGCCAAATATATAATCCTCAGACAATTTAAAGCAAATAAAAAGCTGAGACACAGCGCTAGTTTAACTCCAGTGGGAAGAATGTGAAAAATAGGCAGCTAAGATATAAATATTTTAAAACTGTGATGAGGTAGATGATCAATGTAAATAAACATAAAAAATGACAATGATCTACTTACAGTATTAATTTACTGTACATGTATATTTTAAAAAAACAACAAAAAAAACTTTCCTTATCTCAACATGCTGATTGCAGTTTCTTTAAAGCAGTCACCAGAAATTTGCCAGTTGTTTTGACTGGCCTTACCTTCATCAGTGAATTGGGGAGCAAAAAAAGTCTATGATAGCAGTGTAAACAAATCTGGATTTCTTTGTTGACTGCAGTGTCAGAGCTCCAAGTTTACAAGGTGGTCGTTACAGTCGACAGGCTTTTGTTGCAGTTGCCATTTGGGTCCACTGCTCTGTCCAGAGGAACGGAGACCCCTGCTCTTTTTACCGGACACCCTTCATTGGTGTCACTGTCCTCTGAGCTGCCCTTACTCCTCCCTTGCTGCTCACTCTGCCAGCTGTGCCTGCTGTAGATGTATCCATTCACTGGTCCCGGGTTACTGAGGCGGTTCCTCTTAATCCTGAGGATTTCCTTGAAGGCGTATCTGAATTCAGGACTCCGGCAGTAAATGAACGGGTTGAAGGCAGAGTTGGAATAACCTATCCAGTTTAGTATCCTAAAGATGTCTTTGTTCCCCACGTCCTGTATAGTCACGACCACATTTAGTAGAAAGAAGGGCAGCCAGCAAAGAGTGAAGATCCCCATGATGATGCCCAGTGTTTTTAGGGCTTTGTGTTCCCGCAGGCAAAACTTAACCTTTTTTTGGCCACGCCCATTGTTAGCTTCCAGAGTTTTAAAGTCAGTGTTGTCGCTATTGTGAAAGCGTCCAACGCTTTGGTCAATTTTTCTGAGCTGCCGCTTGGCCTCCTGGAAAACCCGGCTGTAGACAAAAACCATTACGACCAGAGGTATGTAGAAGGAGATGATGGAGGAGGTGATGGCATAACCCATGTTGGTGTCAAACTCACAGCAGTAGCTGTTGTTTATACACTTCTTTGCGTCCTCTGTATCTGATGTTGACCACTTCATATGGATGGGGAGGTAAGATGTCAGTGCAGCAATCACCCACACCAGTACAACCACAACTCGCGCTTTGCACTTTGTCAGCAGTGACTGGTAGCGGAAGGGTGAAGTAATGGCTAAATATCGGTCTATGGCTATTACACACAGGGTCTCGATGCTTGCCGTCACGCACAGCACATCGGTCGCAGTCCAGAACTCGCACCAGAAACTACCGAAATGCCAGGAGTTAAAGATAATGTAACAGGCGCCGAAAGGAACCACAATGAGACCCATGACCAGGTCTGCACATGCCAGGGATGTGATGAAACAGTTGGTGACATTTTGGAGGCGCTGAAAACGGGCAATCGCTGTTATGACCAGGATATTGCCGAAGACAATGCACAAAACTAGCAAAGACATGATTATGCCCAACAGGATCATGATGGTTTCACTGTAACCTTCCTCAGTCTTGGGCGGTGAGGATGAGTTTGTTACGTCTGCTCCCAGTGAAGTGCTCATGTTGGGGTATGCAAGGGGGGTTGTACTTTCCATCTGCAGAAACCATATGTGGACAACATTTACACACAAACATGCGCATACACACACACACACACAAAAATGAATGTTACAATTCAAATGTAAAATGAAGTTGTAAGATTAAAAGAAAATAAATGTAGCAAAGTCTTTGTATATATGCACTTAAAGCTAGTTCTGACAAGAAAAGAAGAACTAAAATTACAGCACTAACACCTGAATAACTCAGATCTTATTCTGCCCCAGTAAGCTATAGAACAGGTTGAGCAAATCAAACAAAAATAAAAATGCAAACCTCGACAGGCAGTTGTTGTGTTTCCTGCCTCACGTACACAGTTAAAAACCTCAGTGCACGGATAGTTCCTGAAAAAGACGTAAGAATCACATGCCCATTCCACTTTCCGTTTGCCTTGATCTCTGTGCTTCTCACTCCTCAGTCTGTCAGTTGAGCAGTGTTTCCTCCAGTGTGTCTCCCAGGCTATTTGTCAGAGCCCTTATAACATGCTGTGGTGACATCATGGTCACTGCTCAGCCAATCAGTGAGCTCCTGAGAGCTCTCAGGAGTTTGAACACACTGTCCCTGCAGTTGCTGTAGCAGGGCTGCATGAGGCAAAAGCTGCCAACAAAAGCAAAGACTGGTAATTTACGTATTTAAAATTTATGTGAATCTGTTCCACGATGTATGTACTATGTAAAGTTAGGTTCAATAAAATATTAAGTCCAGAAATCCAGTCTAGTTGCTGGAGGGAAAGGAAAGTGTTACAGCTTTTGGTTGTTAGTCTGGATCACTGAAATATATCCAAAACAAGTGAATCTCTCTCCAGTCTTTGTAATATCAGGTCAAACTCACAAGTTATTCAACTGACAAGTCAAGCCAACATCAGTAGACATGTTTATGATGTATTGGGCCGTTTAAAGTTTCTCCACTCTCATCCTGACAAAATCTTGGAGTGCTGCTGTGTCTGCTTTTCGTTTCTCTATTTTTTTTTTCTTTAGCCATGAAGTCTTACTAGTTTACCACAGAACAAGAAAAGCAGCACACACTAAAAGTAAAAAGCAGTTCAGTCCTTGCCAATACAATAAATAATAAAAGAAAAAAACTTGTGTTTATCTACTGCGAGGAAAAATATCTATAGGTTAAACTACATAAAATTCCCTCCCATTTCTGAATCTGCCGACATGGTCCTGCATGGCAAGCTTAACACTAAGAAATGCTCACACTATTATCCACCAATAGAGAAAATTAATTTTAGGATTCAAGACAAATTTGCTGTATATATTTACAAAGTACTAATGAATACTAACATGCAGCTGTTCAAATTTAACATGTGTTAACATAGCAAAGGTAGTTTTGTACTTGAACTAAAACTCTTTCAGTGCCAGAAAACATCAGAGGAAAGGAACATCACCACCATGGGATATAAATGTTTGTCTTTTTTTTTTTTTTTGTACTTCTAACTCAGCCATGTACACAGTGTGTCAGCATGAGGCCCCTGTCACCGAACACACTATCCCAATCAGCAGCACATCTGCTCAACTTTCAAGTCTCAAACCGCTTCTGAACACATTATACAAGTAAAGAAATCACTGCTTAAACAGAAGAAGAATACATGGCGTTTGAACTTTACACAGTTTGTCGTCATTTTGTTTTCAGGATATCGTGGGTGGGACAAACTTTATGGCTTAATGACGCACTGAAGCCCCACTAAGCATCCTGCCCTTAACCAGGGCTACTAACTTTGGAGTTCAGCTCGGAATGAAAAGTGCAAGGGACAAGTTGGTTCTGGGGGTCCTCTTTACAAATCCAAACTTCTCTGATTAAATAAAGTTAGAGAAGCATACAGTAGTTTAAATTAACCGAAGAGTCTCAAAAATACTTTAAATGTGAACATATGCAGGTGAAACAAGATGTGAAATTATAATCAGATGAAAGGTTATCTCATTTGTGAAATAATTTTATGTGGACATTATAAAGCCTAAGTTTAGGTTTCTAGACTATAATTATATTTAAACCAACATTTTAGATAAAAGACGTAATCTCACAACAAATATAGTTAGATAACTAACCTTTTTAAAATAAAGTGCGAAACCTGAAGGTTGCTTGTTATTACGTAATAGGTTTGCAAATTCTAAAAACTGCTAAAGTAAACAGGATGAAAAAACAAATAAACAATTTTTTTTTATATAACTTCTATGGAAAACATAAAAAGTAAAAAAAAACACAAGATCATGACATGATGTTGCATTATGGTAACTCACACACTCTCGCAACTTTCTAAGAAATAGATATATTGAGCAATTTCAGCTTTAAAGAAAAAAAAACAAGAAAATAAATTCTTGCACATGCAAATTCTAGCAAAAACATTTTTGAAAAAAAAAAATATCCCAACTTTTAACAGGTTTTAAACTTTTATTCTACCTTTACTTTCTATTTATAGAGGTGGTGGTGTTTTCATTTCACCCCTAAAGCAAAATTATAGCATTATATGTACAAAATGGACATGATTATGCTTATTTAAAATGTTTACACATACAGAGGAACTTTGTTTTGTGTGGATCCGTATGAACGTGGGCCTCACTGCCCACTTACATTGGGTCTAGTCCTATGCCCTTGTATGTTATCATGCTCGCAGGCTTGTCCCATGAGAGCCGTCGATAGTTTCTGGATCATTTCTGAATATTTTGCAGCCCCCTGACAGTTTACTAAGAGTACACAAGTTTCTGCTGGTAAAGAAAAAGAGTTTAATCAGCTTGTTTGCTGACACTCATTGCACCAGAGTTACCAGTTACACCCAACAGAATGCGGTCAGTTTAGCTCTACGTTCAAATTTAACTCACAGCATGAAGAAGTTGTGAGATTGGCTGTAACATCTGTTCAAAATACCAACAGGTTAAACAAAAAGAAAGTTGGGAATGCATTCTCTCTGTCGTTTCATCAAACTTTGTGTGACAGCTTGCATACAAACATTAGAAGCTTTGCTCACAGTGAGCAGTACATTGTTTACCATTCAGCAAGTTGGTGGCTTGATCTCCAGCTTCCCCTATCTACATGTTACACTGTCCTTGGGCAAAAACTGATCCCTACATACCTCCAGTGTGTTGTAAAACATAAATGTCAATACTCCATTGAACAATGTTGGTTGGAAAGCTCTATGCTGCTTATTTCTTTATGATTTTAAACCAAATTTGGTATACTTGGTCATTTCTTAAATAATCATTTAAATTTGGCTGGGTGGCTAACAACACGTTTACGACATAAACTAAGAAAGAATCAAGTCAATAATTTTTAATCTGACAGCATTGAACCATCTTGCTGGCACATGATATACTTATAATCACCAAAAATCTTCATACCGCATAAAGAAGATAGCATCTATGTTTTTGCAGACGTTCGACGTCAACGCATTTACAGGCATCTCTTGTTGTATAACATGTTTGGTGGCATTCTCCTAAAATATTCATGAGTTGGGGCAATTCACTTAAATAAAAGTTCAGTGAGAGGTCTTTTTTTTTTTTTTTTAATGACGCAAGTATCATAAGTTATTGTGAGTTCTTTGCATGTGCTTTTAAATGTGTTTGTGTGAGCAGATCTATGCTATGCTCTCAGAGAAAAGGCATGATGGTTTCCAGAGTGCAGACCTTTAATAAATGCAGACACCTCAGGCATTAGGCCTCATCCATGTACTCTACAATGGGCCCTCACAAAAGCCCATACGACCGATTACGCAAGAGCAAATACAATCACTATTGAGTCTAAATCTCAAAGCTCAGTTTTCATACAGATGCAACAAATGCTATTCTGTGACTTTTTCGCACAGATCAAGGTGGGAGGGTGTGGGGGGTACACTGACTCCTGTTGTGTACAAAATTCGGCTTTTTACTCCTTGACCCTTTTGAATACTTTCAGCTTGTAGCAGAATTCCCTTTACTCCCTAATTATTGGGCAGATAATCATAAAGAATGCTATAGGTATTCAAAGAAAGGTATTGATTTAGTTAACCTTTTCTCTTGTTATGTTCATGTTGGCAGGCATCCATGAACATCAATACTCATGTATCCAGAGTGTTTAATGATGTGACCTATACTCTTCTCTATTTGTGCTATTTTGTAGAAAATAACACTTGCATGCTTGAAAATGCCTACATTTGTGCACATGCTCTAAAGTTTGCACTGAACATTGTTTTACCCTATAGAATGAATCGTGTTTTGGAATCTCCCCGAGCTTTCCCCATGAATCAAAAAATGAAAAAAACAGCAGTGGAATTTTTTGAGTCTGTCAGTCCTCCAGGCTGACTGTACATGTTTGATTTTAGTGACCCCTATGGCCTTATCTCTTGCACAACATGCATGACAAACCCATCATGGTTAGCTTCACTACTGATAAGTCAGCATTTATCTGTGACTTCCACACACAGCTAGCCTTTAATGCTTTGCTTGTCATGTTGGTGTTGTCATCTGAAGAGCCCTAAAGAATGTTTAAGTAAATTTTTATAGTTCTTGCCTAAAATGTCACGGTATTACTTTCATTAGATGGTAAGCATTGAAGTCATTTAAACCACATATTCAAATATTAAACTTAACATTTATATATTCTGCTTTAAATATAAGTGTGTACCCTAAACACTACTTTAATTTAATTTTGTTAATTGTTTTGTTTTGGAAAGTGCGAGTGAGTCAGTTCCATCAATCACAACTGACTTCCTCACTCTGTGACATTTGTGTTTCTGTATCCTGACACTCCCAAGCAGAACATTAAGTTAAACAGTCTATCTTCTTTTTTCATAATTTCATTTTGACTCCTCTTTGACTCAGATACTTGTGATATTGACCTTATGGCTTTACATGGTCTAACCCCTCCGCTTTATTTTTCCTGTAGCTTGTGAAGAACAATACCTAGGAGGCATTTTTCCTCTGGGGCAGTGGTTTTCAAACTGGATGGCGAGCTGCAAGGGAGGGGTGGATGGATGATCATCTCAATAATATGGACGTATGAAGTGAAATTTAAAAAAGGATTAGCTGATGCCTTTGTGGTGACCTTAATTGAACTAAGATTCAACCTGGATAAAATCTGTTGGGTTTATTTTAAACTTTAAAAAATTAAAATAATCATTTTGTATACCTGAAGACTAGAGGAGAAAATTGGTGCAACTTATTGTCATGGTGTAAATAACATAAACAGGGTGTAATTTTCTCTTTTTTTTATTATCTTGGAAGAAAGAAAAATAAAGAATTTAAAAATCTGTCTAAATTTCCTAAGTTAATGTGTGTGCTGAATAAGAAAGAGTGAATTAGCTTCTGCTGACTGATCAGTTGTGTCTAAGCCATTTAATCTTGCTCTAATTCTAGGAATTATGGTCAATGTCAATCCTGTTCCTTATCTAATTCAATGGAACAAAGACATTGGATTGATCCAGAGCATGGACAACTAATTGGTTCTGTGGTAAGTGCCCTTAGGGAACTGTGAGTGAGTTCCTAACAACAACAAATAGACATATGAGCACCAAAGACAAAAATTTTAAAGCGCTAAGGGACAGTATCCTCACTGGTGTTAAATATGGTTTGGAAAAACAGAAACAGTAGGACAAAAACTATGTGGAATATTTTTAAAGGAGCATACCATATATAGGCCAAGGCATCACAGACAGGGTTTACAAGTCATTGTTCCCTCAGTTTTACTCTGATAAAGTTCAGACAAAGGAAGAGGTTGTAAAAACACTTTACTGCACCAGTAAACAACTTTTGGCCTGTAGTGTCAAGATAGAGCCCAAAAGATAAACAACAATGTCCTCATGGGGGTCTGACCAGTGTAACACATATTTTACAGGATAATGCCTGGTTTTACTTTACATATGTAACATATATCACTGTACATCAGGATAAAAAAGTGTAGGCTGAGCTTGTTTTATAAGCACAAATTTTTCTGAGATGCTATTGTCCTACTTTTCACCATTGCAAGTACACTTTGATGCAAATGAAAATAGTAAATATACCAAAGTGTAGTAAACTCTACTGTAGTTGGTGATAAAAGGCGTAATGTTTTTTCTTTTCTTTGTTTGGGAGAAACATGGCCAGTCTCACAGGAGTCACTTCATTTGTCTGTTTTATTGATCTTGACACAGAAAGGGAAACACTCACGAGGATCATTCGATTCTTGTTAACAAGGTTAAAAATTCTGTGCTTAGAAAGACCTAGTGACCTATTAATTTAGCTGAATGGCCTTTTTGAAAATAAGGATTCTGCAGGTGAACTTAATAATAATAGTAAATTATGTAAATTACTTTGGTCAAGACAAAAGGCCCATTTAAGCTTGCCGCAGCAGACAGATTTGCAGACCAGGGAAAGAAACAAACCAGAGAAGTAGAAGATTATCAGGAAGGGAACAACAGCAGAAAAAGAATGGAGATGAGGACAAAAACTGTAGAAATTGTGCAAGCTTTTTAAGAAAGACAAATGTTTAGGGGGTGCTGGGTGGTGGGAAATAACTTGATAGCGATGCATTACCGCTGCCAAACTGTCTGAAACTGGCATTGGCCTGCAGGTGTAAACTCTGGACTTAGCACTGCCTGCTAGTGAAAGAATTTACTTAGAAACCGCGGCAGCGCAAAACACAGATAGAAGAATGAGGACGGCGACTTATAACAACAATTGAAATGGACGTCGCTATTTACGTACGAAAGGGAGCATAAATGTGCCTTTAAATGCTCATTATTACCTCTGCTTTAACTATGGCAATAAAACTAATCCACTGTGCTCCGAAGGATTTAATGAATGTATTCCAGTCTTCAAGTGGTAGAAGGGATTCAACACTGAACTACTTTCATAATTAAAAAAAAAGGGGGAAAATGGCCTTTAATGCTTAGATTTTAATTATTCTTTCTCAACCAGTTCAGGAAATGGCTTTTAAATCGAGGCATGAATAAATAAACAACTATTTTTTTCTTTCTCAAATGTGCAAAATGGAAGAATTGAGGCCTTTGACCACCAGATGTGCTGCTTTGTGGTTTTTAAATGCCATTTAGTATTCATTGAAATAATATAGACTTTTCTCACTTCCTAAATGAGTTTTTAGACCTCAGATGGCACCTCTGATTCACATACTCACATCAGTAGGTTTTTGCCCCATATTCACACTATGTAGAATAATTCTTAACCTTTGCTGATACAGTGCACTTTACAGATCTTAAATTAATGTTCATTTGCTCTGCTAAATCAAGAACTTGTATATGTCCAAGAGTGTACAAATCTGCATAACTGAGACAAGTGCAAATTGGGTGGACCCTTGGAATTCCAGTCCCTTTGTTCCTCTTGAGTCTCCAATGATTAATGTGCAAATAAACAGACTGCCGGCAACGCTCTTTCTTTTTGCCACTTAAGGAAGTAGCTTCATCCTCCAACAACTCCCTGCAGAAAACAATAGACTTTTGCAACTTTTCATGCCAACTGAGAAAGAGGATCTGCGGGGTGTGTTTTTTCTGCAAATGCAGCTGCCTTCTTGCATGTTTCTGCCTGCCAAGCCATGAGTTGGGAGGATATTTACCACACAAGTGTAACAGTAATGGGATGGAGAGAAACGTCCGATTCCTGTTTATGTACTTCACCCACCAGACTGTCAGAAAGCTGAACTCTCTCCCCTCCCTGCCACCCCCTCAAAGGATGGAGGTATGGAGAGAAACACACTTTTTGATTCCTGTGTATGAACTCACATACTGCAGAAACTGACAATAAAAAAGTTTGAATCTTGAATCTTAAACAGTACGAACAGGAGATATAAAACAGACAACACAAGCCCGGTAATTTTTTATTCATTTATCACTGGATAAATGTGCAGACAAAGACATGCAAAAGTAATAGATTGGTATTTTTGATAGTGACATGAGGCTCCATAATGACTCAGCCATCCTCCTGCCACTCTGTTTACAGGCTCTTCAAGGCTGGATCAACAGCAAAAAGTTACATTTAGCTAACTTCTGTCATAACACAACCGTATCTTCCAGTGCTGTTGTTGTCTTTGTGCATTTGGTGCAGCTGCAAACGATCAGTTATATTGTTTTCACTAAGTTCTGGATTTGTACCTTCCTTAATCAGCCTTATCTTATTTAAGCAGCTATTTTCAATTTAATATTACGTTAAACACATCTAAGCAGTAATCACAATAATGCAAACTCCCTATATGTAAGCCATATACTGTATATTGAAACTGAAGACTGCTCATTGGCAGAGCATGTTACAGCCAGGAAGAGCTCATCTGATAGCCATACATGCAATAACCACAGGTAAAAACCCTGATCAAAACCATGCATTGAAAAAAAATTTATTCTACCTTTAAATGCCATTTGTTAAATAAAACTTCCAGTTCCTTTTCATTTAATGATGAAATTATTTTTTCTATTTAAATATTAATTTATCACAAATATGCCAATAATGCCACAATTCATAAGAAATTAAACCAAGAAATTGGACCCAATGCTGGTTTGCACAGTTGGAGAATGCACATTAAGATTTATTGAAGAAGAAGCAAAAGGTTCTGTGAGAGCCAGAACTAAACTAGAACTAGACTAAAAAACAACAAAAAAAAAAAAACTAATGTGAAGGCTGTAATAAAATAAATAATTAAACTTTATCTACATGGCACAACAGCGTTGTGTGTTACTTAGCAACAGAGAAATAAAGAACAGTAAAACAACTTGCACAAATAAAACAGGAATCAAGATTAACACATAAGCTGTGTCCCAATTCACGGTCTGCACACTTCGAAGTGTGCATCACCAGCAGCCTTCGTTACAGGCCAAACAAAGTGTAGGTTTCTAGGGTGGATTCGCAGGCACCCCCCAAATGGGACAGTGCTTGACGCGCCACTGTGTTGTATATAGCCAACGAATCCGCACTGAATTGGGACACAGCTATGGAAGACTCAAAGCCTTAAATTGAAAACCAAAGAACAAACTGAAAAATTAAAAAGAATTTGATTAATAAGAACTACATAGAACAAAAGACCCATACACCACAATAATTAATGGAGCAAACTTGGGAATTATTTAATAAAAAGGCAAACATCATGAATAATTTCTAAATAATTTAATTAATTGATCTAAATATATAAAGCTCCTATTAAAATTCTTTCTGTCTTTTAAACTTTAATGTTGCTCCTTCATTCAAGCTCTTCATTCAAAGGGGTATAACAGCTACTTTATTTGAGAAGAATTGTGTCAAAATTGTATTCCTTCTACTGACTTCACCTGCTTATTCTTGAGGGCAAAAGGTTGCTGAAGCAGATCCCAGAAACACAACCTTTCAAGTTCATATTCACACCTACTGGTAAGACAGTTAACATCACTTGCGTCTCTTTAAACTGTGTGAGGAATCTGGAGCATTCACAAAAATCTCTCAAACAGGAGCCTCCACTTAGACTCCAACCAGTCAGTGGGTTTGAGTCACAACCTTTGCACCCTAACATACTCAACACTATACCACTGTGTGGGCCAGATGCATACATTGTACTGCATATGGACTGGCAAGAGCAACGTTAGAAGCAGCACACAAACACCGGTGTCATGGATCAGCCCACTGCTATGTGCTGCGCACTGTAGTTCACAGTTAAATTCTTTACATCCAAACCTACTGAAAATGACAAACAACTGCATGTTAAAATCAGTCACCAGATCTGTAGCTACGGAAACCAAAATGCAGAAGAGGAGTTGCTTATCTGCAGCAAATGCACTAAAGCCTGTGGCTGTAGAAACTTGAAGGCAAAATACGTTCCTGCTGATTAAAGTCAAACCATTTGTTTCTTGTGTTGTTTCGAAGCAGCTTAAGAGGTTGACTGATAAGTTTGCAGGGATGGTACCTTACTAGCAGACCGGAGGGTGACATTTATATTTAGTCTGTGGTTGCAAAGAGAGACTGCATGTTGTGACACTGTTACAATTGTACACAACCGATCAGTGTTACAAGTAGAAAGGCTGTCGGTGTGTGTGTGTTTGTGAGTGTGTGTGTGTGTGTGTGTGGTCTGTAAAAGAAAATAAGCACTAATAATATTACTGTACAAT
>JBAMHW010000007.1:28575198-28640347 GCA_037177495.1 Rhadinocentrus ornatus | reverse complement strand
GCCGCCCCAGGCAAAACCACCACGGGCCACGCCAACCCAACACCAAGGCTAGGCACCCCAGGGACAAGGACATGCCCCCCCCCCTACCACCACCACCCCCTCACCCACAATGGGCAGGTTTTTAAATAAAAGGAGCTATAAAGACTTTGATAATATACCTCACTTTATTTTTTCTCATGTCTGGCAAGGGAGACTAAAGGATTTTAAAAAAGAGAAAATAAACAAAAAATGGAAGTGTTCACTGTTAATTTTAGGCTGCTAAATGCCTCTGGGAGGTACTCTTTGGTTTTTCTGCTTTGCATTCACTTCTTGTTCCTCTTTTTTCTTCTAAAAGCACACAATGTTCCGAATAGAGCCATGTGTGAGGTCAGTGACATGTTTCTATAAATTAGCTGGGCCAGTCACACTTTGTTTTGAAATACTATAAACACGAGCTCTAAATTCAACAAGGTGTTCATTGCTATATAAAAATCATATGCTCATATGTTGTTTGATTTCTGTAGTTGTTTTTTTTTTTGTTTTTTTTTGTAAGAGTACTGAACCTTGTATCAGAACAGATTAGACTAAAGCAAGTTAAACTATTTGACGTATACCATACAAAACCTCTGGATTGTGTGCTCCTAAAATGAAATAAACATTGTAGTTCACTGGCAACTTTCCCCTTGCCAAAGAATGAAAAACAGCATACCACTGAAAGATCATGGATATTGCAAAGGGTTTATTTGGTAGCATAAAACATTAAACCTGGCAATTCAGACTGTTTTTTATGTTTGTTTTTTTTAAGAATTACGAAAATACATTTTTTTCTGTACGGTATGGTGAAGTTACTTAGGTGTATGCTCAGACACCTTTTCAGTGCATGTCTTTAAAATTGCGTGTACTGTAACTGTTTGTTGGCAGCAAACTTTACCCAGAAATTCTCCCAGACGAATCAGTGCATTTGGATAACTGATTCACATCTTGCATTCACAAGATTTACATGTGAAAACTTATTGAACAAGCTACAAATTACAGTGATATTAACAGCTTTCAAAGTTATCCTCCAGGGAAATGCGAGGGCTGCCTAGGCGCTTACCACGCCGGCCTGACATTGACCCCCAAGGCTTCCTGTCCTTTCTGCAAACTCCTTCTCCTGTAGAAGAAACAACGCAGGGTCGACCTTTTCACCCTCTAGGCTGAGGAGGTCTTTCCTGCGGCGGTATATGATTTGGACACTGCAGTGGACCTCTTCGATGTCAGACGGGAGTTGGATGACTTTTCCCCCCTTCACAACCCCTTCACACCCAGCTCTTCTCCACCCTTCCTGCCGGAAGGGCCTGAGAAGGTGGGGGTGCAGGATACAGACGGATGCTCCAGGCTTCTAGGGTGCCCCTGTCAACCTACACATCCCTGCTGGCCATTGGAGCGTTGCCGCAGAAGCTCCCTAGCATTATCGAAAAGCCGCTACGCTTCAATAGCCTCGCCGTTCCTTCAGCGCAGGCGCCACCACCACCAGACGACACGGCAGGAAGATTTTCTGCTGAACATTCTGGCCGCCATGATCCCATCTGGCCCCATTTCTAGGCCATCAGGGCTTACCAGTCTGGTGCAGCAGCTGAACCAGGTAAGCTGAGGGCGCCTGTCTCTTTCTACACTCAGGTCCCCAGGGTGAAAGGGTTCTCTAAACGGGGTTTTCCACCCATTTCACCGCTGGAGGCGAGCCTGTCTTCTGCCTTTGACGTTAAACCAGCACGGCATGTCGGATGATGGCCATGCCCTCCCTCTGTCAAAGACCAGCACACCGTCCTCTTCTCCGACCGGTCACATCAGTGTGCTTATTAGGCTTCTGCAGCGGCAAACAATATTGCGCTGCTAGCCTACGTCATCACCAAAATGGCAGAAAAAGCGGACCTCGGTCATCGCCAACGCAGCCAGCGCCATTCTAAATCTCTGTGCGGCTACGGCTGTGACCACAGCTCATATTGCTGCATGCCGTTGAAGAGGTCCACTGCAGTGTCCAAATCATATACCGTCGCAGGGAAGACCTCCTCAGCCGAGAGGGTGAAGACGTCGACCCTGCGCTGTTTCTTCTCCAGAGGAAGAAGCTTGCAAAAAGAGCAGGAAGCCTTGGGGGTCGATGCCAGGCCGGCATGGTGAGGCAGCCGAGTCCGTTGATGGAGAAAAACCACTTGAGATCAATTCCGAGTTCAAAAGTATTTATTTAGAAGCTATGAGATTACATGAGAAATTTCCCGCAGATATATATATCTGGAGACTCCACTAAGCAAAAAGCAAGCGCTGTGAAAATCAGTAAGAGTCTGATTCTATTTCCCTAAAACTATCATTCTTATGCTCTTTGGCCGCACCCACAAAACCTGGTTCAAACTGGTTCTACATTTACCTTTACTCTCTTTGAGTGTAATCAGCTGTCCCAAAGTGTGTGTGTATGTGTGTATGTGACTAGAAACGGACTTTTTTGTTTTGTCTGCTACTCAGCCATTGCTGTCTCTGAAGATAACCACTCACTCCTGCAGTCTGAATGCTGACTCTTAACCTATGCCATTACACCATTATTATACTGAAAAGAATATTAACATATATAAAAGACACTATTAATAAGGAAATAATCTCACACTACTAACCTTCTCAAGTTTACATAAGTTTATCTTAGAGAAAGGCAACTAGAGCTTTACCAAACTGATCTTGGTTGATTTTGTGCAACTTCAACTCTGTAAAACATCTGCAGCAGACTAAAACCGAACATAAACATGTAATTGCGTCTTACTATACATAGTAAGGATGAGTCGGATAAAGTTTTATCCAGCTGCAGATGATGGTCCAGAGGAAGAGAAGAGAGGACACATGCACCTGTGGTTGCTGCAGCTGTTATTATCTTGCTAGGTCTTGTCACATTCCTGGAATCATCCAAACTGCTGGAAGTGGCTGACTCTTGCTGTGTGATACCTGACACATGTTCCTTTCTTCACGTTATCATTGGATCGCTTTCTTATGTCCATTGTCTAAAGGTATCAGTCTGCTAATACTTAATTGAAGCTAGTTAATGACTTCACGTCAGTTATCATGATAACTTAAATAATGCATGAAGTTTTTTGAGTTATCGTGGGATTTAGTGATTATACGCACACATAGATTAAATACACGAACACCAACACATAACCTGCAAATATCTCGAGATATGTTTTCTCAGTGCAAAAAGTGCATATAGAAACTGATTCTAATGTTAATAATGTAGTACAATTTTATAAATGAATAAAATATTGAAAAGTATATAAATTAAAATGAAAAGGCTGGATGGGAGGGCCGGACGTGTGAATGGCCAACTGAGCCCCACCCGTCAGGTCTGTGTATAGGCCGTGCATTGCACTACACTCTGTTCAAAAAACTAGTCTCATCTACGGTCTCCAAATAACCAGTAGTGCCAGGGGACGATGTTTTTGATATGTGTATCCACTGTAATTTGGAATTACAAAAATCTTATTTGCAAAGAAATCACTCTGCACTCACTGCGGACAAGGGCAAACCAAATGAGCTCTAACTAATTACAAACAACCCTGCTACAACCTTCTCTGTGCTGTTTTTGGTCTCTCTGTTTTTGGTGTGGACAGGTTGAGACCCAGGTCTAGCTCAGTGTTGCAAGTGCAAAGGGAGCTCTTTGGTTATGTCAATAACATTTTAATACATTTCTATGAGACACAGCTTTAATACAAATCCAAACCATGAATCAGATGCCTGGGCCTTTTATCCTCCCTTCTTTTATTATCTAACTCATCTCTCCTCATTTCAAATGCTGCCTGCATGAGTTGGGCCTTTTCAGTGATTCACTACAGCATTGATTTGACCATCTTACAAATGAGTTGCGCATATTGTTAAAGGCTTATGAGTAGTAACAGTCAAACTTGTTTTAGTTAACAGAATTTCTTTCTGTGAATGCTATATGGTAAATCCTGAAGATCTGAGTTGCTTCCTATGCATGAAAGTATTTTTTTGCAGGATTAAATGAACCACAAAATTCAAAACAATTAATCTTCATTTAAATTTAAATAAAGCACAAAACTTAAAATCTTAATATAATGCCTTAGAAAAATACCGACTTGCTTTGTTATACAAAAAAGAAAAAGAAAGAAAATGTTTCACTTCTATCACCATTAGTCACTTTGTCACATTTATACGGTTTATTCATAATACAGGTACTAATTTGCCAAAGGTACTGTTGCTCAGGTTGTGAGGACTTTTACACAACTTGTCAATGTTTTCTTATGATGACTAATGACGCTAAAAAGCCAGTTCTTTAAGCAAATGCCTCTCACAAAACAAAACAATACCCTTGTGGGTTTCCTACAATTAGAATTGTCTCTTAGACCATACAATCAGATGACAGCAGCTCTTAAGAATCTGTAGAATTTTGAAAGAATAAATGACTAAATGACTTACCATTATTTTTCAAGACAAGTTCATCAGATAAAGAGATCTAAACACAACATTGTGCAAGTTTGTGTTAGTTTGTGCAAGACTTTCATTTTCTTCTACTTGCCTCCACTCACACACACATCCTTCACCTATAACCAGTATTAACACAGAAAATTAAAACCTGGTTTCACGATGCTGAGGATGAGGGATGAGTGGTCAGGAATGAAAAAGATAATGGGCTTCAAGTTAATTCTCTCCCAGCAAGCAATCCTCAAACGGTCCAGGAGCCCATAGCTTACCTCTAACACCTCCACTTTGCCACCATGAATCTCAGCAAACAATGAGGCCTCCTCTACCTCCATCTCTAGCCTGTCTGTCTCCAACAGTCAGATGAGGAAGCAACTGGGAAGACTGAACAGGAATAAGGCTGCAGGTCCAGATGGTGTCAGCCTCAGGGCTCTGAAAACCTTTGGAGAACAACTATGTAGGATTCTACAGCAGCGTTTCAGCACCAGCCTGAGTCAGAAAAAGTTTCTGTGCTGTGGAAAACATCCTGCCTTGTTGTGGTACCTAAAAAAACAATCACATCTGCCCCAAATTACTACAGACCAGTTTTCCTGACATCTCGTACTGCAAAAATGCTTGAAAAACTGCTTTAGTTACTCTCCTTGATAAGCATTAAAAAAAAAATTTAGTACCCGTCACACCCCGTTTATTGTAATGGCCTTAGGTTTGAAGACGGCATTATCTGACTGTTTTAGCAACTCCACTGTCATTTGGGCCAATCAGGCAGCACGGTGAGATCATGTTCTTTGATTTCTCCAGTAATTTCAACAAAATTCAGTCTGCACTGTTACATGGGAAACTCCAGGTGGATACCTCCATAACCAACAGGATTTATGACAAACAAACAGACCACAGTTTGTGAGAGTAATAAGTTACTTGTCTGAGAAGGTGGTCAGCAGCACATGAGCACCACAGGGGACTGCAATCTTACCATTTCTCTTCATGTTGTACACTTGAGGCTTTCAATTAACTCTTTCCTGACATTTGCAAAAGTACTCAGATGATTGCAGTTCTGGGGGCATCAATGATGGACCATAAGCTTGCTTTAGGGAACTGGTCAATCAGTTTGTAGGATGGTATGGAAGCAATCAACACATCTTGAACACAAACAAAACAACAGAGATTATTGTTAATTTTAGGAGGAACCAGAGCTGGGAGTTTAGCCAAAAGACAGACTAAACTGGAAATTAAACACGGAGGCTGTGTACAAAAAGAGATAAAGTGGACATTACTTACTAAGGAAGCTAAGATCCTTCACTGCCTGCACCAAAATGCTGCACCTCTTCTTTAAGTCTACTGTGAAAATTGCATTCGGCTTTCCCTTTGGGGATAAATAAAGTAGTTTTTATTTATTTTCACATTCAAGTGTAACAAAGTCAATATACTTTCAAAAGATATAGAAGTATGCAATAAAGAAAATGAAAGTTAACTGACTGTTGCAAAGCTTTTTAAGCATTCATATTTGACATTATCATACTGACTTATCCTTTTTCCACAATCTGACAGAAAGTTTAATTGTTCAGTATTTCTTTAAAGGTTTTGACAGCTCAATAAAAGCTTCAAGAAAATGTCGCAACAGCACTTTGACATTTTTGAGCTCATAATCCACATGTATGTCACATAATATTAAGCTGAGGATGATTAAAACAGTATAATCATTTACCATAAAACAATTCCAAGCAGACACATGCTGAAAAGTTAATGAAAGGTGAAAAATCCAAGATAAGCCAAGAAAATGTTGACATTGTGTGCATCATGTGTTATTATATACTTGTATTCACCTTGGTGTCCCACCTCTCCATTTCCTTGTGGCCTGGGGTTAGTTCCATGACCCACCCTTTTCTCTTGTTCTCTGGCCTTCATCACACACACACACACATCCAACCACACGATAGTTTCCGTTTGCTCAGACATGGTGTTAGGAAACTACAGGTCGAGCCACTGCTAATTCTGTAACACTTAACAATGGAGCAAAGTGTGAGAAGCGGATGGATCAATGGTGCTTGTTGAGATGAACAACACAGCTGATGTTAAAAGTGATCAGTCATTATATAACATTTTTATCGCTTGCTTAGTATTTAAACATCTCGTCATTTTACCTGATTATTTTTCCCCAAAAAACGAAGTAAAAGAAAGACATAATAATAACATATGCTGTAATCTTTGTTATCAGGTCTATGAATGTCACTCGCTGTGTTGTTTATTTGTCCAAAACTAGGCAGTATTGACCCATCCTGTTAATTAGAAAGATTTTACTGTTGTTTTATTGTAGATTCTGACCAGTTAGAAGTTCAAAATATATGACAACGATCAACCAGAGAAATTGTAATACAAGCACAACAAGGGAGCAGCAACATGACATGATGGGTACTGTACCCCAAGAATATTGAAATTAGTAATATGTAACATTGTAGTGTAGTTATGTAACCTTACATATTTATTTCTAACATCTAACCTGAACCCTGGATATTAGTTCAAAGTCAAACATTTACTTTAAACACATGACCCTAACCATCCTCTGTACGGGAGGGTTTGCATATTTTTTTTAAGTTAGAAAAGACAACAAGGAAAATCAAGTCTTTCATGCTTGTTATATGTTGCCTGTTTTATATGTTAGCCTGTTTTATGATTGAAAATCAATCCTTTGACTCCTTTAAGAAAACAGCAAAACAAAACAACCAGACCTTCTTCCAGCCCTCACAATCCAATATAGATGGGAAGCCTTGGAAACCTTGAAATCACAGAGGTCTACATGTCAGAATGTAACTCACACAAATATAGTTTCAAGTCTATTTATTGTATAGGCAACTTATTGGTTCAGAAATCACAGAGCTAAGAAACGTTAAGCCTTAAAACATTTATTATTCAATTCTAAAACACCATTTATGTACAACTATGAAAAATGTGAGACAAGTCTTAATTAATGTGGGTTATTCAAAGATGAATTAGTCTTTTCCTCTGTGATAGATGGAGATTTTTATCATATTCCAATTGAAATAAGAACTGTGTGTCATCTTTGACTCAAGTTCAGGAATCAAAATAACATTAATTGCACTCCGGTATCAGAGAAACAAGAGATAATGCTCTCAGCTTATTAAGCACAGTACAATTTGTTTTATATATCATTAACCTTTTCACTAGTTTCACAGCAAATGTCACGTCATGGATATTCACAACGATGCAGGAAACGCAGTCAATATATAGAGAAATTAGAATCATCTGAGCCTTCCCCCAGTAGAAACTGCTGAAGCATGTCAAGATGACCTCAGGTTTTTAAGTTTCAGCCCTCAGACATTGTTTTAGCTCTAGATAAAATTCTGGAAAATCATCTGTATTTTTAGATTTTGATAAAATCAAATATGATGATCAAATGATCAAAATAGTTTGTAATCTAAAGAACTTTCAAGTGTTTAAACAAATGGCTTTGAAAAGTTTATAATTTGTTATGAATCTATGATTAAAAGGAATGAACAGGCAGGACAAATGATGTGTTTATGTGGTATTTTTTTCTGCATTTCCAGTGTGACGAAGCTGCAATTGGAAACATGTCCAAGTGATTAATGATCCAAGTGCGTAAATGCTGCTTAACTCAAAATACTTTATACCCATGTCATAGTTTGATAAATGTAAGCTCTTTCTCATTAAATAGTGACAAGGCCTTTACTTACTATCACAAAAATTAAATGCTTGCAATTGTTAAGCTGTTTCAGAGCTACTCCTCTTCCAAGTGTCATTATTTACGATGACTCTTGGCTACTTCGGAAGCATGTTTCTGATTATTAACTTGTTGGAAAGCTCAGTGCTGCCTGAGGCCAATTATTTCTAACTGCCAGGTGTTTCCCTTCTGAATCTTAATGTCGTCCAGACCCAAACCTCAGTGAGAGTGTGTGGAGGAAACTGAAGACCAAAGTGTGATTGCAAGGATGGCTTCCAAACCAAAAGACGTGGAGGAAGTTAGAGAAGTGGAGTGGTTAAAAAAAAACTTTCAAGGAGAGATACAGTTGGATATTCACATTATGTTGTGCAGGTATTGAATCCAACGCTCCCACAGTAATTGCTCAATCAGTGGTTTAGCAGGGCACACGCTGGTAACAGCAACAATTTAAACCCAGTGTCAAATTTACAGTCTTGGATCCAGGGATATTTAAACTAATGTCTTTATACACTGACTAATGTCTTTTTAGTGCTTTGGCACATAAAGAAATGTTAATCTGTATAGTATTTAATAATACGATTTCTAAGAAATGTATAGGAAAGATATAGTGGAAGTTGAGACATATCCAACAAAGGTTAAGAAACAACTGTAACAACTGTTAAACCAATACATGGATACATGAGATTTTTGTCATATCCCATCAGAACTCAAGGAAGGCCTTGGATATCCCAAAGAGATGCTGATTTTTTTTGTGCAGGACAATCTAGTTGTGGTGTCCTTTTTTTCTTCTTTTTTTTTTGAGAGCGTTGACTGTGTCACTTTCTGTCCTCAAACATTTTGTTCATGAGAGCCAAGAGGATGCCCACCCACAACCCTTTCAGCAGATGGAAATAACCTTTCCAGATTGTCCCTGTTGGAGATATAATTATCACAGCAGCCCTGGCTGTTAGTGGAAGTGTTCATCTGACCTCTGAAAACTTTGCCAGGTCCCTCTGTGTCTAATTTCTCATCATTACCCATACACTAAAACCTTGAGCAGGAAAGAAATGGCATATGGTTCCTGCTCATATCTGTAAGCTGGGGTAATACCTGTTACCCTATATGATAGCGAAAGTGCAAGGTCTGCTCAAAGAACTAAATCATTCTGCTCTTTTTGTTTGGTTTGATCATGCAGGTTCACTGCTTTGATCCTGAATCACGGTGTTTTTTGCCCTCCACAGGGGGCGTCAGGGACTGGCAGAGCAGTTTGAAAAAAAAGAAAAGGAAAAGTCTACAAATACCAGATTGCAGCATATAATATATCCATACCTAAAAGCGAACCTTGGGTTACAACATTGAGCCTAGAAGCTGGACTGGAACATGACAAGCTTACATATGAGACAGTCAAATGGTTAGGCAATGTTAAATGTTCTATCAGGTCACAGGGGGTTCAACATGAGCTTACTTCAGGGGAATCATGGATAGTGAGGTTGAGTGAGGGGTTAAGCCACCTGATTTACTGCGGGAAATTTCCTCAGCTGACCAGCGAAAGAAGCACTGTAAAGTGAAAGAACGAAAGCAGTAAAGAGATGCAGGGGGTAAAAGCTGCACATGCATTTCCTGGAGGCAGAGTGAATAGGATGTGCAATCTGCTATTCAAAAGGAAGGGAAACTTTTTGTTTCCTGTCTGTGGAAGCTTTTATGTAACCCTGGCTGATGATGCCATATGATTGGACACTGAAGATGCTTCTGAGTGCAGCGTCAAAAGGGAAAGTGTGTATTTGTGATCACATGGTGTAGCTCATTGCAGGGTTTGAAATTTGAAGCAAGGCTAAAGGCAAGTGCCACATGTGAAGAACTGGCAGAGGCATGTGAGCGCCTCATTTTTAATGCTTAACATACAGGTATGCGTGTGTGTGTGTGTGAACATGTGTGTGGGTGTCAACTAATGTAAATTCCAACCACATGCCTAACTCCTTGTCAAGTGTTGGTATGTCTATGCATGCCTGCATTTGTCTTATCTTCCTGTTTCTGAACACATGATAGCTGTAACTCCCAAGCTGACGCCATATGCGTTTCCACCAGATGAAACCTTGTACCACTGAGTGCCCCTGATAGCTGGCAGTTCAGACTGGGACAGCGAGGGGCCAAAATTACTGAGGGACAGACAGACTATTTATAAGGATGGATACTCCTTATCACATGACAGTGCTTGAGAAATTACAATCCCAGAGTTTTAAGTCTGGGCCCATACTGGTTCGGGTTTTCCTATTCCACAGTGTTGTGATTTTATTTTATTTTAATTTTTTTTGCACTTTGAAGGTTTAAATTTTTTTTAAATAATACTTAAGTCTCACCAGTTTAAGTAAAAGTAAAAAAAAAAGTTAAAAAAAATGGGAAGGCCAGCAAATAGATGAGGAAGTCTAAAAAGACTATGACGCAGAAACACCGCAAAACATCAATTGAACCACCTTGTAGGAAAAATATAATACAGCATGTTTCACAAATACATGACATCTAATTGAAATGCTTTGACATTAAGAATCTTCAAACCGTGTTTTATTGACAGCAAAATGTCTAGCAGTCACCACCACCTCCAGCATTTATGACCAAGAACACTATGTGATTTGCCAGCAGGCAGGAATAGAAAGGTATGAACAGGTCTGGCTGGTCTGTTAAGTTCCTACCATCTGCATCTGATCTGTGGAGTACTACAACAAAATTTTCAGGTGTCTCACACCTCTAAAATATTCAACTGCAGCAGCACATTGTGTGCAAACCACACGCAAGCAACACTCCCCATGCTTGCATGTGTACTGTGCATCTTTACCATGTAAAGCAAAACATTGAGAAACAGCTGCAGCTCTAATGTAGAGGAAATCTCTGCATTGGAAAGCTGGGTTTAATGGAGCCAACTATGAACATGTGCCTGAGTGCAGCTCTTAAATTGGAGAGCGTTTTAGTAATTGCAATAGAGACATGCTCTTCTACCTCACTCTATCTTACTTCCTGCAGGTGTCAAGCAGTCTTAAATTGCCCACAGCAACTTTTCTTTGATAACAAGCAGCACCAAGAAGTTCACTGGATGAGAACAAGGAAAAACAGTGTCTGTCGTAAGACTCTGAACAAGAAATAAATGTTTGCATCTTCAAACATATTGGCTTGAAAAACAGAAGTTTATTTTGGGTGCTTTAATTTTGCCTCAGTTTACCCTCACACAGATGCTTAATGATGGGAACCTGCCTCTGGCCATTCTGTGTACCTGCCAGTATTATTGTTGCTTTATTAAGAGAGAAAGAAAACTTGTTTTGAGGTTAAGGGATGTTTGTGTTGTGTCATATAAATGAATGTTTTAATTATTATGACACTGTTTAACATGTAGAAATTGCCCTAAATGTGTTTAGACTGTGGTTAATCGCTGTGGCTGGAAAAACTAAAAGCCTCTTCCACAAGCTTTTTCCTTAAATTGATTTGCACATTTAGTTGTGGATGAGGATGACTCACCCCTTTCTTTTTTGCTAACCTTTATTGCTGTTGCGCCTGGTTGCCATGCCCACATAGATGCACACAGAGAGCAAAGGGTTAGGAAAAGACACGCTCTGCTCCTGTCTTTCTTTACTTAAGGGGAAGCTAAAAAGCCAAAAGAAAAAAGAAGCAACACTTAAAGACTCTCAGTGGAAAAAAATGGGACTTCTATTCTGTTCTTTAAATAAAAAAACAGTAATTTAAATGTAGCCTTTAGAAGGGCATAGAGCATAACATAATTCATCATGGTGCTCTTTAGCTGCCTGTAAAATGTGTTGATGTGTAGAACTGCACTTGAAACAAGTCACTGTGTAACGCAACACAATCACTTAGAAATCACTTTAACTTTTTTGTCCACCCAAAGCTAAATCAAAGCAAAGACTGATTTACATTTTTAAGTCATATCACAGGATAGTAGCAATTAACAGATGCCCTATTCTGGGAGCAGACAGAGAACATTGGCTGCTCTCTGTGTATGTGTGCTGTCTTCCCTCCACTCAAGACAATCAGTGCCATGAGGAGCTGAAGGCTATTAACTTGGTAAGTCTTTAAAATGAGCTCCACAACAAACCACAGTAATATTTTGCTTTACTAGAATTGAGTTTGTACTTTAAAATGCCATAATTATTCCTATATATTTTAGTTATTCTGCCATTCTATATCACTGCTTAATACATTTAACATATGCTGCCCCGTTTTAATCATCTGAAAATAAATTTAACCCATTTTCTCTGTGTTAAAATAAAATAATTAATGAATCGAGAAAAACATGAAAATCCTCATATTTATTTTACCATTTCAGCCCTGTGGTTATTTTTAGTAGCTCTCTGCTTGAAAATTACCAGGATATATGTTAGAGTTTGGCAATTTGTTCTCAAATTGGGGCACCTCTGGTTTTAAAAGGATAAACTTTACATAACATTACTTTTTTTATATAATTCCTGTTGATTCATCAGTGTTTTGGGCTTTTGTTGTTTTTTCCACTAGAAATAGATTGTCATTAAGGTGTAAGTAGTGTACATAGGGGGAGCATGTGACACACTACCTCTGATCTGGCTTATCTGAAGTGAAGTGGCAAATATTTGTTTTCAATGCACTTTAAGCCCAGGCAAAGTTTCATTTTCAATCAAATTTCCGAAGAAAAATGGCCACAGACAATAATATCAAATGGATAAGTCTAAAACAAACACTGCACACGTATAGTTCCAGAAAATCTTTGATAGTGTGTGTGGAAAATTCAGTGCTTAACTGCAGTAACAATATACAGCCAAAGTTGCTGAATGAACTTTAAATGGTTTAATGAGTTGACTTGCAACAGCCTAAGTCCTGTGGGGAAACTGGAGTCACAGCATGGATGCAAACAACATCACATTACAACATCAGGCCAACAAATCGGAGCCTGACTATCATCTGATGTGCTCTCTGAAACTCAGAAGTTCTTTTTTTTATTTCTTTTTCAAACTGGCAGAAAAAAGAAGCATGACTCAAAAATAGTTTTACTACATTTCTAAACAAGAAAGACTTTTGTGCACAGTGTACAATACCTGCAGCTGCTTTTCGCAAAGCTCTCGATGAGGTTTTCTGCTGTTGTAGCCCATCTGCTTCAAAGTTTGACAAGTTGAAAATCCTGGTAGAGAGAAGCAGTTTATGAAATACTCAGCCGCATTTAAGTCGCTTAAATCCTCTTTTATCCCCAATTCTGATACTTGGTTTGAACTTCAGCAGGTCTTCTTGCTAATGTCAACATGACTAAATGCACTGAGTTACTGCCATGTAATTGGCTGGTTAGCTATTTGTGTCAACATGCAATTGTGTCGAAAGAAGTGGCCAGTGAGTGTAGATGCTGTTTCATAGTACGGCTTTACACGTCATGTCAAATGATCAATGTGTCCTTGCTGCTTGTACCATATTTTCCTGTAAAAGGTCACACTGTGGTTAGCTTAATGAAAATGCACTTAAAAGATTTTTACTCCAATTGTTGTAACGATATTGAAAAGTTTTGCTGTGAGAAAATCCAAATGAATGACGCAAGTAAAAGAAAAAGAAGGCAAAGTTTTAAACTACACCAGTTTGATAAAAAAAGATATGGACATATAGACACAGGCTTAAAAACAAAAGCTCAATGTTTAGAAGAACGAAACAAAAAGTATTATGTTGCTTGCATGCCCAGGAATTCTGACTGGACAATAACTACACTGGGACTTCCAAGTTGAGACATGTGCTTGTGTCTTTGTTATGATGGTTAAATAAACTTTTCACTTATACCATTTAATTTCTTGTCCTAATTGTTGGCAACCCCTTTCCCCTAGCAAAAAAAATCCAAGAGAAAATGTAACAGAGTTTCTTTTAACCACAATCAACCAGCAGGATGGGTATAAAGAATAACCAATACCAATAGGAACTCGATTTTAATGTGGACTACATAATTAAAGCAGTAATCCCCCGGATCAATTTAAATATAAAATAAACCCATCCTGCAGATAAAGTAGATCCTGCATTGAGCCAATGCTACACTGCTCAAAAAAAGGGAAACACTAAAATAACACATCCTAGATCTGAATGAATGAATGAATGAACTATTGTTATTAAACACTTTGTTCTTTACATAGTTGAATGTGCTGACAACAAAATCACACAAAAATTATCAATGGAAATCAAGTTTATTAACCAATGGTGATTTGTATGTCACACTCAAACTTAAAGTGGAAAAACACACTACAGGCGGATCCAACTTTGTTGTAATGTCGTTATAACAAGTCAAATGAGGCTCAGTAGTGTGTGTGGCCTTCCAATCCTGTATGACCTCCCTACAACGCCTGGGCATGACGTGGCGGATGCTCTTCTGAGGCATCTCCTCCCAGACCTGGACTAAAGCATCCACCAACTCCTGGACAGTCTGTGGTGCAACGTGGCGTTGGTGGATGGAGGAGACATGACGTCCCAGATGTGCTCAATTGGATTCAGGTCAGGGGAACGGGCGGGCCAGTCCATAGCGTCCAATGCCTTTGTCTTGCAGGAACTGCTGACACACTCCAGCCACATGAGGTCTAACGTCGTCTTGCATTAGGATGAACCTAGGGCCAACCACACCAGCATATGGTCTCACAAGGGTCTGAGGATCTCATCTCGGTACCAAATAGGCCACTTCTGGCAAGCACATGGAGGGCTGTGAGGTCACCCAAAGAAATGCCACCCCACACCATTTCTGACCCACTGCCAAACATGCCAAACATGCCAACATGAAACAAATTGAAAAGGTCAAAGGTAATTACATAGGTATGAACGCAGTGTTATCAAATCAATTCCCAAATTTTTAGCCAATTCTTTTAACTTTATAGTATTCTTGTGACTGATATGAAGAAATGTTTTCCATAATGACATTTTATGTTGTTTTTGAACAACTTCATGTCTACAACTTCATATTATTCAAAACAGATTATTTAAACTTAGTGTCCAAACATTTTGATGTTTTGATTTTATTACTGGAAATGTTTCATCTGCTTTATAAATCCCCAAACCATACATTTTTGGTATCACATTAAAAAAAAAGGGGCATTCGGCCCACTTCACTTCGACAAATGGTTCACATTAAGCGATGCATGGTGGCCTTCAGATTTTCCATCCCGATTTTGTGCCAAGACTGCGAGTGATGAATAATGCAGTATGTTAATTCACTAATACACTGGAAGACGCATTAGCAGAATCTCTAATATTAGCCCTGTGTTCCAGTAGAGATCGAACTTAATTATAGAATGTGATTGCTCTCCATATCCACCACCATCTCTGACGTATTGTTTATGAAATAAAAATCAAAAGGATAATAGACTGACAACCACCAGCTCACTCACCTGCATTTAAATGGGAATATTTAGCAAGAACAAAAACTGAATCCCAAAGAACCTGGGAGTGACAGAGGCAAAATTTTGCATGCTTCATGCTTTTTTCTGTCTTTTCCTTTCATGGGCTCTTCATCTTTTTGCTCCTAAAGACTTATAATTACAACTGCTTAAAATGCTGGTGTTAACTATGACTATGTTTAAAACAACAAGCCCTGAGCCAAGTTTTGAGTGGGAGTGGTAGCCTAGTGGTTACAAAGGTGGGCTTGGGTCAGGAGAACCTGGTTTAAGTCCCTGGCATGGCAACTAAGGTAAAAACCACTGTGGGTCCCTGAACAAAGCCCTTAACCCCAACTGCTATCCGCGCGCCGGCATCCGGCATCCCACTGCTTCTTGCAACGAGGATGAGTCAAAATGCAGAGAAAGAATTTCCCCATTGTGGGATTAATAAAGGATTATAAAAACAAAAAAAGAAAAGATTTTAATATTGCTCGCATGTAAATATCCCAGGACTTGTTTTTATTATTATTGAGACTTTATCTTGCAATTAATGGAGACAGATTAAATATTGTGTGTTTTGAGTTTGGCTGCTGCAGATATCATGATAAATTACAGCTAATTCTGTCTGATGTCTTTTTATGTTTTGTTTTTGAAGCACAAATTATACTGGATACAAACCTCATCCCTGACAGCAGTTGCTATAGCAGCAAGATCACAGATGTGCCTGTGGAGATTTTGTATAAAGGAAAATTTCTAAAAAGCACAAAAAGCACACACCTCTACAACCAAATTAACGGAATCTGAAGAAAAGCAGAGTGTGCCACATTTATTAGCATGCTTCAAAAACAAAGCTTGGTTAACTGAATGATGAGGCACACTGCAGCAGATAATATGACAGTTGAAAGCAAGAAGCATTTTTAAGTTTAGAAAATGGTGTCTTTTACCCAGATCCACCTCATCACTATCAGTGACCATGCACCAGTTTCCTTCACTTTAAGGGACACGAGAATCACACCGCCGGCTAAAAGCTGGAGATTTAATACAGCCTTGCTTAAAGATCCTGATTTTGTCAGCTACTTCACAAAGGAATGGGCTATATACTTAGAAAACAATGACAAACCAGGAGTCTCAGCATGTCTTCTGTGGGAAGCAGGGAAGGCAGTAATGCAAGGCAAAATTATCTCTTTTGCATCACATAAAAAAAAGAAAGAAAGCTCAAAAATATTAGAATTAGAACTAAGAATAAAATCATTGGAGGACGCCTACAGTACTTCACCAAATGAACCAACGATCAACCAAATAAGGAAGGCTTGACTTGCACTAAATGAAATAATCAACAAGAGAACAGAATGTCTGGTGCAAAGATTATGCTTGGAGACATTTAAACACAGTAATAAATCTTTTTTAGCTAATCAGTTAAAAATAAATAAGGGAAAATCTACAATATCAGCTGATAAAGATTCAGTAGGTTATATTACGTATGACCGAGGTGGCCCTTCCCTTATCCCCATCCGTTGTGACCTCTCACCCCCCGAATTATTTGGGAGGGGGGGGGAGACTGTGGACATGTTCTTGTCCCTGGGGTACCTTGCATGGTGTTGGGGTGGTGTGGACATTCGGTTCCGTCGGGTTCCTGGGGAGGGCTCTACCGGGGGGAATGGGTGGCCCTTGAGTCTGTGAGGTGCTCGCTTTCCATGCAGCCCGCGCCGCAGCGCCCGGTGCCCGCTGGGCCTGCTCACCGTCACCCTGGGCTGCTCAGTGCCCCTGCCCTGAGGACCCTCTGCTCTGGGCTGAGTGGGGCCACTGCTCTCTCTGCTTTGGTTGTCCTGGGCTCTGCTCTGTGGACCTGCCGGGCCTTTGGGGCCTCGGGCTCCCCTCTGTCTCCCCCTGATGCTTCGAGGTGCAGCGTGGTCACGGCTCTCTTACAAGCACACATTTCATCCTTGTTGCATGGTCACATATACACGCTCACCTTCATACGTGCATGCTCACAAACCAGCTCGTCTTTCTATCCGCTTTCTACCAGGTGTTGTTGATGTTTGTGTGTTGGTATGTCTCTCTACAGGTATGCTTGACGACTGTTGTACTTTTTCATCATCATCCTATTTTCTCTTCATCACTAGTACTGTGGTAGTTTATATTTTTTTTGTGGATACCGATGTGATTTAGGCAGCCTAAACAACTTTTATTTCCATATTTCAATTCTGTCCTTTTCTCTTTTTCTCCCTGTCAGGTTTGGCACTAACTAAAGAAAATAAGATTATAAATAAAGATAATAAAAATATTCCAAACATCAAGGGCAGCCATTTTTATAACATGTCTCCCTTGGTGGAGCAAATCTGTCCGGCAAAATATGGCACACAGACCACCGTTCTGTATGTTAGGACGCTGGACAGGACAGGGTGTCTTTCTGTTCTTTTTAAATTCAGAGCAGCAAGTTTTAATAAAATGTGACAAATTTTGATGTTGCCGTGTTCTCTTGGAGGTGTTTAAATAGACTGAGATTAAAAACTTAGAATTTTTGCCTGGATCTCAAACTACGCTTGCTTAACTGGACTTTCCAGACAATATAAATGAGCTCAGCTCAGCACAGATAATCTGTCCACTTAGTAGAGCAAAAAAGGGAAAACCATGCTTTAACTTACTGCAACCCCTCATTAATTTATTTTCCCAGACAACATAAATATCTGTTTGCACTTTCAATCATTAACTCCATTATTAAATAAATATATAAACAATGTGTTTGGATGTTCTGCCACATAGCAGCTGTAAAACATGCTACAATGGTAGCTAATGATAATAATGCCAAATCTAAATGAGATACTCATGTATATGCCATTCAAGACATATACATGAGTTGCAGATAAGACATTGTTTAATTGAAAAGCAACCAAAAAATAACCATGCAATATAAATATCCTTGTTCAAAGGGAGTGGGAAGAAGTTGACACATTCTATTCTAATTCCTCTTTACAGATTAAAAAGCATAGTACAACTGAAAACTCATGTCCACATTATGTTCCCCTTTGCAACTGTGATATTTGTGCCTATCCAAAACCTTCACTTTATCGGTATTCTTAAAGTCACTGTGATTTTAGTTACTTTGGTTTCTCCCTCACTTTTTAAGTCTGTCTTGATGTTGCAGCCTTCCTGTTCTGCAGTGAACTCTTCCAGTGCCTACGTTACCAGATCATATGACAACAAACAACCTGATCTAGAAAAATAAAATTAGCCCAAAACAAGCAACTATTCTTCAGTAGTGAGCCCATACTCACTCATAACAAACAGTAAAATGGCAGTTTGTATCACAAGGGGCAGTGTATCACTACGCAATGATGCAAAAAGTGGCAAAGTCCACATAGCTTAATTCTAATATTACTTATCCTGAATATGGCCTTTATTTGGCTAATAATATTGCTGTGCATGTGTACACAATAGAAATAATTATCTTTATCAGCATTTGCAATTTTCCTCGGGAATTGATTAAATATTTTTCATTTCATCAGACAATGGCTTAAAATCATTTTAGTGGTGGGACTGAAAATTCCAGTTACGAAAGAAAACACAACATTATTCTGACTAGATTTTATAGGCCCACCAAGATACTGAACATCACGTACCAAATAATTCAAGATGAATATACATTAAGTTCAGCTACAATCCTAAAACAAGAAAAATGTAATGCAACTCCCATCTATTCTTTTACCAGGATGGGTGTGAACACCTGTTACTCTTTTTTTTTAAGAAAAAAGGGAACAGTTAAAAAATGTGTAGCTTGTAAAATGTTGGAAACTGATTTTAGCCTTGAGGAGAAAAATAAACACACATTTTAAAACATGCCTTATGTTCTGACATGAAGCCAGAGAGTAAATTAGTGTTTGATGTTACATCTGTGGCCAACATTCTTGGAGCATGTGTGTGCTGAAGAGTGCCCTGGAGGGAAAATGCAGATCTTCTGTAAGAGATGTTAAAACCTGATTAGGGATGTGTGCTGAGCTGAGACTAAGCTCTGCTCCAGGAATCAATTGGTAAGTGCAGTTAAATAGCGGCTTTTTCAACATAATAAACATATAAATAAATCTAGTCCAAAGTTTGGATGCGCCCGCCGTGTTTCGAAACGTTTTAGTCGCGTTGAACATAATTGAGCAAATCCACTTGCACAGATGGATGGGCAGAAAACAGAAACAAAAAGGTAAAAAAATAAATAAATACTGATTAAAATTGACTGTTTTATGTGATGGTTTTATGTAATGGAATAAAAAAAGTTCACTAGAACTTGCGTGAGTTATGACCATTGGAACATTTTTATTTGCTGTCTTTATCACATGTAATTTTTGTGGTGTTTCTGTGAAATATTTAGTTTCTCACCATCCAAATTATTCTAAAATTGACTTTCTCTCTGTGTGTGTGTGTGTGTGTGTGTGTGATTTTTTTTAGAGAATAATTCATTACTTGTTCATGGGACAAGCAATCATCTGTTCAACTGCAAGCATTAAAGCAGATTTAATGTCCATGAGACCCTAAAATCTGTAATTGCATGGACTGCCCTGACTCCCAGTGCAAAAGAAGTACAAGAATCAACCCTGGGCACATTTATTTATTCCAAATAATTTTTTTGGCTAGTTAAAACAGAAAAGGAAACTTTATTTTCACTCTTGCTGTCATGAAGTCACAATTGTTTTATTTAAATTGATTCTTGTGTTCTCTGCCTTGCTTTTCTGTTCTTTGAAACTAAACCCACTTACTACAAATCCCATGATGGATGCCATTGGGTCCATATTCCTATGCAAGTCTTACAATTTTGAGAGTATATTTATGGAGATATCTTGATACGACTTTATACAGACTGTGATGAGTTTTTCTTTGGATATATTTGCTCTTTTAAATATTTTAAACCTGTATTTCCTAGTCTCTGTGTTTGGTTCAGACATATAATAGCGAATAGCAGATTATTTAAAATTTCAAGATCATGTGGCATGATCATTTTTTATCTTGGTAACCTCTAGATTAGCTTTATACCCACAATAACTCTGAATAAGTTGTAATTATTTCAGAAAGAGGATGAACCTTCTCCTGGCCAAGCCATCTTTCTGGAAAGAACAAAATTTGGCTTAAGTGAATTCTGATTGGTCAAAGTCCTGGAGGCTTACCAAGGGCCCGTGCAAAGGTGAGGGTGACAAATGAAGCAAGGAATAGTTTAACGTGACATCACCCATCACATCAAGTGGTTTACTGCAGCTGTGGTCAAAAAGTCATTAAAAAACTGAGTTTCCACCACAATCTAGAAGTGCTAATATTCTGCTTTTTGTCTGTCACTTTGGGAAAACACACATGATAACTGAAAATTCATCAGACATTGTTTGCCCTTGTTCATAAAGAAAGCAGGTTCTCAGAGCTTTGAAATTTATCCTGCTGAATTGTTCATTTTTAACTAATAAATCCTGAGAATTTCATCCTTCTTTGTCATAAACATTTTATTTTTTCACAGCTTCAACTTTTAGCTGAAGTCTCCCCGCAAAGCAAGCAAGATATAAGACAAACTGGCCAGGAAAAGCAAACTTTATCCACATATCCCAAATTGCCAAGTCTTCGAAAAAGAAGCAATGGCACAAAAACCTACGCTTTAACAACAATTGCTGTGCTTTAGCTCATCAGCTGAAGAACAAGAAAACAATTTTGTGGTATGACCCTGCCTTTGAAGGGGCAGCCTTACTGGACATTTTACATACCACTGGCGCAGCATCACACATCTACTTGTCTACATATCAGCTGGTTCAGCTCAGATAAAACTGTGACCAGACCAAAGTAGTCTCTATTACATTGATTGTGTTGTGCATACTGCCACTAATTACTCACTCTATGAGATCCAAGATTACACCTGAATGGATCCAAGATATGAATCACTACCTTTGATCGAATGTACTTACACAGCCCCTTACTTTCTGCCGAGTTATTCAAGATAAATTGCCTCTCTGGAGAATGCAGCCAGGCTGCTCAGCATCACTCAACAGGTCTAACTGACAAAAATAACACAGCAGTTCACAGAGGATTGTTTTAGCTTGTGCCTGTTTACATAATCTTAATCTCAGGATAATGACAACATTACAATGTGTTTCTGAAGGTTCAAGTAGCTTGATCATCTCACTCCTTAACCATTCCTATCTACATTTCTAATACTTTTTGCAATCAGATGAGCAGCAGTGTCTTGCATTCTCACACTGACGGATATAGTATAAGCCTTTTTTACTTTGTAGTTTTAAGAACATATATGGACTCAGACTTAGGTTAGTTGGTATGAAAATGCCCAAATTTGGTTTGCCAAATGGTTGGTTTGTCAATCATCTTCATTCTTTCAACAAGGGCTAAAAAAAAATTGTTTTTCTGCACATTTTTATGACACATTATCAAAACAGATACTTGTAATATATTTGGATTTTACAGCATATATCTTGCGGAAGGTCTGGACTGCATGTGAACATCATGTACAAACAGAAAAATGGTGGAGAAAGTGAAACCTGACAAAAGATTTTTATCTGTGCCTACGTACATCCTCATGTCAAGCAGCAGATATTTCCTTTAAAGAAACATCAGCCCCACTTTAAGCTGTCAATTGAAAAAGTGTAGCTGCCTTCTTGGAACTGACAGGACCTTCATGTTCTCTTTGTCTCTCTCTCTCGTCATTTCATTATAATGACTGTGCATGCAACAATGACTTGACGTTGCTTTTGTAAGGTTGTGATGTATTCCACTGAACAAACCAGGACGGATTATCCCATTATGTCTCCCAATTTTCTGGTTTTAACTTTTGGCTAACAAAAGAAAAGGCTCCCAGGGAGAGTGCCTTGTTCCCTGAAGAGAGTTCAGATACTTGTCCTCTGTCACTCTTCGGACACTATGCATTTATAACAGAAAGAAGGGATTTTCAAAACAGGAAAGCGCTTTTCATGTGTGGGTTGGCAACAAGCCTAACATTTGGAGATAGCAACCAGGCCAAAGGTTGAGTTGTTCAAAGCAGATTCAACATCTCCATTTGGATAGTCAAAGACCCTGTACAGGCGCATACTGGAAACAACTCTAAGGGAAATCAGTAGTGAGTCACTTAGATTATTTGTCCTCAGCGGCTTTAAATGCAGACATTTTATGCATACACACTAATGCAGTCAACAGTCACCAACCTCATGAGACAGTCTGATAAAGTCATCAGACAAAAACAACAACATCTTGTGCACGAACCAGCTCCTTCTAATAGTCGAGTCCCACCCACAGATTAAAGAAAAAAGGCTAAAGCTCCATCCCATTGACCACAGACTCTTAGAAAAGGAAGTCTGTCCTCCCCGTATTAAAAAAAGGACATTAAGAGTTTAAATAAAAATGTCCCTGTGTGATACCTTGCAACTAATCTTGCACATTCTAATATCTGCAATTACGGTGCAATTATCCTGCATGTAGTTCCACCTATTTCTGTGTGGCACCCATTATATTCAACTCATGATTACTACAGCTAATGCCAGTTTGTTAAAGGGCGGGAGGTGTCTGAAAGTTTTAAATGCATCTTGCTTAGAATTGTGATTGAAAAACTAACGAAATGCACAGATGCATTACGTAACTTTTCGACCTTCAAGCTCCTGTAAACGTGTTCCGGACTTGTTTGATGGCACTGATATCTATTATGTGCATTTTGGGAGTCATTGCTGCCCAGCAGCATCCTGAGACTGAGGTACCTTAACCGTACAACTTTGTCATCCAGGAAACCACATGACGTTGCAGCTGAGTTTCGCATTACGCATCTCGTTACACACTGACTGACTGATATAAACACACAAGCCATTTTTAACATGCATCATGGCTGATTCAGCAATGATATGCAAGAAGACATTATTAGAGGAAGAGAGGACGAGAAAGAGAGAAAGGGACAGAACAACAGATAAAACAACAGTCAAGATGAGACTTTTACTGGCTGGAATTAGCTCAAAGTACAGGTAGGATGCAAGATTATACCGAATTAGCTGTCGATAGGCTAATTGGAAAAATTGCAAAAGGTCTGTAGTGACTGGAGGTACTGATTCAGTACCCATTAAGTACTGTATGAGTTTTCACTTAACTTAATGGACCACAAAAAGATTGATGAAAAAAAAGTTAATGGTGAAGGACTGTAGAACTACTGTTGATTTAGTCTTTAAGCAATAAGTAAAAATAAGTTGTTACAGATTTGGTGCTGTTGCCTGGCTGGTTAATCTGAACCAATCACCGGAAAAGAGGTAACATGCACATCATTAAGGAATCATTAATTAGTCATTACCTAATTATTGATTAATTAGAAAATAATCCTGAATTAGGTTTTTAGTAGTACTGACCATAAAGTAATCAGTCAGTTATCATTAGCTAATTTATCCGATTTCATGGGAAAGCAAAGCTTAGGTAATCATTTATTAATCATTAGTCCCTGATTCATTTCTCATTAGCTGCTGAGTTTCTAAGCACATTTTGTGGCCCTTATTGTAAAGTGTTATCGCTTTTTCCTTCATCCTTGCTTGTCTGTTGATAATTTTTTTTCTCTTGAAGAATTCAAGCGCAGAAAAAAAAAAGATTTATGTCTCAAATGTAAAGGCCTTTATGCCATCAGGTCAACTGATAGACACTTCCTTTTTGAGCAAGTCTTCTGTATGAGAATCATGCCGAATCTTAAACAAAGTGACTTGGCTTTGATGTTTGAAGAGAAACTTTAGGGCAGTCTGGTAAAAGGTGATATAACTCCAGAGAAAAATCCTCCACCTACCCCTTCTCTACCCCTCACTGACTCCCATTTTTCTGTGAGAAGACGATAAATTTTGGCCAGCCTACATTCTCACTGAGAGAGGACGATAGTGTGTTTTCATTAATGAACTCTTAATCGGCTGTCAAAGTCTTGCATTTTAAGTTACTGAACTCAGTAAGCCTTCAAATTTAAACTCAGAGGGAGGGAGGTATTTGTTCTCTTTTGCTTTAGTTTTGTTAATTGGAGGAAGATTTAAGTAAAACTTTATTTAGTGTTGAATATTGTCATGAATTTATTTTCCAAATTAGTTGATTTTAGAAAGAATTTTCAATGCATGCATGATCTGTGTGTATGATAACCTTTAGATTGTGCCTTCATTCAGGAGAAACTCAATAAATTTTCTGTACTGTACCAATCAAAGGTCACACTTGGACGCACTTTCCAGTTAAAGCTGATGGGAAAGTGTGTCTAAAATTTTGACTGGTAGTGTATATTAAACTAGCTAATAACAGAGATCCAAAGATGCCATTCAATTCATTTTCAATTGCCAAATATATTTAATATGTTAGTGCAGGCTCAAATATGTGAGCAACTACAACATCAAAGTCCAAGTTGCCAGGTCCATTAGCACTAGTGTATCATCAGAGATTTGGTTTGGCCAAACAACTGTATAAGTTACCCTTATGTGTCATTCGGTGTTGCCAAGTTGGTTTGTTATAAGCAACTTTGTGCTTGCTTTCTGTAAAATCACTTGGAAAATCATCAGTCGCGGGTTGCGGGTTTTTGGGCTTGTTTTCTTAAGTGTACACAGTAAAAAAAATGGAGGGTCAATATCTCAGAGTCAACCTACATTAACTGAATAGAATAATTTAAATTCTGTGAGGAGTAAATCAGCTCTAACAGTAGAGTTAAAAGTCAGTGTGAAGTTCTGCAGAACTGTAGTGAAAAATTCAACTCTGCAAAGTGATGACAAAACTCCCACACAGTCTGCACGTGGTTTTGGGAGCACATGGTATTTTTCGTTGAGATGCCTCGGTCAGGTAAGTAACGTTAACATTTCCATGTTAGTAACCTATTTATCTATGGTTTTAAAACTGAATTGGGTTTTCCCTATTTCAAGTTTTTATTATATTTTCTGGTAAAATTACTGTAACTCCTCAGCCACTTATGCTGCTGACATAATTCCAACAGATTCTGAAAGCTGAGCTTTCCGATGACATTACAGTAGTCGCAGGATTAACTGTGTGGAGGCCAGTGGAATGCAGCGATATGTCTGAAATCAGTGTGATTTTCTGCTTTTCCTGGATTTGTTACTCATGTATATCAATTACCTTGTTCATAGAACTCGAACGAACTGTAGTAAGAGCAGAATAATTGGAAAGCAAAAATTATGAAGCATAAGATGCTGCCAGACTTGATCCATTACAGTAACTCACGAATTACCTAAACTAGTTGACCAGTGGATATTTGCTAGTTACTCATCTCTCTTACACCATATGAGCTAAATTATATTACCTTTGAATTAATACTTCTATTTCATATTTTTAACAAATACTAGTTCTGAAGCACATTAATAGTTTACTTGCAGTTCAACCGTTTTCTTGGTAATTATTTTTTCTCTTTATTTGAACAGAATATGCTGCTGCGTATTTATATAAAATATAAAAAAGTTGGGATGGGAACATTTACAGTTCCATTTAATGCTTGGGGTTTGTTCATATTTCCTAATGCACAGCTGCATCTCTATCATCATCATCATCATCCTCAGCATCTGATGATACTATCGTTCTGAACTTCACCACGTGTGACCCTGATGAAGAAGCTGCTGAAAGCCTAAAAGGCCATACCGTTTTAACTTAGTAGCAAAAGTGGTGGGTAGTGAACATTTAAGTCAAATCTGGATGTCGTTCCTTTTATGTGGAGTATTTTTATGTAATCATTTTCTGACTTCATGTTTTATTTCAATTTAAGTTGATTGAAAAAGTCCTAACAACAAAGCCAGGCTGTAATGTGCAATTCCTGAAGACCCGGGAATTCGCCACACACAGAATAAGGGTTTGAACGGAGTGTGACTTATTGAAAACCAGGAGACTGGCGAGGTTAGAATCCTGAAAAGACTCCAGAGACTAATGTGCAGTCCACAAATCTAAAAAGGCGTAGTCAAACGGCAGGCAAATGTCAAACACAAGAAGGCAGAGAGCGGACTACTTATCGGGGGGCCAGGCAATCTCAGTGGTCTTTCCAAGCAGGGTTCTGAATCCAGGATAACATGGCAGGAAAAGTCCGATGTGGATCAGGCACGAGAGGTCCAGGGTACGTAACAGGGTCGACAACAGGAATCTGAAACAAGAGTAAAGCAGGATCTTGACAAGGTAAGCAAGTTGACCATGTGGCAGGGAAGCAGAGACTGGAGAGTGAATAAGTAGGGTGGGGACCAGGTGAGAAGATGGCAGTAATTAGGGCCGCCCAGGTGGAGCAGATGAGCCTGACGAGGAGCTGGAGGCTCAGCAGAGCAGCAACCATGACACAGGCGGTGAACACATCATGCGAGAGTGTGCAAAATCCAAATCTCTGACAGATGCAACCAGAAGACCGATGATAAATATACTTGCTGCTGAGATGACCGAAACACATGGGTAAGAGTCATACATAAGGCAAGAGATAAACATTTTAAGAATTCGATTATTTTTTAGTATGACGTCCAAATCCAAATGAGTGATGGTTGTCTCTAAATTTATACATTAGGACATCTCCCCCGAAAAGTGTGAGAGTAGGGTATGCACAGGGGATAGTTGCCCTGTTTCCATATTTGGAAGACCCATTTTCACATCAGAAATATGTAAGTAAAATGGTCTTGCAACATTAAACACATGATTATCCTCAAAAATATTAATGTCATAGTCACTATGCATGTATTTAATTATAAAGGAACATTACTACGATCCAGAGAGTGGTTCAGGATACCTTGTATAGCGGTTGAAGACCATACAAAAAAAATCTGCAGAGGAAAGAAGTGTCTTGGTTGCGAAATCTCCCAAAAGTAAGTTATCTAGCAGTTACCTATGAATTTTTATGCAGAAGTAAAGAATTGTATTTTCCTTAAGTTGGTGGACCAGGCCACAGTAGATCAAGACCCACTGACACGGTGTTGTCAAATGAGGATGTGCCAGCAGCTATTGCTGTTTTGAGACACTCCGCTGATGAAGACCATCCATGAGAAGATAAAAGCTACCTTCATGTATCGGCAGTCAATGGTCACCGATGAAAAGAAAGCAGATGTCTTCTCAGTCCTTCCGCGCTTTCTGGACGCACAAGGACTGGTAAAACATTTGCTGAATCACTTAAATATTCCATGAAGCGTGCAATATCACTCATCACTCTTTTCTATGTACTGTATTGTTGCATTATAGATTGAACAAAACTTCAGACTCCTGTTTGGCGAGGTCACTGCCAACAAATTCTTAGAGAGGTGGCCCACAGGTCTTAAAGCAAAAGTTGTGAAGGAAGGCCATGCACTGGCACCCACCAAAGACATCTTGGAGTTGATGTCGAATGCTGACTCAGCTGTTGAAGTTGAGAATGGTATGATTGTTGCTGTTTTTAATCGTCATTTTGTTAGTAGTTATATAGGTAACTGCCTATTTAATGCATTAATTGGCATAATGGTAATTGATGTGTGTTGGTCCGTAGGATGGGACAGTGACATGTCTGCTATCTTGCTGCTGCTACACATATTGCCACCACCATCTGCACAAGAACGAAAGAGACCAGGAAAGATGTCTGCATCTCAAGCTGCAGATAACCTCATCAAATTCCTGAAGGTTTGTTAAAAAGTTGGTTGACTCATATACTTTCCATCAGCTCCATTTAATAATCAGAGGTTGGTCACTAAATTCTGCTGTTCAGTGTGTTGGTGCAGGCTGGAACCAGTGTACAGCAGCACTTCGACAACATCACCAAAAGCAGTCAGCCCTACCTTCTTGCTCAAGGACCCGCAGGAAACAACATTAACACCTTCGTATTGGAATTACATGGCATTGGTTAAATAAATGCTGTTAATGCAATTTTGTATGTTTGTTTTGTATTTATTTCTCTTTGCTTAGTTGGATCAATGTACATAATGTAGTTATTTAGCATCATATAATGAGTCTGTAAAAATAACACTGCAGAGAAATAAAATTGTTACACTTTGGAGTGTAATTTTTACACTAAATTTGTAGTGAAAATAGCTTTACAATGTGTAATAATTACTATGAACTGTTAAAAAAACACAATGTTAAATATTTTTACACATTTCATTGTTAATATTTACACTTAATTGAGTAGAATTGACTCTGAAAATTAACACTAGCCATAGAGTAAATTTTACCCTAATTTGGACTGGCACTATATGTTGTCTGAAACAGAGTTAAATTAAACTCTTTAATAGTTAAATTGACTCTGTTTTTTACTGCGTAATTGCTTATTTGGGCTTTTCCTGCTTCCTTTTTAAAGCCCTGTTTATTCTCTGTCAGCTGTCCACAATAAGGCAATAACCCCTGGCTTCGGATTGGGAAATGTGAACTTAACAGAACTATTGTCCACAGCCTCGTCTTTACCTAGTATACACGCATGCGCGCACAACTTTACCTGACACAGCGACAGAGTGACATTCTGCCGATTTTAGTGTGTGTAAAATGGGAAATATGTGCTCACCGTGCAGCACGCTGGCAAACTCACACACAAAAAAAAACAAGCCTTATCGATAAAGAAGAGAGGGGTTTTTTTATTTTGGGTTTTACCCCAGGTCTTTTTGAAATGAGTCACAAGGACATGAGGGCCAAGTCTTTTTTTTGAGGGGGGGGCTTGTTTTCATTGAGCTGGTTGCTTATTTTACGCATAAGATCTGGCAACATTGGTGTCATTGTGTGAGGTCAATTTTCCTCAGTTGAGTTATATATAGATTCTTTACATATAGTTGACCTCTTTTATAGTCCGGCTAGTTTATTTATTATTTTAGATAGATTTTGGGTAAAAAAAACAAAACCTGGTTTTGAAATTACTTTGTATTATTGTTGCTTACTGCTTGGTGCCTGACACACCTGCAACTGGCAAAGTTAAAAAGTGAAAATTAGTTGACCAGTATTGGGATGAATGAAAGCTGAGCCTGGGAATGTAATGCATAGTACCTGGTCTTTTTGTTTATAGTGTCATGTTGAGAACAGTACAAAACCATCAGTCAGGCAGTCTGTTGGTTTCTACAGTTATTGCTTCGTGCTTGGATTTCCAACAATAGACCTGTCAGGGCTGCACAGACTTCACTGCTAAACACTAGAGATTTGTTCATGTTGGTTCAACATAGGTTGTTTCGGGGATTATTGGACACGTAGTTGGGTCAGCATTTAGCCACACCACCTTTATGACATCATTGCAGACTTAAACCTTTGTTATCACTACCAGATCCTAAAAATAGTCTACATTTGATTTCAATGTGATCGTCATAAAACAAAAACACATCCTACAGTGTAGGAAAAGGACACTTCATATTAGTCTGGGATCGTTATACATGAAGAATGACTGGGATTCAAACAATTAAATACAGTATACTGATATGTGTTTTTCTTAGACTAGTTTGCAAAGTTGGTAATTCCTCAGTAGACAGTTTGGCTTGTAACACATATAAATATGTATCCATGAGTGGCTCTCTTTTTACAGGAATGTTTAAGAGCTACTGAGCAGTACTCACTTACATGAAAACACCACGCACACAATCTTCATCCTTTAAATATTGAGAGATTACAGATCCCAGAGAAAGTTTTACTTTTACAATCAAAGTGTCAAAAAGGCTTTACAAACTGAATTCAGCTAAGGTTTCATCTGGACTAAAAAGCTGACTGTTCAGAAATGCAAAGAGCACTGACTGATGAGGCTTTAGATCAGGGGGCAAAGCTCACCACCTACGCACACATATAGCATGACCTCCCCCTTCTTCCCTCTTCTGTCTCTACCACACAACATGTGCACACACACATGACATAGTCTCTGTATTCTTTTTCTTTTGTTTCCCTACTTTCCATCCCTAAAATATGAGATCATTGCACTGATTTCATTCCAGCTGTTATGGTTTGAGGGCATCTGGGAGACATTCCAGTGCACAGCTCACTGATCACAAGCCCATACAGAGCCCATACAGCCATGTAATTCTCAGCAGCTGCAGAACATTGAGTTATGACACTTGAGTAAGAACACAAGACGCACTCAATTAAATCTCAATTTACACTGAGAAGAAGTGCTCTTTTGCCGGAGCACAAGTGATTTAATGTTTTCTGAATTGCACTGACTAAATAACTGATCAGACAACAAAGATTTAAATAATAGCATTAGTGAATGTTGCTTCAACTTGTTAAACAGCCTCTGTAAGACGTTGGCCTCATGGTCAAGGGATCTGTTACGCTCAGGGGCCATCTAGTGGTTAGACATAAACATTACACGCAGGCTTTGCATCAATTCGTGATCCAAGTTTTTTGTTTAGACAGATTAAGATGGCTGGCTGGCTCTGATCTGGGTCTGCTCTGGATTTCTGATTTATCTGACCAATCAGATTCAGATTAAACACCTCTGATGGAACTACTTGATCCACGTGGACTTCACCTTCATCCCCAGACTGTTTCTATAAAACCAGTGGTTTCAAAGCTTTGAAGACTTTTTTTTTTTCCATTCATCTTCTCTTTGGTGTGGACCTTTACACGGTCCAGTTTTGTCTTGGCTCCCCTGGCAGTCCAAATTACATTCCTGTAAGCCCAACCATGAATAACGTTTTGAGTCTAAACAAAGCTAGAATTACAGACACTGCACAGGGAAGTGCAGTGAACATGGAGAAACTATGAATTATGCCCCTCAAAACATGGTTTATATAACCCAGCCTGATACATGAGTGAAAGGTAAAAGTTGAATTCTGAATTAATGCTTTGCATTGCATTTATTTATGCAATGCTGGCCTGTTAGAATTTTGTGCGCAATCCAGTTAATGATTTGTCTACATACATTGTTAAGTAAACTTATGACCTGTTCATGCTTCCTTTTAGTTCTCCATAAATATATTTGCTCTATTATTTTATCTCTGGTCAGGCTCTTTCAGTTTGGATCTGTGACTGAGCCCTTTTCCCCTTGACTTCTTACATAGAAAGTTATTTACTGATTGCCTTCTGTGAAGTTTTGAGAGAATTTGTAGTCATTTATAAAAGAAAATCTGATGCAGAACTGTTCTGTCAGATCCATGCATCCATTTTCAATGCCCATTTTATCCAAGTCAGGGAGCTGGTGCAAGAGGCAGAGTTTACCACAACAGGTTGCCTGTCTATCACAGAGATTTTTTTTAAAAAACTACTCACACACACTCCTAAGTGAGAGTACAATCACCTATTAACCTAAGATGCATTTCTTTAGACTGTGGGAGGAAGCAGAGTACCCAGAAAAAACTCACGTACACACAGGGAGAACATGCAAACTGCAAATGAAAAGCCCCTAGCCAAGGTTCAAAACCTGGAGCTGTCTTGCTGTGAGGCAACAACAATGGTGAGCAGTAAAAAGACTCATGTGTTCCTGGAACTGTGCTATACTGTTTTAACATTTAGATTTAGTCATATTGAGATAACATGATTCAGTCTCCTCTAACTGTGGTCATGTGCTTGCAAGATAGAAAGCGATACTGAGGGATCACATGAGAGTTTAAATAATCTCAAACGATTGTAGCAAGGACTGCACTGCATGAAAGGGTAAGACAAAATCTGTTTTAATCATTCAAAATTAAAATTAAATTGTGTGCACAAAGTAATTTCCTGTTTGTCTATTATTTTCTGCGATATTTCTGTACACTTATTTGTTGTCTTTAAGCAGACTGTTAACCAACTGGCACATGAAAGTGGGAAAACATTCAAAGCCTTGAAATGAGGCTTTGAATGAGCACAGACAGATGATGGAAAAGATTTAGACATGATCAAATTATTTTCTTTTAGAATTAAGTAGCTTTGTCAGACTAAATAAGTTTTCATTATTGATCTAACTATATTTTTCATAATTTGATTTGAACTACAACATTTTAAACTGAACCAACTAAAGTAAACTCTACTGGATCAAGTGGTTAATTAATTAAGTTGGCTTGACCCAAGTACATCAGGTTGGGACAATAGAATTGCATAATGGTAAGACAAACTAATCATTGGAAATCCTATCCATGTTTGTTTCATGTTCATTCAAAGACTTTTTTTGTGTGTATTCCCTCCACTCATGTGACAAGAGCATAACATCAACCATTAAATGAACAAGGCCGCAGTATGAGACAGCTCATAGTTGCAGGTAATCTGAGTAATGAAATGATGCGGTGCATCAACAATGAAAAATTCTAATATATAAAAACAGAACAAAAAACACCAGACACTGTTCATTGCACATAGCATAAAAATCACTAAGATAGACATGAACTACTCCACTTCCATCGCTCCACGCCCTCATTAACCGAATAAACCACACAGAACATGGATGAAAGCTGAATGGATTGCTTAAGGTGTGGCTCTAGCTTCTGTGTGTCTGAGTAAGGATATATGCTGTAACAGAGTTTGCTCCCAAAACACTTGTTCCATTTTAACAAAAGTCCAAATGATAGAAAACTTAAGTAGATACACATCTACTCATCTCTGTGTGGACATGGCCTTAACTTTAATCATACTGGCTCTGAACAGTCAAAGCCTTGGGAACTCCATGTGCTCGTTGGGGGACCTTCTTGGGGGTAAGGGACCCCAGGTTGGGAACCATCACATATGGCCCAGGGGCTAAAACTGGTCTGCCAGCAGGTCCAATCCAGTTCATTTGGTAAATGTGAAAATGACATAGAAAACACTAACTGCCTAATATTTCCACATGAGGTTGCATTTTTTTGTATATTAAAAATAAAACATTTCCAATGCAGTTAGGTAACTTGTTATATCTTCAATCTCATGTATATCACACTTAATACATCTCACCTCAGTTTGTATGGTGAGGTGAGTCAGTTCAGTAGCTCAGATTATCACACTAAAGTAGAAATTTACATTTTAAGGTCCAATATTATACCGCTTTTCAACAATTTCATATGGGTTTCAGAGGTCCAACAACATTGTTTTCAAAGTGTATTACCCCAAATTTGGCCTTGGTCCTTAATTTCAGCCATTCCAAATTTGGCTCAAGTGAGCTCTTATGAGAACGGTCTGTTTTTGTGTCTGAAAGTACCCACTACCAGGGGGGAATAGTTATTTCCCTTTAAAGGGGTCACAAAGGGAAAAAATCTCAGACTCACCTGTTTGAGCACACATTCGCTATAAAGTTAAGCAAGCACGTGAGAGAGGAGACAGAATTTTCTCAATTTGGGGCCTCATACACAGGCTATGAGGACACATATGACTGTTAGAAAACCTTTAGAAAGTGAGTTTTGCATAATATGGGACCTTTAAAATAAATTCTAGCTTTTGTAATGTTACTCTAATCAAAATGTGATTTTTTTCCCCCACAAACCTGTTGTCATGTCCCCTGGTCCTCCTGATTTGATCTGCCTCTTTGTGCAGCATCTTTGCTATCTCTCTCTTACTCACTATGTTGCTCTTTCTTGCTCTCTTCCGTGTGGGTTTTACCATAAGCAGTCCTTACTGAGGTCCTCCCCAGCACACACCTGCAGGCGGACATTGAGAAATCCTGCCACCTGCTGTCCATTAACCAATTGTCTGTGAAACAACTAAAGGCTGGAGATTGTTGCACTTCTTGTGCTACCTAGTAGAGCTGTAAGTTCTTGTACAATCAGTCCTTTGCTTGTGTCCTGTGCTGTCCCTTTCTTCTAAGATGTTACTGCCTGGAGGAGCCTGTTGAGAGAAGCAAAAACTGATATAGCTGGAAATACTCACTGTTCTCTGTTTTTTCCTAGTTAAAAAAAAACAATAAACATCATCTTTCATCTGAGGAACAGAGTCTAGCGTTTGTGTCCAGATCATCCTTTGTGTTTGATATCTGTGATTAAATTAAATTAAAAGTGATTTTGTGTAGATGCGTTGTGATTTAAAAGCTGTGATGGACATTTTTAAACGATAAACTGAGGCAAAATATTGTTGAAACTGCACTTGTGTTTAGCAAAAGATTTCAGGTTCTCAGTGTTTTCTAAAAAAGATTAAATTTAATGTAAAAATTTTAATAATGTACAGAACTTGTTTTTCTTCGTACTAGAGCATCAGGAAAAAATTGAAGTTTTTATTATTTCTGGGTTATAATGCTATCTTTTCACTGGTCGGGTTCACTTGAGATCAAAATGCACAATGTGGCCCCTAAACTAAAGTGAGTTTGATATCTTGGAAGAAGAAGGGAAGTACAAAGTTACTAGTAAAGAATCCTTTATAATTGTTAAAAACAAGGTCTGAAGCTGTCAGTTAAATGGCTCTAAAACCAGGATTTGTTTCTTCAAAGTTATCAAGCAGAGCACACCCTGGAATGAAGGTACCGGTTTTACAGGTATGTCTAATCATAGGCACCACCATGAAACACTGATCAGTGCAACATCAGAGGGGAGAGCCAAACACTGGATATTATGCAAGAAGTGACATTTTTCTCCAGCTGACTTGTCATTTCTGTGTGCTGCAGAACAAAAAAGCTAACAATGCTTCTGGTGGGAAAACTCAGAATCACCTAGAAAACAAAATATTGCAGCAGGTGATCATCTGACTGAATCTTTAACAGAAATGCGGTCCTTTCAGAGGTCACGCTTTCTTCACTGAAAACAGAAGACCAAAAACATTAAATTTTTTCCTCAAATGAGAGTTGATCAAATGACTCCTTTGTATTTGCCAAGGTCTTTGCGGGAACATATGTAGCAACTGAAAGAACAACTCTTTTTTAACTTGTTAGAATGCATTCAACTTTGCCTGATATCATCTCATGGCTTTGGATAGGAGAAAGAAAACATACATGTTTAACCATTTAGTATTTTAACTAAGAAAAATCAAGAGAAAAAGTTTCTTCGCATTTTTTTTTTCTTTTCCTTTGGACAATAATAAAAAGAGTCAATGTTGGTTGTGATAATAGTGTATGACTGTATATAAAAAAAAAATCAAATGGTCAAAACTTGAAACAGTAATGGAAGAACATTTGCTTTTGGCTTTAAATACACAGAACAGGTGCAGAGATGACTCATGCAGGTTAATTTCCACAAAATCCTAATAAGATTTATTATCATCACTGAAAACTTTTGTCAACCTACTAGTAAAGCAAGCAGTTAAAGGGTTAAGCAGATAGTACATTGTTTAAACTCTACAGATTAGTCAGAAATAATAGAAATAATGTCATTAAAGCCCTTTAAAAGATTGATGAAGCCAGTAATGTTTCATATCTCAGGCCTGAAAAGGACTAGTATTTCGTAGTTAGATGCCTCAGGAGAATCCGCAGGTTTGTTTTCAGTGATGCATTAAAATTCTGAGGAAGGCACTAATGTTGACTTGATGCTCCCGTTGTCACGGAAGCAGTGGATGTGAGGACCCAAGTGCAACCTTAAAAGAAGCAGGAGGCCGATTAGTGCAACTGAAAGGATTTAATAACAATAAACTTAAACTACTGAACAAAAACACGGGCATGGCAAAACTAAACAGGACTAACAACAGCTGGAGTCAGACAAACAATGACCTGGCAAGGTATGACCTGAAACCAATGGCTTAAATACATTTAGGAACTAACAAGACACAGGTGAAGTGAATGAACAAATTAGACAAGGTAAACTAATGAGCAGAAATCAAACCATGACCCCTAAATACAAGAAACCAAGAACTGACACTGAACAGGAACTAAAATACCAAAAAACACAAACCAAACAAGACCAAAGTTTATATATTTACGTAAACCAGGGGATTAGGCCAGACTCATGACACCCGTCTCTGTTGGGCAGGATGAATTTCAAGGGATGATTACATCATTGTTTGGTTCTGGTTTTTTTAGCGTATTTCTTTTTTCTTTTTTTTTTGGGTACCCTTTCAGAGTGATGACAGCACTAACAAAACAAACCACAGAAACTAAAAGTTACAGTTCCCTCTGCGGGACTGCAGTTTGATCCCTGTATCTGACATCGTTTAGAGAATGTACTGTTGGTAATAGGTCATTTTTTTCTGATGCGGTGGTAGCAGCACTAATGTAGCACACCTGAGGAAGATTCCTAATTTTTATGTGTTACATCATCAAGTTTCTATTTTCATGTGAAGAAAAAACCCAGGTGTATCAGGGGACAATTTTTCACAAATCCTGGCATGGAACAATCAGACCAATATGTGGGTAATAACATCTTTACCAACCATAAAGAAAACAAAAGTAAAACTAAAACATTACCTATTAGAAAGGAAATGTAGGACACAGCTTTCCAACAGCATGAAGCTTAAAGGCTGCAAATGTTCAAAGAAATTCATCAGATTTAATTGTGCAATGTTTTCTATGTCAAGAAAAACAATGACAACTGTAGTTAGTAAAACATATGTGGAAGTGAGTAATAGAGGACCACATTCTTGTCTAAAGGCATGGAAAGTGAAGATGCTGGGAAATTCTTTTCTATGAAAAGTCAGAGGTATATAAGTCGTTTAGAATCACAAGAGTCTCATCAAACCTAGAAGTTGACAACAAGGTAAGAAGACTTTTGACTGATTTGTTCACCAGCTCGCTTCCCTTAACGGAATGATAAATGACGAATTATTGGTTAGCTAGAAATTTTGCAACTTTGTGTTAATAACTCAAATTTTTTAAGCTTAAATGCTACAAACTGTATGTCTTATTGTTGTATCAGCTGTTTGTATATTTATAGAACATAATGAAAGTAGATCTGTAATTTTCTAAAAAGATTTTAAGAAAAAGAAAAAATCTGCTGAGCAATTTTCTTGTTATTTAGATGCTTAAATTTATGTACTTATTAATCCTAGAATATTTAATGCTTTATGTGATTGAAGAGGTAATTTTCTTCCCCTTTGCCATCCAGATGAATTTGTCTGTTTTCATCATCGTTTGCTTATTTGTACAAGTAATTTCCCACAATCCCAGGAGCTACTGGACTCTGCTGCCCAACAGTATGTTTGATGTTCATAATAATACACTAATATATTAACAATTTTACCACAACTTCTTTTCCAATCTAATGTGTGTAAATGTGTCTCCTTTTAGTTCTTGTTGTGGACGTGGATGGCACTCAGGGCCAGCAACCGTTAAGCTGCCTGGAGTTCCCAGATGTGCTTCTGGGGAGAGACAACCGGAGCCATGAGATTTATTGGAGGAAAAATGGAAAAGAGAGGGCAGAAAGGGGAAATTCATACCTGGTGCAACTGATTGAAAGCTCGGGAGGGGGCAACTACACCTGCCACAACACAGAAGGATCACTTCTTAATTACACTGAGGTCCTAATCCGGCAGGTGGAGACCAAGAGATGGAGGATTCTAGTTAAAACGGAGCAAGGTATGGACTTCCTCTGTGAATAAGCCGATCAAATGGTGCACATTTCAAACTAGTTCCATGACCTAATTTTCTCTTCTTCTCCAATTTGTCTTGTTAGAGGATTATTTAAAGTGCTCGGCTCAGAATTATAACGGAGATTTTCACTGCTCTTGGACCTGGCACAGCAGCCGTGTTGGCAAAGTGGCCTTTATCAAAGCTCGACGGTAAGGTCACAAACGGCTGAACAATAATTACAGTGTTCAGACACATGTCAGAGTTAAGATTACACGGGAATATCCATAAATACCGATCTGTGAAAGGGTTATATAAAGTGCATCTTATGTCATTTAAAGGTGCCCATATTGTTAAAAAAAATAAATCTTATAAAAATATTTCAGTTAATAAATTCAATAATAAGTAGTCAATAAATTCAGTTATTATTTTATCCAAATTAAACAACTTTTTGTCTCTTTCAGCGCATCTGACGACAATAAAACTCAGTGCTCTGTGGATGCCAGTAACCAGCAATGGATTTGCTCCTCGGTTCACAGTAACTTCCGCTGTTCTGTGGACAGCAACGGGCGTGGCATCTCCTGCCAGGATGAGTGGCACTGCCCCTATGCTGAGGAGATTCAACAGATCCACATCACTATTGGTGTGAGGACTGAGCACTTTCTGTTGGAAAGCTACTCCAAACTCTTCTTCTTGTCAGACATAGGTGAGGCTAATATTTTTGTGTATCAGTGATCATTTTCTCTGCTTGTGTTTGTTTTCACCTCACCCTGTTTTGCTTTCACCCCTTAACAGTAAAACCTGACAAAGTTAAGATCAGTAAAGTCAACACTACAGTGGTAGAGTGGAGTTACCCCAACTCCTGGAACAGGCCCTACTCTTACTTCCCCCTCACCTTCCAGATTGCACAACTCCGGCGTGGATGCAGAAAGTGTGATGACCCCTGCACTGATCCTACAAAGGTAAGAGGAACTTTCAGACTGTAAGTTCGTTTTTACAGGAGCAATAATATCATATATTATGTTTATTTTCTAGACTTTGACAAGTGACACAGACACTTGTCAGTATAAAGTGAAGCACAGTGCTATGGCTGTGTGCGTCAGAGCGAAAGATGCTCTCTGCAACTCCCAGTGGAGTGAGTGGAGCGATATCAGGTCAGTGGTGTAACATGGGATATTCAGTGTTTATTCCCCCTGTAGTGCTTATCCAGTACCTTCAGTGTTTTTTCCCCACATGCTGTCAGATGTGGGTTAGAAACACCCAGTAAACCACAGCATACACACCTATCCAGCAGCTGTTATCTTTTACAAGATCATTGTGCTGCGTTGATGAACTGTTTCTGTTTTCTCTACCTGTGTGCCTGCCTTTTGTTTAGTTTTTTTCTACAGAAATTTGTGCATTGTGGCGCTAAAATATGTGGTTAAAATTTTAAATATGTAAATAAATTATTTGTACATAATTACAGATTGAGAAGAAACAGGAAGAACAAAAAGAAAAAACTAAGAAGCACCATAACAGAGGGAAGAACATGTCAACACTGAACACAATATGCTTCTATGTATTCCTCGATATCTTATTTATAACTTGGTCTCACAATAAATAACATAATGATTGATAAACAAATAAAAGGAAAGTGAACAGTCTTTTTGTTGTCTGCTGATCTATCCTCAGCAATACATTTTTCTCTCTTGTTCAAGAGGTAACTAAAATCCATTCAGGATTTAATGTGAAATTTCTACTGAAAACTTTGTTTATAATTTTGAATAAAGATTTCAAGACAATTTTTTTTTATTCTGCATGAACACTTCAATCTTTAATAAGGTTCATAATATAGAAATAGAGAACAGCATACCTCGTGGTAATAACAGAAAGATCAGTAGTTGTCATATATTTAAATTATTGTTCATTCAGAGTTTTGCTTTGCTTTTTTTTTTTTAATCACAAGCTTGTAAGGTGAGAGTGGGGCATTTTGGTAGAAACTCTCTTCTTCTCTTTATGAATAATATTAAACGTGTTAGCAAACTTGGTCACATGCCTGTATCTGTTGTGCTTTCCATCTGTTGGGATTTCCAACATTCAATACCATGTGTTTTTCTCCCATCAGCAGAATCTTGTCAGCTATAATGCAAAATCATAATTTTGGAGCATTTTTTAGAGCATTTCCTTTCTGTATCTGATATATTTTAAGGAACATACATTAGCACACAAGCTTTAATTTTATTCATTTAAATGCATCACACAACATATTCCTAAAAACATAATAGAATAGACACCATGCTCCCTCTCACCGTGGAGTAACATGAAAACTGAGCTCATACACCGTTTCTTAAACATCCCTGTGCAAGGGAAGCTCACTCATAGTTTACTATATTGTGTTTGCAAACGTTAAATGATCATCACTGCAGACCTACATTACCCAACTTTCTAAAAAGTGGGATTTTAGCAGTTTAATGTTCAATGATGCATGAATTTGTAAAAAAAAAACAGTGACTCATGTTTTTCAGATGCAGTATTTTGCTTCTGCTAACATGTACACTTATAATTTTTTTCTTTTTATGTGTTTTATTTTTTTTTAATCAATTTCTGTAAACAGGCAAAGTTTTAGGAAAACACCAGTTACCTCTTGTGAATATTTGTTCTGAAAGAAAAAGAGGATAACTAAGAAAATCCTGGCAGATAGCCATCACCCTCTGTCAGTTTTAGCTTGAGAAGTCAAGAAAAGAGTTCCTCTGGCTAAAGGTCCTTTCAATATGTCTTTTATTCCAAATGTCATTAGCATTTTTAACTCAATAAAGCAACCAATCCACAGAGGTTGATTTAAAATGCTGCACTTTTACTTTTTATCTCTTAATGTAGAATTTTTATGTGTTTTACATGTGTTTTTGTCACTTTTGTTGTTTTTATTGGACCTATGCAAAAGTGTATTTTGGTGGTGTGAATTGTTTGTGTTGGTCAGCCAAAGACAATTTTCTACTTTGGTGGACAATAAAGATTCAATTCAATTGAATTCTATTATTTTATAAATGTTTTTTTCATATTTATATAATGTATCTATTCAATTAAATTAAAGCACTATCATTCTTCTGCTGTTTATCACTGGTAAACTTTGTAATTACAATGTATGTATATATATTAAATTGTATATTGATATTTTTTATCGGTGTATGGCTCATTGATGCCCAATGAAGTGGTTAATTTGCAAATATACCACCCCTATCCATGTAGGGTCACTGCAGTTTACCATGATTACTATACTATAATGGTCTTTTTGTCCTTTTCACTTAGTAGTGAAATGAAACATCATCATCAACATTATGTTGTGCTGATGTTGTAAATTATTTTATTAGTACTGCAGAAATTATAAAGCTTTGTTATGGTCAAATTAATGAATTCTAAAGAATCATATAGTAATACATATGGTATGGCGTTATATGTTAACATATATTTAGTAATACACAGCTTTAAGGACATTTCTGAGTATTTTGGTCCTTGATAACTTCTGCCATGCTCATTTTCTGTTGATCGCCAGTACCCAGTCATGAGTGTACACAGCAGTAGAAATCTGTTGTTTAATGTGTTACCTGTATTGTCATTTTGACACCCTTCACATACTTCCAGGTTTTTGATAAGGACCTGTTTTCCCAGCAATGAAAGAATTTATTTCCGGGAAACATCAGACTTGTTTTTTTCTACTCTGACATATTTTCCAGTATTAATAAAGTATGTTTCCTTTTATTGGATTTACATATGTCTATTACATTTTAGAAAACATAACATAATTCTGTAGAAAATAAAATAAAAATGAACAAATATAAATTGCATACCATGAGATGAGATAATTGCACATCTTACATACACTGTTCATTCAGAGTTCTGTTTTATAAATTGTTTGTGACATTTTCATTTATGAAAACAGAAGAGTGCTACACTGTTTAGTGATAAGAGTTAACCGTCTTTTAGAAATAAACAGCAAATCCACTTTAATTGCTCACGAATTTGGTCACATTGATTACCAACTTTCCATATCACATGTAAGAAAAGCCCTAACAGGCAACATCAAACCTACAATACAGTGAACTTTACGGATGAGTCTTCGGTCATGAGGTTGTGAGCTCTCTCCTCACTTCCTTGTTATAAAAAGCAGAAGAGGATCAGTAAGCACTTTAGAGGCAAGCAGACAAAAAAGGTTGAACCAGACACTTCTGACCTTTGATTATTTATGGCATACATGTGAGAGGGACATTTTTATGGTAAATTCACCCACATTTTTCCTTCCATTCTGTCTGTGTGGTTGTGTGGCAAAGTTGAAGAAAGATTCAGAACTGCAACTTACTCAAATGACCATTTAGTTTCAGTCAGTGTCTTATATTGGATTGTAAATATAGGTACACAAAAGGTTGTAACTAAGTTCATTTTTCTGTTCTTAGTTCATCTGATTAATAGTTTTCTTAATTGTTTTCAGAAAATTGTCAAAACAGTGGCCTTCGTTCTTTTTTTGTACACTAAGATCTAAAACATTTGAACTATTTTCTACAAATAATTACTGAACTTTTTATTAAAATTGCATTTACTGTGATTATTTTTTTTACAAGTACAACTGCAATGATCAAAATAACCTTAGCTCCACTCTAAACACAATGCCATTTCTCCAATTAGTCACCTGATTTCACTGAAACGACACACATATACTGATTATAGATTTAAAGGAAAAAATGAATCCTCTCAGATTCGGATGTTATCATCCGACTGAGTGGAAATTATCAGTGGTTGTGGGTGTGACTCCACTATGTGTTTTTTACAGAGTGCATGGAGCAGGTTTAGTGCTCAGTGTTTAAAGTCGTTAGGGACTTTTTGGCCTTTCAGCTAGTTTTCCTTCGATTTCTGAATACCATTTTGGTTTTGTTACCCTAAAAGGGAAGTTTTGTTGTAAAACAGTGTTTATCTTGAGGAACTTTGAAATTCCAATTTCAGTTTTTTCAAAGGCCAACAGGACACTGGGAACCTATTTTTTGGCCTTTTTTGGACTTTTTTTTGTTTATTAGAGGGCAAACAGTCCTCTCCCAAATATTCTACAAGTTAAAACAAGTCTAAACATTATAGACTTTAGACATTATAGATCTTGGTTTTTGGTTTTTATGGTTTTGTCATGTTTAGTTCTGTTTCCTGTTTTATTTTTGTAAGTCGTTCCATTGTGTATTCTGTTTTGCTTTCTGTTTCCTGTGCATTAGGTCATCTCTTTCATGTCACCTGTTCGTTATTAGTCTTTCTGTGTATATATACTCCATGATTTCCTTTTCGTGTAGCCAGTCCATTGTAGTCTTTATGTGTCGTTGGCTTTATGCCATGTCATGTAGTCTCATAGTCTTGCCCCAGTGTTGTTTTGCAAGGTTAGTTTTTTATTTATTAAAATCTTATTCTGCCTCCTCTGCCTCTTTGTAAGCCTGCATCTATGCCTCGATCCCTGACACTTCTTCTTTTCTTTTTTTTATTTAAAACACTCAGTCAGCTTCAGCTCTAATCAAAACAACCTAATAAATGCCTCTTCAAACTACAATTTGACCAATTGACATGTTTCCATGAAAAAAGCACAATGATTTATTTCCCATATAACACATCTTAGACGGGATGTGGATTTTTAATAATAATACTTTATAGTACTCATTTAAATATCTAAATCTGTGTTTCTAGAGATTTTTTGTAAATTTATGACTGATCAACAACAACAAATAAAATAAAAATAAAATTAAGACTCACCCAGAACTTTTGTTTGTCTTCTAATAAAATTTGTCTTCTAATTAAATAAACCATGGTGATGCCTTCTGCATGAGTGCTCATCAAGTGATGAAGGTCTTAAACTTTTGGTCCTTTTTCTTTTTTATTTCTGGCTAAAATGTCTACTCTAGAGCTTCAAGTAAGCAAAGTCAGCCACATACATACAGTAGGTAAAATATGCAAACAACAGCAAACTGTGTGTTTATTTTAGGGTTTTACGCTGAGGAAATAATGTCCATATAAGTAGATGTTCCAAGTGAAACTGAGAGATGGTAAGTGACTGGTTTTGCAAATGAGCAGAGAAATGCTCGGATCAAAATCCATCCATCCAACCATCTAGATCTATACCACTTATTCCAAGTCCCGGGGACACTGGTGTCTATCACAGCAATTAGCAGGTGAGAGGCAGGGTACACAGGTTGCAATAATATTTGTAGATATTTATTATTTTGTATTCCCTCTGTATGTGATTTACTGTATTAAAAATGGCCGCTCAACAGAGCTGCTGTCTGGTTTGGTCAGGGCTCTCTTAGAAAAGAGATTTTGAATCTCAATCGTATTTTAATGGTTAAATAAAGTTTTGCTTATTAATATAATATAACAAATTTGATAAAACGAGGAATTCTTTACCTGTAAGAGAATTTTCCATGAATAGCACTCCTCCCATGAAGGCTGGAGTGCAGGTGGAGGTTGTGGGAAGTCTGATCTTTAAAAATGTTAACACATACGTTCTTCAACAGAAAGTTCTTATCACTTTCTTAGTTTAGTTTAAAGAAACATATTGAACTCTAGCAGATTTTTTTCCAGTGAGGTGTCCATAATGAAGTCTAATTCAGCATCTGTCTTGCTTCCTGAATCTTTTCTTGCTTTCTCCAGTCAGTAAGTCAGTCCTTGTCTCATCTCTTTCTCTGTTACTTTCTCTCTTTTTTTTCCTCGCCTCATCCAATAATGTCTTCTTGTGTTTCTTTGCTGAATCAGCCACAGTATGTATTCAAAATGGCCAGTGTGTTGATATTCAGTTGACAGTATATGATGCAGTGTCATAAAGCTAAATGCTGCTGCAGCGTGACAGCATCCTGGAGAAAAGAAGCTCTGAGGTACATTTTCTCAGATTCAGGATGCTGCAGAACAATGACGGCTCCGCAAATGTGCATTGTGAATATCACTGTGCCGTTAAAACAAGTGTGAAACATCTTTTTAAGGTCAGTAAGTTGCAAAGTGCTACTTTAAACTATAGCCTAAATGCAGGCTAGCAAAAGAGATTATGCTGATGACCATAACAAGACTGCAATGAACGAAGTTCAGAAATGATCTAACACAATGAATCCAGCTGAAAACACAAAAACACGGATGCTTAACAAAACAAGTATGGCTGAAAATGATGATCAAAGAAAGACTTGGCAAGGAAACTCAGAGACTCAATACTTTGAGAAATTTAATAATGTAGATAAACAGATATGCATATAATATCTGTGGGCATTTCTCATCAAATCCTCTATTTTCTCTTGTACAACTCATTAGAAAATGGTTCCAGTCAGGTTATTGATCTATAAGAATAAAGGAAGAACATGATGTGGAAATAGAAGAAGCACAATAATAACTCGCAATATACAGTAACTTGATGTTGGTTGCATGCTATTTTATTATATCTGTGTATTTACTGTATTTACTTCTTGGAAAGAGACTTCATAGAGAAAATATTAGTTTAATTTGAACCCTTTTCTTTTTCTTAGGGAACTGAAATACTCAACTTAAAACAAAGACATTCATTCGATCAAAACATTAAAAACAAAATCAAGAAAATTTAAAAGGTTCTGGTAAATCCCTGTGGGGGAAAAAACATTAGATTTCAGTGCTTGTCACATGTGCTGCCTATCAGTTTGCAGTTTGGGAGGTTAAACAGGATTTGTGCTGCAGTGAAACATGAAAAAAGAGAAATATGAAAGGACAACAAAACCAAATACACAAAAACAATATATCTCATTTCACTAAAGAAAGTTTGACAAATCACAACAATTTAATGATTAAATAACATCTTAGAAAGCACACTTTAACAAAGAATAATGGCAAAGAAGTGACAACAGAACATTTAAAAAAAAACTGCAAACAGCAGCAGCAAAACAGGCAACACATCATGTCATGAAAGCCAGACCAGCTTTAAGATAAACAATGAAGTTTTACACAATTCGACTTCAAATAAACATTAAATGAGCATTTCAGGAAATATATAATTTGATTTATAAAAGAGGTAGAGATCCATCATCCATCTGCTGACCTATTCATTCTTAGACGACAGAGATAACTTTAATTATTTGTAAAGAATCCTAAATCCCTTTGTTGCTGACATTATTTTGTTCAGTCAGGTGTGTTGTGCTTTACTTGTTTAGTTTTTGGTTTAGTTGTTGACTTTTGTACCTCAGCATCACTGAATGTATATCGTGTGTAAACCGGTAAACTTCTGACGTTCCAAACAAGATTGCTTACATTCAGATCTGGTTCTCATGAATCCACAGTTTATTGACCTTGCCCCCCTTTGCTGACTGATTTTATTAACGGACATGGAAAAGGCCTTTTGCACAGATGGTGGTACTTGCCATGCATGTGCTTCATTTGAGGGTACAACTTCTATAGTAAATTAGGTGTCGTAATGTCTCATTGTTGCCACTAGATGGGAACATTGCATCTCTAATGTATTTTTTGACAGTTTACGCTTAATGTAGTGGGATCAGTAGAATGTGTTGCCTCCAGAGGTACAAACTGTAAATCATCCGTAATATATCCTAATAAAATTTAGAATCATATATAACTAATGTGAGCTTTGAGGATCCCCATCTATTTTCTCGTTTTTATTTCTTTTCTTTGTTTTGGGTAAAAATCGTTTTTGTTGTCATTATTATTTTATTATTCTCTCTCTTTGTGACATAACATAGTGTTTCAGACTAATCAATGTAGTTCGAGTCAGTTCGTCTCTATATTCAAATTTTAAATACTTCTGTTTCATTCGATGTAGACTAGAGAGCATATCGTTTGACATAAGGCCTATTCTCATCAGCATACGTCCAATTTTTTACGAGTAATTTTTTTATGGGACTTTAATTCAATCAGACCATTATTATCAGTCCAACCTTTTGATTTACGAGAACATCTGGTAGTTGTACAGAAGCGCCTCCAACTCCTTTCTCATCAGTTACTTTAAAAATGTCTGACAGAGTTTTAACGCAGGGAATTTTAATAGCCTTCCCATATGTGAACCCTTGAACACGACACACACACACACACACACACACACACCGACACACCTTTGCGGCGTTGAAATGGCGTGCGCATTTTACAAGAGCTTAATGATCAAAGATATTTTGCACACCTTATGTCTGGATGCCACTGAGTAAGTAAATCACAGTATTAACATGGCTTGAACATCGGGCCCCATCCGATATGTCCGTTTAAGGATACTGAGACAGTGATATTTGGGCTAACGGTGTGTGTGTGTGTGTGTTGTGGTTGAGCAGGGATATAAATAAATGCCACCCCAGAGGCCTCTTCCAGTGTTCGCGCTGGCCAGCATGCCAACTCAGGCAGACAGATCGTGGAGAGGCCCGGCCGCATTCAAACAAATGTGCTGAAGGATTGCTCTGGACCTGTGTGGGTGTGCGCGCGCCCGCGCTTAATACCGACCCAGCGTGAGCGGAGCTGGAGTAGGAAGGCCATTTTTAATCTAACGTCGATTTTATTTATCACTATTTAATATTTAGTGTACCGATATGACGCTCGCGTTTCCCGACGTGCTGCGAGAGAGGAAAATGAACAGCTTCAGACAATGATGGGATGATGGCTGGCTTTTCCAGCCTTCACCTTTATGACATTTATCAGATTCCAGTTAGTCTGCTGGTTGCTTTCTGCCACTTAAAAAGTTAGTTGTTTTACTGAAATGAAAGGAAACTTGGATTTTAGACCTTTTTTAGAAATGCAAACTCTTAATTATTATATTTTAAACTTTTGATCTTCTTGAAGTGTCACACATTCTTGATTAGATATTTATTCTCAGCAAAAAAATAAATAAATATATATAAATATATATAATGATTGTAAATTTTAACAAGAATTAAAAATAATAGAAGAAATCAGTTCTCCGATTTGACTTAAATTAACTAAATAGTGAACATAGCCCCTCCGGAATATTCAGTTTGACAATTGGGAAATTACTCTAAGGAATAAGAGACAGCAGGACTGATCACCAACAGATCTACAAGCTGTCTTTGGTTGTACAGTTTTTATGCGTGCTGTTTCGCGCCTCTGTGAGCAGCATGCATTCTTTTGAGTGTGTTTCACATTTCTGTTTGTCTCTATGCGTAGTTATTTTTGAGTGAATGTAATTTTTTTTTTTTTTTTTTTTTTTTTTTTTTGGACAGCGGGACGCAGCACAGTTTAGCAGCTAATCCTCATATTTATGTTGGATTCAGCACTCAGTCCCGCAAGATTTATGTAATGCATCCAATCAAAGCTAATTTCAAACCAACGGTTGTAAGAAAGAGGAAACTATGTGCACAGCCGCTGCCAGACTTCTTGGTGAGCTGAAACTTTCTTAAGCTCATAATCTGACTGAATTGATGCTGGATGAGCGTTTGGACTGCTCTGCACTGATTCAGCGTTTCTGAGGAAAATACATTTGTTTCTTTAAAAATGTTTGAATAAAGTTTCTTTTTCACTGTGAAGTGGTTTTGGTTGCTGGTTTTTAATTAATTTAACACTTAAAAGTAAACGCCATAAAATCTGCGCACATGTGACCTCTGATTGTTTCCTCTCCCTCTCCTCGTGCGCGTTTCTATAACGATACAAAAAAACATTTTTATCTGATGCAGAGTTGAACGTTTGATCGGTTTCTGTTTGCGCTTGTTTTTACTAAGAGAACAATTTTTTGGCTGCAGCTCAGGTATTAGATGTTCCAACACCCTTTGTCTTCCCGTCACTCGCTTCCCCACAACTAATACCCTGATCTGAGTTGATGTTGATTTTTCCTGAAAACTACATTAATTGCCAACTACATAAACTCAAAGACAGCACACACACCAACGCGAGCGCACAGCTTCTGGCTAAGTGAGCTGGGGCGGGACGCTGCGTGGGACGAGGCGGGGACAGCAGGCAGACGGGCGGGCAGCGTGGTGGTCGGGTTGGTGGACAGCTGATTGTCCGCGTTATTAACTGCGTTGGAGGGCGTTCCTGCTCGCTTTTTAAACCACGCCTTCTTCACCTACTAGTTTTCTCCTGTTTGGCATCTCAGAGATGGTCCAAAGTGATTCCTCAGGGAAGAAAAGGAGCGCAAATCACCCGAGCAGGAGCTGACGTGTAGCGGAGGACTGCCTCTTAATTGCGCGTAATTTTCCGTTTGATTCATCTGAGCTGGGAGAAGACTTTGTAAATAAAGAAACAGTGAAGGAGGGCAAAGCTTGTTTCATCTTCTCGGCTTTTTCTTCTAGCTGCGGACTGTTTGTTGCAAAAACGACTGACACTTTGCTGGTGTTTTCTCAGCTGCACCTTGATCCGGGGGACTGTCGCCAACTCAGCGCAGCCTCTCATCCTGCGCTTCCCCCTTTCATCGCGCTCACGTTGTTCTGTCTTCGTTGCTGCTGCTGCTTCCTTCTTGTTCTTGCGGAGTCGCTGACATGAGGTGCAGCTAACCTTGGATGCTGACAGCTCCCCGTTTTTTTCCTTCCACATGTCGCTTTTGTTTACTTTGAGAAGCACGCGCGCGCCTAAACACCTATTGAAATAGACCACGCCACTTTGCTCCTGTGACGGTTCGATCAAACAGACGCAAGAGGAGGGGAGGCAGTGGAGAGGGGTGGAAAGGAGGGAACCAACGAGAGGAGGATAGGAACAGAGAGGAAAGAGTGGGAGAGAGATAGAGACATTGTGAAGGTGCGTTTTGATGTTTGGCATCCACGAGAGCATCCAGAGGAGTGGGAGTAGTATGAAAGAGGAGCCCATGGTGGCCGGGATGAACGCGGTTCGGACATGGATGCAGGGCGCCGGAGTGATGGATGCCAACACAGCCGCCCAGAGGTGAGCCTGAGGCGGCCTCGGCTGCTGTGGAGACACCGAGGAGAGCGCGTGTTAAAGAGCTGCAGCGGTTGAGACGGAGGGGCTGATTCACTTGGGGCATCACGCGTCCCCAGAGGACGCGGTGGTGGGATAACCTCTGGTCCTGGCATTTAAAGTTTTTTAAGCTCCAAATCTGACTTAGAATAAAACACTTGATGCCATCTAAAGTGGATTCAGAGATTTCAGCTAACTCAAAGCGCTTGCCAGCAGGACTTTAAATGTTGGCTTAGAATAACTTTGGCGTGAAAAGTAAGGTGCGACTTTTACGCTTGGACATTTTCAGCTCACGGTGTGTTTTGGTTGTGGTAAAGCTAAGCAGACTTTAGACTAACTTTAAAAGTTAGCATGTTTTGGCCTTATTTTTCCCACACTAGAATTTCTTGCCAAATTGAATTAGAAAAAAAATTCAGTTTTGATCTAGTTAGAAAAGTTTAAAATATAAATAAGAATAAAAACAACAGGCCTGATATTGCGAGAGCAGCTATAATATATATTGCATCAAACAATTTGAGTATTGTAACGTATTTGTTTAATTTTATTTGATTCAAATATTAAGCGCGTCTCTGTAATGTTTTTAAATAATTTCATGTCTTTAATAATATCTGCATGGACACAAAGACACGAGAGACAGTGGCGCTGAGTTTAAATAGATGTCTAATTTTTAGCACTTTATTATTATTATTATTATTAATTTAGAAGAATTGATTTCTAATTGCGGTGTTTGTGGCTGCTGCTGGTTTGTGCTTGTGTCTGCAGCGGAGTGGGTCTCGCTCGGGCACACTTCGAGAAACAGCCGCCATCCAACCTCCGCAAGTCCAACTTCTTCCACTTCGTCCTGGCTTTATACGACAGACAGGGTCAGCCGGTGGAAATAGAGAGAACCACCTTTGTTGACTTTGTGGAGAAAGAAAAGGTGAGTTCAGAAAATCTTGAAAGAAAGTAAAAAATACAAATATGGAAACTATTTTGATAATATAAGAGTTTTTGTTAAAATGTCCTAAATGAGGGCTCCGTTTGAGCGGAGCACCGACTGATGCCGGACACGACACACGGATCTGTTAAGTCAAAGTGATGAATTACCGGACGTGTATTAACGGTGTAGGCAGACGTACACAGCAGGGATCATTGGTCCTTAAGGTTTCCCTGGTGTGATTTTTAGATGTGATTTCCTGAAAGACTCACAGAGTTCTGGTTATTTTTATTAAACAATTTTCTTTTTCTTTTATTTACAAAACCCCTCGTGAATTTTGGATTCAACTTTTGAACCCAGGTGCCGCTTCTGATATTGGCTTATATCTTTATTGTGGCAGTTGAGCACAGCGTGTTTCCCCCAGCTGCTGTCCGTCACCAGCTACTTTCCCCCATTTATTTTCCTTAAATAAAAAAGCCATATTTATCTTTGATTCGTCAATATTAAATCTTTTGTTATTGATCTGTTTACCTGTTTGCAAATGGCCTTAGAAGTTAATGTGTTTTTTGTTGTTTTGTTTTTTGTTGTTTTATATTAGATTTTTTTTATTAGCATTTACGATCGACTTATTTATTATGTCTGACTCTTTTGTTTTTTTGTTGGCAAACAATAACACATTTTTTTATTATTGCGCTGTGATTTATTGGAAAGAACAATATTGTAATTGACATTAACATATTTTTTATTTGTCACACTTATTTAGGGACATTTAAATTGTTCAGATTGTTAAAGTTGTAAACATGCTGCATCATATTTTTTTCTTTAAAAATTAAATGATTAAGGGTTGCCATTGCTCCTTATATATAGTCAAATAACAAAATCAGAAACATCATCTGTCTGTAACTTTTAGAAAACTTGCAAGCTAATTCTTTTTGTTTCCACGGGTTTCACAGCAGAAAAGAAGTGATTTAAAATAAGATTGCAGTCTGAGACTTAACATGTTAGTTGTCTAAAAATACCATGTTGTGCACCCGCGGTAAAAAGGTCCCAGAAGGAGATGTTTGCTCGCTCTGACCGGCTCTGTTTGGTTTAATTTTCATAGGAAACGACAGGGGAAAAGACCAACAATGGGATCCATTATAGACTCCAGCTCCTCTACAGTAACGGTAAGTTTGGTTTTCAGAATTTTTATGGAGCAATAACAAAACCAGTGAGAGAATGATCCGCTAAACTAAAGTAAGGAAACTCCGGAAAGAAAATTATAAGGGTCAGACCGATGATATTTAAGAGCCTAGTATTTATTGGATTATATTTATATATATATATAAATATATATACCAACAACAAAATAAACTAAATCTAAAACAACCAGAAATTAAAAATACATTTATTATATTGGAAAAACAGATTTTTTTTTTATTTGAATTTCTTTTAATTGGGTCTTGGTTGAAGATATAGTTTTATTAATTCTGATTAAAATAAACATTTATACCTTTTGTGTGCTAATTTTGATCAACAAGTTAAAAACTGAACTGAGAGCCTCAAACTAATACTGAAAGTTATTAATCAGAGTTGGGACTCACAGTTTTCATGGAGTGCATCACAGGGGAAATCAGACAGAATACATCGTGTGATCTCAAAGATTCCCAAGTGGGTCAATCTTTCAGTCAAATGAAATGTGACCCTACATTTTAACATCTTTGTCTCTCTACAGGGATCCGGACAGAGCAGGATTTGTATGTTCGGCTCATTGACTCCATGACTAAACAGGTAAGAGGTCCTGCTTTATGTTGGTTCGAATGTTGCCCCCACAACCAACTACCACCACCCTCCTTCTCCTTCTTTTCCTCTTCCACCTCCTTCTCCTCCTTCTAACCCCCCCTCCTCCTGGCCCTGCATGCCTGTGTCTAAGACCCTCAACTTCAGCACAGCACAGTCGGCTTGATAAACGACCTGTCTTACCTGTGGAATACATTTACAGAGGCCCAGAAAAGTAGAGGACATGTGTCCTCATACTTTACCTCTGCAGGGCAGTCAGTAAGTGAGGATTGTGTGTGTCTGTGTGTGTTTGTAAGAGGCAGAATATGTATTAAAATATGTGTGTCATTCTGTGTGCGAGATATAGTGTGAAAATCTGGGTGAAGTGCAGAAGTGGTTGTGTGTGTTAGTGTTTGAGACAGTGATGCATGCCAGCTCACTCTTTGAGGACCTTGACCCTCATTTCCTCAATGTGAAACAGAACAAACTATCCCAGAGTGTTATGGCCAATTCAATCACACAAAGAAATACAGAGCAGCGCATGTTAGCTGGCGTGCACTGAGGGAATTCTTCGTGAGGATGAATTAGACAACGAAGAAAGTAAGCCCCCTCAACAATGTTTTGATATCAGGTCTTTTGTTTTGCCAATTCTGCCTCAAGTGCCATTAGGCTCGAAGAGTTTGTCTTAGAATAAAAAGAGTAGGAGGAGATGCTGTTTGTGCGGGAGCGTGTGTGAATGTATGTTTATCTGTGTGTGTGTGTGTGTGTGTGTGCGTGTTTGCACGCAGGGTGATCAAGCCCTGGAGAGCATGTTGAGTGGGGTTGGAGGGGTAACCAGACTAGATTTTTGGACGCCGTGCTGTATGGACCAGATGGTGCACTATACTCCAGTCTGGCAGTCCAACTGCTCACTGTACACCGCATATAAACATACGTGCATGCACAAACACAAATGCACATGCAGTAGTACACACAAGCACTCACTCACGCAAACAATTTTCCCCTCTTACTGTCTGTGTCAGAACAGAGCGTTCCTGTTCAGGAGGGCTGGATTCCCACGATACACACATTTGCCAGACAGGCAAACACTTCTCCCAGATGAAAGATACACTCTTTTCTGGTTTTTATTTGGCCATGACTTTTTATTTGACTTTTCTCATCTCTCACCACAACACACCTGAATATATTAATTAAAAATGAATAAATGTTTTCAGGTTTTTTTTTTTCTTCTTCTTTTTCTTTAGGCAATTGTTTATGAGGGCCAGGATAAAAATCCAGAGATGTGTCGGGTCCTGTTGACCCATGAGATCATGTGCAGGTAAGACAAACAACGCTGAGCTACACATCTCTTTTTTTATTTGGTGTCAAAGCATGGATCATTGTCTCACACCGGAGGTGTCTGCATGGTGTAAAGAGGGGGCAAAGGCAAGAGGAGCGCTGCTAAATTGCAATAGAAATCTTATCATTTTCCTGAAAGTGGGTTGGGGAGATGGGCCCTGGCCTATTTCTGTTGTGTGTGTATGTCTCAGTGTATATACGTCTGTGTGTGTGCATCCCTCTCATGTTCTGCTAATTAGGACAAGGAAAAGCTCATTACTCAAACCCATCCTCCTCAGTGTGTGTAATACATGCAGTTTGCTGTGTCCTGACAGTGAGCTATGTGCAAAGAGGGGGCAATACTCAAATTTTATGTAAAATGCAGACACACACACATACACTTAAAAGTCAAAAGCAGGAGAATCTCCCACAAGCTGTGTGTGCATTTGCAATCAATAAATGCATCACACGGCTTGTGATTGTCTCTCACAAAGCAAGCAACTAGAAATACATGAAGAGTTGCATGTAGAAAAATGGCTAGTGGCAAAGTGTATCCACTTCCTGGTTATCACACAAGGCAATTTAGACCACTTGTTTTCATATGCTGCAGGAAACAGTCGAGATCAGAAATCTGATCTGGCTCTCCAAAGCCTCCTGTCCTGAGGGACTTTAGAAAGTAGGGGGAGGGTCAATCTCTCTGTTGTCTTTTTCGATCTCCTCCCTCTGACATACAGTAGATGCGCACATGTAGCTAGACTCAGGTCCATGCAGACACTCAGACATGGAGGAAAAGGTAGACGTGCTGATACATTTTTGGGCGGGAGAGGGGGGGTTGACGGCACACAGCACACTGCTACACCGTGCAGTAGTCAAATGATTCAGAGAGGACTCGTCACATCAGTATGCAACCCCCTTCTACCCAGCATGCAGTACTCTCCAGGTCCAGTGGGACCACTCTGTGACCCACTTCTAAGAGAGAGAAAGAGCACAAGAGTGAGGCGGGATAGAGGGAGGGGATGAGCACAGAGGAAAAATAGAGAACATAAGATGTCTGGTTGTGTGATGTCTGACAGAAATGGAGCTAACCTGAGCCCTGAAGGCTAATTCAAGTTTGTATCTAGCCCCATCCAAACTCCCTGCTTACGCTCTTCTCCTCTAAAGTTTGCCTAAAATTGGCCTGCTGATGTAGAGCAAGAGCTGCGGTCTTACCTTGCCAAGCTAAACAGAAATCCAAGTCATGTCTCTTCTTGAACTCAACATCAGTCTCACGCCCTTTTTCTCCCATTTTCTCTTTCCTGTATGCTCATCTGACTTCCTCTCCCTCTGTGAGCTGTGTCTTATCTTGCTGTCTCTGTTGTTCACATTTTGGTGACTAACTCCCCTTTGTCTGTGCCTCCCCTGTTTTTGCACCCCCTCTCCCCATAGTCGATGCTGTGATAAGAAGAGCTGCGGCAACAGGAACGAGACCCCATCAGACCCCGTCATCATCGACAGGTAAGCAGACTTAGCTCTTTGAACTCAGCTGACATGACGCTGCACTGTCATAGCAAACACAAACACTATGTGTAGAACTGTGTGTGCGGGAACAAGAACTGTGTACCAAAATGCACAGACAGCAAATGTTGCACAAACATGTAAAAAAATGACAACATTTTATGGAGTTTACATGTGAAGCTGGCAGATGAAAGCAATTTCGGACTTGTGATTTGGCTGAGAAAATGCAACTTGCAGGCCTCATAAAGGAGGCCACTGGTTGTTTTGTAGCAAACATAACGGTCTGTGTAATCAAAATGTGCAAAACAGCAGTAAATTATGTCCTAGTGCCATGAGTGTGAAGTGGAAGAGCGATCACAGAGCGGCTGCTTCAAGTGTGGTCAGAGTTTGTGTGGTTGTGCTGATGACTTAACTGATGAGCAGTTTGAGCTAAAGCTAGTCTGGAGCATATATAAGTGTGTGTGTGTTTTTCTGTGAATAAATCTCCCTGAATTGGTGCTGAAGGTTGATAGCTGCTTTTCACACACATACACTTACACAAACACACTTTTCCTTGAGTATGCCTTTCTCCTGCTGTCATAAACTACCTCTGAGCGATGCAGGGGCCGGTGTGATTTAAAGCCAGTCAGGAAAAAAAAAAAAGCTCTGTAGATTTACTGTCCGGCCCCTGCTGTATGCATCTGTGGGGCTCACGTGTGGACATGCAACTTCAAGGGAAAGTGTGTGTTTGTACTTCATGCATGCAAATTTAAGGCTAAATACGGCTAAAAGAGCTTACACACCAAAGCAAGTTGCAGGACTTGGTTTGGATTTTCTGTTCTGAAACACGTCCTGCGTTTTCAGGTAAAGTGGAGTGCAACGTCAGCTGTTCTATGTCTGATTTGAATTTGTCACATTCAAGTTTATTTGTGTGAGTGTTAATGAGGCAGTGACCTGTGCTATCTGATGAACGCAGCTGTCTTGTTCTCACTGCTACTCTGTCAAAAGCTACTCTTTACCTGTGTTTGTGTGTGCAAGTTTGTGTGTGCATGCGCCACCCTCGTTCCGCTCCAGTGAAGCGGAAGGCCTCACCTCAGCGCTCCCTGAGACAGCTGCACCCCACCACGTGGCCCAAAACAACAGGCCTGCCCATCACTCCCTGCCATATTTCAGATTTTTGTTTTCCTGTGTGCATACTTGTTGAATTTCTCTTCTGTGCACTTTGTCGCTCAGCCTTTATAGGCCCACAAACTTTCCCCCTTGCAGTTTGACCCCCTATAGGCGGAGCAGGCCATTCTCCTCCCAACAGCTTTCCCACACTGAGCATGTGTTGTGGTCTCTCTCCGGCAGTATTCCCCTGACGCTCAATGGCTCAGGTGTGAGGGCAGCATTAACGAACAACAAATTAGAACAGGGGGAGGGAAAACAACAGCAATATCTCAGTTTTCCTCTCCAGCAAGCACTCTTTCTGGACAGGAAAATAGGTCAGGTGAGAAAAGAACTGTTGGGGAGGGGGTTGGTAGCTAGTTTTAAAGGAGGGACTGGAAGGGAATAAGGGGGAGGAGGGCACATCCGTTTGCTCATTTAGCACCAATATATTCTTGGCAATTGTAATATCAGGGATTCATAAACAAACAAACAACTGTGAGGCTGAAACTGACTCAATTACCACGAATTCCCCTCCTTCAAATTCATAAAGAAATACCATCAGCAGCCCCTCTCCACCCTTGAAGTTATTTAGTTCGTTAAATAAGGGCTCGTTAGCCCTCTGCTGTTTCGCAGAGATGATTAGATTTTACAGCCTTAATTAGCTGGGCTAGCTCTAACTCTTCTGGAAGAGTAATGGGTCTGATTGCCTAATTAGCTCTCTCTCGTTAAGATTGGAGAAACAGGCCACTGCAGCAAAATCGCAGGAACGAGGAAAAATAAAGTCAGCTAATGAGAAACTTATTTGATTGTTAGGAGAACAAATCTGGTATAGTGTGGATCAGCAGTGCTCTGGGTACTGTACATGCTCACCGGGAGAATCTTTCTCAACCCTCTCTTTATCTCGCTTCTTGTTAAAAAGAGAATTTTGTTTGGGCTTTAAGTGTTTATGAGCCATGTGATTCCGATTTCAGCTATAAATCATATCTGTTTAGAGGGCAAGACTGACTTGAACATTTCGTCTTTCTTCTTTTATTTTACTCACTGATAAGAAACATTCAATCAATTAAGCACTGATGACTGCAGCAGCACTCAATTTTAAAAGTTATGTTGCCTCTGAAGTCCTTTCTGAATGTCTTTCTGCTGTCTGATCAGCAAGCACTGAAGTCAAAGACAAATCATTCCATATTTTATGGATCTAACCTCAGAGGGGGCGAGTTCTTGAGAATTCAGACAGACCTTGGCATGACATGCCATATCTGTGCTTGACACTGGGCAGAGGAAGCAGTTGAAAGGTGAGAGGATTCTTTGCTTCTTCTCCCCAGGGATACATGTGTGGTCCACTTTAGCCTCTTACAGAGGCAGGATAATACGAAGCGAGTCCTTAACCCCCCAACCTCCGTTTCCACTTCTCTCCATCATTCCTGGTTAGTATGGGGTTAATCATATGCAGCCGCTGCATATGATTAGTACATCATGTGGCTGGATGGGCCTCAAATCACAAACACATTTCCCTCCTACTCATGCAACACTTGGCTATCTCTCTGCAAACATACATACATACATACATGCATACTGTATGTTAAATTTGTTTCCCCATAAAACATTTCAGTTTTCTTGGTATCTTCATACAATGACGGACATAATTTGTACTATTTCTCAACCAGAAAAAAATCTGACTGATTGTTTGTGTTGTGCTTTTGTTCAAGAATGCGTCACAAAATTAGAGAATAATTAGATACTTATAAAAACTAATCAGTTTTATTTGTGATTAAAGGGGACCTTCCCTTTTTTTAAGCCCTCTTCGAAGTCGTAAAAAATTTTGACTTGCTTTTTTGTCTTTTCAAGCAAAAACTGTGGTATCAAGTTAATCTAAGAGTCCCATTTTTGGGGGTAAGAGCATTCTGTGGGAAGAGATGGCAGCAAAAATCCTCATACCTCTCTGTAGTAATTTCCTGAACTTCTCTGAAGGATACAAATCTGAAGATATGAAGAGTAAACTAGTAGTACCCTTTAAAGTCAGTGAGGTAAAATTTCAGCTAAGCAAACAGTAAAATATTTTTAGGTAAGAGATTAAAAATTAGGAATTAACCTCACTGCTTTATACATTACCGTAATGCAGCATAGATCTTAAAGCACCAACAAGCCTTTGGTTTGAAGATTAGCATGATGTGATTCTAAAATACAAACTCTTTTCCAAATCTGGCAAATCTACTCTCTTTGGGGGTATAACTTCCCCTTCAGTGCCATGTGTCCTCTCCTGACTCTGACCACCTGTGTCTCCTGGCCCTTTCCTGCTCATCCAGCTCCCATAGGCCTGCTGCAGGGTGTCCCCCAGGCAGGGAGAGCCTCTCAGGAGGGGGGATAGAAACACTCTGCAACCAGAGATAAGAATCCCCTGGTTAGCCCTGCAGAGCCCACAATCCCCTTTTCCATCAAGGAGGGGTGAAGGGGAATCAACTTTACATGCAAAGACAATGTTATTTCAGGTTTATTGCTGTTTTTAAGTGTACGCTTGCATTTGTTTGGATTTGCACACACTCCCGTGGTCTACTGTTGATGTTGCCTATTTCCTTGCATGCGTATCTGTGCTTGTGTATCCGCGCCTGTGTTGGTTATTTCCCCAGAAGCGAGTGTGTGTGTTGATAGAGGCCATTTCCTGACGAGTGTGTGTGAGTGTCTTGAGTGAAGAATGTCGGGCAGGAAGTGCTCCTCCCGGGGAGGATGATGTCATGGCCGATAGTTTCCTGTTCTCTGAGCCCGTGGAACAGATTGACTCTCAGCTTCACGGTGGGTAGTTTGCACACCACTGGACCAGGTTTTGGTTCACCTTTCTGCTGCTTCAGGTCAACGGCTGATGCATCTAGAAGAATCTAAAAAAAATTCAAATGTTGTTCTGAGCAAAACAATTTAGAGTTTAATGTATCACCCATTTGTCACAGCATGCCTCTTGTGAGGATCCCCCTTATTGTTTTGGTTGCTATGTTTGGATGCACTTCCTGGGGTGAGAGGTCATGTGTTGCCTTGGCTGGGCTAACGTGCACTAGTGAATAATGTATGCCATTGACTTTATGTCAGCCCTGCCAGCCCCCCAAGCAGAGCCCACCCATGTTTAATTCATCTAACTCATCTGTGCATGTGTGTGAGCGTGTGTCTACAAATATGTGTGTGTCATTTAGAGGCCCAGTCTGCACCTGTCCAGCCATTAGCCCGCTTCTCATTTGCATTTGATGCTAATGTGGTTTACTGGCAGCCCTTTCCGTCCCTTTAGCTTAGTTTAATTTTCATATCCACGACTGTAATAGTGAGAAGGTGAATGTGTACGTACAGTGCAGCTATCTTAGATTTTTGTGACTGTATCTGCTGACACCTGAAAGTCGAGGTCTTCATTATTTGCTTTTCCTCTCAACACCCTGAGTCTGTTTTGTTTCTAATTTTCTCTTGCACCGCTGACCACCTATCAGCAGTTTGACATTTGCCTCCAGGACAAAGAGAAGCTTGAAGCAGTGTTATGAGACCCTGGAGGTGACATCACTTTCCACAGTGGATTATAGTATCTGCTCAGCTTATTATTATCATTTTTTGTTGTGTTTTGTTAACTTGCATTTGTTCACTTGATCTTGATTTGGTGTTTTGGCTTTTTTTTTTTTCCCCTAGAAGGCTGTGGGGAGGGTGGGCATATTGTACAAACAGACTTCTTCCCCTTTTCCCCTTTTCAGAAGATGTTTTTCTGTTGTTATTGATGTGCTGTTTCTTTTGGTGCTGCTTAGGAGGTACAGCTGCATCAGATGTTATGGGAGATTTTGAAAAGGACTGGCCCTGAGCTGGTTGTGGTGTTTGTGCAGGGCTCTGGGGCAAAGAGTCAGAGTTGCTGGCTCATCGATATGCAGGCAGAACCCCCCTCCCTCAGGTGCTAGCTACCTCACAAATCTGCCTCACTACATTTAAGAACACACACACAGACAGATGCAGCTCTTACTCTCAAATAAACTCATTCACAGCATACTCAAATGCAAACACACGCATGCCAAGTTATAGGAATCCACAGACGTGCAATAATATACTACATATTCTCACATTCATGCACACATAGATGTACATTGACCTGCAGCTTTTTGCATCTGTTTGATTGTGTTCTCATTTTTTTCCCTGCTGTGGTTTGCTGCCTGCACTTTCCCACCCACCCCCTTTTGCCTTCCCCCCCTGGCGTTGGAGGAAAGCGTGTCCCCAGGGGATGGACGGCTGCACTGATTGACAGCAGGGAGTTTGGAGGTCGAGGAGGCTCTGAAACAGTGCTGCCTCTTTCTCTGTATCATCTGAACCTTCAGCTCCCTCAACACACCCACCCCCTGGCTTGCTCTCATTTGTGAACAACTCACAAAAAAAAGAAAAATAGCATATACCTGAATTGGTTTTGAGTAAGTCAATTCGATGTATTACATTAACAGAAGCTATCTTTGTTCTGTGGTGAGGAACACATGGGAAATCAGTATTTTTCTTTTTTATTAATACTTAACTTCTGTTTCCCCAATAAACTGAGCAGAGCTCCTTCATACTTTATAGATAGTTAAATTAATGTTCTCCAGATGAATGCAGGTAACAGTCAGTTTATTAGGACATATAAAACATAATTTACAAATGCAATAGCAATGAAAAGTTCTCAGTTTCTTGACATGAGTTTTAGTTTTTTTGGCTGAAGCAGCTGTAAGTAACACTGTATTTTCTCTGTAAACTGCTTTGTCATTACTGCTTGACATTCCCTGCTTGACCTGGCCGCTCTCCTTGGTCGTTCCCTCTGCCTTTGTGTTCGTGTTTGTTCCCTCCCAGAATGAAGGGGTTAGGCTGGCCAGAGCTGACCCAAATGAGTAGCGTCCTACTTCTCTGAGAGCTATTTAAGACATTTTTGGTGTTGGAAATTACAGGCTGGAGAGAGATAAGAACGAGAGTCAAATAGAATGAGGATATTTTTACCATCTGAAAAGTCTCATGTGTGAGTGTGTGCGGTACTGCAAGTGAGGAAAGAGTAATGTTTTCCAGGATTTAGTCCGTGACTAGCCCTAGAAGATGCGCTCAATTTGCTTTTCAAATGAGGCGTGAAGAGCACAAGTGTGCGTTGCATGGTGTGATGCTATACGTTTGGATGTGCATGGCTATGTGTGCGTGTGTGTGTGTGGCAGGAGCAGAGCTTTGTTGTTTCAGTGCTCTGATGTGTGTGGACAGTCTAGCACACGGGCCACTAAGTGCTCTCTCTCACAGCCAATGTGTTACATGGCTGCCTGTGTCGCCGCTCCTAATTGAAAAGACATGCCAGCCCATCACAGTGAGGGATATTCAGGCCTCCTCTCATTGCAGGCTGAGCCTGCGTGTGTCATGGAGCAGTACAGCCTCAAGCTGCCCCGAGCTCAGCTCTCACCAATGATTCATTGTTTACTGATTATTTCTGCTAGGTGAGAACACAGACAGTATGCTTTATGCCAGCTTCATACCCCTCCACCCTAGCCTAGTGTCTCACTTCCTACCAGCCATTTTCCATTCCAGCCCCCTCCTCTGGTGTTTTACCTCTGCGCTGTAGCCTAGGATGTAAGTCCAGGTGTCCAGGATGAGTGTTTGTGACCCGCCGTGCCCGAGCAAGATGCATGCTCTGTTGATTGTTTTCCATCAATCTGTCCAGGAAGAATGGATCACTGGCCAGGCTCTGTGAGAGGCGTTCTCAGTTTCACATGTCACAATGGAAGGAAAACCTGCACAGCATGGGGGGAGACAGGAGGGGACAAGTGTGCTATGTGATACTTGTGCAGAGATTTTGCAACAAAGTTATAACATCAAATCCAGTTCTGATTAGTGGGTGTATGGTTTCTCTTTTTCTCCAGGAAGATTTTTAATGGTCTTTGAAAACATGAAAAGAAAAACATATATAGGCTGTTTTGTAACCATCATTCTCTCCAAGTCCAACTTTTTCATATCTACTCTTATTTATGAGTTATGTGACATTGAGCTTGACTAATTTGAGCTACACATTTAGGAGACAAAAGGAAATCTTCAAGGGAGTATCTCTGCCATAATTAAATGTAAAGCAGGGACGTCAGCGTGCAGACAATTATGGTCAACAGCATTGTTCCATCAAAGGGATGATATATTCTTACATCCCTTGTCTTTTTGCTTTGCATTAATCATCAACAAATGAGACCCAGGCTCATGTCACTGTTCCACTTCAAAAAGCTGAGCTGAATTTAAAGGCCTTTGTTTGTGTTTATGTAACTCAAGAGGGGAGACAAAGTAAGGCGTAGGCAATCGACTCAGACACTTTGTTGTTTTACACCGCCTCACCCCTTTATGTGTTTGTGCTGCTAACATTGTTGGTTTGTTTACCAAGTGGCTTGACCTCGCTGAGAAAAATGCTCATTCTTTTCCTTTTCTTCTGTATCTTTTTCTGTTTGTTTCTCAGATTTTTTTCATCCCTGTGCTTCTCTTCTTCTTTATCTTTCTCTATTGGCCCCTCTGTCTATGTGTCTTTTGCTTTGGTCCTCCCACTCAAAACTCCAGATTTAACTCTGAAGGTTCCTCTGGTTAATCACGCTTGGAATCTTCCTCTTGTTTGAACACTCCTCCTCCTCGGTAGCGAGCTCTTCCTCGATCTGCAAGGAAGAGTCCTGCTAATTATCCCAGTTATTGGCTTCTCCAGCACGGGAGCTGTGATTTACATGAGGTGACATTCAGTTCAAACACACAGACCTTTGCAACCTCTTATTTTTGGAAAACAATTAACAGTGCTGCTTTCTTCTCTGCCTCTCTCCCTGTACCTTCTTTTTTCTCATACTGCACCTCTCCCTCTTCCTCTGGCTATTGTCTTTGCACAAGCAGGGAAGATATACTGCCAAAAGAATGAAGGGTGTGTGAGAAGCAAAATTGTTCTGTAGCAAGTGATTACTTGCTTGTTAGTTAATGATTTAGTTTGAGGAGTTCGGAGAAGCTTTCTCGTGACTCAAACAAAGACTAGTTTTTTTAAACCGTGTCAAATTTGTACAAAAAAAAAGAAGCCAGTTTGTACATCTATTCTGCATTGACCTCAGTACACACACACCCATGAATAGACATATAGCCCACAGAGGCACGTTCAAACACAAAGACAAACTTACAAGCATGCCGGTAATGAAGCGCATCTCTCTTCTGTCATGACGCCCATGTTAGCATGACAAGATGTTTACACACACCATCACGGCAGCGCCTCTGATGTGGGCTGGGATGAAAGAAAGATGAGAGGATAGGAAAAAGAGGAGGCAGAGACATGATAGTGAGCGTCGGGTATGGACTGCTTTTCTGTGTTTGACAGGAGGATGGTTGTAACAGTACCCCACTGAGTGCTGAGAGTGAGGCAGAGAGAAAGAGAGGCAACACAGAGGGAGATGTACCTGGAAAAATACATCCTGAAAAGGAAATACTTTTTTCTCTCTCTCTCTTTGCAGAGGACTTCTGTGAACTCAACTACATCCTCCAATCTGGAGGAAAACAATTAGATCCGCCCGCTTCCCCTTGTCCCACAGTGTAGATTACAAATGAGCAAACCTGGCATTTATCACATTACTACAAACATTTATTAAAGCCGGTTCCCCTCTAAAGCTGCAGAGATAACAGTGGGTAATTGCAGAGACTGGCTCTATTAGTTAAGTATGCCTAATGTCACTGCCTCAGAGCATTAATGGACGCCGTAGTATTATGTTCCTGCGCTCATTACCACCCCACTCCCCTTCAAACACACATACACACAAAACCTTGCACACACACACACACAAATTCACGCACCCTCTCCCCCTTCCATTGACCCTGCAGCAGGAGTCTGTGCCACTCTAATGAGAAATGGAAAACACTACTCCGCCAGCTCCAAGACACACACACACATACACACACATACCCACCAGCATGCGCACTCAATGGGAGAAATTACAAGAGGACAGAGGAGTACAACACTATAATCACACACGCCCAGGGAAACAATTGTGCCGTTATCAAAGTGATCACATTATAAAAGTTTAATAAACACCAAACGGCCTAATGGTGAATTAGCCCGCATCTGCCCCGCATTGTGCCAGGCTATAATTAGTGATTTAACAGAGACAAACAAATGTTTTTATCCAGGGCTTTTCACAGTCAACCGAGTTTTAGTCGGACATAAATTATCTTCTTTGTCCAGAGTTATAGGGATGCGAAGGATGTTTTTTTTTGCTGATCTTGAAGCTAGAAAAGTCACACACACAGAGAAACACTGAGAGACGAGAGTTTGGCTCAAGCTCCAGTCTGGTTTTTTAAGTGGTACTTGAGATGTGTATGGAGAGAGGCGGATGGGTGCTTGAGACTGTTGAGGAGGAGGCGAGAGGATATAAAGGGGGGGCTTAGAAAGAAGAAGAAAAGCAGGCAAAAATGGTGAATGATGAGCTAGAAGACAAGATGAGGGAGACACACTCTTATCCTTCACTCCAGGGCAAAAGCTCGGGATTGTGCATCTATTGTGAGGTGTGTGTATTTACATGTGGGCAGGTGTGCGAAATCAATGGCAGTTTATAATTTACAATCACAAGGGCCTATCACTCCGTATAGAGCCTTCATCCTCATTCATCAATATTACATCAGGACTCTTCTCAGTGTGAGGTGGTAGGAGGGTGGGAAAACGGCTGTGGGGAGAGAATATGGCTTCAGTCCAAAGTGTGTGTGCGAGCGTGTGTGTGTGTGTGTGTGTGTGTGTGTGTGTGTGTGTGTAAGTGGGGGGAGAGGGCATCTGCTGAGGTTGTAGAAAACATTGCTTCCAGCATACACAAATGTGCAAACGCATACCCCACCTTGCATGTGGGTGTACGTGTGTGTCTGCATCTGTCCGGCTGTGTGTGTGCATATGTGTGCAGGTGTGTGCGGTTGCCAGCTGAGTGACAGCTTAGTATTGATCTGTGGGAGGCCCTGGTGTCATTAGACCCAGTATGGACCAGCAGGCACACGTGGAG